>CM045467.1:14831743-15431743 GCA_024666655.1 Dascyllus trimaculatus | reverse complement strand
ATGTGAATTTTAACTTTAAGTGGCGTCACAAGTGAGCTATGTCCCATTTAAGATAAGAAATAATACATTTTTCATGTTAGGAATGAAAAGGTCAATTTACTAGCAATAAAATGGACTCTTAATCAGCTCCATAATCTCAGAGGCTACAGCCTTACTTGGACTGGTATGACCAGTAGCTTCTGGTGGAAAATACAGCTGTGTCACAACAATACAGAGACAGTTTGCAGACTATGTGACTAGAGCACAAGATATAGACTAATTTATTGTACAACACAGCGTAAAATACGACGTCATTATACCGTAATGGTTATTTGTGTTACATATACTCACTTTAAAGTTAAAACTGACTTAATATTGTAAAGACAAGAGCATAAATGTGACATAATGTGTATTTAGGAATTGCTAGCTGATGTAGTGTGAGAACCTGTGAGAGGAGAGGGAAGTGGTCTGGATTTCTGCTTTATTCTGTGGATGACAAGGCAGACAGCAGCTATCCCCCTTTCACTCACTGTTGTTTGTGTCAATTCCAATTCACCCTTTGAATCACACAGACCTGCATCTGTCCCGACAGAGTCACAACGAGCGCTCAAATCTGGACAACAAAGTGACCGTTTCCGTCTGTGAAGAGTCCCGGCTAAATTTGAAGTGTTTGTAAAGCCCTTACTTCCTTGCTGCAGCAGCTTGTCAAACTCACCGAAAGGGAATGTTTGGAATTCAACATGAGAGGGTGAACTGAACTCTAAACTTGTCTCACAAAAAAAAAACACAACAGAATACTTGCACAACCGATTATACCTGCAGTTTCTAGGGAGAAAGGAGAAAGAAAAAGATACAGGTAATATTTGAGATAAAACCAGTGGATTACAGAAGAGAGACAGGGACGGGAAGACAGACATCAAGAGGGGACACATTCAAGAAGACAAAGGGAGAAAGAAAATCTGCTGAATGTATTTGACATTATTCATATTTCTAAAAACTACTACTCTGAACTATATTAAAACTGAAAGAAAACCACATAGAGCAGCAGTTAGTGCTTAGCTGCATTACAGTTTGATGCTTTTTTTCGCCATTTTTGTGCCTTTATTTGATAGTGACACTGGAATAACGGGGCAAATGGTCCAGCCGGCCGAGAATCCAACCGGGGACTTGCCGCTCAAGGCGTAACCACTCAGCTATCGGGTAACTATAGAAATGATACCGATTCATGCTGCCAGAAACATTTAACTACACTTACAGTATTACTTTAAGGCAGCAATTTGAAATTCCATCGCTGAGGAGAGCGAAGGAGCCTGTACACACAGTGTTCTCTAAGCACTGAGCTAGCACTTTGTTCAGGGTTCTGCTGTGTAAGGAGGATTCGTGTTTGTGTGAGAATCCATTCTCAGGGTCGCTGATGGGGTTCTCGGGGTTCTTTGTGACAGTCTTACCATTCTGCAGCTTCTCTTTGCCACCGGACAGCACCCCACTGGGTAGCATTCCTGTCGGAGTCAGTCCCTTCAGTGTCAGCACGCTCTCACTTTCCTCTCTGAAATATCAACACAGGAGCGTTTACTGGGTAAAACTCTGCTGAAAAAACTAATTTGATGAGCTGGTAAACAACAAAAAAATGTCACAGAATTCATCTCCGCCAACACAATTTGCAGAGTGTAGCAATAAACATTGAGTTTATTGGTCCATGGAACAAGCTCTAAGCCAGTGTTGCAGTGGCAAGAGACTTAAAAAGACTAGTTGGCAAAGCCACTGGTTACGCTACACAATTTTTAGAACCATTTCTGCTTGACCATCTCTGATATAAACTTTTATAGTAAAAAATATGGAAATTTTCAAACATGCAAAACCTCAGAAAGTCCTTAAAAAATCAATCTAAAACTCCACAGATACCATTTTTAATATCCATAGCTTATGAAAAACGTTCAAAGCAAATCAGATGGTCACACAGGCGGCCCCTGATGATTTGAAATAAAATAACCTACATAAAATTAATCTTCACCACACTGAGAAAGAGAAACGTTGCAAGCAAAGCTGCACCAACAAGGGAAAAGTTGCTTTCTTTACTTTTCTGTTTAATTGCATTTACTTGCTACCTACAGACATAAAAAAATACTTAGTTAGCAAGTAGTTAGCAAGTAGTTAGCATTAGTTAGCAGTTCACATTTATTAGCCAAGTTTGACTATCTGCAATTAAAATGACACATATCAATGTCATTTTGACCAGTTGTAATTACACCGTGACTAGTCAGAATTTTTCTTAAAGGTATGTCATTCTGACTGGTCAAAGCAACAGTTAGAGACATCTGTAATTTTAGTTCTAGCTAGTCAGAATAATACCTGCAGATATCCATAGCTTCTGACATAGCTACAGATATCTGCAATGTCATTTCACCCAGTTAAAACTCTGATTCAGGATATCTGAATTACAGACACTTGCAATATAAATCCAGTGTAGCTATTAAATCTTCAAGCAGCCTGCCATAGGCTTGCATGTATGTCAGGGCATGGTGGCGGCATCATCATTACTTTTATTGCAGATCACATTTAAAGCTGCATTGTGCATGTGCTTCAGAAAATGTAGCTTGTGTGGATGCTGTTGCACTATTTGATCATTGAAACAGCTTCACTTCTGAAAAGCAATATGATTTAGAAAGCAGCACTCTTAAAACTGCACTAAAGAGAAAGGTACATAAACGAGTAATCCCACTATTGCCTTTCACTCCTGTAGGCACAATACTATCTTCATACTATTCTGGCCATGGGTGGAATACAGTATTTTTAGCTTTGTCTTTATCAACTCTATATTTTGTTGCAGAGTGGGATGTGTACAGTTGGTTTATCAAATACGTATCACAGTCAACAGCCAAAACAGTGAAAATGTAGGTTGTAAAACCAAAATAACGCGTGCTAGACCTAATTATCTGTTAGTGAGACGTTACACCTTTTTATTATCATTTGACCCACTGTTAACATTGATTAGTGCAGCCTTAAACATGCAGTTTTAGCTTTTGTAGTGCTGTATTATTGAAGGTAACGCATCAGTGAGAGCAGATTTTTCACATTTGCACACCTGAGCACAGAGAATACCCTGGCCATCTTTCCGATAGCGCGGATCTTGTTGCGGATGACTTCCTTACGGGCAGAAGCTGTGGCACCTGGAAGAATAACAAGTCAGGAGAAGTTATACAAACTGCAATTTATTTAAACTAAACCACATCGTGTGGAAGTGCAATGTACAGTTGTCTGTGCACTGTGGGTTTATTTCAGTCTCTAAATGTCTCCTTTAATTTCTCAAGTACCATCAAATTTAGTAAAAGTCCTTTAACAGAGCACGTTTGTTGGACTATTAGTTTTATCCAGAAGTGCATGAGGCAAACTCAGTACAAACACAAGGTTGTTATTGAAGTCCGAATTTCATATCATATCAAATAGTTTAAAACCATAAACACATCACACCATCTGAGTAATTCTCAGCATTCAGGTGCATTCATGCTTCCTCTCTGTCCCTTTAGCTCTTACACATCATGTTCCCGGAAATATATTTTAAAACTTCTAGTGAACATGGGCTGTAAAGGGCCTGGTCCTTGTCCAAACATGTCTTTTCAGCACGTTCAATGAGCGCACTCTACATGAATTTTCCTGTGCTGTGTTTTAGTGGTGGAGACTCGAACCGGATTTTTCCTGGAGTGGAAAACAAAACTTTGTTTAAAGAGACCCTTTTGCAGAATAACAGTTTAAAGGCCCGAGGGACCGAGCTTGGAAAATGCACGAGTATGAGGGATGGAATGAAGTCAATGTGTGGTGTGAAGCTGGGTAAAGGAAAGAGCTCATGGTCTGATGTCTTGTTTAAAACTCCTCAGACTGAATCAAACATGTTTTTAAAAGATGTTTTTTCACCTTCACTCTCTGTTGTAGCATTGCTTATTTATTCCGTACAAAGCCTATATTAACTTGGCTAATGAGAATGTTTTTTTTTCTTGTGTTTCAGCTAGAGAAGATGTATGTAAGTGTGACACTACTATTACATCCTTGAATTCAATTAAGAACAACCGTGAGACTCAGTAGAAGTGTTAGAAGGTGCTTTAAACAGCAGTGTTAGTTGACAGACTTCTGAAACGCAGAGAGCAAGCACCTGACAACAGTCTATCTATCGCTGCACACACCAGCATGGCTAATGTTTGTACCTTTTTTGGGGGGATATATTAGCTGTCCTTCTCATGAAACACCCCCAGAAGAGAAGACAAAAGAAAGGACAGAGAGATCAGTGGATGGCTGTAGAATGAAAGAGGAAGGTGGAGGAGAGGGGGGCACACGGCGAAATAATAGGCGAGAAAGCACAACAAGTGTAAAAGGAAAGCGATGCCTTGAGCACAAAACTCTGGAAAACATAGAAAAGAGAAATTAGATGAAGTAAACCAAGGGAGTGACAACATCACAGCATGAGAGAGAGAAAGAGAGAGAAAAATGCCGAAGAAATATGTGAAAATGTGATGGAAATATCAATTTAATGGCAACTGGAAACCATGAAAAAAATAGCAGATAAATAGCAGGCCAACAAAAGGATTATCAGATTATAAAGGACAGAGGAAAGGAGATTGTGAGTGAGAAAGGATAGAACAATTCAAATGTCAACAAAGTGAAAACTGACAAAATATGTGAGTTGAAAATGGCTGCAGAACTGAAAAGAAATGAGCTCAAGAGGAGCTAACAGTGAAAGTCAGGGCAAGGAACGTGATAAGACTGCTGAAACCACTGAGTGGATGAGTTGGCGGGAAATTATGAAATGTTAAGAGACGGCTAATAATTTGAGTACGAGTTGTGCCACCTTCTAAATTGCTATAAAACTAAATTCAGCTTTTGTTATTTGCAATCAAAATTGTGATTTAACGGCAATCAACTGCTGCTCCCAAAAACCTAGTTGTTTTAACACAGATAGAAGATGAACAGTTTATTAGGAATTGCAAATACAACCTGTTCCAACATGTAACTGTAATTTCAGACAAGTCATTTTTATAAAATGACATTTAAAAGTAAAATTTTAAAAGGAAACGCATGCTGTAGTGTGATTTTCTCCACTATGCTCGATATCCTGTTACATGTTGCATTTGAATGTCTTGAGCACTTTCAAATGTGGAAATCTGGTGATATTCTGACACTCCCATTTGTGAGCGAGTCAAATTGTGTGCATCAGTAAACACAAAGAGAGTAAGGAGGAGGAGGAGGAGGAGGAAGGACTGGTGAGATCATTTCTTGTTGGGCAGTAAAGGGTGGGGCAGAGGAAAGCTGGTCGTCTAATTGCAGATAAACAGTAACCCAGGATCAAACAGACGACTCAAAACTTGTTGTATGATGATAAAAGGAGGCTAACTGCAGGACTGAGTAGAGCAAAACACCCTCGGCAACTGACTTCAAGGCATTTAAATAATTTTATTTTGATACTGAAGGATTTGTTCTGACTTTTTAAGGGTTAGTTGTTTTCTTGACTTATCTAAAGGAAATATTTTCGAGTATCTGGAGCCAAATACCGAGATTCTGAATTGTTTTTCTGATAATAAATATGATGAAGAATGCATGTGCACATATTTGCTGTTGAATGAATAAGTGTCTGTTATTAGCAGGGGTCTCCCTCTACTGGAGCTGTAGCTAACTGCCGTTCTTACCGTCCAGCTCCTCATCAGTCGTCAGCTCATCGTTGGAGCAGATGCTCAATACGTTCACAAGCATCTCGGTTACTGCAAAGAAAAAACAGACACATATATTAGCTTATTTGTATTATGACACTTCATTAGTAGTCTTCAGCCTGAACGTGTTGAGCCACTTTGGTGCTAGCTAGACAGACACAAGTTCAACAGATGAACTCCTCCACACACACCCAGTCAGCAGTGACCATCTGTGACCCGTGACAGCTAGAAATGGCCTTGTGCAGAGAGGTCACAACTAAAATGGGCTTCCTGGAGTGAGTGCGTCAGCCATAGTTATGTGTGATTAACTGACACAGATGTGTCACAGCTTAACCCAAAAACACAAACAGCTGGTATAATATTTAAGGCACTAAGTCCTCTGCTGATGTTGACCCGTGATTTAGTGTTTACAGACATTTGTCAAAGCTCATAACTGAACTATTTTACCTTAAAATGCTACATCTTCTCATGAAGAAAAAGCACTCGAGTGCTGGCTTCTCTCACTAGAACTGGGAATAAAAAATGTTGGTTATGACTTGTCAGGCTCTACATATTAAAGCCCCTGTGTACGTTGAACAACTGCTGTGTCCATATTTGGGCTGCAACTAATGATTATTTCAACTGATTAATAGTTGACTCGATTAATTGATAAATTGTTTGGTCCATAAAATGTCAGAAAATGGTGACAAATGTCAGTGTTTCCCAAAAGCCTAAGAAGACGTCCTTGAATAGCAAAGATATTTAGTTGACTGTTGTAGAGGAGTAAAGAAATATTTACAGTTAAGAAGCTTGAATACAAGGTTTTTATCTTTTTTTCTTCAAAAATTGCTCAAACTAATTAATCAATTGTCAAAATAGATGGTAATGAATTTAACAGCTGACGGCCAATTGACTATTTATTGCGGCTTTAGTAGATATACTAACTTAAAGTCACTCAGGTTGGCTACACAGCATTTAGTGAACGCGCTGAGAACTTGACTTTAGATCAAAGAAGACTGAGCTTCTGTTTACTTTGCCTCTGGAACAGTTTACCTCTTAATATGAGATTATCCAGTTCAACTGAAGCTTCTCAAAACACAGCGGTTTTCCCTTTTATCACTATTAGCTCATAATGTGCTCATAGTTGCTCATGGTGAAGCACTTTTTAATCTAAAAAGTGCAATTTAAATCCTTCTTTTTTACTTGCCTACCTCTATAATGTCCAACTTATTTAATTAAGATTCCTGTGAACATGTTTCTGCCTCCTAAATCATGTGTCCTAAGTATTGTACTCAAGATCTGACTGTGCTGCACTGAATGTCTGCTATTTCTCAAGGCTGGTCCATTTTCATAGTGACTCAGTGAAATGAACATTCATTACGGCTTGTACTCAGTGTTCTCATCTCATGTATATTACATCACACTGAATGTAGATGTGTGAATGCTCACCCTTCTCTCCGACAAAGGGCAGGGACCAGGTGAAGACGTCCATGAAGTTGGGCAGCCAGTAGGGGTGAGGTGAGCAGTTAAACTGTCGGATGTTCATCACGTTGTTCTCGTACTTCAGCACCGCCGCTGAGGACGGAAAGAAGAACACGTGGAAAGTTGAATATAATGCTTTCTATGTGGCATTTGAACACGCAGCATGAATAGTTGCCACAGAAACACCGCTGTAAAAGCAAAATCCACATGCCCCGCGATAATGAGGCTGAGCACTAAAGTACGCCTCTTTACTGTGCAGCAAATCACTCTGCATGATGGGGAAAAACCAAACTCCAGTAATGTTTAGTTTTTAGCTCTGACCGCAGTCCAGGTCCATTACTAGATTCTATCGTGTTCCAACCACCACTTAGAAATGCACAGCCATCACCATGTTACTGGTCTGAGGAGAGTATCTCACAAAGTAGTCAGTCTAATAGATTACCATCAGCCGAGGAGATAACAGGATACATTAAGAACAAACTAAACAGCTTGAAAGACCGTTTTAAAGTGAAATTCTCAATGAAATCAGAACAAAATGGACCTTTTCTCGAACTGACATTTGTACTTTTCGCAGCTTATTGACCCTGACGGATGCACTTTGAGTCCAAATTCAAAGGCCTTCTTCTCGGTTGAGTTGTTCTCAAAGTGTTTATCGCAGCCAGGTGTAAGACACATCAAATGAAACTGCATGACTTGCCCTTTCCAACAATGCCAGTTGTTTGTCTGTGCGATTAAGTGTCGGTGAGGAAAAGCTAAATTTAATCATAGTTACAACCTGCATAGAACTGTGCATCCTCCGCCACACTCATTACTCTTATTTGAACAACTCATTGTATATGCATGTTAGTATCTAGGTATGTTAAAATATTAACATATTTATGAAATGATAGGGCAAACATTTGCTTGGTTTGCCACCCGTGCAAGTACGCTACTGTATGTAAACATTTCAACAACTTCAACAAATTAAATAATGACATTTATTGCTTCTTCTGACAATCTCTCCTGCACAAGTATGAAAAAAACATCTGTACTTCCTGCATTTTATGGTGAGACACAAGTAAAAACATAATTTCACCATACGAAATATTCTTTTCCTTGATACAAAGGCTAATGTAAAATAATTAGAAGTACTATCTTTTAAAATGACTGAAGATCTGGATAGCTTAGACTGTTCGAAGAAAAATGAAGATACAGCATGTTTGGCTATCACTTAAAATGACCAAGATAAGAACTTAAGGTTTAGCTATCCCCTGAGTTCTTCTCAAAGCATTAACAAATTTACATTATTAAAGACTTCAAATCTAAAACTTCCTCTGTGTTTTTGTTGTTTACCTTTCCTGGTACGTGATTCAGCAGCTGCAGGTGCTGGAGGAGGTGTGATTAAGCAAAAAGCGCCGATCAGCACCGAGCTCCAACTGGCGACAAAACAATCACGAAAAGTGTAAAGTGGCCAAAACTGTCATCCGCAGAAAAACTGAAGCCTGGACGGAGCTCAAGATCTTGTCAAAAACGCTGTCAGTCAACCACTGGTGATGACAGTAAATCAAATGGTTCAGCACAAAACTACCTACACAAAGACCCAGAGGTAGATCTTCTATTTTTTTCCACTCTAGGTGATATCTACACAGTCAGCATTTGTCAATCTCTCACTTTGACAGTGGGACTAATTTATATGCACAAACTGAGTCGTGTAAATTAAAGGGTAGCAAACTGCACGAGCATCTAAATGAAGGTAACCGGCGCTTGGAGCATTAAAAAAATAAAAATCAATTCCCCCCTTTTCTCTCCACTGGAACATTTCCTCTCAGTATTGATTACCACTCCCAGTGGGTGAAACACGTCTGTCATTTACAGGATTGGATACATGAATAACATCACAGAAACACACCACTCAGCATTTGGCCTCTACGAGTCTGAGCGCTTTTCATTAGTTAACAGAAAAGCAATTTCTGGTGAGGAAGGAAAGAGGAGAACACAAAACGAAAGTATTGATGTGCAATACTCGCTGTGGAACTGGATACAACAATGACCATTAGAGTGATCTAATTAGTATATTCTTAATTTCCGGGCTACCTGACATTAAATGCAGCTGCTTAATGACAAGTTTTTTCCATTATTAGAAGACAGCTAAAAACATGCATGCTCTCAAGAATTTGTACGACGACTTAGGCTTTAAAGGAGCAGTTCAAAATTAAGGGGAATGTGCACAACCCACTATAAAATCCACTGTTTTTAGATTTATTTTGTAATTCAGACTGAAGAAATGAGATTTACCGTCCAAAAATAACAGTGATCTTTGCAAATGTATCTATCTAAACACCAACATTAGCCTAGCTGTGTCATTTTCTGAATATTTTAACCTGCAAACTAACACTACTCCATTTGGAGCAGCAGAAATAAGCTATATGCATATCAGAATTAAGGTAAATTATTCAAATGGTTATATTAATCACCTAACAGCAGAGAGCCCAGTGGGTGTGGTTAAGCTGGTGAAAAGCACAGTAAAAGAATAAAAACAAAAAAGCCATGTGTTTAATTTGACAGCAGATGAATTCTTTAATAAAAAAAAAACTTAACAGCTGTGATGGCAATTGCCATCCTCATGTACTTGCTGGAACACTGTACAGCATAAAAAGACACTCTGTTTGGAAGAAGTACATGATATCTCTCCGTTTCTTCTTCAGAATGCCTTCTGATAATCACATGGTCTCTGTGCACATAGAAACCACCTTCCAAACAGACCACAGAATGCCCCATGTGACCTCACCCATGATTAAGGCGCAGTGCGAACGTGGGCGTAGAGGCAAACATGAGCGCTGCCAAACATAAATATATCTACGCTGTATATAGAGGGCCTCAGCTTCTCTTAATACGCGAGGCCAGTCTGGTGGCCCAGATCCGGGGTAAGCGGACACCGCGGCTGGGTCACCGTGGGGGACTTTCCTGCCTCACCCCCTTGCAGGCTCGAGAATAGCAAGTCATCAAACCTGGCATCCGAGCGGCTATAACCTCAGCACAAATCAGGTCAGAAAACATCGTGCCAGGCCGGGATTTGCCTCGTTGTGACTGTGGAATCACTAATGCATAGAGTGCAGTGACTGTGCAATTAAAGTGAACCACTGTGAAGCTTCACCTCTTTGTCCAAAGCTGCACAAACAGAAAACAGAAACCTCTCCTGCAGGGGAACATCCATACACTTGTATAATTAATCTGGTGTTATTATCAATACCAGCAAAGCATTACTAGCCAGTCCAATAAGAGAAGCATTGTATTACTCCGACACACTCCACTCAGACGGAGCTGTGGGTGTTTATCTGTGTGCGTTGGCGTGTATGAAAGTAATCGCACACGTGGGCAGCCATTGCATAAACATCACATACTGCATAAACATCGTTGAGGCACTTGATTGAATGCAGCCATGGAAGCCCAGAGGGAAAAAGGCAGAGCGGGGGAGAAGGTCAGCTCCCCTGCTGTCGCTCCTTCAAATCAGATTCCCTTTAAAGGAACAGAGACACCCGACAACCTCCCCTGTGCAAAACAAACATACTCGTCGAGCTCTGGGTGCGAGCAGTTCAAGGCCCACTGTCTTTTTTAGAACATGCAGATGAGGACGACATGAGCAGCACTTTGTTTCCCAATTATCAGAACACTCATTACTACAAATACACAATTATATGCAAAGTTTTTTTCTCAAGCAGCGGGAGGTCAATGCACTTGCGGCAACCAGCTGCGAGTTCTGTGAATAACTCCTCTGCTGGATCCAGCTCTGCATGGCAGCCACTAGAGGTCTCTGCTGCTCTGGTGCTGGTTCACAGGGTAGCTGAGGCCAAGCCTGCTGCAATGCTAACACACATTGCAAGGCGACGCCCGTTCATTAATTATTCATAAGGGAGTGCCTCCAGCCGGTTTCCCCGGTAACGAGGACTGTTAATTCTGCTTTGAGACCAGGGGGAGATTCCCACTGTCCTTCCCTGACGCTCAGCGCTGACTGCATAACTGTCTCTAATGCCTCCTGTATAGAGTTCCACTGGGTTAGTATTCCACGCCAGCCGTCCTGACCATTACGTTCCGTGCTCTCCTTCCATTTGATGTGTGGATAGCATGAACTGAATCCTGTCCATGTACATTTGAGCACCTGCTGAAGGGTTCCCAGTTAATTTTCAGTTGATAAATTTATGAGAATATTTGAAGCATCACAGAAAACCGTGTCTTTCCACTGAGTTGAGTCTTGGTTCGGAACCATTTCTCATGTGGAAGAACCCTTGCATCAATACTACACCACAATACGGTAACCAGGAGTGAGGACTCTGCAGTGTGGGCAAGCACCACAAAAGGCAGTAGTGATATATAATCACTGCACCAACATAATTTCATGCAACAGTAGAAGCCCATCTAAAACGACAATGCGTCTACTGCAGCATTGGTGCAAGAATGCACTTCAAATATAATGTAATTAACCGCATGGTAGGGACTGTTTATGGCAGCAACAGGTGCTTTTTGATTAAAAATGATGTTGGTTTAACCCTGTAATCCCCAAAACCTGCTGGTGAGTTTAAAGGGCATATCATTCTTTTAGAAAAATCACCTAAATTACACCATTTATCAAAGCAAGAGTCTGGAAAACAGGAAAGAATAGGTAAAATCCCTTTATTCTACATGTCTCGTTTAAAAATCTGCCAAAAATAAACCCTCTGAAGTAACCACAATCTGTAAAAAACAAAAAAAATGCTCTCCTCGGTGCAACCATGAAGTTATTAGTGACTCAGCTTTGACTATCAGTCATGTGACAAAAATTCAGGGACTTTTTCACCTAAACTGTCTAGTCATGGTGTTTCCATAGTGGTGCAGGACTTGGAAACCAGAGTTTCAACAAAGACATGCTCACCAATGGTCCATACAAGTGATAATATATTGTAATAAAGTATAAACTTCAGTTACCGAACAAGGAGATGCTGCAAGCGTAACACTGTGTTGCTCATTTTTCTTCTTTGACGCAACATGAAAAGTTTAGTAAGGGAAACATGTTTACAGAGAAATGAAGGGGAAGCCCAGTAATGACCAGAGTGATAACAGATGGGTGGGCATCTGCAGCCAGGGATACTCTGCTCCCTGGCAGAAGTGACGAGGAGGGAAAAATGAATTCCCTGCTGCGCTGGCGTCATCACTTCCCCTGCTTCCACCCTACTATTTATTCCAGAGGCAGGGCCAAGAGCCAATCATGCCACTCCATTTCTCCGCAGGAAGGAAATGGTGCAAAAAGTGATCCCTGTCCAGTTTGACCCGCGAGTGAACCAGAGTGATGCCTTTTTAAAACATTCACTTCAGTTTCCATTCCATCAATCCATTCCTGTTTCCACCTCCGATCCTAATTTGGTTATATAAGGTTCAACTGGTGTGAGATGGATCAAATCAACCAAACCTCCACTTCCTCGGGGGTGAAGTAAAAGACTCGCATCAACAGCGCTGGCACCATCACTGTCATTTAGCTTTTATTCCATCCAAGCAGCATAACCATTAGGATTCAGTCGCTGGCTTTGTTGGACCAGTCAATAATGATGCAGCAGAAAACATTCCATTAATACAAAACCGCAAGCAATCTCCAAAGTGTACAACTGCCAACTACACCCCCCTTCCTCTATCCTCCTCCATCTCTCCTCTCACTCTCTCCACTGCAGTCACTTCAGGACTCAAACCGTGAAAGATCAAACGGCGAAAACTGCTAAATCACTGCTGCTGCCTTTTCATTTAACAGTCTCTCCCTGCCAGCTCGCAAGTGTCGTCGCTACTTTTCGAATTTCACTGAAAGGGGGTGCAGGGGTCAGGAGTGGTGGCGGGCAGCTGGTCAACGCCTGACACTTCCTGCAACAGTTCAAAGTAGAAGCAGGCATCTTGAAGCTTTATCTTTACAGAATCACCTCCTCAGCATCATTCATGTGTTGATTATTCTGACTCAGCCACGAGTTCCTCCTTGTCTGTTAGTGTTGCCTCTTAGATATATATTCCGCCTCCTCCTCTCGGCACTTTCCCCCCCCCTCCACCCCTACGTGGAGAGGTCTCATTGGTTAATCTGGCCAACTCCCAGCGCAGGATTGATGGGAAGTGCTGATGCCTCCCACCCCCTCCCCTTTAAGATTTATGTGCCCACTCGATTGGCCATCAATCACAGGGGCGTTGCTCAGTGGGCTTGGAGCTACAGCACGAAGCTAAGAGCACAGCAATTCATTACGGAGGCTTTGGTTCTACCGGCGAGCCCCACCCACATGACTGATTAGAAGAGCATCAACAGGACTGATAGGGCTGTGGGGAGTGAAGTAAATGATTGATAAAATTAACTGAATTTTAAGAGCGTTGGGTTAAAATCCCTGGTTTATTTGCCTTGGAGTTGCTCTCTTTCCCTGCTATTATACTTGGGTTATAAGTCAAAGATCTTGTCATTATAAGACCGATTCAGCCAAAGAAAAAAGTGCGCCTCCTTCTGAGGCAGACGGTGAATGATGAGAGAAATAAAAAACATGCGGTCGTGCTAGTTAAGATGTATCTGTGTTCCTAAATGAAGTCAGTTCTAAAAACAAACACAGAGTAATCTTTTTCTCGCTGATAACCACTCCTGCTCTGGAAAGCATTTTTATCAGCTGAAGGTCAGCCACTCGCAACTAAAATGAGGGTGCAGACAAAAATCATTTTAGATATTTTGACTGTTCCATACTGAGCTCGAGAGGTGATTTTCCAGGCGAACGGCTGCCAAAAACTAAAAACAACACACGCCTGACATCAGTTTGTTTGTTTGTTTGTATTGTGTTGTGTTGACTGCGAGCCATAGGAAGATTAGTTGGCATGGAACAAATAGGTTCCTAATAATAAACAGCGATCCAGACAGGCAAACTGCCTCGCTGTTTCTTGACTATCTTTAATGTGATGGGAAGAAGGCATTGGAGGGCAGCTCATGGAGGAAAAAGAGCAAACACATGTAACCTTGTCTCAGATCAATGGCAACAAAACAGCAAATGGGCCAAAAGGAAACAAGAAAGGACAGTCCTCGCCCCCGTCCTCACACTGGCAGTATTTTGGCATTTCATCACAAGAGGGATTGCAAAACAGCGTGCACTACCTCCATCCAGCTCTTTCCTTCCCATGTCCATTTCCTGTGGTTTGCCCATCGCCACCTCCACTCCAAACGTGCCCCCACAGATAAAGCAGATACTGTCTGTTCTCCGGGGGAAAAGTGCTGACTCACAGCACAAAGGCAAGCCTATCTGGGTGCGTGGGCACCGCAGCACAGCGAAGGGTGCCACCAGGTGCCAAGTGAACCGGCACGGGGCCACTTCATTTCACACCAGCTCGCTTCCTGAACTGGTCGGACCAAAATCAGCATCACAGAGCTATCACAGACAAGTACAAAGCTGTGACCCAATTTCATTTTTTACTGTTGATACAGAGTATACTGGTTCTCCATTGGCATTTTGATCGGCTACATATAAATACAATGATGCCAACAGCTTTTAAAAGTGTCAATCTGGAATTTTTATCATATTTAGGAGTCTAGAGGACAATTTTTAATGCCATTCTTGATCATAATAATAATTTTTTTTCTCTCTGAATCCCCCCAAAAACAGATAGAATTATCAGATAATCAGCTTTGTGATGGCCCTTGAATGCACAAATTTTTGTTTTCATTAGAAAATCTAACCAAATATAAGCTTGAAATTGTGATAATACATCAAAATCACTTCATTTTACATGTCTCCAAAAATAAACCACTTGGAATAATGAGATTCTGTGAAAAGCTAATAATTCTGCACCCCTCTGTACAAATGAGAAGCTATAAATGCCTCAGCTTCAACTAACAGTGCACTGACAGGAGTTTTTGGCTGAACTGGGCTGAACTGCAGGCAGTGTTAACACAGAACAGAGAGGAGACAAGTATGAAGACAATTACAAATGTAAGATGGTATGTAGAGGCACCATTTTATTGCTCCAGTATTGGTATTACCTGTGGGCAAAAAAAAGTTGTGCTTCCAGTTTTTTTCTATATTTGAAAAACAAATTCATCAAAGAAATTCAACATTTGTTTTGCTTTGTTTATGATTTATGGCCTTATAACTGTGTTATACTCCACAGAAGACATTTTTCAGTTCTTTCTGCAACTAGTCATGGTTGTCCTGTTTCCATAGAGGTGCTGTGCTTCACATTGCCGAGAAAAATGAGCCCACAGCGAGTAAAAATGTAGTGTGACTCACTGGATGTAGGCTGCTGGTATAAGCCTGCCATTGACTGTACACTTCAAGCAGCTTTCTCCTCCTATCTGTGTGTTACAGTTTCTAAAACCCACTTCACCAGAGGAAATGACAACAGGTTTCAGCAGCATTCTGCTCTGCAAAAAGGTCTGGCTAAGCGAGACTTGTGGAGCAAAAAACAAAGCCCAGAAACTGCTTGGGGTTCAGAGGGTTAAAGGGAGAATAAAAAGCATTTTTAAGAGTTTCACCAGGAGAGAAATAAAGGAATAAATGAAGGTTCTCGTCTGTTGTAGCGTCCCCATAAGCCATGTCAGCTGGCATGTACAATACCAATGAAACCACTCATATTGTCATTAATTACACCTGCAAGTAAAAATAGCATGGAAAAAAAGCGTTTTGGGTCGTCCCAAAGCTGTCATTAAATTTCACACAAATCTGAAACCTGCTACTCTCCAAACCTGGATCCACTTGTCTGTGAATGTGATGTCGCCCTGAGGCAAGTCATAAATGTGACACTGTGGTATTCATGCTACAAGCCACAGAAGACTGATAATGACACACTCCGCTTCCTTACCTTTGTTGTTGTAGACATCTAGATAGTTTGGTGCTGAGAAGATGGTGATAAGGGACGGGAAGCCAGTGGTCTGACTCTTTCTGTACATGCGGTATCTGGTAGAATGTGAGAAGCATTAGTTAATATTACAACAGTTCATCCATGGATTACTCAACAGTGTTAAACCCTGGAGATTTGATTAGCAGTGATACTTTATATTGCCTCTTGTTTTCACTATGTTTGTGTTGATGCTTCAGCAAAGGGGGCATAATCTCAGGAGAGCAAATCCCAGAGTTACAGGTGAAACATGCCCACTAGCTGTCATCATGGTGAACCCACTCAGCATTTAAATACAAAATACAACTACTGATCTCACTTTGAATGGTTTGTCTGCTGCACCCAACTTTACAGAAATGTTAAAAAATGACCAATTGCAAAGACAAGATAAATGGAAGCCGGTAACATAATTACATGTGTGGTCTCGGGCGTCTGGGGGCAGCAGTCTCAGCTGAGATGTGTTGAGGTGTCCCCTGTGACCGAGCTGTGGGTGTGCGATGGTAAACAACCTCCTACCGCCTTAACCTTATTCAGAGGCAGATCAGCTTGACACATCCACCCACCGGCCCCTTTTAAAAGCCTAATTTTTCAAAGAGGTTTTTGTCGTTAAGAAAAAAAAAAAAAAACTGGGTGAGAAGTTACTGTGCTGAAAATTGAGTGCTAAATGTGTCGGAATGTGAAGCACGAATCGAGTTAAACTTTGTCAACCAGAGTTCTTAACAAGATCTGCATGAATCATTCTTGTCACATCACATCTGGCCAAACTCACGCTGGAATCATTTTCATTTCTCGGATTAACACGAGTTCGGACTGCAACCGAAACCTGCTCGCCAGACAGGCTGGATCAAAGCTTTTTTTTTCTCCATTTAATACTGAATTACTCTGCTGTGTGACGTGTGTGATGGAAGAAGACAAAATGCCACAACACTCACCCAGCATCCTGCGCTTCATGGGCCCGGATGATAGATAATAAGTTATTGTGTTGTAGAAAGTCACAGACTGCAGGGTAGCTGTTGAATAAAGAGACGTTTGGTTTAGTCATACATCAAGAAAAATCCCAGTAAGACCAAGAAAGGACGATCAATAGAAATAATTAAGTAAGTCACGGGTGTTATTGATTGTGCTTGGAGAAACAGCGGATAAACAACACTGAGTTCAAGCTAAATTTGTTCTAAAACCGACTGCAGCTCATAAGAAGACATATTGCCTTGAAAGATTATCAATAAAGAAGACTTTCATATACATTTCAAGCAATTTTAAGCCGGCTCTTTTATTTTTACAAAGCCAACAGTAGAATAGCTTATAGTCTAAACAAAAATCCATAAGATGATTTCATACTATAAAAGCAGTAGGTGTGATGCTCTCAAATGTTGGATTTTAGAATGAAGCTAAAAAAAAGTGCAACATGATTCATAGCAGACTGCTTCTTTAAGAATAAAAAAACACCACATATCACTGGGGAGTGTTAGAGCGTGTTTTATGCTCATGTTGATCTATTCAGTCTGCGAGACCAAAAGCCCGACTGCCAACAATCAAACTACGGTTCAGTCGGGCTTCAGAGTTTTCCATTTCTGCTGCCTTCTATCCTGCAGCAGCGGCTTCCACTGGAAATTTCCTTGGCAAACACTTTTTCTTAAGCAAATCTGCCTTTAAAGCTGCATTACCACAATACATTCGAGAGGTGCTGATACCAAACACGATTAAAAACCTGAGTGGACGTCAGGATTTGTGAATCGTAGGATGCTTTGTAATGAACGGCATGAGTGGCAACTCGGGATAAATGAGTGACACGTTGCCTTACGTATGAAACATTTGAATGTGGGAGGATTTTTTCAGCAATAATAGGGGCCTAATTTGAGTGTTTTTTTGCAGTGTCATTTCTAGAACTTTTGGCTGATTAACACGGCAGTCACTTTATAGCTTTCACAGCAATGCAGATGATATTTTAGGGAGCTTCACACGATTGTGTCAGGCAGACAGCAGATGAATCAAATCACCAATATCTTGTGTGATGTCAGTGTCGTCAGTCTGATTGGAATCCCAGTCTGTTTCAGCTATTAGTATACATCGATCAGGCAAAACATTATGACCACCTGCCTAATATTGTGTAGACCCCCTTATGTGGTCAAAAATGCTCTGAACCATTGGGCATGGACAAGAGGACCTCTCAGGATGTCCTATGGGGTCTAGAACCAGGACATTGGCACTGGATCCTTTGGATACTCTGGCTTGTGCAGTGGGGCCTCTGTCAATCAAACTTGTTCCACTGCATCCTGTTGATGCTTGATCAGAATGGGGTGTAGAAAGGTTGGAGGTCAAAATCCAAGGTTTTCCAGCAGAACACCACATAGTACCAATATGATCAATGTTATTCGCCTCACCTGTCAGTGGTCAGAATGTTGTGGCTGATCAGTGTATGTTCTGTTGTTATTTAACCCAGTGACGTAAAGCTACAACAAAATAAAATAAGAAAAGTACAGCCAGAATCCATAAACACCTCCAAACACCCAAACCTTAGTGGTTCAAAGAGAAATATGATGAACAAGTTGGGATTTTATACTAAGTTCTGTAATCCCAGCTCAACACCTCTGCAAAATCAGAGCACAACAATGAACAACACCCACATGCTGCAATCAAAACCAAACCAAACACTTTCTTCAGCAACAGCCGCACGACCAAACCAGCTGAGGTTGAAACAGGATTTTAGAAATTCTTTCTCAATATTTAACAAAATACATCGTCGAGGCTTTGGAATTAACAGTCTTGCATACACGTGTGTTCCTGACAATCACAACAAACATCTGCTGGGAGGGATGTGGAAAGGAGAGACAGCAGATGCCAAGAGGGAATTAAAAATGCAATGAGTTTATTTTTCTTTATGGGAGACAAGAAATTAGGAATAAATGTTTTATTTCTCACTTGATTTCCTGCAGCAGATGCAGATACATGCCATATGGTGCCGTTCAAGCAGACAAGATACATTTTGGCCTAGTTTGTTTTTTGGCAGTTTGCATTCTGAGTTTAGATCATCTCCCATCTGTCCAACAACAGGGCACAGATGTTAATGAGCTCCTTGGACACCGTGAGGAGTTGCACAAGAAATTGGTTCACCAACGTGCAATCTGAGGGGCACATTGCATGTTCACCGTGTTAAAAGTGGAGCTTTAAAGTTGGTTTAATATGCATAGCTTGGATTAACACCGATGATTAAAGATGCTACAGAAAAAAAACAACAACAATCCCTTCAGGCTGACTGCCGAGTGGAAGCAATAATAAAAGCAACCATATTTGAAACATGTGCAATTTCATGCCTGAATTACATTTGTAAAAGTGTTACGAGCGTGCCTGTGGCATTTTGAGGTGGGGGGGTGCATATCGGTTGCTGCAAGACAGAGGCAACAAAGAAGCTGATGTTTTTCAGGGAGGGGTTGTTGAGGAATGGCTCTCTCTCAGTCTGGCTTAAACTGTCTCATAAATCCTGAAAGCCAGCGTGATGCCAATTAGCGACCATCCCCTGGGCAGATGAAGTGGAGGACACTGATGAAAACAAGACACCGGAGGAATTTTGACCAAACGGCAGAAGGTTAACAAGGATGCTGGTACAACACAAACATGTGACAGTCAAATCAGTCCTCCGAGGTAAAAGGGCGACATCGCCGGCATTCCTGCTCAGCCTCTTCTTTGTTACATTACTGAGAAACATTCTTTTAACCACTTGTGGATCTGCAATGTTAATGTTCATGTAAACTAAGAAAAGATGTGAAGACAATTAGTGGAAATATGCTCTCAAAAATCCACAACAACAGGAGCACTGGGAGTTCATTTCTAACATTAAAATACTATTAGGCCAGCAGTTATGAAACACCTGCTATTATTAAGAAAAGACAAGAGAAAATGCTTATTAGGAGCTTCAAGACATTTCTGACTACTTCTGCTGGCTTGCCCCAGGCACGCAGGGCCAAGTAAGCATCGCTCAGGCCATAATGAGCAGAGGGAGTGCTGAATGCATTTAGAGACAGGACTGTGCCTCGTGGTAATGTGCCAGTTCATTACATTTTGTGACAGTGCAAGCTGCTTGCTCCAAGCACTTCCTCTGTTTGTTCAGTTACTCAGCTCAATTGAAGGTAATGTGGGTTACATAAATACAGACGACAGAAGTCTTTGAGAAATTCACTGCAAATATCGTGTTGGCTGGTTAATGCTAGAAGGGAGTTAAAGCTGTTATGTCTCAGGAATCTTTCATGCAATTTTCCAAAGATCTTCAAATGTGGCGTTACTGTAATTGTCAGAAACAAAATGCTCACCTGTAGAAATAGGAACAGCCTCGCACTGTGTTGTGTGTGAAGTGCTCTTGGCTCTTCTCATTTCCAAAGTCCTCCAGAGGGTCGGACCACAGCAGATCGCACATCGGCCCATAAGCTGGAGGCTCTTTGAATCTGTCTAGCTGTGGAAGAAAAAGGCGAAAAAACTCCTGTCAGCCTGTATGGCAGGACAAATTACACATGAAGAAGACTGCAGTCGTAGTAATTAAATCATGACTGAAGCTAACATGCTTGCTGAAATGATTCTGAATGGCATTCAGGGTTACACAGCATGGATGACGTGTCAAAGACGGTGCTCATCTATCAGTGCCTAGAAGGATTTTTTTTTGGAAAGGCATGAAAAAAAACCTGATGGCAGCCATTCTTTTCAAGCAATGAACATAAATGTCTTTGCTTTCAGGCAAGGATAGCTCTTTCTCGAACAAAAGCTTGTGGATTACTGGATGGGTAGCATGATGGACACTTCAATAGAGCAAATTCTATTATGCATGCCCTCTGATTGCAGCCACAAAATCCATTTGGAATTATTGAATTAGTTTGAAAGCAGGATCCGACTCTTCAACATTTTTTAATCAGAGAGAGGACCAGACCGGTGCTTACAATCCCCCGTGTCCAAGTCCTGAGCAGTATCTGAGACAGATCTGGGAGAATCACTTCATGCACTGCGAGCAAGGTTGTTATTTTCACAGCACATCATGCTAAAACGAACAGTTTTTTTCTCATTAACTTGAGTGAATGCAGAGAATACACGAAGCGGACAGAAAGCTCCCATTTTCAACAAATGATCAGTATTTTTAAAGCCATTAACGGCCACCTGCTGCTAAGAAAACACACACAGACTGCAGCTTTGAGAAATATTAGAGAAAATGATGTCAAATCAGACACATACTTTCCTGATGTCGTCAAGATTTGTGATTTCTGGAGATAGTCCTCCGTGTACACACAGGAACTGCTGGTTCATAAGTGCGGCCAGGGGAAGGCAGTCGAAGGCGTCCATACATGCGTCATACACCCTCTCTGAATACTTAATTCTACCTGTCATGGGGGGAAATAGGGCAGGGAAAAGAGAGCATGCCAAGTCAAACAATGTCGCTCTCATACATTGGGGCAGTGTGCTGGTCTGGGACGGAAAAGGCTCTCCATACTGCCAAAAAACTTCCAAAACATACTTTAAAAAGAGCACAATTTCACAGCACTTTTGTTGTTTTTTTTCCTTCCCTGTCTGAGTCCAACAGAAATAGTTCTGACATGTGTAAATATCAAAAAGGGCAAAAATCTGACTGAATCCTGAAGCAGGCCAGAGGGTCCTTTTAAGTGAGCGTTTGAGGTCAGTGGCTGAACTGGACACATAATAAACAGCTTTTAGAAAGAATAACTCAATTCTCCCTCCAGTCTGTACAAAAGTGTCAGAGACGGAGCTTCACTTCAGATCAAAGGTGAAAAATAAAGTGCAAAGGCATTACTTACATTCCTGCTTAAATGTGAAATACTCTGTTAAATGTCGACATTCATGATTCCCACGCAGCAAAAACAGTGTTTTGGGGTAAAGGATCTTTAAGGCCCACAAGTACAGCACACACTGAAACAAAGAAGAACAAAAAGACGTGGGGGAACGGTTAGCTTGTCATCTTTACTAAAACTCGAAGCAAAACCCCTCAAGTCAGACTTTGTCAGCTTCACAGAGTGGCACAATACAAGTAGTTCTGCTTATAATGAAACATTCATGTACTACATTTCGAAATGACAAACCTTCAAAGGAACCTTCGGAGAACAGGCACAGCACACTCCATTAAAATATATTTTATTAATACAAGTATAATGTTTCAGGCGATGAGATGGCAGGAGATATATATACATATCTATATATTAGTAACTCCAACCTGCAGTCCCAGATTAAATACATGTATTTTGCTTCATATTAAAAATCTCTCTGTACATAACCCTAAGCTACACTGTGACATTTGCTATCCAGGCTACATTTGAAGTTAATACAAAAGTCTATTATCACTCCAATATCTGCAGCCTGATTTGATCCACGCTCAGAGAGAAAGCTATTAATAAACACAGCTTCAGTTGAGCACATGGCGTGTGTCGCACTTGATTAGGCCCCTCGTGAGGAAAAAAAAACAAATATACAGACTCACTTCAATACTGAAATACCCTCTGTCAACGTAGTCCCCCAGGAAAAGGTAGCGTGTGGATGCTGGTGATCCTCCTACTTCAAACAGCTTCATCAGGTCAAAGAACTGCCCATGGATGTCGCCGCAAACTGGAAATAAAGCAAAAAAAAGTATTTTACACCTGAGAAACAACACATGAAAGCCTCAGTAACATGGTGAGAGGGGTATTTGTTTATTTCCACCCTTTGCATCATTTCTAATGTTCATTGTCCAAGAGAACCGAGCAGTTCAGAGCACAGACACAACAATATTTTATCTGCAGTTTACGACATAGAATCTAATTAGTTTCCTTTAATGAAATTTATTCATAGAAACTGTTCTGGTTTATCAGGACTACACAGGCTTCTCGGTGGTTAGCACCGTCACCTCACAGCTAGAAGATCCCTGGTTCACATCTCAGTTGGGATGCTTGGGGTCTTTCTGTGTGGAGTTTGTATGTTCTCCCTGTGCAGTGTGGGTTCTCACCAGGTTCTCCGGCTTCCTCCCACACTGTCCAAAAACATGCTGAGGTTAACTGATGATTCTATATTGTCTGTGAGTGTGCTTGGTTGTCTGTCTCTATGTGTAGCCCTGTGATAGACTGGCAACCTGTCCAGGGGTGAAACCTGCCTTCTCCCGAGTCGGCTGGGATAGGCTCCAGCCCCCCTGCGACCCTACAGAAGATTAAGCCGTGTATAGATAATGGATGGATGGATGGATGTTCTGTATCAGCTCTACAGCCCACACTACTACTATATTACTGTCAAAAACTACAGAAAGAACATAAAACCACGCTGTATTGTACCCAAAACGACTGTCAGAAGATTCTCCTAATGTCAAAATTAGGGACAGACCAATTATGACCCTGGCCGATTATGCTGGCCAACATTTGCATTTTTCTGATTATCGGTATTGGTATTTTTATTGACTGATTAATAATAAATGAAATGCGCGACTTCAGGTGTCATGCATCCTGCTTGCTCTCCATCTGTCATCACTCTGTGGTCTCAGAAATGTCTCTCGAGCAGAGACTGAAAAAACAGAACAAAGAAAAACACAAGCCTAAAACCAGGAAATCAACTCCTTTCACAGTGGCGAATGCTTTGCTAACGGCTAGCGGCTAAGTTAGAAGGCAGCCACAGATTACCCTAAAACAGAGTCTGGAAAATAATAATTAATAATGCTTGAAAATATGGACCTTTGAGGACAACAATAGTAACAGAACAAGGAAAGATTTAAAAAATAGAGAAGAAGAGCAGACTTAACTGCAGGAGATAAACTGATCAATATCAATCAATTCCATATGAACAGAGAAGAGCGTCCTAATTTAATCACTCCTATCTCCATTTGACATATTCAGTTATAGTCACCCTTATTAAGGAAGAATTCTAGTTATAAATGACAGTTTCCTGTTATCACATGCTGTTACAACATTACATTTAATGTATAATGGCTCCAAATATTGGTTATTGGTCTTTCTCGATTTCCAATAATCAGCACCTGTATCAGCATTAAAACAAACAAACAAACAAAAAAACACTATCAGTTGATCCCCAGTCAAAATGTCTTCTAAAATGAGGTGTTCAATCACATTCCATGAAATATAGGAAGTATAGCATTTCCATGACAGGCACTAAATGTTAGACATTAAATTCCATATGGCTACATCTCATGTCTTTAATAGCAAACAAAATCTGCCAGACATCAGCACACGCTGTTTTCTCCAAGAACAAATTTGTCCAGTTGGGAGAAGAATCACAGTAACTGGCTCCATCTCCATACCTCGCTTTTCCAACACATCCTCCTCTTTCAACCTCTTTTTAACCTTGAGGTGTTTCGACTGGCTAGCAGGACTTAGTTTGAACATAGCGGCTCTTGTGCCAAATACACAAATGTGTCATTGGCCAAAAACCGCTGGAAGGCTTTGTGTGATTTCTAAACTTTTCCTGTGAAATTACCCGTGATTACAAATCTGGCTCGTCACTGCAGTAACTAACAGATAATTACTCAGAATGTGCTCACGCAGTTCAGCTCGCTGCATTACTTGACATACTTTGATCTGCTGTCATATCATTTCCATACTAACAGCTACGGCAGGCAGCTGTTAGACGCCGTCAGGGGAGTATTCTGGGACCAACAGGAACCAGCCGCCACAAATGATTCACTCTGGATTGGTTTCCTATCGCCCTATGTGATCCTATACTTTATTACTCCCTGAGGACACAGGAGAAGCAGAGGCCACCGGGGATTTGCTGCTTAGCCAACAATGACTGACAGGGAGCACATGAGGCCATCTGATTTAAACACTCCTGGTCAATTTTGCAGATACTATATAAGGTCAGTTCAAGGATAAGGCGCCACCTGAACTTATTTATCACTGAAAAATCTCATTAGACGTTCCCAGCTAGTGAGTTGACTTTGGATCACTTCTCCCTGTGAATAAAATTTGATTTTAATTACCTTGTATTAAAAAAAATACTTTAAAAATACAGATGTTCTTTCTTTTTCCCCATATTCATTAGTCTGTTTGCTAGCAGGACAGCAATTTCTCTTAATAAAGCAGACTATTAATGAGGTGCAAAACGAAACAAAACATAAACACAGTCATTTTTGAATTTCTGCTGGGAATAAAAAAGCTGCGACAGACTGAAGGATGCATCCTGGAGACAGCAGCTATGTGTAAAACATTAAACCAGTGTGGTGGTGTTTAGAAAAACACTGAACATTAACTAGGCGACTTATCACATGGCATGATGGGAGATTTAAATTATTAATGTAGGCTGCCACTGCTGTGTCATGTTTGTAGAAATGTGTGCAGAGATGTCATTCCTGCTGCTGTGCGATGGTGGCAGTTATTTCATAAACTCGAAGGGAAGTTTTAAACTTGTATTCTGAAGTTGGAATGTCTTTCGGATACAGACACACGCAAGTTTAAGACATTTTAAAGGTTTAGATTTTTATTCACCATCACACAATGCCATCAGTTTACGTACATATTTACATCTGATCAGAACTAAATTCACTCTGCAGCATGACAATGACCCCAAACATACAGCCACAGTCATAAAGAACTATCTTTAGTGGCAACATGGACAACACGTCGTGCAACAGATGGCTTGGCCCACACAAAGCCATGAACTCAACCTCGTGGAGTCAAACTGGAATATCATGGACAAACACAAGCCGCGAAATCCACACAAGAACTGAGGCGAGTTTTCTGTCAAGCGCCATGAATAAATGTGCGCAAATGTGCCCAGTAGATCTGGAGCAAGTAAAAATTATTTAAACCATTATTTTTGAAAGAACTAGTGCTGTCAATCGATTAAAATTTTTAATCGCGATTAATCGCATGAATGTCATAGTTAACTCGCGATTAATCGCAAATTAATCGCACATTTTTTATCTATTCTAAATGTCCCTTGAATTATCATTTTATACGAGGAGGAGGCGGAGAATTCGCGTCAGCTGTGTTTAGTCATCAAGTGGTATTACAGACTAGATATGCTACGATGAGAACTCAGTTCATACTGACAACATACACATAACTCTGGTCTTGTCAATCGTCATGCGGCACCCCAGGCCGCCGTCACCTGGCGGAGCATCTGCATCAGCGGCACGCGGTTCGGCACGCGGAAAAGGAGCCGACAGAAAGGCGAGCGAGAATATTGCTGCTGTACCACCACCAGCAGGAGATCCTGTCTGACTCCGACGGCGAACACCTCGCCCTCGACCTCGCCAACCATGCCCCCGCCCCACGCACCCCCGCCCGCGTTAATCTCGCGATAAAAAAATTGACGCCGTTAAAATTGATTTGCGTTAACGCGTTAATAACGCGATATTTTTGACAGCACTAGAAAGAACCCTTGCTATATTTTCAGTGTTGATGTATTTTTGGGGGCATTTCTTTAAGCTACAGGTTGATTTACAGAATATTTGCAAGTCAGGGCCCATGTTGTGAATGGAAGATTTCAGTATTTATTTCCTAGGGGTTTACTCACACTAGGTAAATATTTTGTGGCAATATCAGTGTTTCTCTTTGTGTTATTGTTGACTCTCATGTTCCATATAAAAATAATGTTTTTTTCTCTCTTTTGGTGTTTCATACCTCCCTAGGGTAGGGTTTGTTTATTGGAGTCAAAAAAGGGAGTCAGAACGACTCAGTTTTTAAGATGGCTTCCGTCTTTGCACCAAATAGTTTGCCTGATGAAGGTCTAGCACTGAAACATTGCACCAATACGTGCATTTTTGCAAGTTACACTGAGTGTAGGAGTCTATTTGAACCTGTTGTGTACACGACAGCCAACAAAAAAGTAATCCAGCAGCACTATTAGCCCATGCTAGCATTGTAAAATACATTGAATGACTGCGGCTAGTTGTTGTTAGCAGTGCTGGCCATTTGTGGCCTCGATGACAGATGTCTAGTCAGTATAACTATGAAAAATGTGGTGAACATCTTGAAGCCTTGCATAAGTTATGCCCATGCTAAGTTTACTATGCTGCTGTTTCATATCGCAAAATAGATTTCAGAAAAACAAAATATCAAACTATTTCCTTGCCCTTGCAAATACATGTCAACAAAACTTGTAACATTGGTCTCATCGTTTTTAGACATTTTGTTTTGAAAATGGTCCATATTATAGCTTTAAGTTTAAATAATACCTGACTTGTAAATGCTGTTGCAGTACTTATTTCATGTTTAAAGCTCTGTTTTTTTCTTGATAAATGCTTCTACATTCATTTCACTTGAAGCCCAGTTCTACTTGAGTTGTTTTTGTTTGCATTTTGCAAATGAAAACTGAATCACAGCAAAGAGGTCATGAGTTTGAATCAGCTGACATACTGAAAGGATGGATGGGAAATTTGGACGCTGACACTACACCAGTCAGGGGCTGCTAATCCAAATCAAATGAAACTAAATATGAGTTCACTGAATGCTAATGGCTGTCAAATGGTTTCTAATAGTATAACAGGCATAGCGGTGAGCAAGCTTGTCACGAGGGGCCGAAGTTACCACAATTATTAAATCATTTCACATGCTGAATTAAATCTACGCAGCCAGCGTGATCAAAACAGTAATTAACGACAACACTTAAAGCCTTTCCAGTTTGGTTAACAAGTTAGGAAAGTCATCTTCTTCATCTGATAATAAACAAATAACACAAAGATAACAATCAGCAATATTCACTGAACGCTCCAACAGCGACAGCAGCGATAAGCAAAGCATCCATGTCTGATGCCAGCGTGCCACAATTCATCTATTCTTCAAGTAATCAGCCAATTAAGTAATTAACAACAGGGTGAATAGATTTAGATCTAATTTGAAAAGGACACAGGCTTTCTTTTTGTGAAACTGTTGCTTTATGAACTGTATCTTGGAGCAGGAAATACAATAAGAGCCTGTGAAAAAAAGTCTTTCACAGAGATACCCAATTAGTGGGAACTGGAGGACAGCGCTGGAGAGCAATTATCTCAAGTTACGAGCCTCGTGAGACAGCTCGGAGAATCAGCTCGCCTTGACTGTATCATAAACCTCAGCTTTACCATTTGTCTTTTATTAAACCCACACTGTGTAACTGTTTAAATCCACAGCAGGGACCAACTTCAAAAAGGTGCCTTGTTATTTGTGTCTGATTTCTAAAGATGTTCTTATTCCCTCATGTAATCAAACCAAATCTACTACAAATGCTGGGCTGATCTATTTTAGACTGGTTGTAAAGTTCAAGGGAAATTGATTAAATGGAACAAAAAATGACTAAAACTGTGCTTTATTAAGCAGAAATTAAACTGCAGCTACTGTTTACTGGCAGTGTTATTTACTGTATTAAGTGGAAAATACACTACATATCCTGAAAAAACTGTTGGAAGCTCGAGATTACTCCTATATTTCTCCATTAAAATGTGATTTTTTGTAAAACCCGCTCAGAACAATTGAAAGTCACCATGTAACTGTCATTTTCTTGAAAAAATCTTGACATTATTTTATTTTCCTGAATTTACACCTTTAAATAATGTATATTTTCATTTATGATTTAAAAGCTGTGCAATGCACTCTCCAGGTTTTTTCTGGCTTCATCCCACAGTCTAATGACATGCATGGCAGGTTAATTAGTGATTCTAAATTAGCTGATGGCGTTTAAGTGAGCATGCATGGTTGTTTGTCTCTCTGTGCTGGACTCTTGACCTGTCCACCCTGCTTTTGCCCTCTATCAGCTGGGACAGGCTCCAGCCCCACTGTGTCCCTGTATGCAGACAGTTAAATGTGTTACTGTACATCATGATGCAATAGAATGCAACACAAAAATGCCCAGTGATGCATCTAGTTTTATCCAGAAGGGCGTGTGATGCTAAGGATGCTTATTGCTATGGAAACATTCCAGTGGCAACCAATCCTTTCAAATTCAAACAATGGCAGGTTGTATCACGGAGGTGAAAAGACGTTGACCTAGGCAGCTGCTGAGCTGATAAAGGATCCCTATGAGCATCACCAATGGCAACAATGCTAGTGTAAGAACATTCAGAATCAGGCTCTGTAGCGAAAACATTCACATTAAACTCGAGAGAATACAATACTGTCTGAAGGGAGGACCACCAAGAGAGCAATTATTGTGAAAATCCAGTGTTTACAGTTTCCAACTGAACCGAGCGATATTTTAGAAGTCCATTGAGGGAGCGAGAGACTTCAATTTCACCTGAAGCACACGTCAAACAAACTGTGTGGGAGGACTGCACCTCCAGCTGACCTTTTGGAAAGCTATCACTAGCTGGCGAAGAAAACAGCGGGGTGACACGGCAATGCTGGGAGTTCAATCACCGGCCAAAAAGACCCGACGTGACCGTCACTGTGATTTGCAGTCACCTCTTCTGTGCGATGCTGGTCGATGCAAATCAAACAGAAACAGTGCAGCGGCCCACTCCTCCGGCTCAGGGCTCTGCTTTATCACAGCAAACACACAATCCTCCCATCACTCTGTTCCTGTACACCTACAGACGTGCTTTTGCCTCCCTCCCTCTTGTCACACAACACACAAAAACGAGGTGAGAACCGAAGCCCACATAAGAAGAGCAGGTGGGAGTACATTATCTGGAGTGAGAAACAATTCGTTCTGGCCATCTCCTGCTTGTGCGCTAAAGTGATCTCCCTGAGTAGCAGCATATCAGCGGGCAGCAGCTATCGAGTGGGTGGTGGGCATTACACAACCTGGCTTCAGAACCTACACAGGCCACTCCAAAGGCCGGGCTCATTGAGCGAGTGAAATCCACGGTGATGCAGACTGATCTGATTGAGACTGGGTGATAACAATACCCCCCTTTTTATGACATCCTGCAAAGCATGCATTTATGCAAAGGCTGAGGTGGAGCTTGCAATCTGTTACGAACATCAATCTGCATGCAATGTTTCAAAAACTGCTGGTAAAGTACGACAGCAACAATAAATATTACAATCTCAGATTTATTGTGGGACTTTGAAGAAATGAACTAACTTCAAATTACTGTGCTGGTGTAAACTGCTGGTACCCAACCTTTTATAGCTATTTAATGCCTACCCCTGACTGGATGTATCTATATATATGGGCTTTGAGCCTGTATTTTATTGTTTCCGTTTTCGAGGACCGAATAGGAAAGCCTTTTTAGTATTCCACATGCAATAAACAAAGATCTGGAAAAAGACCGAGAGAAATAAACATCGCTTTTGTGTGGCAGAAACATTTTTCTTCCCTCAGAACTTGCACAAGCCCTCTGCTTATTGTTACACACACTTAAGTACGTCCAAGGCCTCACCAATGCCAAAACCAACATCAGTATTTCAGAGTTTAAAAAAAAAAAAAAACAGATAATGGACGACAGTAAGTTTTTCACATGAAAAAATTCGATTCCGAGTTTAATAAAACATGGACTGGATGCACTACATCCAGTTCTAAAAGAACCCCAAAATATCCTCCCTCATTCTTCTTTCACTTTAATTCTTATAGTCACATTTCTTGTTGCTTTCCAACATATAGTATACCAGCTACCACAGATACAGACATCATTATATCTGTAATAGGCCAAATTTGACTCAGCTGGTTTATCTAACAAGCTCCATACACATGTATTTCTCATTAAAAGACTGTTGCATAAGATTTAACAGCCTTGCAATGCCACACAGTGGAAATACACTTTACATTCAACTTATCAAGGTCTAGTAAGACCTTTTTACACACAAGTGGTAACTGTTCCTTACCAAGAATGCATCACATTATGAAATAGGAGCAGCTAAGGCAAGCTGCACTGGAACTTAGATCATTTCAGATGTTACTGAGCGTGAAAAATGTCCTCAGTGGTTTAAGCACAACATTCGTCATTGTGTTTTAACTCTCTGAACACAAAAACATGTTGTATTTATCAGAGACAGATCTGTGAAAACAGGAAGAATCATTGAAATTTTCTACTTATTGACGGTCATAGAACAAAGAATGTGCAGTTCTGTTGGGAAAAATAACCACATCTTGGCCTAACATTGTAATATTTCATTATTTTACTTGTTTGATTTACAAATTGCTCAAAAATATATCGGTTGCTCTAACCAGGTTCTTTTGTGCTCGTCTGTGCAACAGTGGAGCCACTAGTGATTCACCTGCGAGGAACAGCTACGTGCCACAAATTCTGGGACTTTTCGGCTGAATTGCAGGCTGTGTTTACACTGGGCAGATTGGGGATAATTATGGAAAATGTCGCATTAAAAACGTAAGTAGCAAAATGTGGATAGTATGTCGAGTCGCATTTTTTTTCAAGTGTTGAAAATGCATGTCGGTGAATGGAAAAATGATGAAATACTGATTCCAGGTTTTTAAGATCTTTGCAAAATAAACAAAGTTTGACGTTGGCATACCATACTCCACAGAAGACATTTTTCAGTTCCCTGTATTTCCAGCCATGGTTCTGCTGATTCCACAGAGGTGTAGGACTTTATATTGCAGAGAAAAATGAGCCCAAAGCAAAATGTGACGGGAGCAAAAGGAACTGTTTGGGAGGGTTAAAATAATGAGCAAAAGTCGTGCTCCCGTATCGCAAGCATGTGCAAGGACAGTTAAAAGCTTGCCGATGCCTGTTGATGTGGCTGCTGGAGCTCTGCTGATGGTGACTTGTGCGGAGGCCATGGGAGCAGCTTGTACTCAGTAGCCTAAGCCAGCTCCGTTCGTCACACACACCCCTCCCATCATGAAAACCCCACCTGCCATCTGGCCCAACAAGGAAGTGACTATGCGAGAAGCAGGGAGAGAGAGGCAGAGAGATAGCTGACATGTCAAGGCGCTTTGCATCTATGATAAATATTTACATACTAATTTGCTGGCCATGTGTCGCATCGAAACTGGAGGTGCGCTTGCAGTGGGGGGGGCGGCTTCTGACCACGACACAGAAGGTTAAAACATGGCAGACAGAGGGAAGAGGAGTGAAACAAAGACATGTTTATAGGGAATGGTTGAGTTTGGGAGCGCGCACGAGAGGGAAACACAGCAGGAGAGTGAGCGCGCAACAGAGAAATCCTTGTTGAAAAAGCCTAGTGAGTGGGAGAGGGGTTGAGACAGGGGTGTTGAGTGGGAGGGAAAAAAAGTGCTTCATTGCCGCACTCGTGTACACAAGCGCATGAGCACAAAAACACACACAGCTCCTCGGGATCTGCTGAACAGAAGCGCTGTTTCTATGTAGCACAACAAAGGCAGGAGGTTTACTGGCTGATCCGTCATTTCTGCCGCTTTAAAAGACAAATAAATAAATAAATCAGACACGTTCGCTTGTAGCAGAGTTTCTCGGAAATTTCAGAGACAATCTGACCACAGAGGAAGGTCGGAACATGTTCTCACGCCAGAGTCCAGATTGCGATCGAGTTAAGCCATAAAATCAAATCATGCTTTTACACGTCCTGCAATAAATGCATGTCATTCACTCAGTAATCTAATCTCTCCCACACCCAACGCCACACATTTAAAGTCATATTCTAAATGTATTCAGTTTAATATTACTCATAATTTCTTCTTTTATTTTCCTGGAGCTCTGTTACAGTGAAAGGAGAGAGCTTAACTTTTCCATCTTGTGCATATGTGTTTAATTTTTACAAATCGCCCACTGCCTACTCACTATGGAAATGAACTTATTTAGTGGTGCTTAGCTCAAACTGGAACATCAATACCATTTGGTAGAGCTTCAGTCTGAGTTGGAACTTAATTCATGTGGATACAGTGGTGCACAGCTACAACTAGTGCTTGTTTGCACAGTGGTACTTTATCATGCATGTAAACTACTAACATTTGAGGCTAGTTACGTGTAAACATGCCTAAATAATCAGTAATCTAGACGGATTTCTCTTAATCTCTTGGTTAGGTGCATGCAAACGCAAAGACAGAGGCAGGAAAATAAGGCTTATGATTGCGCAACCTGTTTGCATCTTTTGTTAAGCTTCACTCTCTTAAACAGCTCCACAAGACATCCTCTCATCATAATGACTTCGATAGAGAGAGAGACTCACAGTGTTTAATAAGGGCCGTGCATTCATGAATGTAAGTAAGTATGATGACTGCCAAATATGAACACGGGTCCCCTCTGGTCGATATTGTGGGAATGAGCTCGTATTAAGAAATGATGGGTTGCCATAGATCCTTTGAGGAGGCCTCTGCCTCTGATTACGACGACATCAAAGAAGCCTCATCAGAAAGTCTAATGGAGGAAGAGGGCACTTGACCAGGAAGAAAGACAACAATAGACGCACTGGATGTGCACATTTACATCAGTGAAAACCTCCCACAACAGCATGTTCCTTCAGGAAGACAGCCACGAATGAGCTCAACTTCAGCTGCTAGGAGCTTAAAATCAGTGCACAACTATAAAAAATAGTGAAATTTGTTAAGTATCCACTAGCAAAAGAGTTGAAAATCAGCTTCTTTTTTTTTAAATAGCTTTACCCAAAAGAAGTTTAATGTGTTTCATTACCCTTTACCAAGTTTAGCAGAGGTTTTCAATATGACCTCTTGGTATTAAAAGAGGAGTATTCTGTTGAGTTTGTTAGCATTGCAAAATTGAAACCTGTGTGTTTCTTAAATTGCACTGCTGTGGCTAGCAACGTGGCCCATGTGTGGCCTTGAGGCACAATGACTCAGTTAATTAGGAAAATTAAGTTTTCATACTGCTGTAAACATTCAGTCCTCTCATCCGGCGTGATTTTGCTCCAACACAAGTGTATCTGCAAGTTGTTTAAACCTCCTAATGCGCAAAACAAACAGTTGGTTATTGTACGCTGCCACACAGCGCGGTTTTGATTAGGATTTGGAATCTTTGGAAAAACACAGCGACAAACAAGCCAGGAAGCTGGGGAATATTCATCTTCTTCCGTCATGTTTGCATGCAAATACCAGTAATATCTCCAAGTGGATCACTGTTTGTTATTCATTAAGGTAGCTGATGACAAACAAGTACAAATTCAGAAGTTTTTCCTTAGAATTGTGAAGCCGTCTGTTTCAATTTGGGAAATGGGGAGACTAATAAATGCAACAATAAATGCAGATTTGTAACAATACAAAACAATAGTTTGTGGACCTGTTTAACCTATGATGTAGGGTTAAATACAAATACTGATTACTTTCATTGCCAGAAAACCATTTTCATAAAACCCAAACATAGTCTAGTAGCACAAAAGGCAAAGAATAACATAAGATAAACTCAGCTCTTATTGGATTACCAAACTAACCATCTCTGATTGGCCCAAAGCTTTTTAGTATAAACTATAGATATTTAAAATTGTATCTGTGAAATTTTAGATTGACATATCAAGAACTCTCTAAGTTGTTGGTTTTGAAATTGCCTGCCGACCCACTTTCACCAAATTTTTTCACACATTGAAATTTTAGGTTGTTTGAACAACAGTATCTCAAGAACTCTTCAAGATAAAAGCCTGACACCTTTACAGTTACTTCTCATCATGACATTGATTCAGAGTCTGCAATATTGGAAAAGTAGATTAAATAATCTCTAATTATAGGTGAGTTGAAATATGAGAAGGCCGTCATGGAAATGCCCCATCTTTGAGCATATAAAAACACTGACAACACAGAAGTCAACTAGTGACATGTTGTGAACCATATGTGGTTGCGTGTCACAAAACATACAAAATACTTCACAAAAAAGGTCACAGAAATGAAAAGTAAAGTTATTTTTGTTGAAGTTTCATAACTGATTGAGCAGATATGACAAGCTGTACCACAAAAAGTAAAACAGCCTATTACAAGTAGAAAAGAGTTCTGGAGTTTCAAAATGGTTCTCCAAATATAACCACGAAAATTTTGAAACTTTGGTCAAGAATTCTGTATTTGTTTTGTATTGTATTATGTATAGAACCACACAAGGTTCAGAAAATATCAATAATTGTCTTGTGCAAGATCATCTTTTTTTGTTAATGCGTGCTCAAAGATGGAATCTTTCAGGACGTCTTTGATTTATTTTTTTTTATGTATTTCAAGTCACCCAGAAGCAGAGATTATTTTATCTATTTGTTCACTATTACAGACTATGAATCAATGACATTATGAGAAATAACACTGAAAGTTTCAGGCTTTTGTAATTAATAGTTCCTGAGATATTGTCATCAAGCAGCTTCATTTTTCCAAATGCAAAAAAAACATGCTGAAAGTGGGTCAATTTGCAAATATATATATATGTATATATATCTCGAAAAGTATGTCATATATCAAGTTAAACATTCACAGATATCTTTATATTTTGTGCTGCGAACCAGAGCATGTTGAGACGTAGTTTTGGCTCCATCCACTAACGGTTTGTTTCAGTTCTACTTTGGAGATAAACACGCCATACTTGAGTCCTGACCTGTCACAGGGGCCTCGATGTCCAGCAGGTTCTTCTCTGCACGCAGGATCGCTGCACCCTCCCCTATGAGCCTCAGAGCCACGGCTTCCTCCACACGGCCCTCCTTGGTTAGGTGAGCTTTCAGCACGTCCACTTTGGGCTTCCCATCGCTGTCAAACACCTCTTTAGCTGTCAGCCGGTGACTGGGGGGGAAGGGGACAGCTGCAAGGGTTTAAAAAAGAAAGCATCATTAAGGCCGATGTACTTTCATAACATGTTTATAGTGCTTTAATATTCTCTTCATTGACAAAAGACTTATGAGGATACACAGATAATTCCACATGACTGAGCAAACAGCATTTAAGCTGTTTGATTAGCAGGTACTTTGTACCTTCCAGGGGATCGACTCCCTGCAGGAGAGGGAGTCAGTGTTCACTCCCCTGCTTCCAGCCCACCCTCTGAGACAATTTACCAGATTGCTGCGATGATCTGTGAGTCATTCAATTTTCAATATTTATAACGGACCCACACATTTTCTAGTTTTCTTGGCAATATTCATGGCAAAAGAGATTACACTTTGAAAATGAAGCACAGAACTGAGACATCTGTTGTTTTATTAACATAAAAAGGGTTTCATATGAGGACAAAGTCTAAATAACATGAGTATATGCAGGGTTTAATGTGTGACCCTTTTCTATATTTAAACATGCTCTGTTTTATACAGGCATCATCCTTAGTCTGACATGCATTCACTTATTTGTCAGTTACAGTTATTTAAAAGGGCTAAAATGATGTTTATTCCCGACAGTCTTGAAGGCATCACAGAAATTAGACTAACCAAATCCACAACAAATTTCGGTTACTGTCAACTTCCATAATTAGTGGCTTATAAGGCATCGCTTTTCACTGCAATCCAGTGTGCTCCAGTAATTTTGGATACAACTGGTGTTCTCACAAGCCTGAATGTTGTTTGCATGTATTAAAAAAATCAGAAATATGTACTCTCCAATCTAAAAAACCAGACAGTTAGAAGCTTCACAGAGTGTAAAACAATGAGACAAGGTTTTAATTAATGTCCAGTTGCAGACTTTGCACATAGTATGCGGGTGTGACTAATGCACTAAGCAAGTAACAAATGCTGTTGAGTTAGTGTGTGTGCATGTGTGTGTGTGTGCATGCATGTGTGTGTTTTTGTGTGCGTTAACATCCATCCCTCCCAGAGGTGACATCACTGGTAATCAGACCAGCACTTTATCTGTGCCACACGGTGCTCAGTGACAGACGATATTTGGGATCTCTGCTGCAGTGGTTAAAGCTTTCTAACAGGTGTATGTTGAAATTACAGATTTACTGGACATGCACGGCTGCACCCTGGATATTTTTAAGCATCCCTGTGTCTGTAACAATCTAGATCCGACTGACAGTAACACTTCTCCACAGTTGTTCCAATTTACAATGCATGATGCAGATAAAACTCTGCCTAAAGCCAATGAAGTGAAAACCAATTTCTGACATGTGAAAGTCCACATTATGAGCTGGCAAGCTGTACAAAACAGGGATTCTTGTACTTAGCTGACCGTTATTTTGTCCTTACTTACTATTTTAAAGTTCTGTGTGACAGGATACAAGTATTATGGCACCAAATTCATCTTTACTGAAAGCAAAATGCTCAAAATGGGCCCATTATCATCAATTTTGTTGACGCCAATGCTCAGTGTGGCTAAATCAATCTTGTTAAACAATGTAGGACTAATGTCTCCACTCAGGTATCTGGGGCATTCAGGGATCCTTCATCTGAGATAGAATTACCCAAGGCCCCAGTTTGGCCTCCCATGAGCACCTGCTGCACAACTCGAGCCCCAGGACCAGGACCTCGGGGCTTTGGGCTCCGCAGTGGCAAACAACCAACACTGCCCCCCCGAGATGTTCAACACATACAGTACAGTGTGAACACTCATGTGAACTGTTATGGATTTGATTGGGGAGGGGGGGCATCCCATCCAGGCATGTTTGAAGATATGTAAAATATCATTCTTAAGAATAACACAATAAATGATAAAATAGTCTTTCCTTAAAAAAAAGTTCAGCTATCTGGTTACAAATTGTTAAAAATCACATGTTACTCAACACAAAATCGAGGCTATTTATTTCATTTTAAAAGCTGAACTATTGTATAGAAATCAAGCTTCTACTTCCCACTCATCTGGACCATGCCCCTAGAAATAAAGTCCACAACTTCAACTAGGACTGAACAATTAGAAGAAAATACATCAAAGTGATTTTTTATGACAGATATTGCGTTTTAATTTTTTTAAAGTCAAACTTCACAAACGGACATGCGATGGACATGAGATACCATCGTAAGAGTGACTTTAACACAAGCAGGACCGCATTAACTTGTTAAAACAACTGGCATGACAGGTGCAGCCATCAAGGAATAAGACTTAGCTTGTGTCAGTTAAACCACAGCGTGCCCGTCTAAATAACATAGTAGATATCAATCAATGGACATAAAAAAAACCCTGGAAGTTTCAGTCTGCTCAAATTAAATAAAACTGAACTGCAATATAAGTCTCATTATTTAATAGCCACGCCTCATATGTCCTAAGCATTTGAGATTTTGCTACTTGCACTGTTTGAAATTGTGATTTTTTTTTTTTAAAAACATTAATTTTCACTAATCCTTCAATTTAAATTTTATACAATATTCTGTCAACTGAAGCTCAGAATGAACAAAACGTACTTTCATGCTGGAGCAAGACTTAGGAGCTGTTGAATATTAGGAGCATTTAGTTCACCATCATAACAAACACTATGAAACTTTGTGTAACTGTCAGATGGAGCAGAGGCCAAGGTATTTACTGTGTTCTCCTCAGGCCACAATGTGAGCCAATTAAGCGTTAACCAGTGACAAGTAAACTCCCCAAGCAGTAGACCACAACTATGCTGCTGCTGAACCTCAACTTTAGGAAAATAAAACAAAGTTATTTTCAAGAATGCCTGTAGAAAATTGTGTAAAAAAAAAAAAAAAAAAAAAAAGTTGGTGGTTGACTCACTGCATAGATGACACAAACATGAAGGTAATTGGTTACAGCACACTAAACACATTGATTTAAATGAGGAAGTTACACTGAAAACCACATACCTACTAGTTGTAATGGCTATTTGGTATCAAAAAACAATAGTCAAACACCGTTAAAAAAAAAACTACAATAATATTAAATATATTTGTAAAATAATATTTTTCTGCTGGTTTATATACAATAAAATGTGTACATTTTATGGTCACACACTGTAAAAGAATGAACTACATTTTTAAAAGTGTTTTCCATGTGTACATTATATACAGTTTTGGCCTGTTTATTTACAGTTAAAATTTAAATTAATACATTTTTTCATTGATTTTAGTTGATGTTATCTATAATGTAACAAAATATAAAAACTCTCTAAAATAACACAAATAAATAAGTACCATTTTTCAATCCTGAATATACATATTCTTTCTTGCAAATAATGGCAAATAGATGCAAAATAATAGTGTTGTTTGCTGATTTAAATGGTAAAAATCATGTAATTTTACATTCATAGATCGTAAAAGAAGGAATTACTATTAGTAAAAAATATAATATCATATAAATAATATAATATCCAATATAATATAATTAATTGAATATATAGAGAGTTTTTAAATGCGGATGTTATTTACAATTTAGTCCTGTTTTGTGAGTGTTATGCGCAATTCAGCAAAACAGGGAAATTTTTGGAAAACAACTGTAGAAAAATTATTTTTAATTGTCTATCCTCAACACATATTTTTCCTTTCAAATAAACTTATCTGTAAAATAATATTTTTGCTGATTTAAATACAGTAAAAAATACAAACACACACTGTAAGAGAAGGAATTACTATTTGCAAAAATACATTTTTTTATGTGGACATTACAGTTACAGTTTCGTCCGGCTTTGTTATATTTTTTCCTGTACTTTTTAATAACATTAATTCAACAAAACAATGAAAATCTGTAAAATAACAGCACATTTTAGCCAAAAAAAAATTTAAAAAACAAACCTACTACATTTTATTATCCATAGGTGATGGCATACAATGGCAACACATGCAGCTAATCTGGTGCAGCATTTGGTCCCATTCAAACAACTATGGGTGCTGCGAGTGAACCACATCTGCTCCCAAGGCAGTGACAAAACATGGCACATTCTAAAATTCAAACATTAAAGAATAACATTATCCTTTAATTGAAATAACTCGTATGAAAGCTGTGGTTGCTGGCACGTCGGCAACCTCTCAACACATCACCCTTCCATTTCCTACAGTCATGACAATGGAAACACTGTGAACTTTCCCCTTGTGGAATTTCTAACAGCCCTCTTATTAACAAGAGTAACACCCACCTCTGCCAAAACATTACATGGCACATTGTAATCGTCGGTTCTTCACTCTAAAGAAAGAGGTGTTACTCCCAAGAGAAAAATTAAAAGCTCAGAGTTGAGGGAAAAGTCCAACATGGGTAAACAGCTCTATCAACTATTTGTTGTTTTCGGTTATCTGAACAAAAAAATAATTGTTGGAGTCAGATATCACATTACATAACCATTCATTGAAGTAACTAGCTGTTCGAAACCCATGAAAGTCTAACAGAATTAAATGGAAAAAATCTCTCAGATCCTTTTGTAGCCAAACCCTGCAGCATCAGGATTTTCCCAGACAGCGACTGATTGTTGCAAATAACCCAGTGCATCTATCCGTCCTTTCCTTCAGAGCTTTATAGCCATGGGAGCATAAACTGACCCGCGGCAATCTGCCTGAAACAAGTATGACTCAGAAATGGTCTCCATTAGCTGGTTGCTTTTGCCTTCATTAATTTTACCATTTCTCTGTTCCTTTTCTGTTATGTAACCGGGAAATTGCATCGCAGCCTCAAATCTAGCGTGAGAGAGAAATGACTGGAGAGTGAGAGAGGGTCAGGAAGGGTGAAAAAAAAAACAATCCAGAGTCTGATTTAACTTTCCCTGGTAATTTGTTTCAGATTAGTATTGTAATTTTCAAGCTACAAATTAAAGCCATCCATCAGCTATTAGGTTTAAGGTTTAATAGGCCACTAAACCTCTGAATGTCTGGAGGGCGGGCTAAATAAACTTTAAAGTTGATTTAATGAAAGTATACTATCCTGCATTGGTCGGGTTTATAGCAGCATTTAATGATTTGATGAGTCAAAGGTTCTGAACTCATCAAGCTTGAGAATTGTGAAAGAACAATTGCACGGGGCACGATGTACAGGTTTAAATTTCGAGAAATCTGCACTGCCAGTGCAACTGAAACTGCCGGGAAGTCTTGAAATGTTAAGGCTGGTGTAGTTCACGGCTAATGCAATCTCTCTGAGGAATGAGACAGCATGAGGTGCACAGTCATATGGTGCTGGACAGATCAGCTTAATTGGAGAAAGTGAGACAGACTGTTGCAGAGCTGAACAACCCCCCCTGGCTTCATTTAGCGTAGAGCAACCTGGCCTGATCTGGCAGCTCGGATGTCTGCAATTCCTGCACATCGTCTTCGTTTTTGCTCAAAGCTGCATGCGCTAAACCTAACACGATCAACAGACATCAGTGCAGTCACAATATTATTCAGAAGAAATTTCTAGAGCTACAGAGCAAAAATAAGTCTGCAAACACACAATATAGTCAGTCAGTCGATATCTAACCGGTACTACTACTGACATCAACACTGACTGCGGCTGCTCCGCGTCATTCACCTGGTAACTACCTGAAAAAATAATAAGTCTGAGCCACACTGGGATTGTAGCCAGTGAGGAGGCATTTACAAAACAACTGAACTCCTTTTAAACCACACAGACACAACAGACTGATCCTATGATACATTCCTCCAGTTCAGCATCTCTCCATCAGATGCAAAATTGACTGCTGACGTTGCACGATGCAGCGAGGGGAGTGTGGGCCAGACTCTCGGTTGTCACGTCAACCCCTCCATCCCCTTCCACCAGACAAGCCACCGCACCAGCAATTTTCCTCCCCTAAGACTCAGCATGACCAGTGGAAATCTCAGCATGACCAACAGGGAGCTGAGGCAGAACAAAGACTCGGGGAACTATGTGCGAGTGCAAGAAAGGTCAGTTCACACCACGTATATAGAATACCAGAGGTGATTTGACTGTATGGACAGATGTTATTATGCAAACACAGCGTGATCTAAAGTCTGATACTGATCTACAACTTCTGCTTCCTCGCTGGCACAAAGCAGGAGACTCTATTTTCCTGATCCATTTGCCTTTTTTGAAATGCGGTGCTGTGCTCTTTATCCGGAGGCGAGGCAAGTGGCTGGCAGCACAGGCAAGATCTCTCTGTAATGAATCAAGTGGAAACTCACTATCTGATCAAATAAATACCAGCGCCAGGTAAGACAGCACAACCAAAGTGGAGTGGCATGCAGCAGTCACACAGAAAAACAGAAAAACACTGAGCAGCAATGTGCGATTATGCTTCAGAATAACAGCACACTGCACTATCTGCACACTGCATATGCATATATGAGATTAATCTACCGTACTATTGACGGTGCAGAAATGAAAAAAAAATCAATCGCACTCGGACTTTTATCCAGTTGGAAGCCTTTTAGTGATGAAGCATCCACAGTGTGTGTTTTATGCGCAGAGGACGATTGCCAAGTGTTGAATAGGGCACAGAGAGTGTGCAACTCACTCTCCACTGATAGCCAGTGTTTGTTAATTAAATTACATAACTACACTGAATTAGAGTGGGATAGGGAGTCCAGGATGAACAGAATGCATGAGCATCTGTAGGCGGCAGGAAACAAAGGACATACTGTACAGCAGAAAGCACCTCAACTTCAAATGTCATCTGGCAGCACTTTCATCGCTTCATTATTAGGCCGTTTGGTCCGTTCAGAAGCTGATTACCTGACATGCATAATGCAAAAGATCACATGGCTGCCTTTCCTAACGACAAAGAACTGCAACACGTGAACCATATAGCACTTATTATATTCATGAGGTGATAAATTATTTGCAGTATGGTCTACTTCACACACAGGATATAGTTTGACGTCTGTAAGTCGGATCTGAAATTGCGTATTGGTTTTTATTGCAACTGTATCTCTCCCTACAACCCACCTAGAAAGCTTATAATGCTGTCAATCAATAATTCACAAGTCAGCACTCCTTGGAAATGATGCATCTCTGGAATTCAATTAACACAACATAGATTTCAGCTGTAGAATGACATGACCGGCGCAGCCTGCAGTTAAAAAAGGAGGTATTATAATACAAAAAGGGGTTTAAACAATATTAAAGCAAGGACTTGTGGATTCAGTTGCAGAAAAGCTATTATGGACGAGGGCGAGAAATGAAAAAAAGCCTTTTCTTTTCTTGTCAAAATCTGGTCTTTTAAACACCAGGCACTTAGTGGCACATTTTAATTTTCTGCAAAATGAAGCGTCGCGCCAGTGAGCTGATGCAGGGGCACAGCTGAATCCATGCACGTGGTATTTGCAATGTGACTCAATGCATCAAAGAGGGGATCTACTATATTATGTCATATAAAGATGTATTAAGAAGTCGACCAATGAAATGTAAAGGACTCCCATCTGCCCGGCCACAGCTCCAAAAGGCCTGCAGGCTTTAGGACTGACGGTGAAAAGGTCACTTATAAATTGGTGTGAACCTCTTTAACATGCATTAGTAGGGATAGAAGCCGACCTATAGCTTTGAAGCTCAGCTCTTCGAGTCTGCTGATTATATCTGTGTGCCGTTACGGGGATGAAGTGGGTTACCTTTGTGGCTGAGGCAGGAAGGAGCCAAGCCTTACGACAAACCCTCCCAAAGACAGGAAGAAAAAAAAAGGAAATAAAAATGGAAAAGAGGGTCTGATCACAACTGTCAACAAAGACTCAGGGGGGCTGTGTCAAAGACAGATATGGTGCCATGAAGACAAGTAATGCTACAGTGCCCAGCAGGTATCAGGGATAACATATTCAGTCATTTGCGCACACCAATTACTCCCTCGAATTAATAATTTGTACTCTTGTACTACTCAATTTGTTCCCTGTAATTAATAATTCACATCCTAAAATTACTAAAATGGTGTCTTCAAATTACTCAATTCATTCCCATAAATTAGCAGCGAGCCGGCTGAATTTATCGTAGCAGAAAGAACAGACGTTACATGTTGTTCCCTTCTCAGCCAGGAAGTAAGCAGCACCCAAACTTTAAATTACCACCAGTAAGCTATAACATTTATTGTAATTGTTAATATTTGCCGAATGTCATTAAAATCCAAAGCTACTGGAAGTTATTCTCACATGTTTCACAGGTCAGTTTTGGCTGAATGGAGCACAATTGTATGTTTACAGTGATACTATTGTAATTTACTTAAAACAGTTCATTAATGTATAATTGATTGCAGACTACAGTAAAATATGAGGTTCCAGCAATATACTGTATTTATATTGTGTTGCTGCTGTGATCAACATTTACTGTAACTGTAGTTTTGTGTCTTGGTTTTGTTGCTTGATGTCTAATTGGAACAGTTTTGCCTCTTTCCTTTGGTATCGTGTCTTGAATTTGTCGCGTCTCCCCTTAGTTTTGTACATCGTCTCATTTTTTGGTCAGTTCATGGCTCGTTTTGTTTTGTTTCTGTTGTTTCCAACTCATTGAAACTGTTTGTATGGCATTTGTTGTTTTGGGTCTCATGTGAGTCATTTTGTGTCTCTCTCATTTTTCTCTCGTGTTTTGTTTCTGTTGCTTCATGTCTCGTTGGGACAGTTTTGCCTCCTGTCTGTGGTTTTGTGTCTCGTTTTTGTTGTGTTTGTTTTATTCTTTTGTGTATCATTTGTGTCATTTTCTCTCCTTTTAGCTCTTTTTTTTGTCATTTTGTTTCTCATTTGTGTTATTCTGTGCCTTGTTTTGTGTCGTGCTTTTGCCATGTTGTGTCGCATTTTTCTTTTGTGTCTCATTTCTGTCATTGTACTGTTACATTTTTTGTTCAGTTCACACTGTCAGTTTGTGCAGCAGCCTGTTGTTGTCACTCTTATTTTTGGCTCCAAAAAAGCCCCTTAATTTGCATTTTTTTTACTTTGTAAAAACATGTTAGAATTGTTAAACTGTTAGAATTTAGATGTATTACTGCAGTAATTTATTACAGTGTGTTTTGTTCTACAAATTTAACTTCACACGTTATGAAGTAATGACACAGCTGTATGTAACTTTTTAAGCTGCACAATCATTTTCCTTTCTCTGCTTCAGTCTCTGGCTATGGCCTGTGGTCAATGTCATAATTAATTGTGGCTCCAATGACCATAACTTCAATTTAATGCTACCAGTGGACTATTACTGTACTTTAAAGAGCTGCTGACCATCGAGATCTGCTGCAGAGATATAAGCTTTTACATTGCATCAACAAACAGGAGAGATATTAGATAAAAGTGAGTAAAAGGGTTGCCAGGGAAACAGTGCTGTAGAGTCTCAGTCTTAATCTTTCATCCATCAAAATATTGGCTTAAAAATGAATTGCCGGCAGCATGTTACGTTCTGCACCGAGCTGATTCAAAGCTGAAGAATCGAGCAGAAGCCTGATCATACATATTACACTCTAACATGTTTTAAAATGACATGCTATCAGACCGTAGCGAACACAAACAACAGCAGTGCGATGGTGCGTCTGACAGCTGTTCGCTGCAACAACATGTGTGGCCGTCTGCACAGAGGTTTCCGTCAATGACAGTTATTTAAGGATCCTCATTATTAAGATGGACAGGTTGCGTACTAAACAAGCCAACAACACACCCAAGACCTGCATCCATCCTGCCATAGCTGTCAGGGGTTATCAAAGCCCTTCCAGCTCTGACAGAAAATAGCCTGTAGCAATGTTTTAGAGACCTGGGTAATGTGAGAATGAGCGACAAGCAAGCGTTAATCCTGCTGTTGCCGCAACAGATTTTAGATGAGAAATGTAGAAAACATTCGCAGGAGCAGGTGATCAAAATGCACCGGTGCTCAGACAGCACTCTGACTAAGTCCCTGAGTAATTAGTGAGGTAAGGACTGAAGCGTGGGAGGCTGATGTGGGCGAATGTCGGGATGGATGAATGTATATATGCAAGTAAGGATGGATAGAAGGGAGCAGGCAAATGGATACTGTGCTGGGGGGTGGACAGGCATTTTGCAAGGGAAGACCCTGTGCTGTTTTTCTGGTGGTGGTGGTGGTTGGGTGTGTGGCGAGCCATCAATGTAGCAGCGGATCAATGACACAGTGAGGGGCCACCAGGGACATGGATCAGGGCTGGCAAATGACTTCAGTTATTTGGAGCTGGACTGGGGGAAGGGCATGAGTCAGGAAAGATCAGTCAATGAAATAAAAATGTATCAAAATGGCTGAAAAAAAACCCAGAGCATCTGCCAATCTATAAAAAACTGCACTCTCTGACTCTCAGTCCACTGATGGGACGTCCCTGCAGAATTACACAACCTATAGTCCACAGCAAATTATAAGCCATGCTCTGATGACAGACGGGAAAGTCAGTTCCACGTCTAGAAAGTCAGTGTCTATTCCTGATGTGTCCCGAGCACAGTATGTGAATGTAGCACAAGACATCTGGAGAAATGACTGTGTTTGGGAAGCACGGACAAACCAAAGCTACTCCAAACAGTTTTAATTAGAAAACTCTAAAGGTGTGGATGATGGAGAATAAAGTAAAGAAAGCCATATTTAATACTGGCACTGTAAAAAAGCTCTCTAAACAAAAGGGGCAGAATTAGGTTAGGTACTAAGCAACATGGGTAGCTTTAGTTTATACAAATCTGCAAATTCAACAGTCTAAACATGATTTTGGTAAAAGTAGGACGAAGGAGGAAATATTGAGGTGTCACATTGCCTCTTTTGGCCTCAGTGCTTTCCAAATTTACATTATCATAAGTCATTTTAAAAGCACGCTGCTGCAAACTGATAGAGATGCTCCAATCCAATATGATGGATCGGTTCCTGCGCCAAAACTGACCTTGTGAATGGATCCTGTATGACCCATTTTACAATGGATCCACATTTAATACACTTTCTTTGTCAGTGTCCTTGTAAAATTCAGTGTTTCGCAATAAGTCAAATTTATTCTGACCGTGGCCTTATGTCACCTTACATATAAACGACTCTTCTGGCTTCCATGTAGTGCATTCAACTTTCAATTTTTGCAATTGTAATGTTTATGCAAATGCAATTTCTACATTTAAGCAGCAACAAACATCAAAGCAAAACCCTTTAGGCAGACCTAGACCAAGGCCAGCAAATCCACGATAAAGGAAGGCTCATGACAAGTTAGGATTTGTACTTCATAAAACCAAAAGTTAAAGGAATCAACAGCAAAATGTGACTGGTATTCAACCTTCAGAGCTGCTTTTCTTGACAAGTATTCCACCTATTTCAAGTTTAAAGATACCCTTGTCAAAAGAATCACTTCAACTTGCTGCATTAGGCTTGTTTAAGACACAAAGCAGCTGTTTACAGATTGCACTATTGCAGTGTGTGAATATGATTATTCCTCAAGTGTCCTGAACACAGAGTGTGAATGTAGCACAAGATATCTGGAGAAACTACTGTGTTAGGGCTCCTTCTAGGTTCAGCAGTGACAAATTCCATTACAACTCTTTAAATGATGAAATATAAAGGCGTGGATGGCAGAGAATCACTTCATGGAATCTCTCCTAATATCAAACATTCATTAGGTACCACTTGTTTTCCTGCACATGCTCAGTTTACACGCTTGTAGTATGGATTCTCATGGTCTTGGGCTGATGACAAAATTTACATCTTGTGTACCCTTGAGGACGAATGAATTGAGTCTGTACTGTAGATAGGTGTTAGAAACAACAGGCTATCTCTTAAATAAGATGATGCTTTTTTCAGCACAGGTAAACACTAATGTGTAAGGTGCACAGAATAAAGTTCAATGTAAAACTCCTCCCAGATTTCCAGGTTTGTGGAGACGTTAACGCTCTGTGGCATTTCCTCTGAAAGCCACTCTGACAGGCCCTGAAGAAGACATTCCCTGCTAGCTTTGCCGTGCTGAGGCCTGCCCCCCTCCTCCTCCTCCACCACCTCCTCCACAATGCCGTGACACAGGATTAGCTTTCATTAGAGAAGGCGCTGTAATCAGCTTTGGAGCATAGCAGAGACGGAACAATGGAGGAGGCTGAAAGGATCTGGAAGACAGGGTGCTATGGGTGCATGCTCGGCTGTATGCAAGTTATTTCCACAAACGGAGCCTGTGGCACACAACAGCTAGATAGTGTCAAGGCCACAATTATCTGTATATTCCCCAGTGTTATGTTACCACGTCTAAAAGTCTGCTATCATGACAAATGAATCAAATATAACATCAATGCAACGTGCTAATTGCTTCACTTGTCGTTTTAGGGAGCTGACACTTACAAGCAAGGCATTCTTGACCTGCACTTTGGGGGCAACAACAACTATGGATTTTGCTGCTCCATGTAATATTTAGCGGCTCTAATTGGCAGTCTACAGACAGGTAGATCAGACTGGTCAATATGTGATTTCTCCTGTCTGTTCAAGTTCTTCTACAAGCAAAATGATGAGCTAACACCACAGCAAAGAAAAGCAAGACAGCGTGCATAACTACCAGATGTAATCACACATAGGAGATCAGATGGATATCGGCTTTAGCATTTGCACGGTGGTAAAGTGCAAACGTTAACAGAGGACATGATGGGACACTAAATATTTAATTGATCAGCTCTCTTCAGTGTTAACTTGTGTAGATCAACTAGGTGTGCCCAGGAGGACAATCAAGCCACGCCTTAAAAAATCCAAGGGATCAAGAATTTCAACTACCATCACATTAACACACACAGAACCAAAAGCAGAAATCCACTCTTCTTGTACCGCCTCCCTGAAAGCAAACAGACACAACTGATCCCAACATTAAAATGTCACTCATGGTTCAAATTACATTTACCTAGAAGATGTGTGATGTCTAGTCTTTGACACAATGACTGCACCTTTGCAAAGGCCTTCAAAACTACAATCTCAACATTTTCTTCACATGGTAAACAGAAAGGTCAGGCAGCTGAGGATGGATTGGTTGGCATGTTTGGATTCCAGTCTGGACAAAAAAAATCTAGCCCTTCACATTGACAGAACCACCTTTGTGTGAGTCTTCCACCGCTCTCCATCATGTTGTCAACTGCTGCATGTATTCGGAAGGACTGACGACACGGGTCTATCGAGAACATATGTCCCCACTAACCCTGGAGAGGTCTGCCAGCGCACCGGCAGCCACTTTACAAAGCGTTCTTGTTGGTGGCTTGTTCTATGAGTGTGCACTGACATGCAGGCGGCGGTTGGACGTGATACAGATCGGCACTGTGCAGTTTAGCTACAAGAGTTTCACTACTAAACATGTAAAACCAAATACTATATTAATAGCATAACAGAGAAGTAAAAATATAATGCAGTGTGCTACCACAAATACACTAGACGGCTTTGCAGCAACATTTGCAGAAGTGCTTTCCAATGCTGGTTAGTCATGTAATATTAGATGTTTAAGAAAATTAGTTGTACTCTGTACCCTCTACTAAAAGCTTTCATTTGTTTCACTGCCTGCTACAGCGAACATACAATGTCTCGTTAATAGAGTGAATTCAAGAAAATATAGGATTGCATTCATATGCAATACAATGGATATTATGAAAATCTGGTTGGCTACGAAGAGATTCATCGATGCTGCACATCTGGAGGAGGTCAAGCTCCATGAAATCGCAGATCCTTCATTCGAAATCTACATGTATGACTCCTTAAACAGTCTATTGAGTACAGTATTATCTAACATGATACAATGTGGCATGTAAATCAATAGAAGATGCTGTTACGTTCCAGAAACTCCAACTGACTTCAGTGTTTTCTGTACTCATTCACAGCTTGCCTCTGAGATAATATGCCTCAACAGGCGTGATCGCACCTCCCAAGGAGGGCTCGTTGGCAGCCGGGATGTTGGCATTTCTAGAATGCAATTACTAGACACATACAGAGGGGATGAGGCCAGTCTATATTTGCACCCACACTTAGTAAACGGAGCATACCAGACCTGAGGCTGACCCAAATAAAACACAGCCTGAACTGTAGATAACATTCCTCATCATTAATTAACCCACACTGCCCCAATCCTCTCAGCTGGGAAGGTTACCTGCCTGACTTGAAAATGAATACTGCACTGCCAACTATCACGATGATCTGCGGACTGGGGCAAACCCTCCTGACCATACAAGAATAGCCACATCACATATGTGAAATGGCATTCCTCCATGCTGTGTCAAAAGAACAAGGAAGGGTCAGCAACTGCAAGCAAAGTATGTGTTCTAAATAAATAAAGGAAATACGTTCAAGGATAATATGCCATAAAACAAGCATTTTGCTGGCATCAAGTGTTTGTGTTCAAGAGATCCATGGTTGAGCTTTCATTTCTGGCAGGCGGACTGTGGTTTTTGGGAGGACAGGTGGTGAGGCAATGGGATGGCACAGCCAGCCACCTCCTCCCACCTCTTGCCAAGACAACAAGGCCCCTAAGAGTTCCCTTCCTCTGCCATCGTTTCCTTTTCCCCCTTGCCCACGCCCACCTCTCAAGCCCATCTCTGTTTCTAGGCCATGGCTGTGCGGGTGTGGTGGGTTCTCCTGCCAGCAGGGGTACCTGACTGCCAAGAAAGAAAAGCAAAAACAGCACGGCGCAGGGATAGGAGGGAGGGTGGGCAACAAAGGAATTACTTCTCTAAAGAGCAAAGGAATTCTGAGTCAGCAAGGAATATAACTCCACACCAAGCACACGCACATATCTTGTCTCGCCATTCCCAGCCCCCCCACCCCAGAGGAGCTCTATATATCAGAAGAAACTGTGACAGAGCCCCCAAAGAAGCTGCTATTATGCAACCCTTCTGGGCTAAAAGTGACTGTAAAGTAAATCATCCTCTGCCGCCAGCCTGACCTCCATATTGCAGAGAAAGCACTTTCAAAATTCACTAGTGGAGTATAATGCTGAAGGCACCATCTGTGCAGGCTTTACTAGCAGCCGTGAGATTAAAGGCAGTTAAAGCCTCACATTTGAAAGCCATCTCCTCAGTCAGCATCCAATCAAAGATGAGAGCATAAGTAAGGGGCCAAGGCCTTTACTCTCTAGGCACTGCTGGATTGTGTGGGTCAAGCAGCAGTGAGCTGCCTCGGTCACAGCCCTGCTCCCTTTGGGACAAACAGGCCTGCTACAAGGGTCATGTGTTCTTGAGGATCAGGTCAGTGAGTAAGTTCAGTTCACTTGACAGCTTGACTGCCTTAAGGGAGCCTTGACTCTCTTCTGCTGCACTTCACTAGCCGTTACATGCAAATCTTTTCAGATTTAGGGGGTTTCTCATATTCTTCACCTCGGCAAAATTTCAAAGGACCCTCCTGCTGGTTGCGCAACATAAATGTCTAGTAATGCTACACAGAAAGAGTGAAAGGTTGAAAATTCAAGCAGGCAAAGACAAAATACACTGTTGTAAATCCTGGGTGGGGTATTTAAGTTATCCGGCACTCAAACACACACCATATTTACTTTCATCGAAAGCAAACAGGCTTTAAAAAAAGACATCCCATGCAGTGCTGCAGACCGATGCAGTGGAACAGAATAGCTCTGTACTGTATACACCATCTGTTGGGCTGAAAAGAAGCCCCTGCCCTGCTAACTGCTGGCTACAAAGCAGACAGAGCTCAGCGAATGTTTCATGCAGTTTACAACTATTGTCTGACATCACTGCTGCCATGTGTGTTTGTGATTAAAAATAACCATGATTTTGTTCTGGTGGTGGGTAAAAATTAAATCGATGCCAAAGAGCTGGCTTAAAATCACTTGCAGATACACTATCTCTAGGCCAACCGGCTGATTTGTACCTCGATTTGGCCGTCCCCGAGGCTCGCCACATTCCTCCCGGGGGATCAGATTACGTTCTATACAGGGAGACGGTCCTGAGGCATTATGGGTGTTTTGGTCTTACAAACATGGGGCTGACACAGTTGAGCAGCAGCCTGAGCAAGTGAGTGTGCAAAAGGGAATGAAAAGAAATGCTGAATGAATGGCAGACGATGGCCTGGAGGAAGTGTTGTAGTCATGTTTGGAAGCAGGGATGGCAGAACTACAGCTAAAACTGAATAGCGGGGAAAAGACAGAAATATAAAATATGTTGTTGGAGGGTGGTTGGAATACATGACACAGAGACAGAAAATAGTCGAGCCAGTCAGAAAAAAAATAATCGCCTTTGTACACTATGTCTCACATTTTTACAGGACATAAAAAAGGCTGACTGAAGTAACTGTCGAGCCTCAGTAGAAAAGCTGTCAAAGACATTGTACTCTTTAGTATTCTCCAGGCTGTGTGACACGGATGCGGACATATCAAAACTTGTGTTCACAGCAGTAACTGTGCACCAGCGAGTTGCTGTCACTCAACAACCTCGCCAGTTTCTGTGGGGGCAGGCCACTATTAAAGGTTTGCATGATATGGAAAGGCAACAAACAAGCTGCCAAGAGCACGACAGCTCGGGAGAATGTGTGTGTAAAGTCGGACTGGGGTGTGACAACGGTATTAATTACCAACAATGGATCACATCTTGGGCTCAGGAGTTCACATGGAGTGGAGATTAGCCTGTTGAAACAACACGTTTAGCACAAACAAACAGTGGAATGGGAGGTTCCAACTTCTTTCTCACATCTGACATTCTTCAGAGTCTTTCCCTCACAAATATATATAAAAAGTATATTAACATGCACAACAATGACAGCTGATGAGTGCATCAACCGCAGTCTGTTGAGAATATCTCTTTACACAATCAATAATGGATCCGCTCATAAATGGCAGGCCCACTTTACAGCCAAAAGATACAGTAGGAGTGCCTCTCCTCTTAATGGTGCAACAGGGAATGGGATGGCATTAAAGCTCAAATGATTGGTCAGTGTAATGTATGGCTCTCTGGTGGTGTTTGGACAGGCACAAAATCAATTGAAGCCATGGGACGCACTAACCCCTCCACAGTCTGGCTAACGGAGGCACACTGTGAGCTCAGACTGATGAGATATCAGTTTGCTCTAACTGTGAAGGCCAACTTCCAGGGGGTGGTGACTCCCTTGAGTTCCTGGTAGGGATCCACTGACATGGGTTTTCCAGGGCCGATACCAATCCCGATTATTGGTACTCAAGAATGGCCGATTACTACAGACCAATATTTGGGATCAATATACATCAAATGTAATGTCATTGATAACTAACCGTCTTCATTAATAAGGGTGACTATAACTGATTATGGAAAACAGAAACAGGATGATTACATTAGGATGCTCTCCTCTGTTTGTCGGATTGATCAGTTTGTCTTCTGCAGGGCTGTCCACTGTTTTTCTCAATTTTCTTCATCCTTTACTGTTTTATTAAATTTTTTGCCCACTGACATCCATATTTTCCAGACTCTGTTTCAGGATAATTTGTGGCTGCCTTCTAACTTAGCCGCTAGCCGTTAGCATAGCCTTAGCCACTGTCAGAGTAGCTAATTTCTTGGTTTGTAGCAACAGCTTGTGTTTCTTGTTCAATTTTTGCAGTCTGTGCTGGAGAGTCATTTCTGAGACCACAGAGTGACAACAGACAGACAGGAGGCTGCATCAGGCCGGAAGTAGAGCATTTAATTCATCAATAATCAGCCAATAAAAATAACAATACCGGTGATCGGTAAAATGCCAAATATTGCCCACGATATTCGACCAGGCTGATAATTGGTCTGTCCCTAGTTCCTGGCAGTCGAATGTGGACAAATTCAACCTAGATAAACTGACACTGTAATTTTTTGGAGAATATTCCCAGAGAAAATCCACTGGTCCCTCCTGAGCCAACTCTGAGGCCGAATTCAGTGGACAAAACAGCAAGGGCAGGAGAACAAATACACCTCTACAGTTGGGCCAGTCTCCCCACCGACACACCACAGTCACGACTCAAGCTCTGGTCAGCCTCTGCAGCCTCTGCAGGCGGCCGTCTTCCTCCCTCCCCTCTCTATGTGGGAGGGAGTGACTGAGTGGCCTGCCATCATCGGCTCTGGGGCAAACTTAACACCTCTTTGCCCTTTACTGTTTTTGCCATGGGTGAAAATCAACCACAAATTCATGTAAAATTCACTTTAAAAAGCTGCAACTGAGTCACCGGCTTCAAAACGCACAGGTGAAAATAAATTCAACAATGTCCTGAAGCCCCACGAAAAATGTATTAATAATAAATACGTGGATGAAAAGCACATCTGGCAGCATCAGGAAGCACTGTCATGTCTCGTCACACAAATGCCAATCTCACAAGACAACATCCTGTCAGGTCAATTACAGAATGAGCTGACATCCAGTGAAAGATTTTTTTTTTTTTTTAAATTTCCATTGGTAAACTAAGATAAGTAGAGACCAAATTCACCACCACCACGTGGAATAAGAGGGTTAATTTTCAGCCAGGTGGTCTATAATTAACGCATGTGAATGAGTGTAAATAAACCTTGGGGCCTCGACTCACCTCCAGCTGTATTTGTATAGCTGGAGTTTCTCTCTCGTCCACACACTGGGTGCTTTAGTTAGTAAACTGACGACACCTGAAACAAAAAAAGTCCCCCCAGGATTGTCACTTCACACACCAGGATAAACAGTGAATGTGCAGAGGGAAACGACACAGCTTATGGTGCTCTTATTTACCCATCTGTAATTAGGGCTTTCCTCAATGAAGCTAATTTTTGTTCACTTGCTTAATGTAGCTGCGCAATAAAAAAACACCTTACTGTTAAAAGGCTCCATGCAGAACCTGAGAATAGTGTTTGCTTTTCACAGCACAGAAGTGAAAATGAATTTAAGTGTTCTTTGTGTAAATCCCTTAAAAAAACTTCATTGCATTATCCAGCGCAGGTAGCTCAGTGCTCTTGTTCATGTCCCTGCGTTACTCATGGCCTTATCGAAGCATATCCATAACACTTGATGAAAAGTATTGACTGGGCTTTTAATTAAAAACAACTCTATTTTCTTCTCAGGTCTCAAGCCGCGGATGAAATGAAATAAAAAGATGAGGATTTAAGCCCTATACGGCGTTCTTTCACTGCACAGCAAACAACTGGAAGCTGGTACATATGACATTTAATACGAGTCCCACGCATTCTTCACCTCAAGGGTCTCGCTGGCTCTTACTCAAAAGCTATGAGTCCTGCCCTGGAAAATGTCAAACTGCATTTTAAGGGCTGAACCCATTGCTGGCCAGAAACCACCAGGGCAGCATGTCTGAATGCGCCGTGCCGATGCCATGTTGGCGGCTGCTGTTGCTGCCGGTGCTTCAGTGATCAGCCACACCGAACCGCCGCCAAAACAAACCTTCAGTGGAACGCAGCGCTACACCCCGAAGACAACTGCGAATTCTGTGTGAAATCCTGTTCTGCCATGAAAGCTGATAGGCTTCATCAAACACCTCAAACACCCTGGAAAAAAAACACAGCGCCTGATCAAACCGAAATAAGAAAATAACTGTGGTGCAATGGTTTCGGAGCAAATTTGCTTTTTTGGGTCACTTTGCAAACCGGTTTCACTGATTGGAGTGTGAGTAACATACAAAGGCACAGTAAGGTCGATATAATGCACTTCCTCAAAGCTAAGGGTTGCTTTTACTTGTAAACAAGTTGTATATAGCCTGCAGGAAATGAAAAAATCAGCATATTCAACAGTTTTTCATCGGAACAGGTTGCATTTGCATCAACCTCAGTGTGCATTTGTATGTCAACAAGTGCAAATGCTTACAAGATAGCAGAGGGAAGCAATCTCGACTAGACACCTACAATGAGATATTGTGTTTTCTTACCATACCATCCCCCTGTTATAGCTGATGAGCCGACACAAGACATCCCTTCCCCTGCGGTGCCTTTTCTCTGCTAACTAATCTACCATTTACAGGCACCTCACAGATGGCTTTACTCATTTTACCCCGAATTTAAATACAAACGACCGCCCAGCACAACACAGGAGTGTGTGTCTGTCTACGTTTACATCTGTCACACAGCAGCACGCAGGGGCTTGTCCTGATCCACCACGTACACCATCTCCCATTTAGCATGCAGGTATGTTTTCACGAGCTCTTCTGCTGATAGTGCGGCGAGAAAAAAAAACCAAGGCCAAAAACGCTGCGTGAATTCACACACAGGAGATTTGTTCTAGTTAAAAACATTACATTACCGAGGAAATATTTCATTCAGAGGAAACATTATTCAGCGCTGCTAAAATGGTTTTTCATTAAGGTATGCAGTTTAAGGTGTCTGTGTGCACATACCTGTGGGACTGAATAAACATTCAGCTGATTTAAAATACCAACAGACTGCTATTCTTCTGCGAAGGATAAAGTTCGAGGTGGAAGTGTTCATTCATTACATTGATGCACTGATTTTAAAGCATGCAACTGCTTTAATGTGCTAAATCATTCTGACCCCAGCAATCATACAAAAAAATCTTAATCTTAAAAGAAAATAAATATTTAATTAAAAGGCTAATGCTGATAAAAAGACAAATGTTCATCTACTTTCTGCCACCCAAATTGATATTTATGGCATTGTATTTCATGAAGAAGCCATGCAAATGACCAGAGCAGCAGGGGGATGCCTGAAGTCAGAGATCCCTACACTTTCCTGTCCCTATGGTGCAGAGTTTTAGGAAAAAATCACCATGCAAGCTTTGTGAAATGCTGCCAGAAACATCAACCACCTGTAAAGATGACAAAGTATTTTGAAAATTCAACTTCTGAGACTGCAGCTAGCTCTGCTGACCAAACACTTGGAGGTGACTCTGCAAGATTAAATATATCATGTCTACTGTAAGATTTATTTGCAAGGACCTTATATTGTAGTCAGAAAGCTTGATTCACTGAAATAATCTATCTGAGGTATCACGCCCTCTCCTACACACACATTACCTTCCCTGATGAGTAAAGATGAGTTTTGTATTTTTTTGTACTGTCACTACCACAACTAGTGCTATGACAACATCACTACTATTCAGACTGTGATGAAAGTGTGAGGTGAGCACTGCTTGGGTCAAATTCATAAAAGCATTTAGCATTTTCACTTATACGGATACCTTTAAAAAAATGAGTCTGTAACATAAATTTTACTAAAGTAAATCAAATGTAAACAATTCTAGCTAACACTGATCAAATCAAACTATAATACACAAAATGAAATACAAAAAAACTAAACATCGCTCCTGAATCAGCTCGTCATGCACCGAGCTGTTAATTGAAATGAATCTCGGCAATGATTCACAGTCCTTGACAAAGCCTTTGCTCCCAGTTTTTTTGGCAACAACTGCCCCACAGATGTTTCTCTGGATTTGAATTCTTCCGAAATCTGCTTTCTCGATTAACTAAAACGGACCCAGCTAATGTGTGGACACGGGTGCAACTCTGAATCTACCCCCACAAAATCCAGTGTCTTTTGCAGCCTGTCGATGCTCGGCCCTCTGAGTAGGAGTTGAAGTGAGAAAGCAGATTTACTACTCCACTGGCCTCTAATATAACCCAACTACTCCCAGTTCACTGGGTTAGCCTCTCCTCCCCCTCGCTCATTGTACTGGGTGCCCAATATGTAGTTACATGTGTTGCAGACACTGTATTGATTGATTTGTGACTGTGCTGCGACCGTGTCCACAGAGGGATCTAATGACACACAACTCCTGCCTCTGCTCCAAATGGCTTTTGTTAGCCACTGTAAGCTCACAACAGCACCATGTGTTGGTGTCTGCCAGCCATGAAATGGGAAATGTGGAGCGTTTGTTTATACCGAGGCTGATTTTTACCAAATACAATAGCACAACATTATGATCTATGGCCCACTGTGGGTATGGGCAATCAAGAGTGGAATTTTTTGCGTTTGGTCCTCTGCAAAAGAGGGAAATGTGGCACATGTGGTGTTCATAAGGCACCTTAAGAAGAGCCACATTAAAAAAAATGCTTCCATCAACATATAAGTTACAAAACTGCTGCTTACAAAAGCTCATATGTATCAACAGTACGAGTTCAAAGGCTTGCAAATCCCTAAACTGTACTCATAGGATTAGCAATAAGCTAAAAATGCCAAGGTAGGTATATAGTTTTTCTCCCCCTTTTTGCTTTATCAAAACCCAACATCCATTTGTTCACATGAATTAGCAAGAGCAGAAGCTAATGCATGGAGTCAGATTACAACCTCCAAGCAGAGCCGCCTTTATCCCCCTATATGGAGCTTAATCTGTCCAAATCCGCTGCTTTGCTGTGCCCTAAATCCACAACAGAGCCTAATTCCTCTTTAATCTAATGAGCAGTAAAGGTGCACTTTCTCGGGTTCAGAATACCGCAGGCTGAGTATCTGAGTGTCACATCGCAGCTGAGGCTGCTCAGGTCTTCCCCTCCTCTGCCATGACGCAACGCACCGTTATCAGAAAAACTACCGAAACAATCTCTGGCGTCACAGCGGACCAGGCAAGAAGATGCTTGACAGGCTTTGATCGTTTGTTTGGTTATCTTCTTGTCACTCATTGTTTCTGCTGCAGGCGACATTTCCAGGTTGAGCTGTGTGAGTGGACTGCTGTCAAAAAAAAGAAAAGCAGAGGAGCCCCTTTAGCCGCCAACACAAAGACTACTTCTTCACATGCCAAGGAGATAAGTCAACAAATAGGGGGAGAGGTGTCATCCCTGAAGACTTGTGAAACTCAGGAAACTGACTGACTAACTTTTTCTTATTCCGAAAAGTTTGAAAACACAGGAAGTCTTGCATAGCCAACCTAAATCTTGCGAACTCCTTTGGTTGGACAAGTCAGAAAGCCGAAAGCTCCGGTACATCGCTTCAAGCTCTTACAGGTGAACTGTCGACCAATCACAGGCTCAGATTAACTTCTCTGCTCTTCCACGGGAGCAGCTACAATGACTGTACTGTTACATAGGACAGTTAAAAACCAGGCAATCAGTACTCCTAAAAGCTGATTAATAAAAATCTCTGATCACAAGTCAGTATTTTTCCAGTGACCTTAAAAGTACAGTTTTCATTATATTGAAATCAGAAAAAACATCATTATTTAACAGATATTTGTCATTACTTGTAAAAAAAAAAAAATGCATATTAAGGAGATTCTTAAAAGTTAAATCATTTTTTAAACTGTTACTTTACAAATTTCCCTGTTTTGTTAAATTACAAATAATAGCCAGTAAAATCACAGAAAAAAGTACTGATTTATGTTAACCATTAAAAAAAATGTAAATAATGTCCACATTAAAAATCTGTATTTTTGCAAATAGTAATTCATTCTCCTTACAACTGACTGTAAACTAACAGTCTTACCTCACTATTTTAGAGATATTTGCTGTTATTTGAAAGAAAAAATCTATAAATGTACATTAAGGACTGAGAAACGATAAATCATAGGTTTTTTGTTAAATTACTGAAAATATTTAATAAAATCCCCTGAAAAGAATATTATATTAAATGTTGACTGTGAAAAAAATTTAAAAAATAAAAATTTAAAAAGGGCACAAACTGTAAAAAAATGTCCACATTAAAAATATGTATTTTTACAAATAGCAATTTGTTCATTAGCATTTCTACTACATTTAAATCAGCATAAAATATAATTATTTTACTGACATTTGCTATTATTTTTAATTTTACCTTTTCTGGATTTTTATTTTATTTTACAGAATTCCATATTTTTCTTTTTTTTTTTCGTCACCCTTGCTGCCAGACAGTCATCGTTCTTTTGTTTTTATTATTATTTTTTTTTTACAGCACAACATAACAATCAGCCAGAACACACAGCAACCACCCAAGAAGACAGTTCAATCTCTTTTGCTCTGTCCTACAGTCATTACTGACTCCTGATTAAAATTAAATGCTTAGCAGAGGGGAAAAAAATGTGTGCCAAACACAAAGTAGAGATGGCGTTACTGATAATTTGCACAGGTTTTGTAACACACACAGCATCACCAAAATACAGCAGACAATATTCACTGAAATTTTAACTTCACAAATTACGCACACAGCCGACTGGCACGAGATTAAAATTATAAACAGCCTCTACTGCAGTTATTATAAATCACCCAACTTTCCCTTAGCAACATTCCCGTGCAAATAAACCTAATGACAAGGTTTATGCATGCTAATGAGGAAATATCACTCAGTATGACAACACCTCAAGGAAAATTCCTCCCAATTGGTAATTTTATATCTCTGTGTGCACCTGACGGAAAAAAAAACAAACAAAACACTACAATGGCACATATGACGGCTAATGAACGCGAAGCAGATCCGCATGCAGGTGATCACACGTAAGGCGAGGATCAAGTATGTGGCATTACTTAATGTTCTGTTCTATAAATGACTCGCCTATCCAGCTGGGATCAGAGGCTGGCATTGCGCCGCTGTCACCACCACCATCTCTCCAGCCCACGCATGTCTGAGCATGGGGGCCTCTTCTCAAAAGTCAAATGTCAGATGTTATCCATCCCCACTCACAGAGAAGGACCCGGTGCAGCACTGGGGGCTCGGAGGCCCTGCTTCTCAGCCGGCGACGGAAAAACACCATTACTGAGCTCGTTCTGCTTTGGAGCGCTGTGCCTGTCATGATTGCACCATGACAACCATATGACTGATTATTTATTTTATATCTTAGCCAGGGTAGCACCGGTACAAACTATTATACAACCACAGAGTAAGATCATGATTCCGCATTCACTTTTCACTCATTTTAGATACAAGTCTAAAGAGTAATGAATAATAATGGATACTTTGAGCAATAAAAATATTACATTACGCTAAATATCTTTGGATTTTACACTGCTAGTTAGACACAACAAGCAACACCAGTGTGCCAACTTGATTCAGCATTTTTTGGTTAGTTGTAGCGCCTTGGCTAATAATTGTAGCAAAAAAACCCACAACACCACATGAGCACAGATTCTGACAAAAATAATCGGGATTATCATTCATCCAAAGGTAATCCTTCTTTAACTGCTACTCAATCAGGTAAGCCTTTAAAAAATGAACAGCTGCAATAATCAAAGCAGTGAGCAGGAATTGTATACAATAATATCACCGTACAGGTCAAAAAGCTTCTTAAATAGAAACGCCACATACTGGAGATTGCTCATATGTTTATTTCTGCCAGGAAAAAAAAATCATGAAGGAAATTATGCAGCTTCAGCTGATTAAACCGACTAAACTCTTATGAGTAATTACTACATTCAGGAGCATTAGGATAATATATTCTGAAAACAGGTGGATGCAAAGCATTTAGGGTAAGTTGGACTGACACCTCATAGCACAGCGAAAAACAAATTACTTCACACCTATAGCCTGCAGTTATTTGGGAGAGGTGCTTTGTACACAGCCAGCGTCCGTGTTGTCATAATACTGATGCATTACCAAAACACTGACTTCTGCGAAAGTTGATGAATGAATAATGAGTGAAATTACTTTCCTGATGTCCACATGAGGTTTAAAAGTGAGCCACATAAACTGGGCTCTCTGACAGCTCCTCTAATGTCTAATCAATACATTTCAACCTGATTAAGACCATTGCGGGCCTTCGCAAAGCACAACAGAGGGGAAATACAATATTGAGATGTGAGATTGGATAGCAAGGGAAAAGCAGCTTCAGATCCATGTAGTGAGAACATTCAAGTCACTCAGCAATATTGTTAAATCTCTATAAAATCCATACTTGTCATATCTATTTTTCAGTACCCTTCAAGTTGGTAGAGGCTTTAGGGGTATGATCTCTTGAAATATTCATTACAAAAGCACCCAAGACACGCTGTGACTCTCTTTTAACACTCACCCCCATTTTCACAGCAAAATGCAGCCATGGCACGGCTCTGTACTTGCTCCAAATAAGAAATTGTTGCAGTTCTCATTCTGTTGCAGCATTTCAAATGGCACAGAGCGACCAAGTGCAACTACATTTCAGACAGAGCTCGGGCTCATGCGTGATACAGTCAATGATTTCGGTCATGGTCTTTTGAGCACTGGATGCCCGCCTTTTGGAGATTTCTCAACACAAATCTTGATGTTTAATGGTCACTGATGATCTAATCATTTCAATCGGTTGAACTCTTGTGGCTAAGCCCGGATAAAAACCACTCAACAATTCCCTCATGTGCCTGTGCACACCGTGATCCCTGCACTGTTGTGATGTGCTGGGAGTCAGGAGAGGATATTGGTTTGCAACTAGTGCTGGATCCCAACCAAGTAAACACACTCTGTAGTGCTATTTCTGCAGAAAAGCTTCGCAACAGTCCACCACAACCTAATTTCTGCTCATATTCTAGCACAGAAATGATCTTTTTTGTTGTTGTTGCTTTTGCGCTGCCTTTACATGACTGACGTGCAGCTGAGCAGGCTACATTGCTCCTATTCCGGGGGCAGGTCGACTCGATTATGATCTTTATTGCATTCTTATGGTAGACTGCAAAGGTGGAATGTCAGACCTGTAAACACAGAAGGCAGGAAGATACCACCCCATGTGGCAAGAACACTAAAACCCCACATTGTGAGATTACAAAATAGGTGACATCAAGTAGTATTATGCAATGGTGAAAAAAAGAAACAGCAGCCTTGGTTAAAAAAAAAACAACTATGTTTGGTGATGCATGCAAAATGAGGGAAAATCGCCCTTGGGGCTGAATGCAATGGTTGTGCAATATCTGCATGCATACTGTAAAGCTGTATATGAATCTAAATGCATCTGTCACCCTGCTGCCTGGAGGCTCGTCGTTGCTAATGAACACAGTGTATAATGCAGACTGAGCGGCTCGATCACGCCTCACAAGTAGAATGTGACACATTTCTTGCTAAATTCTTGCTCTGGTCTACAAACTGGAGTTAGCCTCACTTCCTAGTTTGCTGCTGCTGCTGCTGCTGCTGTCACAGCTCGGCTAACACCCTTCTCCTTCCTCCATAGCCATAGCAAACAAAAATTTTTTCGACTACATTTCGCTGCTGTTGCTTTGCTACCACTGTGAAGTCAGCGCAGAGAGACTGTGGGCAGCGTCTCGGAAAAACACGCAACCCAAAAAAAAAATGAAATTACACTCACATTTCACCACCCTGTCCGTCGTAGATAACTTCGGTTCATCATTCGGCTTGTTTTCGGACATTTCCAGTGTGATATAAAATTAAGATATAGCAGAAATGAGACTGAAAACGGTCCCTGCGTTGCTCTCGCCGAACAACTCTTGAGTCTATCCGAGAAAAGAGACCGCAGTGATCTCACTCGGTCCTATCAGCGGCCAAAAATACTTGCAACAGGGTTACAATTTCACTGCTGGTGCTGTAGGAGCTGCTCCGTCTGATTTACTGTTACTCTGGATCAACTTGTCTGAGCGCAGTGTGCAACCTAACCTGCTGCCTCCGCAAGTCCCGCCCACCACCGACCAACTCCGCTTCCTATTGGCCAGAGAGCGACAGCCCGCCTCCCTGCTTGCACATTCACTTTTATCAAAGGGCTGTTTCTGTGTCACTCTGGTATTAATAACTGCTGTGAATAACCTGCAATAAACTCATGATAAATGTGCAGTTGGGTATGCATAATTTTTAAAAAATTAATGATTAATTTGAAAAATAAAACAAGCAAACAAGGGATCCGTTTACTCAATATATGTTGGGTAAGAGGTGTTCCGTCTGATGACATGGTAAAATTAGTAAAATGATTTTTATTTTCATGCTTGGGTGCCTTTAAACAGGCTTTTAGAATACAGTGTAAAAGCCCCATTCTGCTCGAAAAAAGAAAACAGGTTTGAAAGAAAATATGTCTCAAATTTACACACTACAACTGGTTAAAGTAAACAAATGTAACCCCTTCAAAGTTAAAATAAATATATGGAGCACCGGTAAAATAGGACACGTTCTGAAAATATGTATTCAGCTGTAAACATCAAAAACATCTCTATAATATACAGAAGGGGAAAATAAAGAATAACCAAACACAGAACTGATGACTCCATTTTAAACAAAAATTTCCTAAGAGAACTTGTTTTTACAGAATGGGACACCATACATCTAGATTTTTTAAAGATAATGCCATATTGTCATTTTACTGTCTTCAAATAACCATACAATGAAAATACAACAACCAAACTGATATATAAATGTGAACCATTGACAAATATTTTTTAAATTATATATTTTTTATTATTATTTTAATTTTCATTGGTAATTTTTAAAAATTCACATGAGTAGAAGTTAGTCGTTAGCTGAAACTTTAATCGGTGTGCTAATTCTTTCTAAATGGGCTACAGCATGGCTATGCTAGCTCTTCCTAGTTGCAGCAAGCTCTTTGATAACCTGCTTAAGAGAAGTGATTTGATTATTTTGAAACAAGATTTCTTTTAAAACACTTTAGTTTTGCCAATCATCAAAAACATTTTGTCCTATTAATATGACTAATAATATGAACATTTTAACAATATGCAACCCGCAAAATGGCACACCAACAAAATGTGCATCTTTAAAAAAAGGTCAAAATAGTATATAACTGATTTTTAGTCATTTTTATACATACTTACATTCTATTACTGTGTGAACTTTGCAACACACAAGCACTGGTTTGAGGTTATTGAATTTATTCCTTGTGAAGATACCCATTGCAAAGCTGAACTGTCTCAATTTGCCAGGTGTCTTATATTAACAATATTCACCCTACAATAAAAAATACATCACACATATGCACCAAGGCCACAGAGGTTAAAGATACACTGTTCCACCATGTCCGGCAAAGAATTGAAGAACTGAAGAGGTTTGGGTACTCCTTGTGAACTACTCTGTGAAAGATCTGGTTATAACTGAGAATCCAGCATTAGAATAAACCACGCAGACTTTATCTGACGTTCATTCTGAAATAGCAACATTACTTTTAAAATCATTCGAACTGAAATATTCTCATGGCTATACCTGCTGTCTTTTTCTCTCATTCTTCTTTCTTTTGTATGAGTAAAGAATGATTCTAAAGACGTATTAAGGCAAACAGATATGGATTAGCATCTGCTCTTCATATCTGGATTTGTTGTTGCTTAACATTTACATATTGGTGCACCCATTATGAGCTCTGTTGCTGCGTAAGACCACGAATGCAAAGGGCTGTAAACTTGTTGTTTTCAAATACGTAAAGATATTGTTGGTGGAAAAAATAGTGAAGAAACTACAAAATCGGGTGTTCTTCAAGGAGTGGGCCAGTAGTCGGTGAAGATAAAAAGATAATGACTGTCCCACTTCTTATTAATGGAAAACCTTGGTATTGATCAGGAGGCCAAAGAGTATCCGAGGCACTCTGAATGTTAACACAGAAATCATTTATTAATTCATGGATTGACCCACACATTTTGACTCAGAGACTGTCTGAGTGTGAGTGTCCACTGTCTGAAGAGAAACGTCGCTTTATCCATGTATTAATGAAGAATTTTCATTTTTAAAACTTGGACTGTTGACTAATACTGAAGACTTCAATGAATAAGAGTTAAGACAGTTGTTACCGTTTCATCGTTGTGTGGTTTGTGTTAACTTCAGCTAAGTTGAAATTCGACTCACTGAAAAAATTCTCAGAGAAAGTAAAAATAATGAGACAGTACATAACAACAAATAAAGGATATTAAATTGGAATATTTTTTTTTAAAGAGACCAATTATTCATAGTTCCCTGAGGGTAAATCCTGATTTTTACTGGCTACCTGACCTTATCATTTTGCCCCTCTCGCACCACCCTCAGGACTTTTTTATTTCAAAATATACAATAAACTGTGGAGCTGCATGGTGGCTTGCACAAACACAACTATCAACTTATCAACACACACAAGCGGTGTGTTGATAATGGATAATGGATGGACAATAAACTGTTGTATCAAAATTATGATGACCTATTCATAGTTCCCTGAGGATAAATCATGAGTGTTAGTGGTGTCCTAACCTTTCCATTTCGTAGCCCCTTTAGCGCCACCTTCAGGACAAAACATGTAAATTATATCTTAATCTACCTCAATATAGCAGACACATTTCTGGAGGAAGAACTGCACAAGATACTCATGGTTCTATGAAGTTGAACCCTTTTGATTTCAACTATCCTATGTTCTCTCCACTAGCACCATCCTCAGGGCAAAATTTGCAGTTTCAGTCTTATTTGTTTGCACAGGTGATAACATTATCAATATTTTGTTGACATACTGCTCTTTTATTTGTTTCCATGTCACCAGTTACGGAGAAGAAGTGTCACTATAGAGGATTTGCTCACCATAGATGCAAAAGAAGATTCATCAGTGAGTGTTAGCGTGTGGATCTGCATGGATGTGAGCAGCATGATCCACCATTGGTGAGTCACCATCCACCACTGATTTGCATGAAGGAGACCTCAACTTTCACCTGCTCATTTTTCCCCCAACAGTCGTGCCTTTCGGTTGCCACGCTGCAGCTCAGAGGAAATAAACGGCGGCAAACTGCTATTAGCGAGAAACTTGTGTGTTATGAGTCAGTGGTTTGACAGGTGGAGGCAGTTAATGAAGCTCCGAGTTCTACATTTCCTACAATGAGGGACTGAGTGCATGGTAGGTCAAAACATCCTTTTTATCTCCGCTTGTTCTACAGACATTCACACCAGATCATTAGTTTTAACACGCCTCAGATTCCACTGCTCTGCGACGCACCCAGACTTAATTAAACTCTGGTCAAGTCTCAAGCGCTTCGCTTTCCGGTCACCTGTTGGCTGCTCCACGGTGACCTTTGTTATTTGCTGGTTTGTATTTTTTTTGCTTACATACATACTTACTCTGTCTTTATATGAGGTATTGTGAAATAGCAAGCATGCAGTATTAGAGTGGTCTTTCATGCAAGTTTAGACTATTTACAGTGTTGGAAATATGGACATAAGATATAGGATGAGCAACTTAGTGTTACTGTGCCGTCTTCTTCAGTCAATAAACATTTGCTTTTTTACCTGCCAATTTTGTACATCACAGCAAAACTAAACTTACCTGACAAATCACAGCTAGTTTACATTTTTTTATCTCAATAAATTGCATGAAGTACATTTAATTCCACTCATGAAACTACTCAAAGTGAATCCCATTAAACTAGCCCAGTGGTCTATTTTTGATAAACAAAACCTCACATCCTAACTTGATCATTATCTTTTCTGAAAAAAGCTCTTTGTCTGCTTTGGCGTTGCAGGAAACTCCCTCTTATCTGAGCTCCTACTGTTTTCCATGTTACATTGAAGTGAGACCTGCACACAAAGCAGCGCCGCAGAAATGAGCCAGACAGGTAAGCTACTCCCTTGGCATTATTTATTCATCAACTCATTATTACATACATTTTTACTCGGGTAATGAAAATGATTAATGCTTTAATATATGATGACTAATGATCCTTTGCGATGCTCAAGGCAACAGTTAGTAGTTAAAATTGGTACTATACCTGTGAAAAATGTCAAGGTTGTTCTTCTTTGTTTGGCTTGTTAATGCATGTTTCAATGAGAAGAAAGTGTTGCTGAACTTAATTGTGGATTTGTGCACATCTTCGAGCAGAATTTATCCTTTTCTTGTAGCTCAGGATCTGCTGATCATCTATGAGACCGAGGCGAAGCAATGGGCGACCTACCTGCAGTCACTTTTCACCGGTTCCATGCCAGAGGCCGGGATCTGCTGCTACGACATCGCCACAGTGTCCAGCCGCAGGGACGACTTCCTCAGGCTGTCCTGCTACACCTGCAAGCTGCTGATCCTTTCCAAAGGCATGCTGGAGAGCCTTTGTCAGATGCGACGCTTCTTCCTGGCCCGGGTGTTGAGTCCGGCGGCCCATGTGGTGGTGCTGCTGTGTGGGGTGGACACTCTGACCCCTCTGCTGGAGCTGGTGCCCCTGAACGGGGATGAGTGCCTGCAGATCTCCAGCGAACAAGACGCTCCAGAGTACCTGTCCACTGTGACCGACATTGTGAGAAAAGGTATGGCACCAACAATTTCCAATTTTCTGGAGACTTAGTTAGTGACAGCAGCTAAAAGTCACAGTCAAGAACCAACATCTAACACTGATTATAAAAGATGTCCAGCACAAAAAACAATTCTCAGAAGTTTTAAAATGTACTTCAAGTAAGGCTATAAACATATTTGTAATATGTAATGTGTGTAAATATGCAGTGTGCAAAGGAGGACTTGCAAATCTATGATCTCCATATTAAATAGCATCAAAATATATGATATAAACAGATGAAATGTCTAAGAACACTGATCAGGCATAACATTATGACGCCTGCATAATATTGTGTTGGTCACCCTTATTTGCTCAAAAATGCTCTTGGGCATGGACAAGAGGACCTCTCAGGATGTCCTATGGGGTCTGGAACCAGGATGTTGCCACTGGATCCTTTGGGTACTCTGGCTTGTGCAGTGGGGCCTCTGTCAATCAAAGTTGTTCCACTGCATCCTGTTGATGCTTGATCAGAATGTGGTGTAGGAAGTTTGGAGGTCAAATCAACATGTTGGGCCATTGTCATGTTCCTCAACATGTTCCTGATTGTTTGATGTTGTTTCCATGTGGTGGGGTGCATTTTCCTGGGGGGGTAGAACAGTGACATTTGGGATTTCCATTTGCATGAGGGACTGTGCTTGTTGTGGGACAATGTTTATTTGGGTGTCTAAGTCTCATCAACATGGATGTTAAAATCCAAGGTTTTCCAGCAGAACAGCACATAGTACCAATATGATCAATGTTTTTCACTTCACCTGTCAGTGGTCATAATGCTGTGGCTGATTGGTGTATGTGCAACATATGTGTAGAAATAAACTTGTGCTTGTGCATCTTGTGCTCCATGTGAGATTTTTTTAGGATATGGCACAAAAAACAAAAGTAAAAGTGCAACATAAACCCCCCACAATGGATTAAAAGTGTGCAAAATGACTTGCATATTTAAAACCTTCATATAGCATATAAAGTGTAAAATAAATCCTCCACCTTCTTTAGAATGGATTAAAAGTGAAATTGAACTACTAGTATTGTTTATTAGAATATGTCTCAGATGCCCTTAAAGACCCTTTGGAGGTCCCTGACCTGATTTCATGAACCAGTCAGATGTGAAATCCAACCTCAGTTTCCCTGCAACTCTCGAACTTCTGATATTTTGAGCTTACATTCAACTTTTTTGGAAGTATTATTTCAAAACAAATGCTTTCTAGTGTTTAAATAAATGCAGTCTTGACTTATTAATCTTGATTATTCCAAATTAAAAAACCTCCTCTGAAACTCTAATATGGTGACAATTATAGTAAAATCAGTTCAGGACTGCTCTGATTAATCATCTGTTTCGCATTCAAAGACCGAGCCTCTGCCATCGTTTGCAAAGATTTTAATGCGTGACAAACTGGATTTCAGTCACAGTGTTGATCCCAGTCTGAAAAACCCAGAGCATCGTTTTTTAACGGAGAAATGGGGGGAAAAGAAAATTCAGATGGCCTTGCTGTTCCTCTGCCATAAATGTAAGTGGAAAAGAATGCTCATTATTTGTGAAAATGCCCGAGCAGCAGCTTGGAAACCTGTTTACTGACTTTTTTTTTTTCCAAGAGAACTGTACATTGAAGATTGACACCCAATATTTTTCTGCACCTGCTGCAAAGATGTTGTTGGTGAAACTGTGTGTCTTTCGATCACGTCCTCATCTGCCCTGCCAATTATTCCCGGCCGCCTTCCCTGTTTTTCCTAATTGCACCATTTGTATGAAATCATAAAGCGGAGGAGTGGGCTTGTATTTAAACAGGTGTGTGAGCAGGAGGAACATCTGATGCAAATTTGGCCTCCACTGATTACTCATTGCAAGCCATGCAAATTCAAGAGCCCTCCTCATCACTTCATTGCACTGATACAGTGCAGTGGTTCAAACCAGGATCCCATGAGCAGTTATATTTTAACCCTGAAGTACCTGCGCCATTCATGCTTGTTTGTTTTCAAATGCAAAAGACATGTAGGGGTTTGATAGTGCACAGCCCCAGTAGAGACGGCACACCTCAGGACTGGTTTCTATGACTGGCATTACACCAAAATCAACCATAAGACACTGCATATGAGAGGAAATTAAAAAGAGTGTTTCAATTTCTGTTTGTTCAACAGTCAGAGAGTCATACATATATTCTATCGCTCCAAATCCAACATGCTCATCTAACTGTTCAATAGCTACTGTTTTGTTGTTTTGGTGCACTCAGAGTTAATATGGCAGTTGTAAGCTGTCACATTCTACACTATTAAGAAAAAAATCTGTAAAATAATAATAATAAATAAATGCAGTAGCAGCCTATTATCCAGAATTGTTCCAACACTAAAACAGAAAATTAACAGCGTGTCCACAAAAATAGAAAAAAGAGCATTTTATTACTGTATTTTATTTAAATGGTGTAACTACAGTAAAATAAATACATGAATAAATAAAATTCCATGTACATATATAGAAAACAAAAAACTGTTTGCCAGCTAATGATGTGTCTAGAGTGATGCTAACTCGTGTTAAAAATATAAAAACACTGAAATTAAAGGGAATCAGTGGTGCTGAGGGACATACACTAAATACACTTATAATTTGATGGCAAGGGAAGAAGAATGCATGGTTATATCTGTAAAATAATTCTATTTGTGATGAATGAATTTTGATGTGGATGTTAGTTACAGTTTTTGCCTGTTATTCATGTAAATCAGTGATTTTACTGGTGACAAAAATCTGTAAAATAACAGTAAATTGTTCAAAATATGCCGTGAATACTGTTTTATAGTATAGGATTCCTTCTTCTGGGGACTATATCAAAGAAAATGTTAATAATGTATTCAATTGCTTACAAATTTGATCAACCTGGACTAAAGAGGTGGACCAGTTATTGTCCATTCTTAGAGCAGCACAACTAACATGCCAAAAATGCATGCTAAAAAGAACCTTTTGCAAAAACTGTTGGTGCATACGAATAACAATAAATATAACATCCACTGCATCTTCTACAGGTGTATCAGCCCCAGCAGCAAACAGCAACCCCTTGACACACAAACCATCAGGATCAGAGCAGAAGGCGGAACGAACGCAGTCAACTGGAACGGACAGTGCCAGATCCAGCATAATGGTCATCCCTCCCAGAGTTCCCTGCGGGGTGAGACCCTCATCTAGTCGGTAGTGAGCCATTTCGCTTATTCACAAAGCACAATCCACTGTACTGTCTGTTTTGCAGAGCTCCACAGAGGTGTTCGTTCTTTTGAGAAACGAGGTGGCCGGTTGCGACACTGAGGTCGAGTTCAGTGGCGAAAACCAGATGCTGAGACTGAAGCCTGTCCGCTGGAACGAGCGAATCCTGTGTGTCCGTGCCCCAGGTGAACCAAAACATCACAAATCAAGAACACATGATGAAGAAAAATGAAGCACCATTATGTTTTTACCCTGCTTGCGTATTATTTCTTGCAGATTTTCCGGAAGGGAACGTAAAAGTGACTGTCTTTAGTGGCGGAGTGCCTCTGAACAATGCACAGCTGCAGTACTACAGCAGCATGGAGGAAATCACCTGCCTTCTGTCGAGGGCAGCAGACCCTGTAGACTTCATGTGTCAGGTAAAGTCATTAAAAGGCTGCCTCAGACTTTCCGCATTTCATTTTTGTGCCTTATCTCAGTTTTATGAAGGGGAAACTCCACTGTTATTCCCTCCAAAAGGTCAGCGATTACGACACTAGGGGATTTCTACTCATTTGCACGACTGAGAAATAACCTCAATGGCACCAAATGACTACATATTTGAAGCCTGTGGTGTCATCAAGTGTAAGCAGATGGCGGTATTTGATCTAACAAACAGATACTACTGGGTTGAATTATGGGAAATGTAGGATCCAGTGGTTTTTTGACCCATACCAGGGACTAAAAGCTAAAAATGACCTTTTCCTTTTTGATTATTCATTCTTCAATCAGTTTTAATCGGTCCTCTGTAAAATGACAGATTCCATTTAATTAAAGGTAGATCTTTGGTCTGGCTCTCGAGAGATGTTCATTTATAGTCTACTTTATTTTACAGAGGCTATACTGTAAAATAGAAAGTAACCCGAACATATGCTTGCATAAAATGATCAGCGTGCACACCTTGAACTTGAAAGTTATAATACTTGCAAATTTATTCAAATAACTACAGTCAATCATTGATTTAGTAATGCAGGAAGCCCATTTGAATGCACTTCTGTTCTCTCTCTTCTCGACAAAAGTAACTCTTCTGAGGCACTTTAAATGTGTTATGCTACTTAGTGACTCATCGTTATGTAACTCAGTCATAGAAATTAGTCAATCACCGCCTTAAAACACTGCTTATAATCGATCCACTCAAGCCATTACAAAAGACATATAAAAAAGAGAGTTGAACTGAAGGAGCATATTTCTGCTGATGTTTATACGAGCCACTGTTTACTGTCGCCTTTCTGAAACTGAAGAGGCAGCAGGTTTCAACCTTCTTCCAGCCACGAACACTTGATTTGATTAGGTCTCTTTTGCTGAAGAGGCAAACTCGAGCAATGCCAAAAGAAGAATTTGCGGAGAGACTTTCAAACTAAAAGCGTGGACTGGCACCAGGGCTCTGATGAGTGCGATGGTTAAATTCAAACTGGCACTTTTGCTGCTCCTCTTCACCAATAGCCCTCCCACTGTTTTGGGTTTTTTTTGATGGTGCTTTCATTTGTTGACCAAATCCAGTAATTGTTTTTTTATTTTTTGGCATTTTGCTTGTATTGGTTGTTCTCTGAAACTCAACAAATCTTTTCAAAGTGCGTCTGGATTTCAGGCTCTTCAGGTGTCCTCAGTGGACAAGCTGGATCAGAAGTTGGCCTCCATGCTGTTGGAGGCGATGCCCACCGGAGGCTTTTGGGGACTGCAGAGTGAAAACACACCTGAAAGAGGTACGGCACTGTAGGACTGCTTAGTCTGGACTTTTACACTGAAAAACATCCGCTGAGTAATCACACTTGGAGAAAAACTCAGAGTGGTACAACTTTCTTAAATTCTAGGTGGACTTTCAGAGTTACAGAAGCAGGAATCATGTGAAAATCTTTGCTGACAGTACATGGAGACTCAGATGATGGATATAATGTATACCCTAAAACAGTGGTTCTCAACTGGTGGGTCGGGACCCAAAAGTGGGTCGCGAAGCCATTTTTAGAGGGTCGCAGAAGCATGCCCCTCTCCAAAGAAGTAGTGGTACAAAGTCTTTTATTTTGCGCTTATTATGACACAGTTTGCTTTCAGTAGCAGGATATTTACTGATGGTGACACCAGTAGCAGCCCACTATTGGAGAAATTTATGCTACAACGTCCCAAAAATGAACCAAAATGTGCTCAGAATCTGTCAAAATGGGCCAAAATATGCCCAGAATGTGGCAAAAGCAGCCAAATATACCAAAATGAGCAAAAAAATAAGACAAAATTTTCCTTATTTCTATCAAAATGCGCTGAGACTACACCCAAATACACACAATTGATTTTCCTGAACAACAAACTTCAATTTGGATCGCACTGCTATTAATAGAGACATAGTGGGTCCTGAGGCTGGACCAGTTGAGAACCACTGCCCTAAAACACTGTAGTTATAATGTCCACAATTGTGTAGAATGTGAAATTCTTACAGGTGGCTATTAATTGAAAGCATTACTTCAAGTATGAGCATAACATGTTAGCGGCAGTCTTTCTTCCTGACCATGTGTTTATGCAGTAATGTGAGTTGAACACACTGCTCACAATTGGAATACGTTCTTCCTGCATGATGCACCTTACCCACTAAGAAAAAATAGCTTTCCATTATTTCTCAGCTCATTATGTGGCAGATTGATGGCTTCATCAGCGACTGAGATTGATCCTTAACTCTGCTAAAAAGGGCAGAGGGAAGTGTTGCCATGACAAACAGGTCAATAACTGCCTCCAAGGTGTCTTTCTTTGACTCTGGATGTGTTAGATTGCCCACATGGCAATGGATCACCTTCGACTCATTACCTGGAAAGAAAGTAATGCAAGTTCTGGCGAGTTTGTTCTCGGGGGCTATTGTGTGTGTGTAACTGTGCAGCTGTTCATATTCAGCTGTAACTAGGCTTAATAGGAAGTCCTTCTTGCACCTAATCAAAATGGGCAAATGTCCACAGCAGAGCTCCACCATGCAGACGTCCCCTCGCTCCTTCACTTTGCTGCTCAGTATGGATTCAGAAGCGTCTCCAGCCTCCTTCTGCAGTGCCCAGGTGCTGACCGAGCGCTGCACACGGCCAACTGCCATGGACAGACGCCCACTGAGATTGCCAAGAGTCACGGACACGCAGAGCTTCACATCTTATTGAAAGAGACACTGGTAACTACCTCCTGATCATCTATTTGCTACTTTTACTGTATACAGTGCCTATAAAAAGGTATTCTCCCTTCTTTGGCTGTTTTTCAACATCAAATCATAGTCAATTTAATTTGGCCTTTTTGACAAGAATTTACAAAAAAGATTCTTTCATGTCAAAGTAAGTAAGATCAGTTCATTAAAATATATAATGTAAAAAAGGCCACTGCATAAGTTACTTACCTAATTCGACTCAGGTGCAGCCAATTGGTGCTTGAAGCCACACAGTAAGTGCAATGGAGATCACATGAGTGCAGTGACTATGTCTCAAGTGACACCTGTATCTGGAAGGTCCAGTCACTGGTGAATCAGTATCGCTGGTTATAACTACACCATGAAGACAAAAGAACATGTCGTTGAAAAGCAGAAGTCAGGGGATAAGTCAAGAAGATATCCAAGTCACTGAATAGTCCTCAACGTACAGTTATGTCCATCATTAAGATGGAAGGAAAACAGCACGTGTAAATCAGCTAAAAGCAAGTCGTCCTCAAAAACTGAGAGTCTGTACAAGAAAGAGACTAGTGAAGGAGGCCATCAAGACACCTATGACTCCTCTGAGGGAGTTACAAGCTTCAGCAGCTGAGATGGAAGAGCAACTGTTGCCTGTTCTTCACCAGTCAAAGCTTTATGGCAGACTGACAAAGAGAAAGATACTGCTCAAAACAGCCAAGATTAAATCTGGACTAGAGTTCACCAAGTGGAAGACTCTAAAATCAACTAGATGAAGGTTCTTTGGTTTGATGAGACCAAATCTGAGCTTTTTTGGACATTAGAATTGGCACCACACATCATCACAAACACACCATCCCCATCCTGAAGCACAGCGGTGGCAGCATCATGATGTTTGTCAGCAGCAGGCCCTGGAAGGCTTGTAAAGGTAAAGGGTAAAATGAATGCAGCCAAGTTTAGGGAAATCCTAGAGGACAGCCTGATACAGTCTGCAAGAGAACTGCAACTTCGGAGAAGATGTATTTTCTAGTAAGACAATGGTTCGAAGCTAGACAGAAATGGTTCAAAGACAACAAGGTGAGTCAGAGACCAGACCTCATTTCAACTGAGAATTTGTGGTTGGACTTGAAAAGAATTCTTCACTTCTGATTCCCATGTAACCTAACAGAGCTTCAGCAGTTTTGTAAAGAAAAAATGGGTAAAATTGCAGATGTGTAAGGCTAACTGAGGTCTATCAACACAGGCTCAATCTTGTAATTGAGACTAAAGGCGCATCCGCTACATACTGACATGAAGGGGCCAATACTTATGCAATCACATTTTTCATTTTTAATTAGTTGACATTACTTTGTAGAAATCTGTTTTTAGTTTGAAACATTCTTTTATTTAAATTTTTAGAAACTCTAATCAAATTTACCATGATTAAATGTTGAAAAAGAAAAAAGGGGTAAAACTTCCGAGGGAGGTGAATACTTTTTACTGACACTGTGGTTCTGTGCTGATTGGAATTCCTCCTTTGAACACACTATAGAATATGGTTTCATTGAGTCTCCATACACTGAAGACATTTCTCAAAGTGTCGATGTTTAATGACAGCTTCTCATGTTCAGTGATTTGTGAGGTAATTAAAGGCGCCCATTGACCCATTATTGCTATAGACCTGGTTGGATGTTGGTTGAAGTGGAACTCCATAGTTTTCAGGTACCTGCTGACAGACCGCACCTTTGCACTTGAGATCTCACAGCAGCACTAAGGACTGCTCTTACCAACGTCAGTACAGCACTAGAACTAGGAGTAAATGGTCCTTTATCAATAATGAACAAAATGGAGAGAATGGAAAGGTGGGAAGCAGCGAGAGTGACCCATGTGTCATGAGCAAACTCACCGCCTCCTAACTAGTGTCTTTACAGCTCGTGGCTCAGTTAGTGGATGAATGGTAACCCCCCCGCCTCATCCTGAATATGTTTGGCCTGTGAGGTTCCTAATGGAACACCCCCACAGAGACTAGAAAGGCTGTGTTTGTTTATGCATGCACAATGTGCCTCACAGCGCAGCCTGTCTGCATACATTCAGACAATTAATTCAGCCGCTAATCGAGATTTTCTTGCGTAATGGCTGCCATTTTCTCACGTTAATATGGAGATCCTCTTCCTGCTCATCCTCCCATTTTGCTTTGTGGATACACTTTCGCCCGAGCGGCACGTTTGCCACTCTCCCGCTAATGAGAGGCAATCCAAATTTAATAGCTCCCTTGCATGCACGCTCATACCTTTATTCGATAAACCTGGAGGACACTAGTATCATAATGTTCTTTCAGATGCTAATTTCATTAGGCAGTGAAGAGATTATCATTTTAAAGAAATAGATAATGCACCAGTAGTAAGGCCAGGATGGCAGATTGAAAACCCCACATCATTTTTAGTTTGTAAACCAAATACTAAACCAAATATTACACTTGGGTATCTTTTTATGGATAAAGAATAACTTGCACCTCCAATGCTGTTTGAAAGTATGTGTGTCTGATTTGGACTATATAGGTCTAGGCTGGTCTCACTGTTCCTCACAAGTGATTCAAAAGAAATGCAAGGTCTGGGGGTGTCTTTGGTATATTGCTGTGGTGTTTTTCTTCCTTTCTCCTCTGAGACAGTCAACAGTCTGCTCTGTCTTTTTGGCCTTGGCTGTAATTGCTTGTGCTACCTAGGAGCTTTTTCTATGTACAACAAGCAAGGTAAGATAATCCGTCAACCTTCAGCTCAAAAGCTGACTGATCAACACATCACACCTGTGCAAAATCTGAAAAGAAAAGGCAATTTATCACCCTGTAAAGTTTCAATGAGGTTACCTTTGGACAGAGCCAGGCAAGCTGTTTCTATTTAATTCCAGTCTTAGCACAAAGGTAACTAGCTACAGGTGTACGGCATTAATCTATTCATTTAGCTCTTGGAATTAAAGCAAATAAGTGTCGTAAAAGTAGCAAAATCACAGTCTAAAAATAGTCCTGCACCAAGATTTGAGGGTTGACCAAAAGTTTAGTGACTGTGCAACATGTGTGAGCAGTAACTGCTACGAGTCATGATATCAGATGATACCAGCTATCAACAGATTCTGAGTCAGTCAGCAGCCAGAACAAGACAAGCTTCATGTCCAGGACCATCGCTGGCGACACGAGGTGGGTTTGCAACTTCCATCAAGAGAAGAAAGGAAAAAATGAGCAGGCACATTGCTTCCTCTAACATTCACAAGGGTTTCTCCCTGGACTGTCTACGCAGAGTTCTACTGTAACGTCATGAGGTGTTTGAAGCAGAACTTCAGCACAAACAACCTGAAGTGAGGTGCAATGGCACATTGGTGCTACAATGTGCAGTGTGCCTGGTCACAGTGCTACAAGAACGCAAGTTTTTTGACACAACAACACAGTTATCACTCTGCTATTCACCTGATTTAGCTCCTTGCAACTTCTTCCTCTACCCAAAGTTGATATTGAGATTTGATGGTCACTTTTTTGATACAGTTTAAGAGATGGTGCCTCACATATTGAATAAAAAAAAGTGTGTAACTAGGTTCCAACTATGAATTGATCCCAGTGACTTATGACAGTTAATGCTTGCGCATGTTGCATGCATGCACAGTCTCTGAACTTTTTGATCAACCCACTTACTATAATGACATTTATTCTGTTACTGGAATATTCTTGGACTATTATCACTGTTGCGTTAACAAGGAAACAGAAATTGAATGCATCAATGTAGAGCTCATTTTGACAACTGTAAATACTAAAAAAAAGTAAAAAAGTGCCTCTGAAATGTGATCATACATAAAGTGTCATATGATGGAAACTCTCAAGTTCAGTCACTTTGAAACTGTGCGAGTATCAAACTTGAGCTCAAGAACTTTCTGCAAATGGATGCTAATTCTGACAGATATCGAAAAACCTGGACAAATTCAAATTATCTGTATTCTAGATATAACTAAGAGTGAGCAATCCTTTTAAAGCTTGTACCAGCTGTTGAATTCCTAACATGTTACAGCCCATCAGTTTGTAACATGTCAGCTATTTGATGCTCATTCATTCAGATGAAAAATCTCGGCTCTCATCTATAGCCTTCCCTTCCGACAACTTTTAACTTTCTCTGATGCCGTAGGTGAATCCATGGAGAATTCCCCCTCAAGGGAAATTTAGACACTCCAACAGCTGTTGCAAATGCATTTATCCCCCTAGCAACACTGCTAATTGAGAGCGAATGCAGACTGAGCAAGGTTTGATCAGATTGCTCTAGTGAGTGCTCGTTGCAAGGCTGCAGCGAGTCGGCTCAGCTGAAAGAGGAGCAATGAAGTCAAACAGAGGTCTCTCCTTAGGGACTTCAACAGGCCTATAGATGTTACCAAACAGACAGATTCAACATGCACACGCATTTCGTTGTGGTTTTCTCGCAGGGTAATTAGGATTCATCTTGACAGCTAAAGAATATATGCATACTGTGCTTGTGTAGCGTGTTTGAGAAATTATAAGACCATGATTGCGGGGTGAGGTTTTGTTCCCTTTTTTTGGTGCATGGCAGTTTCATTAACTCATCTGCAGCGTTTCCCCCCACCTCCAATTAATCAACCCATGATGCATCAGTGATTTGGGCGTCAGTGTAGCAGCACTCTGTCAATAAATCCTAGATGGATCGGTCCCCTGCTTCATACACAGGCTAAATCACTCACAGGGCCTGCGTCAGATCCACTAGTCTGCCCTGGCACCACACTTCTTTGTTAATTAGCTGTGAACTGCTCCAGAGGGGAAAGCTGAATTATTCAGGGAGAGCATAACTAGAATACAAATATAGAAAATGCTCTGCTGTTATCTAAAATGTTTTTTGTCCTCTGACTGCTGCATTGTGCTTGTTCAATTATCAACGCAAAAGCGCCCAGGCCTTATTTAATATTTCAATGCTGGGTCGCAAACTTGGCTGTGTGTCGCTTGGCATTTAGATGGACTCGGTGCTCCTGGAACAAGATTTCACTGTGCACTCTCAGATGCAGATTAGTTTGCAACTGTAAGGCCCTCCAAAGACCGCAAAGAGCTTTTTATGTTTTGCATTCTGTGCTTCTGTACGGTATACTCCTATCCAAATACACCAAAGCCAAATTAGCCAACATCCCATAGTCCAAGGATTTGTTGATTCCACTGACCTTCCTTTGCATATGATGTTTGTTTGTGGTATTTATGTCTAACGTCAAGCATTTGTTTGTCATTTGAATGATATGGTCATCCTCCTTCCATGAAAACTGTTTTCATACTTCAGACTTTATGTTGCATGACTATCGCAGAACTTTTTTACACTAACCCAGGGCGTTTGTTGCTCACTGTGGGCTCATTTTTCACTGTAACACGTCCTACACCTCTATGGAAACAGCACAACCACGGCTGGAAGTGGAGAGAACTGAAATAATTACTTTTGCGCAGTATGGCTCCGCATACTACAGATATTTGACTGCTTACATTTTCACAACCTCAACAACCTCAGCATCAACTCCATGCTGAATGTATCTTTTAACACCTTACTCACAACTCGCTCCTCTGTATCCCGTTTTTTTAGCCACACCACATTTATTTAATTGAGCAAGTATATTTTATTTTCCTCTTCATTTGTCTTATTGTGCAATCTTTGTTCTGAGTGAACACTGCCTGCAGCTCAGTCGAATAGTCGCTTAATTCCTGCTATTTCTCACAGAGCTGAGTCATTCATGGTTTCTTAGTTGCACTGAGGTACACAGATTTTGACAGAATCTGTTCAGTGCAAACATTTTTTAATTTCTATTTTGAAATAGTTTTATTCAAAAGTCACAATATTAAGCTTGGATTTAGTTATTTTTCCCGACAGAGCCGCATGTCACACATAATCAGTTCAAGAAAAGTTCAAGTCTGATGATTCACTCTGTTTTAATCATTTCAAGCTCTGACAAAATGTTGTCATTTTGCCAATTTCTAAAAGATACCATGTATTTTTAGCCACATTAGCAGAGTTGCTACAGTAATGACAAAGTAGGTCAACTGCTCTGCTATACTGTCAGATATGTCAACTACATGATGGGTCTCTTTGGAAGAAAATGTTGCAGAGATGTTAACGGAAAGTAAAGAAGATGAAGACCTTTAACGGACTTCTTTGCTAGTGTCACCAGCTGAGCAAAGCTTCTACCATTCCAGTGGATCATCTGAGCATCTAGTTGATGGCTTGTCAAGTGACTGTCTGTTAATTGTATTCATCAGTGATTGCCGCACAATGACTCACAGAGACTTGGTGACTTTACCTCCAGCTCCATAACGAGGTCGACCTTTGCAGCTCAGCAGGTTGTGCTCAGCGCTAATTAGCAAACGTTAGCATGCTAATATGCCAAGCAGCTAGCTGCAACGTGTTAGCATTGTGAGCAGACTGACATTTGCAATTAGCCTTTAAACAGCACAGTGTCTGCAGACTCTTCTTGTAGTAGCCTTCAATAATGAATGCTTGGTTAACGATGAAGGCAACACTTTTTGAGCAAAATTAGTTTTGCAGAAGTGTGAAATATTTATCTGCCTGCTGAGCTGACCACTTCTTATTTTCTTCTAAAAAAACCTCCAAGTTGGATGGATTCTAAGTGCACAGCTATCATGTGATGGCTTCACAATTGCTCTACAATCTGCCATGCATCAAATCCTCTCATCCTGACACCACTAAAAGCAGCGAGCATGCTGACGCCGACAGCTCAGACCAGCCAGCTTGTGGATTGACCATTTCAGCTGCTGCTAAAGACACATTTACCCTCCTTCTGCTGCAGTAGATTCACTCAAGATTTGTTCTCCCTCCAACTGAATCGTGCCTGCTGTTTTGTCTGAAGTACTGCTGCTTGGACTGCGGCGGTGAAACTGAATTTGTCTGGAATGCCTGGGGCTCCTGCAGTCTCAGACATCTGTAAAATGATTTAGCATTCGCGGTTGGTAAATAAATACCCCTCCCCTGTCCAGACATTACCTCTGAAAATACCACACTGTGCTAAAGCGCAGGATCCAACGATTAAAATTCAATATTCAAGTGGTGGTAATTAACCCGTCCCTTCTACCTGTTGGGCCTGTGATGAACCTCTACTGTTAAGTAATGCATTCGTGGCAGCCTTTAAGTAATTTGCAATACTAGGAACAGTGTAATATTGTAATTGAGTCATGATTGGCTGTGTTGCCAGGAAACAGCACACAGAGCAGGGCGTGTTATATGGAGGATATTTTGAACCGAGTGAGCTGCATCTCATATATTCTGCAGATTTATATTATTACCTGGGAATTTGTTATTGAATTTAGACTATACTGCATTCTCTTAAACTGACAAAAGGAGTCAAATACAGTCTTGAGGTGTAATCATGTGTATTATGATCAAGTATCTTGTTGACACAATCTGTCAGCAGTGTCAAAAATACAGTTGAAATCCATGGTGGTTCGTCCAAATCTGAGGAAATACTACTAAATAGATTTTTTAATATAGCATCTCGGCTCAATGTAACATTAATAAAAAGAAGTTTCCTCATTAGTAGTTGAAATATGGCAGCAAATCATCATCTATATCTGCGTCTAATTACGGATGCACGCTGACATCAAGTCAAGGGTCTTGAATTGCTCGCTAAATGATATGTTTGGACTGAAAGGGGAAGATTGTCTGATTTCTTAATTACCCTGATCATACCCCTGTCTGTCCCTCAGCATGCTATTAGCAAATAGGACGATTCTGCAGCAGCTTTGTTCGGCAGCCAGCGTTACAGTGCACCTCACACCTCTGTAATTCATGCTATAGCTCGGAAAATTGCCTTCCCACAAGTCTTAACAGATGCGGCGAGAAGCCTCAATTAATAATCTGGACATTTGTCGCAGCTGACATGAAAAAACGCTGAATATTAAAGCAGTGCATGGAGGCAGAGTGGTTGGTGGATAGTCATCTGTGCTTTTAGGTTTCATTTTTATGCCTTGGAAGCAGGATACAGGTGAGAAAACTAGCAGCGTGGTGAGCGAGCCAAGGATAAATTCACATTTTTACCAAAATGACAAGCCTGCAATATATTGAGATTTGCCAAATGCATGAACACAGAACACAAAAATGTCCATCTCCAACATACCAGATGAAACACTGCTTTCTTTGAATGCTAAATTCCCTCTCTGTTGGGGTGATTTGGATGGAGGCATACACTGATCAGGCAAAACATTATGACCACCTGCCTAATATTGTGTTGACCCCCTTATGTGGTCAAACATGCTCTGAACCATTGGACATGGACAAGAGGACCTCTCAGGGTGTCCTATGAGGTCTGGAACCAGGACGTTGGCACTGGATCCCTTGGGTGCTCTGGCTTGTGCAGTGGGGCCTCTGTCAATCAAACTTGTTCCACTGCATCCTGTTGATGCTTGATCAGAATGGAGTGTAGGAAGTTTGGAGGTCAAATCAACATGTTGGGCCATTGTCATGTTCCTCAACATGTTCCTGATTGTTTGATGTTTTTTCCATGTGGTGGGGTGCATTTTCCTACGGGGGTAGACCAGTGACATTTGAGATTTCCATTTGCATAAGGGAGTGTTCTTGTTGTGGGACAATGTTTATTTGGGTGTCTAAGTCTCATCAACACTGATGGCAAAATCCAAGGTTTTCCAGCAGAACAGCACATAGTACCAATATGATCAATGTTATTCACTTCACCTGTCAGTGGTCAGAATGGTGTGGCTAATTGGTGTAAACCACACCTCTTCATGCTCTCTTGTTACAGAATATGCTGATCCCAGGCGAGGACAATGGTGATTCCAGTGTCTACGAAATGATGTGCAATGCAGGTGAGTGCAGGACTGATGGCAAATGGAAGGAAGAGAAGGGAAAGCCAGTAATGGAATTGTTGTATTTCCCCTCCTCCAGCATATCATTATGCTGCGTTCATTTCCGACCACTGAGCAGTTTCCCCTCACTGATGGGGGACATCATGTAGCTTCCGATCGGCTGCGAAATGACAGCAGCAAAGGCAGCATGCAGAACTTCATTATGACACTGAGGCAATAGTGCAGTAAACACTTTGTACATTGGGGAATCTCTCCATCACAGATGTACAGAAACGGCAGCGTGGCGAGGATAAAGAGGGGGAGGATGAGGATCTGTACGCACCACTGGAGATGAATGATGAATATGACACCATCCTGAACTCCACAAAAGCAGTGCTCATCGCCAATCGCCCACCAGCACCCACACCTCGGCCTGAATGCACCCAGGTGAAGGAGAGCGGAACCCCGTACATCACTCAAGGTAACATGTGGTGACTTGTTGCTCTTTTGTTGCATCTTTTTCTCAATTCACTCTGCAGCTACAGACGTATGATTTTGGAGTAAAAACAAACGCTGAGTTATGCACAGTATGTGAAGGGGAGTTCACGTGGGTGGGAGGTAGTGCCTGGAATGTGCGTTCCCATTGTCAGTGGAGTGCTGCTGAACACAGAAGAGGCTTTTCTTTTCTTTTTTTTTTGTTGCAATACAGTTTGTTTTGATTCCACAAACCACAAGAACATAGTCGGTCCCCGTTGCAAAACAAACAAAAGTGAGGATGGAAGAAAGAGTCATTTGCCTGTGTGGAGAGCCCACAGTCTAACTGTTCAATTCAGCAGCGTGAATATTTCATGAAGATGAAACATCCAAAAGTCAGTGGTATTATTAAGGCTTATAAATCATTAAACAGCTGTGACTTTTTCCCCCCATCTCACAAATACAAACATGCAATTAATTGTTATTCCCACAGAAAATATTACAACTCGTCCCTCACTTTCACTTGCATCCAAAACACACAAAAATGATGAGAAATGCTCAGCAGACACTCTCGCCCCATTATGTGGCTTTCTTTATTGAGCTCGCTTGCATCCAGTGAGCCAACCTTCTTCAAATGGACTTACAAAGCAAAACAAGTATCTGTATCCCAACCATCCCCTACAGTAATAGAAGGAGAACTACCGGGCTGCCATCTGCAACCAATCTTGGCCCGACCAAGGCCAAGTCAGCCAGAATAAGTCATTACACATGTTTTCCATCGTCCTTGTCCCCAGAGCGCACAAGAGCAGGGAGAGGGATTTGGAGGTTTCCATCTATTGAGACAGTGGAGCTTCAAACCACACAAGGATCACATTTTGCTCCTCACTCCCACTGCCGCAGTGAAAGATGTGAGAGGAGAGATGAGGCTTGGTGGAGGATTAGGCGAGGAGCCAGTTATTGGAAGACGCTGCACAAGTGGAAATAATGAGGGCTCTGCTTTTGTTCGCAGCAACATCTTGAGCTCAATGAGAGTGAAACGTGAATGAAATTCAGCCCTATAGGGAGGAATTACCGAACATGTAAACTACACAGCAGCTTGAATGAAGCCATAAAGCCGGGGTTGTGTTAGGAGCCAGGGCAGTGTTTGAACATGAAGTGGAAAAGAGAGATGCTGTCACGGAGGAAGGAGTCAGAGGTGGGATTATCTTCCAGGGTGTGGATGTTGAATTTTAATCCGTGGTCGGTCACACAACCGCAGCCCTGCCGCCTCTGACAGCTAAACAGTGCAGCCTTTCATTCTAAGCGCTCACCACTAAACCAGCAGCATCATTCAGGGTGGCTAATTCAATCCAGAGCTGAACATGGGTCTCTTTCTGACAGAAAACAACATTTTGACCTCTTCCATGCACCTCCTTTTAATTACGTTTTAATGTAGTGTCAGATTTCATCATGTTTTTCATTCCTAAACCAGTAGTAAGTTTTGTTGTGTTGTGTTTTTCTACTTCACTTAGCTGTGAGGAGTCAGTCAGTAGGTTGTTAATTAAACTGAGTTCATGGCTCCATCTTGTGGGAGGACAGTTAAAATGCAGGAGACTTGCATCACCCTAGTAATAGTAAATATAATATGCTAAATAACAATACATATTAGGTGCTATATTGTTAAGATGATGTTACTGAAAGCTGCTCTGTGTTCACAGTGTTCCAGAAGAAGAAGACTCCACAGGGTGATGCTGATCTCTATTCACTCCCCACTAAACAAGGTACGTTTCAATAATGTCCTACTTCATCAAAGTGTATTACACTGATCGAGCACTGTACACATTTAAGGCATTTTTACTGCACTGTGTTCATTCAGTATTACAACTTGCTATTGTGAAGTTCAGGGTGGTTTTACAGTGTTTGAATAGAGCTGTAAGTGAGCCGGTGTGTAGAAACAGGCAAGGACTTCATGGATCTTCATGATTCCTAATTTGCACAAAGGTGCAGAGTTACATCTACGGTATTTGAAACAGAAAAGGGTTTATTTTAATGAACAAAACTTGTGAATACGTAATTTTGATGCATAGAAATGAATTTTCAGGGTTAAATCAGTAACCAAAGAGGGACTTTGAAGATTAACTGGTGGTATCTGGTTTTATTTTCATTAGTGATCTCTTACAAAAAAGTTGCAGCCAAGTTAGCGGTCTCGTTTTAAGTGTAAGTTTCCCCTCTAAAGGTTACATTTAAATCATATGCACCTGTCTGCACATAAAATAAACCTTGAAAAAAAGCTCAATTTTGACCCGTTGAACAATGAAGTGTAACTTAAGCACTGATGTGTCTGCAGTCAATTAATGTCATATTGATATGATTACAAAGACCATGTTTTCTGCATAGACTTACACCTGACTGTAGATTTACATTCCTACTTAAGCAATGTTTTGAATGAAGCCTTTTACCAGAGCTGAATGATTTGAGGGAAAACATCTTATCTGACTGTATCTGAATGTGTAAAACCACTGACATGACAGTTGCTCTGCATAATGTGTATCCTAAACCTAATCCTAATTCTGCAGCATTTTCCTGGTACTGTTAGTGAAGTAAAAGATCTAGTGGTGCTAACTAACACAACCCAGACCTCTGAGATTTTATGGCTCAGTAGCACCTTTTTGTTCAGATAAATATCTGCATCTTTCAGACTCCATGCTCTGGGTTAGTGGTGAAGTCTTTCTGCTAAAAGCCTTTGAGCCCACGCTGAGATAATCCTGATGATATGCAGTATATCATCAGGGGTTGTTCTCTCAGCCTCGACAAAGTTGTCGCCTGCAAGCTAATGCACGGAGGTTTTGTGTTTTTGACATTCAGGCATGAAAAGACATTTGCAGTCCTTAATTCTGAAACAAACAAAGAAAATAACAAACAGAGTATGAGGTTAAAATCTGGCCTTCTTCCAAGAAGTCCCCTTGATTTCCTCACGATGAGTACTATCACGCTGAGATCTACAGATACTGCGCATAATAGCAGGACTTTTACCGAGCCAGTGATTTTTGCTGACTACCATCCTGAGATTTCCTGTTGGAATTACCTTCTGAATTAATGGTGACACCCTTAAATAATTTGTGGTGTGTTACTAAATTAATTAAAACTGTAGAGATCACCGCGGGGAGATGAGTCATTACAGTGGCAAAGTAATGGGCACACAAACAGTAAAAAAGGAGCAATAAAATGAGCAGGTAGCACATTGAAACAAAAGCAAAGACAGAGAGAGAAGAGAGGAAGAACTAAACGGAGCACCTGCAGAGATGCAAAGCCATTTATCTGCCTCACTGTTCTGCTGCTGACACTGAATGACAGGTCCATAGATCACCACTGTCACCCAGAAAATTACTTATAATCCACACGACTCACCGACGTTACAGATGTGCAGCACAAACTCTCAGTACCAGACAATCCTGACCACATCTAATAAAAAGAAATAAAATAAAAGCTGTAAAAATCTGGCAGCAAGGGTGCTCTAAAAAGAATGTGAACAAAGATAAAATACTGTAATGTTAAAAGACTATAAAAACTGAACATTAACAGCACGTATTTGTAAAATAGTGAAGTTTTTAGATGATTTTAATACAGTCAAACTGTGGAATGTTCCTTCTCAAAACACAGCTTTTTGATGTGTATGTTTTTTTAGGGTTAACATGTAAAGTAATACCTTTTCTGCAAATTTATTAGATATCTGTAATTGAATAATCCTCGATATACACACTTTTTCTTACAAATGGCAGCAAACATCTGTAAAATAATGAGGTTTTTAAGTGACCATAAAACTGTGTGATTTTACAGACGCACAATGTAAAAGAACGACTTTCTATTGGTGAAAATACATATTTTTAATGTGGATAATATTTATAGATGTGACCTCTTCATATATACACTGAACATGTAATTTTTGCTTTCTTCCTTTGATTTTCCTAATAGTTAACTGAAATTTGACACAACAGAGAAAATTTGAAAATAATAACATAAAAATAATAGTTTTAAAAGCATTTTTAAATCCCTAAAATACATGTTTTTTTTTCTTTAAAATTAAATTAAAATTAAAAATCAAATTAAAATTATGGCAAATATCTGTAAAATAATGATATTTGTCACTGATGGTTAAACTGTAATGTTACCGTCATGCATTGTAAAAAAGAATTGATGACTGGATGTCAAAATAAAGATTTTTAATTCATTGCGTACAGTTTAACCAGTTTTTTATGCAGTCAGCTTGTAATTTAATACTTTTTTTTCTGTGATTTTACTGGGTATTAAATGTAATTTAACAAAACACAGAATATGTAAATAACAGTTAAAAAAAGATGGACCATATTTTGATTTATTTTTTTTGCAATTTAAATCCAGTAAAATAATGTAACTTTGTGGTCAAGTGTTGTAAAAGACAGAATTACCATTAAGAAAAATACTGATTTATTTACAGTTGGAGGTCTGTTCTTTTACTTAGTTACAATGTTATTTTACATGTTATTTTTTTTCTAGGACTTTACTAGCTATGACAAGTAATTGAACAAGAGGGAAAATCTGGAAAATAAAAGTAATTTATTTTTTAAAAATACTGTTAAAAACATGTGTATGGATACCACCTGTGCATCATATCCTGCCTTTTCCTAGTTCTGTCTTGTTTAAAGCAGAAATGAATTGAGTCCATGTCAATGTATAATAAGTCCACCTTGTTGACTTGTCATCACTTGTTGAGTGAAAATGTTGAAACTCAAAGCAGCAGATGTTTTAATGGAGCTGTTGTTCATTGCAGCACGCAGTCGAGAAGACAGAAAAACTTCCACCTATGACACCTTTGAACCAAACCAAACACACGGAGTTCAGCAGCTCACTGAGCACAGAGTGAAGCCAGGTCTACTCACTGTGGACGACGCTGCTGAGAAGGCCGTGGACGGCAGGCAGCAGGTAGGAGGACGACCACACACTGTGAACACACACACATGAAGGGTTCTGAATGAAAGAGCATGCAAGACTAAACCTGAATACTAGCGTCACATCTGTTGCTCGTGAAACACGGCACGTAGGTGCTGTGCAACCAACCGTCTATGTGAAGAAAGAAAATGCCCACTAATTATTTAGGGTTCACCTAGAGAGGAGAAAGAAAGAAGTGATGGACCACAAATTCAAAATGGTGTGGCTGCTGTGAACTCTATGGCAAGCCAGAGAGGCCAAAGTATGTAGAAGGCAAGGGGGAGATACTACACTGTAAAAACACACAAAAACAACAAAAAAATCCAAAATAAAAACATGTAATTTTATTTTTTAGTTTCTGAAATACACAAAAATATCAACAAAATGACAAAAATAGAATGAATTGATATGTAAAAACCTGTAACTGTTGAAAACTGATTTTTTTGACATGAAAACAGAATGTATTAGAAAATGTATCATAATTCCACACATATATGCTTTAATTTAGTATTTAAACTTAATTGTTAAATTCAAGTTGAATACAGTAAATATATTTCTATATTAGATACAGTTTAACAGAAAAAATATAACTGTTCTGTAGTTTTACTTAGAGTTGCCTGTTAAATGAGAAACAGCTTGTATAATTGCAGACATTTCACAACAAGACACACTTTAGTTAAAGTTTTTTTTAATTAAAATATTATTACAATACATTTTATATTGCCACAACAATCACTGATATGAAATGATTGTTCTCTGTTCCTTTTCATAATTTTTTGGCACCGCACCTGCCAAAATAATACATTTTTAAAAATCTTTTATTCTTTTTATTTTTTACAGTGCACACTTGACATTGCAGTATCAGTGACTGGGCAAATATGTGTTTACTTCACCCCCTTTATTAAGTGACTGCTAAAAGGCAAAATGTCTGTCAGATTTTTAGAAAAATAAAAATATTTAATAGATATATGTGAAGTCAATTTGAACAATCTTTGCTGTGACAAGTCTGTTGTGTGGACACAAAAACCAGATGCAAAAAGGATTTCTAGTTGCTCCTTGTCTTAAAAAGATTAAAGTGAGAGTGGGCCTGGAGACGCACCAGGAAGTGGTTAAAATGAGGGACAGGTGTGTGCAGGCAGTTCATTATCAGGTGACTGTGGAGCAGCAGGAGGAGCTGAGGACACCTGCTGGGCAGAGAGGGAATAGAAGGTCTGCTGTGACAGGAGACGTTACAACAGACAGCAGGGCAAAAGCCTTAAAAAGGCGAGAAGAAAACAGGACCGTGACAGTAGGCTGCCATTGTTAATATGAATGTTAATTTACACTGAAGTGCTGGGCCTCCATCTGTCTTTTCCTACAGATGACGTTTTGGCACGTCACAGTAGGAAATAATAAAATGAATGATGGGGGAATTCTATTTAGCTGCTTCGGTTTCCTGGTCCTGGTACTGTGACAGGTCTAACTGGGACACATTGTTAATGTTATTAGTAACACCTGTGCATTTCCTGCTGTGACAACACATAGCGTCTGGTCTGCTGTGCATCAGACAGACTGTGAAACAGTGGTGTAACACTACTAACACCATAAGCACACATGAAAAATGAGACCAAAGTATTCACAGATTGGACTTAGCAAAAAAGTGATATGAAATTCCATCACTAGAAGAGGTTTTGTATCAAGCACTAACACCAAAATGTTCTTAATATTTTAAAAATAAAGTACTCATAATGCAGCAGAATGGCCTCTGCAGTTGGAGTGTTATTTTATATGAAGTAATTGGATTTTTATGTAGTTTATATACGTTCTTATACAACTTAGTTGAGTGGTTCCCAACCTGTGGGTCATGCTCCCTCCACAGATTCACCAAATGAATGCTGTTGAGATGATTAATGAAAAAAGGAATCTGCAACACAATTTTTTTTATTGCTATTCGCAACTTTTGAACTCTATTAAAGCTTTTTTTTTTTTTAATTAATAATTTTACCTCTGTAGAACAGCTGCCTGAACAAACCATCAAACAATTCCAGAAGAGAATTCAATCTTTGGTGCCAACAATTCGGAGACACAATCGTAACTGTGTCTAAAAGATGAAAGTGACAATGCAGGTTTAAACTGACCTTCAAAGCTGCATTCTTTCTAACAGCCAGCAGGGGGCTGCTCCTCTGGCCGCAAAAAGGCGTCTAATTGTTTGATTTGATTCGATGTATTTCGAACATGTAGTTGAAAACATACAAATAATGATACAGATAATAAATAAAAACAATAACAGGCAATTATACGGAAAAGAAGAGAGAGAAAAAAAGTGTCTGTGTTTAACATGTTCGAAAAGGGGTGGGAAGAAGTAAAGACTTATTTAATCCCACCCCAAAATAAGTTTGCAAAATCATTTACAATAAACAATTTCACTCTGAGCACACAGTAATTTTAATCTATAAATTCAACATTACAGCACAGTGTATTCATCCCATTCACCTGGTAGTAATCTCTGAACCCAAGCCATCAACAATAATCAATAAGTTGCAAGTTGTCATACGGTGCCCCTAGACACTTATGTTCTTCCTCACTCTACCTTCCAAAAATCCTTTTTAATATTTAATTATAAATGGGTTTATATTTGAGGTATGCTTCAGCTCCATCTTCAGGCTGTTCCACAGTCCGTCCCCACTAACTGTGATTCTGAAGCTTTTCAAGGTTGTTCTGTGTGATGGAATTTTGAATTTTAACTCCTGTCATAAATTATATCCACCACTACGTACTTGAAATCTATTTTGTAGATGATATGGTAATATTTTTTCCCTGCTTTTTATAGAAGTTGTGCAGTTTGAAATTCTACAATGTCATAAAATTTCATTTGTTTTGATTTAAAAAATTATGAATTTGTGTGTTCCAGAAAACTTACCCTGTGTATTAAACAAACAGCTCTTTTTTGCAGTATCAATATTGGATTTAAAATACTCTTGCATGTGCTGCCCCATACAACAGTACAATAATTTATGCAAGGCAAGATCAAAGAACAAAACAGTATATGGAGGGATTTATTGTTTATAATTTGCTTTTACAATGAATAACACCCCGTGTGAAATACTGATGCCACATGAAGTGCGCCACCCAAAGTGAGCGTATACTGTCTTGTACTTGTACAAAATGGATATTCCTCTTGATTAGTGTCCCAAATTTGAGTCCACCACTGTCTGTGAGCATTTCCTCAGTGATGCATTAATTCCATTCAGTACATGGTGTGGCATATCCAGACGCTGCTCCAACAGAATGAGCACTACTCAGACACTCCTTATACTGGGGACAATAAAAGGCCACCCCTGAATGTCAAATTTCGACTAAAGCAGCAATGCCTCAGATGACTCCGGTCATGCGGGAACGTGCCATTGGCATGCCATTTGGGACACTAATCAAGAGAAATATCCATTTTGTACAAGACGCTCACTTTGGGTGGCGCACTTCATGTGTCACACTTCATGTGGCATCAACATTTCACATGGGGCGTTTATATTTTTGTTCAGTCTAATTCTGTTGTCAATGATGATGCCAAGTAATTTGATCTCTTGCACCCTCCCTACATCAACACCTTCAATCTGAATTGTTTTTAAACATTACCTTTACAATTACCAAATATCATAATTTTACTTTTATTTAGATTTAATGATAGCTTATTTTGCTTAAACCATTTGTTGATCTTAGTGAATTCCAAACTAACAGTATGTAGCAATTGTTGAAGGGTTTCTCCTGGTGCAAATATATTTGCACCAGGATTATTATTATTATTATTATTTGTATCATCAGCAAATAGAATGAATTTTAGTAACTGAGATGTTTTACAGATATCATTGATACAAACATTAAACCATTTTGGACTCAGCACTGAACCTTGTAGAAGGCCACAAACGATATCCAGACATTTTGATTGAAAGCCACCCATGCTCACACATTGTTTTCAGATTTTTCAATAACTGTTCACCCACTGCAATGGTACTCCTCTAATACCATACTGTTCCAGCTTATTAATATTGTGTGATTAATTGTGTCAAATGCTTTACTCAGCTCAATGAATAGCCCTATGCCATATTTCTTTTTGTCTATTGTGTTAGTTATTTCTTTGATTCAATCCAGGAGAACACATGATGTTCAACAGTTATTTCTAAAACCATTGTTTAGAAGTCTATGAGAAAATGAGCCTACTTCTTTACTTGGTTACCTCAGTAAACATTTTCCTCACAAATTTATGGTCAAAATCACTAGTTTCAAGTCTCCTTCAATACAGCATTATGTTGATTTTACAAATTACGGTCACATTTAGAATAAAATAGATGATACAGCAGGGTATGTTTTCATTATATACAGTCTAAGGCACCAACAAAACGTTACTTTATTGAGACAAACCAAAAAATAGTGCTTTAATCTTTAACAGTACACTAAAAATAATATATAGTATATATATAATATATAAGTAATAATATGTAAACCGATCAGCCACAACATTATGACCACTGACAGGTGAAGTGAATGACATTGATCATATTGGTACTATGTGCTGTTCTGCTGGAAAACCTTGGATTTTAACATCTGTGTTGATGAGACTTAGACACCCAAATAAACATTGTCCCAGAACAAACACACTCCCTCATGCAAATGGAAATCCCAAATGTCACTGGCCTACCCCCACAGGAAAATGCACCCCACCACATGGAAAAAACATCAACCAATCAGGAACATGTTGAGGAACATGACAATGACCCAACATGTTGATTTGACCTCCAAACTTCCTACACCTCATTCTGATCAAGCATCAACAGGATCCAGTGGAACAAGTTTGATTGACAGAGACTCCACTGCACAAGCCAGAGTACCCAAAGGATCCAGTGCCAATGTCCCGGTTCCAGACCCCATAGGACACCCTGAGAGGTCCTCTTGTCCATGCCCAATGGTTCAGAGCATTTTTGAGCACATAAGGGGAACCAACACAATTTTAGGCAGGTGGTCATAATATTTTGTCTGATCAGTGTATGCCTCCATCCAAATCACCCCAACAGAGAGGGAATTTAGCATTCAAAGAGAGGTCCTCTTGTCCATGTCCAATGGTTTAGAAAATTTTTACCACATAAGGGGGACCAACACGATATTAGGCAGGTGGTCATAATGTTATGCCTGATCGGTGTATGTATGCTTTAGTAAGTCAATAGTATGTAAACCTGAATATGAAATTGTATATACATGTAGAGGAGTAATAAGTGCAATTTTTTTGTCTGGAATGTAGTGAAGTAGAAAATGGAGTGGTAAAACTCTCTATTCTGCTCTGTCGTTGCATTATTTAGATATTATTCGGACCTCCATGAAGGCACCAAAAGATTTATGACCAAGCTGCAGGACCTCGGTCTATTCTTTATCCCGAACACAACACAGATAAATCATGAAAATCTCAGCGTGTATAAGTAACCCACTGCTTGCTGTGTGCGAGTCTAATATTAAAGTGCTGATCTTTGTCTCTTGCAGGAGAAGTTGAGTCATGTGAGAGCCAGTATCATCAACAACAGAGCGGATGATGACAGTGTATATGGTAAATATTCCTCCAGTCTGGATATGTGGGCTACACTTTGCTGTCATCACAGGGAGACTTTAGTTTTCCTGGAATTTTAACACAAGAGCAAATATTATGCAGTGCAGGTAACTGGGACAAATAGCCACATTACAAATGGCTGTGTTAAGCTGTGTACTGTAAGCGGCTCAGAAAGTCTTCTCTCCCTGCAGATAAAATCAACATCGTTCATCAGCCGCCAAGTGAGTCTTTAAAAACTTATCTCAGAGTGCACAGAAGAAACCTGTGTTTGCATGCCTTTGTAGTTTCTCCAGTCCCGGTTGCACTGGCGGGGAATTAATCCTCGGGGAAAGCGTTATTTAATCAAACCCACAGAGCTGTGTTTTGATCTAGTGAGTTTCACTAGCACTAAATGAGAGTTCTTTATTTCCTTTTACTGAACAATTCTCCGTTCAGCGGTGCATATTGGATCATTTCCCCTCCCCCAGGTGTTACGGTGAATGAAAGTCGCAGAGGAAGCCAAGCAGTGGAGTCTGGTTTTTACAGCAAGCCACTGAAAGGACAGCAGGTAAGTTTACTTCACTTGCCAAATGGAACGTTTGGCACAAATCTGCATAAATGTATTCATTTACACAATGCTGTATATTATAGGAGCTGAAATACACAAACATACGATAATGACATGCATCCAATTAAATTATTTTACAGTCGAATTTCTTTCGGAAAGCCGACAAACGATGAAGGTGAGTGTTAAAATAACCTAAAATAACATATTTTGATTCAAATATTAAGTCAAGCTCATCACTTTTGTTGCACTTTTCTTATCTCCAGGCTCCATCACCCAACAAAGATCCCATTACTGCATCAACTGTACCACATCTAATCCGTTTTAATACATAATGTGTGTTTCTTTTTAACTTGTATTATTATCTTTGTTTTATTTTTAACCTATTGAGAAGTGAAATGATTATAGACGTTTGATCTCCCATTTTGGTTGCACGGTGGCTCAGTGGTTAGCAGCGTCACCTCACAGCTAGAAGATCTCCGGTTTGCATCCCGGTTAGGGCACCTGGGATTTTTCTGTGTGAAGTTTGCATGTTCTTCCTGTGCAGTGTGGGTTTTCACAGGGCACTCTGGCTTCCTCCCACAGTCCAAAAACATGCTGAGGTTAAATGAAGATTCTGAATTATCCATTGGTGTGAATGAGAGTGTGTTTGGTTGTCTGTCTCTATGTGTAGCCCTGCAGTAGACTGACAACCTGTCTCTTGCCTTCTCCCGAGTCGGCTGGGATAGGCTCCAGCCCCCTGCGACCCTACAGAGGATTAAGCGGTGTATAGATAATGGATGGATCTCCCATTTTAATAAAATAAACTTACTTATAATATGCAGTTTATGGAATAGAAATGCACTTTTTTAGTATCTTTTTATCTTAATTTTGTAAAATGTCTGTCTACTTCGACTACTTTTGGTCATTTTGACAATTAAACTACCTAAAAAACACATTTTTCTTTAATCTCTATATTATACTTATCAATATTTTCAGCTGTATCAGCAAATCTGTGTGATTTTAAGTGGTTAAATTGATTGATTTTCATGTGCCAATGCTCCAGGGAGAAGGAATAATCCTCCCAGAACACTTCCCTCTAGAGGGCGCCATATCTCTAAATATACCCATCACGGTGCTCAGTCTGAAGCAAACGAGACATCTGGTGAACACAGAAGCACCTGCTGACCTCCTGTTGGCTGGGAGGCAGGCAATGGAAAAAACTGCATCCATACATGTCTGAGAATGTAAACGGAAAGTAAAAACACTCACGCAGAAGGTGAGAACATCAGTGAAAAGGGGCTTCTTGCAGTGCCTGGTTGCAAACAGGAAGCATGTGTTCGTTGTTGGTCGCAGATCCTCGCGTCAGCCAAGAAACGTCAGGATTAATCTGCAAATGAAGCAACATGGGAGGAAAATACATATGTGAAACTATAAGGCTGCTCGCTGGGATGAATAGAAATGTGAGGGTTCAATTAAAGGAGAATCATTTTGTTTGCATCTACTGGACTTCTGCACAAAAAACATTTACTCTATATACATGTCAAAAATCAAAATTTGCTGTCATATGCAAACTATTCAGGAACTGGCACACACTCTTTCTCACACACACACAGACACCAGTTTGTTGGTACAGGCCTGCCTGTGCCTGAATGAATGAATAAGAGCTGCATGGGGAATTCAGTGAATGCATGGCTAAATCCAAGCTCGGTCTTGAAACCCAGGCAGAGGCTGAGCTGTGTGCCAACAAAGCAGCTGGGTACACGCCGGGCACATTTTTCTGTTCAATCATGCTCTTTGTGAATAATATGTATTAATGCCGTCCCTACTTAGACCTGCCAGTTAGCCTTTGGAGATGATCCGGCTTCAGGACCCCATGGCATTTGAGGCATATGTTTGCCTGTCACCTGCTGAGTATATTTCAGCCGGTGCGTCAGGCATGGCCACCGAGATAGGCCTCCAAACACCGTGTATGCAAATGTCCCAGCGCCACCACAAGGAACCATTCCCATGTCGCTGAGAGACGACGAGATGGAGAACTTCAGTGACATGTGTCGCCCACACGAACATGCTTCTATATGTAGGCAGCACCACATCAAAGACAAAGGATCAAAGACTTACTGTGTTTCAGAACCCTGTACTGTATATTCATTTTCAGAAAAAAAAGAAATCCTCTTAATATTTCTGAAATGCAAATGGTTCAGCTTCTAATGATGATATAATTTGGTTGGTCAAACTGACACTTTCTATCTGGTGTATTTGTTCTTTCAGTGTCTAAATGCAACAATGGATACAGTAGATACAATTCTGAGTATTTAAATTTTGCAAAAAATCATATTTTTCAGCAAACCACTCTAACCTGTAAGCCTAAATTTTAATTGTCTACTGTAGTGCTTCTCAGTTTTTAGTGTCTACATGTTTTCAAAGGCTGTCTGTATTTAGTTAGTCTGGTGTAGGAGACCATTCTGCGGCTCAGAATGGTCTGCCTAACATGCTATAATAATGTAATGCAACGTTGACATAATCCAAAGTATTTTAAATACATTACTCACTTTGAGTAATCTAATAAAAACACTGTAAATCACATTTTCACATTTAGGAGCATGTATTCAGTCATATGTAGTGAAATACATTTTAAAAGTAACCCTCTCAACACTGAAAACCTGACAGTGAGGTACAGTTAGACTATTCTGCAACACAGAATGGTCTGACTGTACCTCATTATCAGTTATGACTTGAGAGCACATAGTTGCAGTCTTCTGCTATCTTTAAGTCTAATTCTGAGGAAAGTAAATCCAATATTTACTTCCCTTTAAGCTCTTTTTTGGTCTCCACCACCTCCAGAGGAAACTACATGGTTCTTGAATGACTAAATGATTTACTGTGTGCGCTTTTTGCAGCTTGTTGCTAACTACAACTAACGTGGGTTTATTAAAACATTTTACCTCCATTTTTCATATCCAAACAATGAGAGCAGTGGGAATGTACTAAAACAGTAAAGTTGTGATCTATAAAAACCCAAACAGCGAGTTGAATGATGGAAAGTTGATCTCTCGAGCTGAGGGGAACTCAGAGTTTGGTGATAAATGTATGTGCATAAATGGCACGACAGAATACAGAACATGCTTTTAAATGTAATTGTTAATGTATTCAACGTTAGACTGCTCAAAAGACTCAAACATATTTAAAATATTTTGGATCACTTCAACATTGCTTTACATTAAAACTGATTCTTATTGCATGTTAGAATGTGAATGAATGTAGCATTCACACAGTACTGCTGCTTAAAGTCGACTGAACCCAGGAGTCCCTCTGAATGAACTCTTTCTGCAGAGACGAACGCTGCATGTAAACACAAAAGCAATGTGATGTTTTGTCTGGCAATATGTGTCTACTTGACCTTTTATTTTCCATAGAATCAAGGGAAAACGAGTAAACAAAATGAAGATAAACCTATGTAAAACTACAGCTTATTAATAGAACATTTTGCCGCATTTTGTTGACTTAAATCATCCGGTGGTCTCCACTCAAAGTTTGACCAGCAAGAGTTCAACTTCAGCAGAAAAAAAATAAAAGTGGAAAGCAGCATTTTTGTTAACTAGACAACACTGCCTGCATAGCCTGCTATGGATGCAGTCTATTCTACGGTGCAGATTGTCTTATATCAGGGGCTAATGGAAAAAAAGTGGTGCATTTTAAATTTCAAAGCAGACTTATGAAAAGAAATCCATTTAAGTAATGTATTTGTGTTAAGAGTGTTACTATATTCCAAATACTACCTATTTCAATTGCTACTATAACTAAATACAGTTAGTCATGTTGTGATTTTCCAGTATGTGATGCTGTCATGTGTGAGTTTTCTGTTACTCCCCAACAGTGCTGTTTATATACAAACAGGAGACAAATGAAAGGAAAAGGCTGCACTCTGGAGAGGATGCCCAGTTGGGCTTTAGGGGGCATTTTGCTGGCATGGTTTGAGCCGACTTACCCCTTTAGAATTAAGTGTCACTGCAAATCAATAGCAAGTTCACCAAGTGAGTGAATATCTTTTGGAAGAACGGTGCTCCATCACATCCAGACACTGTATGTTAGTTTTTCCTTTAATTTGTCACTTGTCTGCACATACAAAGATATAAACTTTACGTTGTCCTTTAAAAGTGGACAGAATACATTCACAATTACGCAATATGGATTGAAAAATTCCATAAAAATCCTCTCAGTTGGTCCTCCTCTTCCTCTACTCCAGCATCAGGCTTGGTTAGATAGTGCAGCGACAGGATTATACAGTCAACGCATCAATAATATTGTTATGACACAGCTCTTAACTGGTGATGGCCTTTATCAATTGAAACATGAAAAGCCAAGCTGTTGCCTCGGGCGTGTGCAGAATCCTTTCCTGCATCCCAGCGGCACTGCTGGTTCCGTACTGCTGCAAAAACACTGGGATAACTTATCAGGGATAACTAGTCTAGTGGAGGAGCATGCATAAACACAACCCCTCAGAACCTCTCCAGTGTACACCTTAGTGTGCACACAACACACACAGGGAGGCGGCAACACACACACACACACAGCTCCCCTGATTTGCCCGGTCCCCTCTCCAGCCCCGAGATTAGGGCAGAGGATTGTGCACAGCTGCTCCCCAACATCCCCGATAAAAATCAGGCAATTTCACAGTCAGTGGCATTCTTTCATCCCCTAATCCACAAACCGCATACAGTTATAGATGAACCTCACTGCGATGAGAACAAGCTGTTCCGAGTTGACCTCACCAGCCAGTGTGGACACCTTTGATTGGCTGGAGAGGCTGTGAGCAGGAAAGACAAAGTGAAGCATCCGCAACTTCTTTTTTGGCTTCCAATCAGCCGCACTTGTGCCTCAAGTCAACGTTCTTGTGAGCAAAGGTTACAGCTAATAAAGATGTAAAACAAAAGAAAAATGGGTTGTAATGAATGAATGTTTGCGTTTGTTTGTCAAGATATCAATTAAAACTCACTTTTACCAATTCTTGCAAGATCCTATATAAACAACCCACTTCTCGTAAGAGCAATAATAGGACAAACTATCATTCATAGACTTTAGTTCATGTTTTTTCATTGTCATTGCATGCAGCTATTCTTCATAGTTTCCCCCCTTTTGAAGTCATTCAGTTCGCCCATTTTGTCTGACCCCAACCTCCATTTGCAGAGTGATTCTTCACCCGAGTTCAAACAGGGGACAAAAAGGTACTTCACAAGGGGGGTAAAAAGAGGAGGAAAAAGAAGTATGAATCAAAAGGCGAGGAAATGGAATTCACTGTACAAACGGCGGGGGAATTTCAATGTCCGCCGAGGCACAGTAGAGCTCTGTTCGGTCCTCGCAGGCTGTGGGGTGAAAAGAGCAGCAGCCCCAGCAGGGTACATCTATTCTGACAAGTCCTTACACACAGTGAAAAGCCAGAGCAAGGTCTGTTTGTTTAAGAGGCAATAGACGGAGATGAAGGATAGCAGAGCTTTAAGGCAGTAACAGGATAATTTTATGGGTTTTTGCTTTTTTGGCAGATTTATTTGGTGGAAATAAAAATCAAACCAAATGCTTCCTGTTTGTGCATTAACAGATCAGGAAACTTGATTATCGTGTTTTATGATTTAGAAAACTTAAAGGCAAACTTTTTTTTATTTTATTTGAAATGAAAGAGATAAACCTAATATGAGAAAATCTGTGTCTCTTTATAAATGACTTGAGATCACATGGTTGCAGTGCTTTGTTTAAATACTGATTTATACACGAGGTTAAAAGTTTCTTTCAAAGGAAGCCGCCCATATTATATATAACACCAACTCCCTTTTGCATACTTTGAAATGGTTAATGGATGTACATAATATTAACAAAGTGAGTTCTTTTTTGATCTCCTGTTTTGCCTCAACTCTCCTTTACAAAGGTCAGCTCTGGATCCCTTGGGACAAGACATCTCATGAGACTGCTCATCCATACTAGAGCTTTGGAAATAATCAGATTATAGTTGTATTATGTGAGTTATTATGAATAGCAGTCAAATAATGTGAAGACAATTAACTTTTTGAGCCATGTATGTGTGTTTATGTTCGAAATAAATCATTAATCTGAAATGAAACGATCATTCAGTTGCTTTTTCCAAGCAATTTGACCTTGTGGTTGGTGTTTTATTCTGAAAGTTTAATAGGTATTTGCGTTGTATTTTTTATTACTGTCACAAAATTGCATGGCACAGATAATTTTTAAAATGTGTAATTGTGTGCAAAAACAAAAAACACACTCAGTAATCTCAAGAAACAGCAGCATTTAGTAACTGTTACTCAAACAGGAGTGTATTGTATGTGTTTGTTGAGGACTATGTTCAGCTGTGCACACACCTGAACACACCTTTTGAATGCATTTCTGACAACAGGAGACGGACCAGACTGTGAAGTGTCCATTAATATGAGGATGACCGGCAGCCGGCTCCGTAAAAGCATCCAGTTTGCTCTTAAACATGAAGTGCGCTTGGACAAAAAAATGAGCTGGCTGGCAGTTGGGTATTTTGGACTTACCTCAAGTCACGCCAGCTCAAGTCGATGGCCTTCTTGTGCATGTTTTGTTGCATGTAGTTGGTCTGAAAAAGAGAAGCAAAGGTGGAGGTACAGCGGTTACAGAAGTGTCAGCTCAGTCTAAGAAAAAAAAGCCCCCAGGAGCTTTATTACACCTGGGCCTCTGAGTTAATGATAAATCCTGCCCGCTACCAGCCAGCCAAAGGGAAGAAGATAACTTATTATGTGGCTCTAATCATATGAGCTTAATACTCAACTAAACACCGTGTTCATGGTAATGAAGAGATGATTATGTGTTTTTAATCATGTGTGGAACAAGCGCGGCACACAGGAGTAGGTCATATCAGGCTTCACATGATACTCGTTTGGTCTTTTCATGGGATTTGTTGGCGGCTAAAAAAGTATAACTTCAACAGACTTACTTTAAGTGTCTCACTGATTATATATTTCAATAAAAGTGTGTCATAAGTGTGTAGCAAAATTAACAGATGCAGTTACAGTTATTCATTTATAATGTCCAAAATACTGTCTTAGACTTAAAAGATCCTTAAGGAAATCTGAGGGTCATATAGTATGGGTTCCTTGAAGAACCAAAATTAAAATTTATATATATACTCCACATATATATAATGGTTCAGTTTTATGATAAAGCAATAACAGGGCTGAAGCTATTACAATGCTTACAGTACAACACAATGCTTAAGTGTATTTTTGTTGTCTCAGTAACAATTAAAAACATACTGTGGGATTGTTTTTGGTTGTAGTTTTTTGGCAATAAATCATCAAATGCAAGTTTTGGAGGCCTCTTTTTGTATATTTAGGCCAAATGGGATCTTGTCTGACTTTCAACGCTAATGTCAAGGTCCTTAATGTAAAAACAAAAAAAATCTGTTTTATTTGGGAACATCTACATTTTTTCCTTATGTTTAGAAAGTAAAAAAATCCCATGACATTAATTAAAAAATAATGATGATAATGAGTTCCAAGTAGCCTCTTCTGCAATGGTGAGGAACCTCAAAAGCTTAATCGAAGTTCTTCTACCTCTAGGAGTATTTGCAAATTTGGTATTTGCAATGTACATATGATGATGAAACTGTATCCACGAATTATATCTGGCTGGTAAGCAATCACTGTTGTTTTTAGATGTCACAAAGGACTCATAATGCTCAAACAGGCCTATTGTGTTTCAATATTGACTCAGAGCACAAGCAAACAAGTTATTTACACCCACAATGTACACAGTGAGCTGTAAGCTATTATCATTTCATGTATCAAGAGATCAAAGTTACAATAAAATATGTCTCTTGGTGATGATTTAAGCAACAAACAGAACAGGGAGGGCAACAGTGGTGCCACAGGTGCTGCTAGTTCACTTCTGCAGAGAAAAGGTGCCGTGCTTCCAGATTCCTTTCCATCTATCTCCTCTTTAATGACGGAGGAACAGCAGTTACATGCTGATTGATGTTGGTGAAGGCCAGCAGCACCAGGAATGATCCTCTCACGTCTCCCCAGAGTCGGCCTCAGCCTGGCATCTGCTAAAGGGCACAGGTACACCATCCTGTGCCCTTGTCCTGCCCTCGCCTATTTGATCAGAGGCCAAGATTGACCCTACAGAGCCTGCCAAGGACCCCTGTTTGTGGGCCCCGGGCACCAGACTCAGGGGCCCACACTGGCTCCTCTGCTTTTTGAGGCTTTGGGAAGATTAATAGGCCTCCTCTGTAGAGCGCCTTTGTGAGGCAGCGCCCAGGCGTGTTCAAGCTGTTGGGTTTGCAGGAGACGAAAGGAGCAGCGGCTAATTCCTCTGCAGGTCAGTTTGTCTGTTTCCACTCTGCATTTTCAATGACTCGGAAAGGTCACATCCGCACCGGATAAACCGGAGCAGGAGCCTCACAAACAGCACCGATTTTAGTGATTGTAGCTCACCAATTTTGAGCTACACTAAAGATTTCTGGCTAAGGAAACGGCAGCATCTTTATCGATGCAGTGATTTCGACCCAAAGCCCTGGTTTGCATGTATTAATCCACTGGATGATCCTGCAACCACAACTGAACAATCAAACACGCATCCACACAATGCTGTTTACCATCAGTTTAGTTTGGATTATGGATTAATGTGGAAATGAATGACAACAAACATGCAAATGCACATATCATATTTGCACAGCTGTTTTCAGAAGGGGGTGCTAATCATACACAAATACGTGGGTCACAATGGCGAGCTGTGAGCAGCGCTGCGGCTTTGTCCGACTCGCACAAACACAAGCTTTGACAATTTTTTGACAGGACGTTTTGTTTTCCCCTCACATATTCCCTCACACCTGCTGCAAATACCAAAACCCCAGCCAAGAATTTCCTTGAATGTACTTTGAACTTTGAATTTAACACCAGGAGAAAGTGTCTTTTTTTCTTTTTAAACTAAAAGTTTCTGGATTTTATGCAAAGGCTTTTGGCCTGAAACCATTTTAATGATTTTTCTTCTCACTTGGTTGCAGGTGAGGGCCTTTGATTTTCGTCATGTACCGCCTCCAATAGTGCAGCCACCAATAACAGCCTCTTTCACCCTCTCCCCCTCTCTCACCCACACACACACATATATACTACACACACACACATACTTCTGGCTGCTCCAGGTGCCAGGGTGTGAAGGGATCAGCCAATCCCAGCACTCGTCTGAAGCTGGATGGTGGCCATCGTGTTATTAAAAGCTACGGGTGAGCTTCGCTGCTCGCCTTTCCTCTGCACTCCAAACTATTTATTTAAAAAAATAACTTATGAAATAAAGCACTAGTGGGTAAACTACCCAGAAGATTTTTTTTTTTTTTTTTTTTTTTTAAAACTCTTAACATCCATCCTCACGGACTGATAGGAAATCAATTTATGGGTCACTGTTACATGATTGATGTCTCCATCTTGCTGATCTTTACGTCCAGTGATATTGTTCAGCGATACCATTTCCATAAACATCATTATCAGACAGAGCTGTACCATCTCCTCGCTCAGGACTACTGCAAAAGCTGAAGTGCCTTTGATGAGATGAGATCACATTTTAGAGGGAGCTGCCTTCTCTTTGCCTGTAGCCAAAAACAGCCTAATTGTGTTTTGTCCCATATGTGAATTATTATTAACGCCGATTCATTTACTACACTTCCTTTGCCAATTTCCTAAATTAAAAAAATACCATGTTGAGATTTACAGCGCGCGCCCCCCCATTTTCAGGACCGGCTTCCAGCGTCGCCATGGCAACTTCCAATCAGCAAGGATGGTAGAGCCTGCCGGCCGTGTGTTTGGCGCGAGGCTCTGAGAGGCGCAGGTGGAGCACATATGGAACAATGGCCCAGCAAAAAAAAAAAAAAAAAACACCCTGCCCGCCTGTATGTGCCAGCAGTGCCCATTTTAATCCCACCGTTACCTTCTAGTGCTCTCTGATGGAGACGTTCTGCTGCAATCACAGCCTCAGACTGCTGCTGGGCCCATGCCAGACTTCACTTGACAAAGCCAGACCTGGTGTGCTTTTGTAAAACAATGTCTCCAAAAGTCCACCATCTCTTGATCACTCATTGAAATTGCTCCTTGGTGTTCTCCGTTGAAACACTGGTGACCTTGGCTGATCTTAATGCAGGTGAGATTTTTCCTCCTGATTACAGCCTCATAAAGCCCAGTCATGTTTCGGCGGCTAATCTCCACCTTAATATATGCTTTACTGTATGTTGGTGCATTCATGGCCATACATACATTGAGTGTTAATGACTTTTGTGCCTCATATGGCTAGTAATTGGGGTAGTAATGTTATGGAAATCACTAGCATGTGCAGTAAATAAATCAATCATCCAAGGGGCCTTATCTATCACTGCACATTTAAGCAGTCAGCTCCTATGTAGGTTAATTAAAGCACAATGGCCGAGGAGAGGACCTGGCACCCGTCCTGCTTATGTTTAAGCCTTCTCTAGGCCCGCTGGGCTGCAGCTTTCTACAGCCAGATGAAATTTGCCCATTTTATCCTCCCCCATCCCCAGCTGAATACATAAATCATCTGTAAGGGCCTCGGCTTCGACCCTAAATTCCATGAACAATGGCGTTTGTCCGCAAATGCCACACATAATTGCTGGATACTCTTCAAAGCACAAATCGTCGTTTCTTTGCACTTATCTAGGGGCATATAGCGCAGATTTTTGTGAGTCACTTCATCTGGTTTTGGAACAAATCAATTAAGATGTTGTGCCACATCCAGCAAGGGTATTGGGTAAAGTGTGCTGCTACTGATTTGCTTTTATGTTTGGTCTGAGCTGTGAGATAAGAATGAATGGCAGCGGTGTGTAGGGGGAGGCTGGGCGGGAGCGAAACATGTCAAAGTTCACACAAAGGTATATTTCATATGAAAAGTTCATATTGCTAAAGCCTGCTAATGTGAAGTGAATCCTTTAGAGAGAAACAAGAAGTGTAAGAGATTACAATTTGAAATTCAGTATTTACATCACAGTTACTTATCCACATGCATATGGAAATCCATGTTTCCATTTAATAGCTAAGCTGGATATGTATTGCAGATATCCCTTGTTTAATTCTCATGACATTTCAGATATTGTGGATATCTGAAATGTTCTTTTTGACTCGTGTCCCATATCCACAACGACATTCTACAGTTTAAATCTGAGTCGTCATATTTCAAGTTCAAGATATCTTTAACTCCTCTCAGTTCAATGTATCTATATAGTCCTTTTAAGATATCATAAATCAAGTTTAAACTAGTCCAAATGACGTAGAATCTTAAACTGGAACTATGACTTGTCAATTCAATGTTGCAGATATCTCAAACTGAATTTCTGCCGAGTCAAAATGTATTTACAGACGATGTGATTTAGGGTTTTGAGTAGGTGAAATGACATTACAGACATCTGTTCTAGGGGTTATGTCGGAAGCTAAAGCAAATCAGAGGCGAAGATGGCCTGCTTTTTGAATATGTGATCACATTGCAATTGGCCCTCTGATTCCAGGTCCAGAATGAACAAACCTTGCATTATCCACAAATTCCTTGCTGATGATTTCTTCCCGTTTCATTTTCTAGCAATCTTCTCCACCACAGCAATCATAACTACTTCACAAACACTGTTGAAATGCTTTGCAGGGCCAGTATCCAATGAAAAGCCTAATTATACACAGCAATTTAATTATTTATCATAGATCTTTCTAAGCTATTATGTTACATAATGTTATTTATTCCGTATGCAACAGATTTCGTTCCTTCATGTTTTTAACATGTTTGAACGACAATTAACTGAATTAACTAAAACAAGTCAGACTGCAGACATTTCTGCAGCTATTAATTTAACTAGCCAAATCTAGATTAAATGACACCTCAAACTATCATTTGACTAGTCACAATGACATTACTGATATTATATTCAGTTTGACTAGTCAGAGTATTTACAACCTGTCAAAGTCACGTTGTTGATGTCTGTAACTTAATGCAGTCAAACACAGTTATTAACTTGCTAGCCTTTCAATTAGCAGCAAGCTAATTGAAAGGCTAGCCAACAAGCAGCCAGTTAACTAGCTTGTTTATTACATAAAAGTCTTACTAAGATGGAAAAGCAGACAGTTGTTGATGCTACTTAAATGTAGGAGTGCTGTGTAATTATACAGTCGATATTATTATCTTTACTACATATGCCCTGAATAGCACAATGTTGCTATTTATGACACGCTCAACAGCTAGAAAAATGTCATTAGGTAGCAGCTAACATTAGCTGCTAGCTAAGCTCCTGTGTTAGCAACACAACATTCAATACTTGTCTGGATGGGCACATTATGTATATTAACTTGTACGTTCAAACTGGGAGCTCGGTTGGTTAAAGAAACTGAAAAAAATATGCTTACCTTGTTCTATCCTGTTTTTGTGATCATGTTTTCCTTTAACTTAAACAAAACTTGAAAATAATTATGTTAAAGTCCTTCACAACAAAGTCAATGGCTGTCAAAAGCAAAACAAACTGTAGCCATTTTAAACTAATTGCTGTTTTCCTTTATGTATCACAATTAATGTACTTTGCAATGAGTATTTTTTTGTACTTCCAAGCTCGGAGCGTATTGTGGTTTTATGAAAATCAAATTATGTATTGTGTATAGCTTAATTGTGCTGTTTTGTATGTCAAAGTTCAACAAGGGACAAGGACTGAAAATTCGCGATAGCTATAAACCCTCTGTGCACTGTATCAGTTTCATTGGATCTACCTTAAACTACAACCTCCCTATCAAACAAAATAAAATCTTAGATTTAGATGAGAACCTTTTTTGAATTTCAGGAGGAGTGTTTTTGTATACACTACTAGCTGAATGAGACTAATAAATTCCACTGATGTAGGGCACAGCTTTTGTACATTACGTTTAGGTGTGACTATTTTGTAGTGTACTAAAGTGAATGAAATTTCTAGTTTAGAGTTTTAACAATACGACAAAATGGCCTTCTGTTGTAAGTAAAACCTCCAACCCTGTAGCTTGTTAGTTAACACATCTCTTTTTTTGTTGTTTCGTTGTGATAAAAAAGAAAATAATGTGAAAATAATGCATGTTTGGGTGATTTAAGGAGCAAAAGTACTGTAACAAATATTACATATTGCCTTTGATGTTGGCTATAGCAAAGTGATGTAATTCACTTCTCTATGTATAACGTGACTCAAATAATCAGTAAACAAATCAAATTACACAAGTCTCAGACTGCTTCTTGCCTCTTTCCTGACCAGTTAGACCTGCTATTTACTATCTGTAATTCATGTTTCATTTCTGTTGTGAAACATTTTTATATGTAACACAGTTAAAGATGTGTAGTTTCCACTAAGAAGCCATTAGAGAGGCTTTCAAGTGAGCATCCCAATCTCTTCTCCCACTCTGGGAGGATCAGAGTGGAGGCACCGGGCCGATACAACTCCTCGTGGCCCTCGGCTGTCACTGATAACAACTGTATCTCATTATCCTCCTTGTGGGGGCCACGGAGGTAGCGGCGACCGTAAACACCATCCTCCCATCCCTCCACAATGGGCCGTTCACCGACAAAAGGCACTCTCGGAAGCTTGAACCCGAGCCAACAGCTCTATTCATGTTGCCATGTACAGCAGATGTCTCGGTGAGCCTATAGAAGGTTACAGATCTATGCTCTTCATATAGACAACTGCAACACAAGTTAATGTCTTGAGGCATGTGCAACGTGATAGCAGTAGAGGTATTTTGTATATCAGTGTTCATATAGTGGGTTTTTCAATTTGTTTAATTAGAGTAGGAGTTTGGAAAGCAAGACAGTAAAAACGCGGATGTCGGTAAGAAAAATCGATGAACTCCAATCTATAGTGCATGCTTTGGTTGACTTGCACACTGTCGGATCAGATCACATCATTAATTATACTATGTTTCAGCACTCCATCGATTTCTCGAGAACATTGCTTCAATCAGTCTACGGTCAAAGAGAAATGGATCTTCGAGCTTAGCTTAATGTTTCAATGAAAATGGAAAGTAGAGCTGATTTGATAAGTTGAGTAAACAATTAGCTGGTCCACAGAAAATTAATCAACAAGTTTGATGGTCGATTTAATCATTTAAGTCATTTATGAAGCAAATATGCCAAATACAATACGTGCAAGATCCAGATTCCTAAATGAAGACATTGTAGACTACAGTCAAGGCTACTGAGAGGACTGAATGACTGAAGGGTCATTTCTCATAATATTATTCCCATTAGATGGAGATTCTGAAAATTACAAGAAGCTTAAGAGAAATGGAAGTTTGACAGGAAGTTTGATGAGTGGGGAGACATTCATAGGTAACACTTGGGTAAGTGGAAGCTCCATCAAATAAAAGAAATCACTGTTCAACACTGCACAGATTCTCAAGAGATGAACAACATAAATATCAGAGGAGGACTTATCCAGGTCCTCAAATCTCTCATCCAGGATGTTTTCAGTTACTGGTAAGGCCAACCAACACAGAAGTGCCGAAACCTGAAGTTCCTCAAATGACCACTTGAGGCTGGTTCCAAATGCGGGTCAATCCCCATAGACCCCCATGTTAAAATGGCCAATGTTACAGCAGAAATAAGCATGTTTACATCCCGGTACAAAAACAATTTTTGTCTCTATTGCTAATTTTCCCCATTTATGACAATTCATGGAAGGCAGACGATATAGAATGTCCACAAATATACAGATTTGTATCCATTTAAAATACAAATTTAAATCCATTTAAAAATCACATCAACACCAACATATGCGTAGCAAAGGTTCAGTCAGGAGGTTTGCTAAAGCCATCAGCAGATTGTGTTTTGCTGTGAAGTTGCAGAGCGTAACTTCAGCCTTCGCCACGTTAGTCGGCACATGCATTCAGGCAAATATGGACATCTGTGGCCGATTCTCCCTCTGAAGTACACTCCTTTGGTGTAGATTTGATTTAAAATTTTGCATCATGCACACCAGACGTCGCCACCTTGATGTCTCACACACAGACTGTGTATTCTTCACCTTTTTTGTCTGAACAATGACGCAGCTGAACATTGCTTTTTGTTGATTTTTTTTAATAAAGCGTTTATGTCTTGTAAAACTAGTCACATCTATAGACCTTGAAGATTTTCTATGGACACAAATAGACATTTAAAAAGGCTGACATAGACCTGCACAAGGAGTGAATTTAGAATATATTAAGGGTTAAAGTTATGCACAATTAAGGGTGTGGCAGCTTTGAGTGGCAGTTGGTTGCTTCACTGCCCACATGAGCTCCACCTCTTTGACTATTATTGGATTAGTCAGGACTTAGGTGGACTTAATTGTTGCTAAGACGGCGATGACTGGAGCCACCAAACTACAAAAAGCTACAGGAAACCTATGGGTGACGTCATGGAGGGTTTGTCCATCTTAATGCTCACCTTGGGACCTCTGAGAGTTGCGATGGGTAGTTTTGTGAGAATTGTGTTTCTGTCTTCTTTGATTCCATATTCTTTATATGTTTTTGTTTTATGGTTGTGTCAGTCTCTTTGGTGTAATCTGTAATTTCTACATATTCCAACTACTGCATATGTATTTGTCCTGGCAGATTTTATCTTTTTCAATTTAAAGTTATTCCTATTCTGAATTAATGCTATAAAGATCGCAAAACACTTTGCCCTACAAAAAGAACATTTGCTTTTTGTTCATTATTATCTCATCTTTTATAGAGTAATCTTACTGAAACATAAGCAAGACTCTAACCGATAGTGGAAATAATCACTGCTTGCTTTTCCCAGTTTGTGATTGCAGAGCCTTGGAATGCAGCCCAGCATGCATCGGGTGACTTACAGAGAAACACTCTGGACAGTTTGCCGGTCTGTTTCAGTGCACACATATTTTCATCAAACAAGCAATGCAGAGTTTCCAGTTCACCTAATGAAGCCCTGCGTGTGTTTTAACTGCGTGGGTAAAACCGAGGAGTGAAACATAAAGGGAAGATTATATGCTGACCTCATTTACGGTTGACTGACGGTGTTTTCATCCTCCCTGCAACGTATAGAACGACAACAGCGATAACTGCAGGGGGAAAAGACACAATGAGGAAATTCATATTAAGGAGTAGCACTTAATGAAATTGAGAAAACAATAGCACCATAATAAGCACATAGTTAAACATCTTCTCCAACAACTCGAGCCATTATTAAAAAAGCGAAACAAATCAATCATTACTGAGTGTGGTAGCCCTGCTTTCATTAGAAAATCATATAGATTAAATGTTAATCATAGCTAACTCTATACCAGTGGGCCTCTGCCAAGATGACAGATGGATCATTAATGAGAATAACGAGGGGATCTTAGTCTATACACGGATATGGAGATGCAACAACAAGCATAACACCACACTTGGCTTCCAAAAAACTGTTATTTTAGACAGAAATAGAGGGAGATAATCAGTATGTACATGCAGAATTTGCTTCTTTTCCCGAAGTCAAAGAGTATGTGTTAAAAATGTGTGAGATCACTACAGTGGATGCGGACGTGTTTTAAGATGTTTTCTTAGTGGGGGCTGCCACAGGAGACTGAGGGAAATTGGCGGTAACACCTGTCACACACATTCAGCATCAGATATTAGCATCCGTCTCTTTTGCTGGTCTGTGAACGTCGAATAATTACTCTTGTTTAGAAATCTGCCTATTAGCACAAACCAGGTTATATTGGACATCTGTCTCAGAGAGCTGACTGATATAATTGGCTGCCATCATATCGCGCCTCACTCTATAGCAAAGCACACCGGCATGACAGGCGTCAGGAAGCGCCACTGCTGTCCGTGACGTAGCTCCAGCATGTCAGTTTCACGAGTGAGTCAAATGAAATTGCACGAGATGAAAGTTGCTGCAAAAACAGAACACATATGTCCATGCGCGGCGCTCAGTGGCATGTTATTGGCACAGTGTTTTCATCAGGTCTGATAACATATGTTTAGAACTCAGGAGGCTTTGGGCAGGAGGGAATAGCGCTGTGTTTGAAGTCAACTGCCGCATTAAGCAGAGAAGCGGCACAGTTGTGTGGAGATGCTCTCTTGTTCAAAGGGATGGAAGGAACCGCTCCGGGGAGCGTCCAACATCAAGAGCTGACCCCGGCACTGTTTCCCGCTACCTTCTGCCATGCATCCCGCCGCCGTATGCTGTGATTCCCAAAGACCGGCAGGCCTGTGCCATCTGGCCTCACTTCGGATTCCCCGGACACATATTGGGAATCCAAACTATGCCACCTCCCTGTCTCTCCCTTCCCTCTGCGCTCTCTCCCTCTGGGTCGTCTCTGCAACTCCACTTCATCCCTGCTTGAGTGTTGGCTCAAGTGGAAGGGGTCTGCTCTCCAAGTGATCCCAGTTGCCCTTTTCCTCTTTAATCCCCTTGTGATGGGATCCAGTAGGAGCCCTTTAAATTCGGAGGGAAACGGTCGATAGTTTTTAAGATGAAGGAAAATCCCCTGAGGGTTATCCACCTAGCAGTGTAGTGTGTCTCTGTCGTAGGGCATTCGGTTCATTACATGACCTTCAGACTGCTTTTCTCTGAACTGCTGCTCTTGAAACTGTTAAATTCATCTTCACTTTAGCCAAAAAGTCAACACCTCAGTTGAAGAAACCTCTGCAACCCGTTGGATTGTTGCTGCAAATCCTAACTAACTCTCTCGTTTTGTAGCGCTGCTTGCAGTGTAAATGTGTTTACAGACACACACAAAGAGAGAAGAGGCTCCAGGAAGAGAGCAGTGGTGGGCTGTGCAGTATGTTCTGTAGCACTGCCACAGATTTCACACTTCTTTTGTGTGTCTCTTTCTCTTCCTCTCCTCTGGGCGTCGCCTCAGTGGGGAATTCAATTCCCTAATAACTGGGGAATCAAAGTTGGACAGCACCACTGCTGGGAATCATAAAGGAAGCAGTGGAGTGGCTGGCCATTCATTCATCCAGGCCCATTACAACATATACCAGATGGACACTGCACGTCACCGGGTGACATCTCAAGACAGCCGCGGCCGCCTGCCTGCCCGGCGTGGAAAAGATGAAAGTTATGAGGGAGACGGGAAGCAGGTTGTGTCAAACAGAGACAGATCTGATCAACAACTGCACAGAGATGAAATCAAAGTGGTTGAAGCATGTGGCGTGAGGCATCTGGTATTCTAGCAAACAGAAGCTAGCGGTGCTGCCAACGCGTTCGGGGGAGAGCTGCCTCCCCCGCTCAGCGGCCTCAAGCCAGTGGAAATGCTACTGGCTTGTGTTTTAAATCCACAAGAGGTGTGTTTTTTGGCCGTGTTGTCCTAAGGTTATTATTTATTTTGGGAGGGGGGAGCATGGAATTTTTGCAGGTGGTAGAGACACAACACAGACGAGTGACAAAGGTCCTGAGCTGATCCATGCAAACACTTAAAAGCTGCCAGGACATCCTCCCCATGCTACTGTAACTTCCCTAAGTCTGAACAGGAGTCCGTTTATTCACAGTAAATCAATAGCGAAGGTGACATAAGGAATTTGTACCTGCTGGAAAGATGCCAGTGTATTTTTCAAATCCTGGGCCACTTTTCTTATCTGCAGGGGGAACCAAGATCTGATAACACATTTTTGAAATGCTCTTTTGGTTTGTTTTACATCAACAAATATTATATTTTCATTTGCCTCTTACAAAAAAACTCAGCATGCTCGCAAATTAAAACAGAGTTGATGTAATGTGGGTTTATGTGCTGTGTAACAACATTATGTATGGTGTATCTGTGTATATCTGCACGTCAGGTGTAAAGGACCTGTCAAGCCCTCCTGGCATTGATTTTACATTTCATACTACTTCCTGCATAGAGCGCTGTGAGCATCTGATCCCCTAATCTCAGAATGCCAGCTTTCACTCAATGTCATCTGCCAATGAGCTGCAACCAGGCGCCCATCCTGCCTCTGGCACCAGAACTGCACCCATCCAGCTTGTGTGCGTTAATACCCACCGTTGCTAGGCTACAACGAGAGGAATCAAATTTAGGTGGCTTCCACAGCTGCGCTGTACTGTTGTGCACCGAGGGATATACATGGCAGCGTTCCCAGTATGCACCTGGATGGAATGAAACAGGAAGAAGTGGAGAAGTCTAATCTACTAGGTACAGTAGTGGCTGTCTGCCCTGCGTTTGCCCTGAAAGTATGTCCGGAAACAAGAACAAAAATCACATTTTGGATTTTCAGATTTCTTTAAGACGCCTTGCACTGTTGACGAGGTAAATGTGTGCAGCAGGGAGGTCGGCGGGGGAAACTGCAAAAAGCATGATGTGTTACCTTCTGGCCTTACTACAAGCCCTTTTGAAAATAGTGTCACAAGATGTTTAACTGATGTAATGAACATGTGTGTTTGAGCAAAAGTTGGAGGAATCTCATGAAATCAGATCAGTCTGGTTTCCTCCATGGAGTCATAATACTGTTATTTTCACTTAGGGATGATGTCCTCTTCTAATCAGCTTATTGCATCATTGAACGCTCTTTGCTCGGATCTGTGAAACAACCGAGTTTTGAACAATTGGCTGCTGACATTCTCTCCAACATGCCAAAAACCATAAAGGGCTTCTCCACAGCTCGCTTCCTGCATCTTGGCTTCAATGAAATCAGCGAGCTGCGCTGCTCAGACATTGTTAATTTCACAGGGTTCACACAACTGCAGCAACATCTTAACAATCAGTTTCAAAAGAGTTGTGTGCCAAAGGCTGAATTATTAGATCCTGGAAAGCATGTCAGGATGACATTAACATGACACTTATCAGTCCTCAAAGAAAAAGCGTTAATTGAATTAGCTTTCTGTAGATCCTGGTGAGGATTAAAGCTGGAAAACATCTTGATATTGCACTGAGAATACTGGATGCACCTATGAGATATTGTGCACCTGAAAACTTTTCTGTAGCTCAAAATACTTTACAGTGCTAATACAAGTGATACAGATGAAAAGCTGTAAGCAGCAGTCAGTTAGCTTAGCTTAACATAAAAACTAAAAACAGCTACAATTTGTGCTTCTATTGTCAGGCTATTTGACAGATTATTACTTGGCAGTCAATTCCTGGAGTCTCCACTGGTTGCTTGGCAACTTCATGACGGCCCGCAAAAATCCAAATACTCATTTTTGTGCTTTAGTTTATTGTATGGATTAAAGAAACCAGATAAAACTTGTTTGTCAGTGAGCTTTAGAGACTTTGGATAAGAAATTCTGTTACCTTTAGAAGCAGCCAACTCAGCTTTTTCTTCATTTCTAGTTTTTGTAATGCTGAGCAGAACCAAACAGCTGCTACATTTATAGTTCAATCTTCTCATCTAACCTCCGAGAAGAATGAAAAAAAGCATATTTGACCAAGTGTTGAACAATTTCTTTAACAGAATTAAATATGTATAGATTTTTTTCTTTAAAAAGATGCCTCTAACTTAACTTAATATAATTGATTTTGGCTCAATGTCTAATTTCCATTGACTTTTTTTAAAAGCTGATGTCACTCAAGTCAAGAATTAAAGTTTCTTTTCTCTCTGTCTTGGCATATATGGATTGGTAATCCTTCGACGTGTGACTTCAAAGCTGGACTTAACCAGTGGGTGGACCGCAATCGTTTAACACAGGCTGTCAATGCACACTAATAAATGCACAAATACACTTTCATTTGAAAAAGGGCCAACTTCCTGGAAGGAGGGATCCACCCCCTCTTGGACGGACGCATTTAGCTCACACTTCCAACTACCACCGAAAGCCTCATCTCTATTGTGGCACCGAACTAAAGTGCGCTCAGCTTCGCCGTCACCTCCTCGAGACATCAGGATCCATTAGCAGCTGCATATTTGACCGAGATTTTTTTTAGGTTTATCCCGAAAATCCATCCCCTCCTCTGGCTCCTCCTTGCCACTGCGAGCCAGAAACAGATGCTGGTAGCACCATGTTGCCAAGATGACAGGGGCTGCCAAAAAAAAATTCAGCCTCCTTCAGCAGCCGAGGCTCAAGTGATGTTCAAGTGCATACTCTAAAGGAAACTGCGTTTGTCTCTTATGTGAAATGTCTAGAAAAATAATGTGGACACGTGAAAATGATACTTGACATTTCTGAGGACATACAATGGGAAAAGAAACCACAGATGTGGTTGATTTCCTGCTCTGTGTTCCCTCTGTCCTCACCTCCCTCCTTTTCCTCGCTTCTTTGCACCAACTTACTTCCAGGTAGGAAGATGAGCCGCCACGACCAGGAAGAAAAAAAAATGTATTTCCAATCTTCGTGTGGCCTTTCCTCTCATCTGCACTTGTCAGTGGGAGTGGGTTCTTTTTCGGTGTTTTGAATAGAGGATGGGTGAAATGGGCAGGTGAAGGAGAGCTGGCAGAAGGAGGCAGTGGGCTGAAGTTTTGTTCTACTGAAAAGTGGCAAAACGTGATATGTGTTGTGAAATCTGTTACTGGAATTTACTTGACATTACTACAAGGATTATAAAAACGTGTTTTGAGCGTGTATTGATTTATGGGAGAAGAAAAACGTTATGTACAATTAGGCATCATCACCTAAAGAACAGCAATGCTAAGCAGCCAATTGAAACTAATCAAGGAGAATTTTTCCCTAATTAAGGGAATATTATGTTTATGGCCGTATGTTGGAATCGATATCTTACATAAGAATCACATTATCAGGCTTTAAAACATCATGCATTATCATGGATGAAAATATTTAATATTTTGGCTGACTTTCAGTGGAGTATTTTTTCTTTTTTCCCCACCTTTGACAGACTTGTTTCCAAACTCGTAGAGGTCACATAGTCGTGTCCTCTGGCTGATAAGGAGGCAGGGAGGGAGGAAGGGAAGGAAGAGATGGCAGCTGTGGAGCTCCTGTCACTTTTCCTCAACTGTTTTCCTTCTTTGAAATTCACTGTCAAGGTTTAAATTAAGGGGTAAAAAAAAAAAAAAAAAAATCGGGTTTCATCTCAGGCTTGCACTCAAGTGGAAGCTGGTAGTTTTGGAATGGAATGAAAGGACAACATGGCAGCAACACGACTTTCACTTTAAGCCACTGTGGGGCTTTAAGGAGTCCTGTCTTATTTTTTGTGGTGCTATTGAGGAGTCAAGGAATATGCTGACATTAAATGCTTGTTGCATCTTCACATAGATAGATGTAGACAGACATGAGTCCAGAATACCAAAAAAAAAAAATGCATATGTGTGTATGCATATGTATATGAAAATAGCATTGCAAGGATTCCTAATGAAAAAAAACACATACACCTTTTCAAAACAGGATGAATGTGAACCACATCATCAGTATATTTGACCAAGCTGAAAGTGTCGTTAGCATACAAAGACTAAAAGCCTATCAAATCAAATGGCTATATGTTGCCTGTGGGAACTGGCATATCTGTAGACCTACAAGCTTCTGTTTCTCACACACACATGCAAACACACTCTCCGTCTCACGCCCCATGTGAACACTCATCTTTAACGAGGGGAGAGCTGAAGCCGTGCGTGATTGTTTTAGAGAGGCTGCCCCGAAGGCACGTTATCGCTCAATGTGGGACTGCTTCTCCCAGTCATACGTCCTCCTCTTGTTGATTGTGCGGCGCAGATCAGCGGCAACAAAGGCGTCATTAGTGGGGCTTTGGTCCCCACCAGGCCCGGGCTAATTATGAATGGGGGGCCCCCGGTAATAATTCAAGGGCCCCGTCGGTGCGACTTGAAACTGAGGAGAGAAACTTCACAGATTCAGTGGTGGCGCGCTCGAGGCCCATCTGCCTCCATTTCCCAGCCACCTGCCCGAAGATCTGACCCACGTCAGCCGCAAGATTGGAGCGCCATTACGCACAAGGGAGAGGCTGGGGAAGCATATGGGATTTATACATGGCTTTTAATGAATGATTTGCAGTGGTCATTAAAAGCTTTGGACAATTACCTGGTTAGAGAAGGACGCCCTGCTTGGTAAACTGACTAACAAATGTATTTATTTCTGGATCCAAATTATTTCCCTTCTGTCACATGCTGTAGCCAGAAAAAGTGGCTCTTCATGCACACATACGCAGCAATATTGACAGAAGGGAAGATCTTTCTGTATAAATCTGCACTTTGTTTGAAAATGCTGAGCTCAAAGCAAAGATTTGCCATCATCTTCAGCTGTGGACGGATTCCTGCATCCCACACCGACAGAGACGTGATCATTGTTTCAGCCAGAAGAGGGCAGTATCCATTTTCTTAATCACATCTCAAGTGATTTCCCCCTTGGCCAAAGCAAGCACAAACATTGCTCTAATTCCAAACCCACAAAAGAGGGAATTTGAAAGTAAACAAATGAGCCCGATGGGATGATCAGCATTCTCGGATTCGCGAGCATAAACTCTTTTCCCATGGAGCTGGCTCACAATTTCAACGCAGGGCCCAGATTTATCTCTTTGCTCGTGATTCATTGGGTGACGAGGCTCTGATTTAGAACAGATCTCAAATTTAACATCTTGGAAAGAAAAGGGGGGAGTTGGGGTAAGGATGAAGCAGCAGCTCATGAAGCAGCTGCAGGGCTGCGAGGAGGCGCTGCAGTCGCTCCCATTATTTATAGATGCTGAGAGTACGTATTGTCAGGTCAGATACTGTACTAAGTTCAACTAATTTGACATGTGAGCCATTTGGACAAACTGTAGCCATAAAGTATTCATGAATGGTGGAGAAGAAAATTCAAAATATTTTTTTTGGAAGTTTTCTTCTACTAAATCAAATTCATGTTTGGTGATTATAACTGCAGATGTGAAGGTGTCCAGCTCAGTATTACCTATATTCTCTAAATGAAAAGTGAGCATGTTAAGTATTACCAATCTGCCCGGGTCAGTCATTAATATGCAAGCTCTAATTTGGGCCTCCACGTATAGAAGTCTGTTCTGAATGGAGCAGCTAATTTGAAAATAATCTAGAGTGGCACACAGCTTTTGTCGGCGATGACATCACCGTGTGGATTATTCACGCCGCTTGTAAAGACGGTTTCCCAATGATGGCTTCACGACCAGTTGTAAATGTAGCCTTGAGGCGATGAACCTTTTCTTTTCTGCCCTTTTTCCTTCCCTGAAAACTTCTCCACAAGGTCTGAGATTTTCCTCTACTGCTCCTTCACTCCGGCATTTTACAAGAACGGCCGACGAAATATTACAGTAAAAATTGAAGCGCGCTGTTAGGATGTTGTGTTTCTGCGGCGAGGATTTGCCTCTCCGTCTCAGTTGCAGGAGCAGTAAGGGGACTGATTGTGAAGAAGAAGAAGAAGAAAAAAAAAGGGGGAGTCAAAAAACACAGGGCTGGTTTTGATCTGGATTCAATGGCCTGGAATAACTGGCCCCTGAAGAGCTCTTGTGTCAAATGGTATCTGTGACAGGGAACAGGGAAGGGGGATAAACATGCTGCATTTAACATGTGGACATAACACCTCCCCCTTACACCATCTGGAGGAAAACAACCTCTACTAAAAAAGATCTTGTCTTAGTTGCTGATGCTAACAACGCTTGTGTGGAATCATTTTTGAATGAAAAGCAACAATGAGAGGAAGAGAACTCTCCGTTTTTTTGACAAAAGGCGAGCTATGGTGTTAGCAGTGAAGACGCATCGACAAGTTTGGCTGACTCCCGCCTCCCTTTGAATCGTCCTCTGCTTTGTAATGTGAGGGTGTTTGGAGGCAGGTCAAAAGGCCCTTTCAACCCAAGGCCTCACCTACTTCCTAATGAATTCCCAGGGTCCATCAACCTGCAGGCGCTCCCATACAAGCTAACCAATGATTACACCTTGAGGGGGGAAGAGGGGGCGGGTGGAGGAGGAGGAGGAGGAGAGGCTGCTGAGATGGAGCATCCCCAAGTACACACACACACATATATATATATAGATACACACGCACACAACACACACAACAACCACCACCACTACTACCATCACCCCCCAGATTGGAGGCAGGTGCAGCAGCAAATCAAGCCTCATTAGCTGCACCTTCTGCTAGCGTATACCGTGGACAGATGGAAGCTCGCCCTCACATGTTACCTCACATCAGATGGCAGTTGGAGGAGGGTGGCTAGGGGGTAACAGGGAGGAACACTCGCCCCCTTCTGCCGACACCGCTTCCTCCGAGCTACAAGATGCCCCTAAGCGCAGATCCAGCAACAGAATGCTCCTTAACCTTAATCCTGCTGGCAACCGCGAGCTTCCACAGAGTATCTAACATCACATCAGTTGTAACTTTCTCCCCGTCAGGCCTGGCCCTGGTTAGAGAGGTACATTCCTGGCCCAAGGAGGAGTCGAGGACCTGCAAAGGCCTCCGCCTCCTCCTCCTTCTTCTCCTCCACCACCACCATCGCTACTGCGTTTCTGCCGAATCCATGTAAAGAGAGCTGGGAGCGTGTATGTTTTAGCTAGCACGGGCACATGATATGCTAAGACGCACTATGGGGCCACCAGGTAAGTGACAGAGCCTCAGCTGCAGGGTATCACATCACCCCCTTGTCCTCATGGCTCTGACACAAGATCCCGAGCAGCTAATTGAGGCAACAGTGCAATTCATTGGTGCCGGGCCCAGTGTCAACACCTTCTTCAAGGTAACAGTGGATTTATGCACGTCCCTCCGGGGTGGGTGGGGGAGAGACACAGGCAGAAAGTGTCAAGGGGAGGCCATGTGCAAACTGACGCTGTCTCTGCGCGTAAGAAATATTGCTCATGTGCTTTTTCGCCACAGAACAACCCTGTCAGAGCTGGATGGGTTTAGGATGCTGGAATTTCCTGTTGGGGCCCCTGGAGCTGTCATAGGTCTAATTCAGTGAAACATCTGTGAATAAAGATGCCCACATGATGACAGCAGCACCTGATTTCCTTTAAATATCAGGTTAGAGCTTTAAAATAACGAAGCAGACAAAAAAAAAATTAGCAGTAGCAAGTAACTCCAAGGAGAAAGAAGTCATGCTGATTAGAAAGCACAATGCATTAACACCAGCAGATTACATTTAAGTGCCTTATCCAGGTAATGAGGTCAGGCACAGTTTTATGACTCAGATAAGTGGTGTTTGGCAAGTCATACAGTATAATTAATCAAAAGTATATATTCTCAGTTCTAGATATGAGTGTGCGTGATTAATTTAAGTTAGCAGGGGCGGGTGGGGACAGCGAAATTCTTAAAAGGGTGTTGGTGCAGCAGGAAGAATGAGGGCACTGGTACAATGGGCACTTTGTCTAGTCCTGGTAGCCAACAGAAGGAGGGGGTCACTGTGGTGGGAATAGAGCCGTAGCATTAATGGATTGAACCTAAGTAGTTGGTTTGGAAGTGCACAGAATCCTCAAGTTTTTTGGGGGCTTCTACCGTACAAACCACAGCGGGGTACTTATTCCTCGAAATCCTGAAAACCCTGTGTGGCCGAATTGTGCCTCGTGTGCTATCATGTGACTTAAAGCTGCACTCGTTAGTTTTTTTCCCCCCAAATAAACAATGGATCAAATTACTCTGCTGTAATGTAAAAGGTGTAACTGATAGTGAAGGACTGAAAATTATCCCTCAAGTCTGGAGTTCCCTTCAGCATCTTTCAGGTCATTGTTTTGGTTTTTGAACCTGCAGCCTTAATGTTTTGCTTTGCCATTTTCCCTCCGTTTGGAGCTACAGCAGGTGGTTGTTTTAAATACAGTGCAGCATGTAGCTACTGGAGAGCCATAAATGTCCCTCAGGAGTCAGTGTAAGCCAAACCTGAGCTAATGGAGAGTGAATATTATATACTCACAGCCATCATGAATAATGTTTCAAATGAATGCTTTATATCTAACGTGTTCACTTTTTCAATTTTGTTAAGCTGCCATAATGTCAGTGCTGTTTTTACTGATCACAAATCAGCAAAATCAAGTTTAAGGTAGCAAAAATCTAAATAATATCTGAATAAATTACGCTCAAAATGGATAAAAAGGTGTACCAAGCTGCATCTTCAGTTCTAAGGGTCATATCAGGTTAGCGCTGCATGCTGATCCCCCCAAGACTGGAAGCCAGGTTGCCAAACAAAGAGGAGACCCAGGGGGCAGGCAGCACTCGTAAACCGAAGAGATATTCATTTAAACATCTCATATATTTTACAAATGCAAACCTTCTCTCAAGGTAATGTCAAAATCTCCGAGAACATTCCTGTTTTTGTGATGTCAGGTCCTCGCGCAAATGAGCGGCTGACATTTTTTAACAACATTCATTTCAGTCGAGCTGCCGAGGTGGTACTTCTGTTTTCCTGGGAGCTAATGAAGAGAAAAAGACACACATATGGGACTCTCTCTTTTTTTTTGTCTCATCCTTCGATCTGCGCCCAGATCCATATGCCATATGGGAAAGTGTGGATGAGAAGATCCAAAGAGCTCAATGCATGTTCGGTCTCTCTCCAAATGCAGCTGAAAGAATCAAAAAAGAAGTCTCCCTCTCTTGTCTTGCTCACTCCCCTGGGCACATGAAAGTGAAGGTTACACTTGCAGCCCTTTTAATGACAGTCCTTTTTAGAGGGGTTTTGTTTCATTTGGAGGAAATCTTCATTGTTAATCTGTTGCCTGTTGCCAGGTTTGAACACACGGTGCCATATGTTGTATGCTGCCTCACTACCTCACTTCTAAACCGAGGATTTCAAATTTGTTATTTTGTTGTGTTTCATAACCAGACAGCATGTTTTAGGTGGGCTGATGGGCTTTATTAGTGTGAAGCTGCGGAGGTAGAGTACTTTAAAACTGAAATATATTTCACTTCTTCGTGTTCAGCCCCACTTTAGTGGTGCCGGCTCCAGCCAAAAGGTTTTGACCTGATAGTTTTCATAATGTGCAAAAACCACGAACACGTATGTCGTATCAGTCTTACCTTAAACATACAAACATTTCTCAGCCGGCCGCAGTTTGGGGCTTCAGAGGCGAGTTCTCGCTTCAATCACAACAACGTGCTTTGGCCAAGACGAAGTCTGGAAGCCATTAACGGAGAATATAGCGGGGCTTCGGCAGAAAGTACAGTAAATGTTAAGCAGGTGAGGGATTCGAAAGCTATAATGATGTGAATTTTATGCAATCTTTTACAGAAAAGGTCTTTTTTGTTGAAAATCTCACACACAAAATATAAAATGTGCTGCACGAGCCATATCTCTGCAGAATATAGCAGCATGTTTAGGGGGGTTTGCATGGAGCAGATGTTTATGGATAGCATACTTAAGATACTAACACATCACCGCCTGCATTATATAAACAAAGTAGCCCCCCCCCAACATAAACAATTATTCTAGCTAGTATTTTCGCAGGTGGGAGTACAATATTACTGTGCCAGAGTCCATACATTGCACCATTCATCACCTAATTAGATTTTCATGAAGTAGATTGCCTCCTTATTGGCTGTCACTTCGACTCTACGCTGTCATTGAGAGAAGCTCCTCCTGTGGTCGGCTCCGTCAGCCCATCTTTACTTTGCATACCTGCCAACACAGCTATAAAGAAATTACCCTAATCATCGTGGTAATTAACATCAATAATTATTGACAGTGCCACAGACGGGAGGGAGTGATGGACAAAAGAGCGGCTTTCTTTGTTTGACGCCAATTTCCTGGAAGACAAGTCGTTTCCGCTGTTAAAAAGTCCAGCAAACGTGCCGTATAGAGGAGGTATAGGAGGCAGGTTGACGTCAGATATTTGCTAATGTTCGGTGCCAACCAACAACAGCAGGTGACCCCCCCACCTCCTCCAGCATGCACACACAAACACTCCAGCATTGCAACCCCCTCACATGCATCTCCTCCCTGTTTGCCAGGAGTGCACCTGCAGCTTATTATCCAAGCCTTTAGGTTTATAATGTAGCGCAGGTGCCAAAGTGCCAAAGCACCATTGTAACACACACATGCACACGCACACATACACACGAGTCAACAAACATAACAGGCGCAGAAATGGGCATACACACTTACAGATGTGCGATGATTAATTAATACTATGGTGGGTAAATCCTAAACATTGTTCCCTCCCAGTGTTGGGGAAACACGGGGAGCCCATATGGGAAGAGTCAGATTAAAGGAGAATACCACTCATTTTTAGGAATTCTTATGTGTTGTTGCCTTGAGCATGATTATTTAATGACTTCTGCTCTGTAGACACCAACCTTTAAACCCTGTTAATTGTTTTTCTGTCATTCCATGTCATAAAATGTTGCACTTGGGCAATTACACCGATCAACTACTGCTCAGGAATGACTCGAGCACATGCAACAAAGAGCAAAAAGCGATGACCCGGCCTCCAGACTCCCCCAGATCCCAGTCTACCAGAACAAACTCGAGCCACATGACCCGAATAATCCAGTTTCAGACACCACAGGAGGTCTTCCAGAGGCCTCAGTGGGTCACAGCTGTTTTGGCAACACAAGGTGGACCTACACAATACCAGGCAGGTTGAATGTTTTAATGTTGTGGCTGAGAGGTGTAAATACAAGAGGATGGAGCGTTTTCTAAACACAAACCTAAACAGAGAAGCCAATAACTGGAAAATGTGTGCCGAACATTGGACTTATGGCTTTTGGAAATCAGAGGCAACACTATTTTACTCTAAACTAACAAAATTAACATCATGCTGCATTCAGTCTTAAAACTAGCATCTGAGACCATAAACCCATTAGGAAAATGTTCACTGTGGTAACAAATCAAGTTAGAAGTTGGGTCATTTTCTCATAGACTTCCATACAATCTGACTTCTTCCTGCAACCAGAGGAGTCGTCCTCTGCTGGCTATTAGAAAGAATGCAGGTTTAAGTTGTTTCTGCATTGGCTCCGCTTTTTAGACCTGGATGCTACATCCATATGTTGCACAAGTTACTTACAAAGTGCAGTGAGCTGAGCTACACTACTTGCAAATTAAGCATTACTTCACTGAAGTTAACCCTAGAGAAATCAACCAGCATGTTTTTCACCTTTATTTTATTCAGTCGCTGCAAACAAATTGTGAAAAACACACAGCTAGCTTGAAGTTACCTGCTGGTGTTGCAGACTGCAGGAAAAGATTGATGCTAAGATAATACGGAAGCGCCTCTGTCAGCTACGCATACATGTATGTTTATGCCAGGTTTTTTTTTTTATTTAATTTAATTTTTTTTGCATTGAAAGCTCCAGTTTTCAGATATGGTACAGGTTATTATAATTTAATACAGTATCATGACGTGGTGATCAAGCAGAATACAGGGATGTGTACTGGGGCAAATCTAGGCTTATTCCTCACACACACACACACACACACATATATATATATCACTTCTGTCATTTGCACAGTAGAGGAATACTATAACAGCATCAGTTTAGCTAAAACACATGAAAACTGACACTTGAACAACACTTGTGGCAGATTTACAGGTTCACCCTCCAACCAACCAGGCTGCTCTATTTATCATTTAGGCCATGTGCTGCCTGTTTATGCACCTTTGCTGATAAAGGACGTGTCTCCTTTCACCCGTAAAAGTGTTGGTGCGCACTACTGACAAACTAGAGATTTGATGTGGTTTAATGCGATGTAGGCTAATGTAACATGGTGTGAAGCGGGGAAGTGATGTGATAAAACACTGGCGGACTCACCTGTTGTAATGGTGGAGAGGTTCAGGCTCAGAGAGGAAGAATAGAGACCTGCAGAATCATCCTGGAAAACAGCCTTCTTGTGGACATCAGTCACCTGAGCAGAATTTAGAATAAAAGGACAGATGTTACAAATAAATCAACTTAAAAAGGAAACAACAAGCACAACCAAGAAAGAGCAACTTCTATCTCAGTCACTGAATGCTAATATAAACCTTAGTTTGTATATATTCTAGTCAGGAGATGGGTGTTCTTCTGTGATGTGATAAAATGCAGCATGATATGGAAATCATTTGCTCTCCTTCACGGAAAGGTCAAAGGTCGGACTCGTGTCCCGACCGGCAGCTTGTACCAGAAGCTGGTCGAGATGCAATGTGTTGTTCAAGGACACTTTAGCAGTGTGGCCGCTCGTGACAGTGCAAGGACATTGTGGATGATCTCTCCTTGCATTTAGCCTCAAAAACAACAAAAATTTATGTTTTTTCTTGCTGGACTAGGCCTGCAGCATCCATGGGCATATGCGCGTTTTGCTGCAGAAATAGCAACTTGCCTCTTTGTCCAGCGTAATTTCACTTTTACTGCAAACCAGGCCGCATTATGGTGCAGGAGGGAACATCTGTCTTTACCCTCGTATCATTTGTTTCAACAGTCTTTTAATTTCTAACATGCTGCGCATTTATGTTGTGTATGTTCAGGGGAAGTAAAAACATACAGTGACTAAAAGAAAAACTTCGCTGGTGCCTATTTTTTCGTCCGCTTTGTTTGGTGATGATTTTGTGCGCCGAATTGATGGGAAACCACAGGGAGCTCCAGGCGGGCTGAGACACTGACCACAGGCACCCCGATCCAGACTCAGTGACAGACCTTGTGGTGACATCTGCTTTTACTCAGGGAGAGCACTTCAGCACTTAATAAAGCATGTAATCACGCTGTTGTAACTTGGGAGCAGACAAAGCAATGCAAGGCGCGCGGCGGACGCTTTCGTATACTGACTTTTCCCTCAGTCGAGAAATGTCTGTTTCTGCTTATCTGATTCCAGTTTATCAGCAATTCCGCGTTAAAACCCAAATGAAGACAAACGGCTCCTTAAAGCCGTTATGATTGATTACAGGTCTTTACGGAATAAGCAAGAAAGCCATTTATACTACTGGAAAAAGGTGTTGGTCTCTTTTCCTACATACACCTGCATGCAATTTTCTACATGTAAGTGGACAGGAAAAGGGAAGGAGTTGCAGTTTTTAATGCCAATGTAATTTAGGAGGGCGAAAGCTGCACATTGCAACCAACAAAAGGGGGTTTTGTGGGCTTTATGACAGCTGGGGTACAGTTCTTTTTTTTGTCGTCGACCCAACATGGCATGCCGATGAGGCAGACAGACCACGCCACATTGCTGGAATAGTTAGATTTTTAAAAAATACTCTCAGGTCATCTCTCAGGTTTACAATTTATACGGCTGCGCCAGTTCTGCAGTGCACAGGCAGGCTAAAGTGAAATTCACTTTGAGTGTGTTCTCTGCATCTCTTCTCATATTTCAGCTAAACTGCCTCCTCGCCAGGGCCAAGGAATGCATCAAGCGCCATAAATCAGGGCCTTGATAGGAACTTGGCAGCCAGACAGCAGTGCAGAGAGCTGTGTTATGTAGCTACAGTACAGTAAAGATGTTTTAAGGTGAACATTACCATCTTGGTGGAAGAGAAAAACGAGGGGGAGGATACTTTGATTCAGGGGAGTTTTGTCCAAATGACAGAGCATTGAAAGCCCTCCTCACCTCCTTCAGCCCTTTGCATTCCTGCACTTGTGAATCACTATGATCACCAGGAGGAACACCGGGCCTCAAACCTCGGTCTGGCGCTGCTTTTAATTTCATACAGTTTTGTTGGACTCTTGGTGTGAAAAGTGTGCGCAGGTGGGTTCGCTCGCGCTCTGTGTCGCGTCTCTTCCTTGTCGCTGGCGAGAAAGAAGGGAGAGAGTTCATGTAAAGGAGGCAGCCGGCACTGTGTGTGCCAGGTTTGTTTGTCACATCTCCGCCTGTCTGCGCCTTATGCAAATGGGCAGGGGGCTGGGAGGGACGGCTCCATGGGAAACTGCTGGTGCTAATCCAGCATGTTGAACAGGGGAGGAGAGGAGTACTTTTCAATAAAGCACCCCCACCCCTCTGTCAAGTCATACACACACAAACACACACATGTACACACACATGAACAGCGTGTTCTCATCCTATGTACGAACAAACATCAATACAAAGACGCACACATACACACACACACGAGTTCTCTCCCTCTCTCTCTCCTCTCTCTCACACATAAACACTGAACACCTGTTTCGTTTCTGCGCATCCAAACAGACATGCTTTAATATGTGAACAAATCCCACGATCTTAAGACCCACTCTCAATCCGCCGGGTGTAACACCAGGGTGCTTTGAATGAGATAACAACAAGCCTCAGTGTGATCGGCCTGTACTACCACCTAAAGATAGACTAATAACACGCTCCAGCCACAGTCCATGACTTAGACTATGAAATTTATGCAAATTTGTGTGGGAATACACAGCGCTGAGAGTACTATTTAGGACTAGCGCATTCTTTTTTCCTTTCTTTTTTTTTTTATTCCCCAAGCTCTCTTCAGCTAACAAACAAACATAGGCTGTTGTGTGGCCCCTCATGAGCGCTGAAGGTCTTCACAGAAAAAGATGCGCTTTTTGTGAGATTTCTTAGAATTTTTTTTTTTAAGCAGAGCACATTTTAACGGCACTGTGATTAATTAGTTAAAGACACAGTTTCACAATGACACAATATACATGTATTGTTGACACTTAGATGAGCAAACTGTCTGTACATAATAGAAACTCCGGAGCACGACAATGGAAGTTGTGTCAAGAGTTGTTGAGACTCGCAACCTCGGTCATCCCTTAAGGTGGTTGAAACATCCAACCTAGCATTAGCAGCCAAACAAAGGCATAAGAACGGCACAAAGGAACACAACCGCCTAACAAACCATAAAACGATTTTAGAGTAATTTAATATAAGCTCGTGGAAGAATACATCCGTCAAAGTAATCCTCATGTATTAGCTGTAGTACTGAGTAAACACACAGTAGGTAGGAGCAGCAGATTCGCAGGTTTTGTAGCAATTATCACACCAAGTCAAGTTGCTGTTAGGTACACGGTAGATTTAAAATAACAGTCATGCTCTCCAATAGAGAAATTAGACTAATGTTACAAATTTACCCAACAAACATTATTATTAATGATGCAAATCTACCTCTTTAATTTAAATATGAGAACCTACAATCCTCAGACATTGTAAAATTATGAAGAAAAATTCTAGATGATTTGAGTTACAATATGTTTGTTGTGTTTAGTTAGAGAATCCGAATTTAGAAACACAGGATGGTTACACGGACAAAAAACATATTTAATTAAACTTACGAATAAAGCCGGGAAGAACAGAGAACAGCTGGAGATCCACCTCAGTCTAAAAATCCAACAAAGTGACAAGAGAGTCAATTCAAAAAGGTAATAACAGACTAAGCAAACACTGGAGATACTGCAGAAACACAAAGAGACTTACAGGAAAATGTAGGTAGAAGAAAAGCCAAGGACCACTGCAGGTAACAGGAGCCAAACTTGACTAACTGGCACGAAAAGAAGAAAAGTTGAAGACAATGAACGCACACAGGGGCTGATTGGAAGGCACAGGTGAAATCAATCAGAGCAGCAGTAGTGACACACACGGAAATGATTAAAGGACAAGGAAAAATTACAACCAAAACCAAAAACCATGACAATATTAACTTACCAACATCTGAAAAATGAAATTCTGTGACAAAACTTACGAGCCTTGAGCTTGCATGGTCGTGAATACCACAAGAGAGACAGCATTTATCAGGACACAACCCCATTTGAAAACACTCCAGGCTACAATATAATAATATCTGGTTAGCTTAGCCTAGCGTAAAGACTGTAAACAGGGAAAACAGTCTCTCTCCATGGAAACCACCTATTAAGGCCTCTAAAAAGCTCACCCTCATTAACTCATAATAGGATATAGGGTTATGATTGTGTAAAATATTAAAAATAAAATTTGGTTGTTTATGAGGTTTATTTGTGAGACTATTTCTTGACAAGTTGAAGGAGCTTCCTCTCAGCTAGCATAAGTTAGCATCATGAAACAGTCAGTCTCTCTCTCTGGATGAAAACCCCAACTGGTTACTCTATAAAGCCCATTAACATATTATTTATAAGTTGTTCAGTTTATAAAAAGTATAATTTTGGTTGTAAATAGAGGTTATTTGCAGGACTATTTCTTGACAGGTTAAAGGAAATTCCTCTCCGTTAGCTTAAGTTAGCATAAAGAAACAGCTAGTCTCTCTGGATCAAAACCACCTATTGGTTACTGTATAAAGCACACTTGTTAACATATTAATTATAGATTGTTTAATCAGTAAAGAAAAATCTAATTTTGGTTCTGTATGCGGGTTATTTGCAGGAATATTTCTTGATCAGTTGAAGGGACTTCCATTCTGTTAGCTTAAATTAGCGTAAAGAAACAGCTAGTCTCTCTGAACAAAAACCACCTATTGGTTACTATAGAAAACTCTCTAATTAGCACATTTATAGGTTTATAAAGATTTATCTTTAACCTGTAAAACATCTAATTCTGGTTGTATATAGTTGTAATTTGCAGGACTATTTCCTGACCAGTTGAAGGGACTTCCCTTTAGTTAGCTTCACTTAGCATAAAGAGCAAGCTACAGCTAACTAAAGCTAACGCCATACGGCAATAGCTAGTTTTTTGTTTGTTTGTTTTTACACTTTGTACAGAGTAAACAAACAAGACATAGGCCTAATTAATATGCTTATCAGTAGTCTTCAGAGGTTTCAGACACAGTTAGCTTGCTGTTTTCCCTGCTTATATTCTTTATGCTGAGCTAAGCTAACATCTCCTCAACAGTCAGATACAAGTGTGTGTTTCCTAGCTCTCTGTAGGTTAGCTAATATTTCCCAGAAAAAGTAAAATACTGAAACCTTTTCCCTTGTGGGTTATGACAGATTGCATCCTATTTCACTGAAAGTACACTTTCCTTTTTATATGAAAATTGCAGCTCCACATTGTCTGCACCAAACACCAACAATATAAATCTGCACAAATTCTATCTTAATCACTTCCTGCTAGATAAAGTGCATTAGACTCATACTTTGATGCCAAAAGACGAAAGGATCAGATTAATTCATTACCTGCCTCCAACAGCACACAAGATGAATATTATAGTCCTGCCATAAAACTTGGGGATGTGACAGAGTTCTTTGTGCTGCCATTGGCTCGCGTCCAGTAGCCCAGTCCAGCCTCTGCACTCACAGGTTTGTGTGAGAGAACGCGCTGTGCTTTCCCCCTCTACATCCTCTCTTTGGTTCACAGTCAGACGCAACGTTGGAGAACCACGAGGTGCTGTTACCTCTCCTGGATCCATAAGGGTAGAAAGAAGGGGCGAAAAAAAAAATGGACAAACACAAAGGCAATCAACAAATCCCCTTTGCTTGAGCCCAGCGAAACATAATAGGACCAAATCATCATCTATTTAGCTTCGTCAAATCACTGACAGCAGGCCTTGATAAAAGAGAGTGGAAAATATGTAGGGCACAAGACGCTGCCAAGACCCTCACCGACAAGAGCCCCCCTATTGAAGCCAGATGTTGACTCAACTGGCCAATTTTGATAAATGGCATAATGATTACCATTATAGATCGGGTAATTTTATATCAGCGTGCCACATTGTTGGTCCTCTTTAATGATATCCAAATGAACTCCGGTTTGTGCCTGAGGCCAGGTGGGCTTCTCTGGTGTTGGCGTGCAGTGCTTTAACCACCGTGAGGAGGGCGCCCCTGTTCCAAACAGGGCACCTGGACTTATGGGCACCGCTGACGGTTCCTGTTGTTGTCATCAAGTGTCCAGCTGAGCCCTGAGCCCATCACACAGGACCCTAATGAGACTTAATTGGCGCTTTAGCCTGACTTTTGCCTCTTTCAATGTCCCCAATCCCATTAGAAAGGCTTTACTCGATCAGAGCTTCATGTACTTGACACAGTGACCCAGATGGATGTTACCTTGCATGACCCTCCGAGGTTCCAGCAGCCGGATTCTGCTCTGGTCCAAACACCGTAGTCTGTCTCCCATACCTCAGGGATTGGGGTATTACTGTAGATTAGCCGGAGTAATACCACGATGGAGCCACGGGTATGCAGGGTCATGGGATCACTCTAGGACATGAAGACTAATGTTTGCTTTCAGGAAAAACTGTCACAGACACACTACTGAGAATCAATGAAATCCAATTAGTTAAATACTTAAAGTCAAATACCGGTAGTCGTCTTTCCTCTGATCTGACGCTGTCCTTGTTCCACCTCTGCCGCAATCACTAACCTTGTTTTCCTCTTTCCGTCTGCTCTTTCACAAGCTTTCCTGAGTGACATGATCCTGAACATTGCAGTTATTTTGCTATCCGGTCAGGTGTCCTCATCTGTGTAAAGTACCTCAACACAAATTAATAGGATGAGGATGAGGGGGTTGAATGTTACATTTAATTTGATCAAAGTTGGCCGTGTTATTAAGTTATTCATATTTTCTGTGGAACCTCCCCTTGACCTACAAAAGTCTGAAAATGCTTCCAGAAATAAGATAACTTAATAGAAATATACGTGAATGATATGAGGTCGTGTTATTTATTTGCCGGATACAAGATCAGATGTCTGAATTTCCGTCTAATCAGTTTCAGTGATTATGACTGAGTCGCACGTGGGAGGATATTTCCTGCGTCTGTTTGCAGAGTGCAGCATTAAGTACCCAAACCTACCAAGTACCAAAGTATATATATGGATGTAGATGGGTGACAAATTAAAGTCACCCATCTACATGGGTCAAATTAAGTCAGTAAATGTCTTGGTAAGGTGTTAGGCTAACTTGTGCCTGAATAGCTTCAATATACCTTTTCATTGATTGATGAAGTCTCTTGAACTTTACTGAAGGGATGGAGCATCATTCCTCCAAAAGGTCATTCGAGTTTTTCATGATAGTGGTGATGGAGAGTGTTAACACACTGGTCCAAAATCTCAAAAGTGTTCAGTTTGACTGAAATCTGGCAACTGCAACAGTCATAATGTATGATTCAAGTCTTTTCTTCGTTCAGTGAGCCCTTGTGCCCTGTGGATGTGGGGGCATTGTCATCCCGGAGGAGACCATTGCAATCATGAACCACAGCATAAAGGTGATCCCTCAGAACAAATTTGTGAGCCCCACAGCATAAGAAAGCCCCCAGATCCCCTTATTGTAGGGCTTAAGGGATATATATGTCCAGAGGATCCCCAACATATTACTTAATTTATCATTTTGAGGTGCATTTGTGTAGCATTAGGTGTCTGAGCCTGGGAAACCTTAGTCATGTGCAGTCAGACCCTTCTGTAGTACAGAATAGTCTTCACTACATCTCATTATCATTCTGCTAATGGGGGTAAAACCCTCTAGTTTGGCTGTGTTTCTTTAAACAGAGTTAAACTGGGCAGCAACAAGCCAAGGATTCAGTAACAGTGTATCCTCAAAATAGTGACAGGGAATAGCTTTGGTTGAATATTTGCATTCAGAGAATCAAGCTCTATCATTAAAACGACTAATTCACCTAAAAAAAAAACTCATTGGCAAAACTTAAATTTTTCAGTGTGGTAGGTTGCGGTTGAGGGGATTTTGAAAACAGTGACATGTAGTACCATGCAACTTCTGGCCACCTAATGGATTTAATTCCAATTGTTCTTCCCCTTTTAGCTCTGATTTGGTCTCCACCGTCTCCAGAGGAAACTATCTGGCTCTTTAGCTGCTAAATAACACACTGTGTGCACCAGCTAGTTGCTAACTTTGTCTGTTTCCCTTTGGCGCTAGGCAGGTAATGTACGGTGTCTAAAGGTGTTGGATTCCTGTAGTGAAGGGAATTTTGAAAACCGTAACATATTGATAGTGGAAAGGGAGGATAAAGCTGCATGAAATTTGCGGCCGATCACAAGTTTATACCCACAGTTCACATTCAGAGAGTCAGACTAGGGGAGCCTTACCGGATGCCCTGAAGGGAATTTAAACCCTGATCTACCACTGGGCCATAAACACCCCCACCCCCAAACACACACAAAACACATATGCATCCCTACAACCCTAACCCTTAATATAATTTGAACAGTTCTGTATTTTGTATTCCCCAGCAATTTTCATCCAGCTGTCTTGTCGTGTCCCAATCATTCAAAGTCAATGAGGAACAAATGCAACAAAATAAACACAAGAACGAGCCGCAGTCTTGAAGTCATTTTTGTAGCATAGCTCATTTTATTGTTTAAACAGTTTTGCATAGGAAATATATCCACTTCCAGTAATTGACTGCAGTAAAAACAGCTGCTAGCAGTATAGGCTGGATATAACAGTAACAATCACAAAAGTTGAGCCTTTATTTACACTGATTTTAATCTTGTGGCAATTTTAGCCCCTGCACCAAATGTAACCAGCTTGAAGGCATCGCCTAATGCTTGGCGTTTCTAAAATCAATAAAAGAAGGGATATCAAGGCCTTCGCTATACAGTTCACAATGGACACCTGTGGCTCCTAAACTGTAAATGAAAAGATAAAAAACAAAAAAAGGTTTCCAAAAGTCCTCTAAAACGTACATTCAGATACATACATAGACCTTTGCACACACTTGCAGTGTAACTACGATCACTACTGGAGACTGTTTACATATTGTTTTGTTGGTGTTGTTGTTGTTGTTCGTTATATATAATTCCACCATGATTCCTAAAATAGAGTAAAAATGTGTGCGCAGAGGGAAGTAAAAGTGCCACAAGACCCAAAAAGAAATCAGCCCTGCAGAGAAACATGGTGACTAAATCTTAAGAAAAGACATTATTTCCTCCTTTCACTGCACTCAATGTAGCACTGACCCTCCCGCCCCGCTCCCCCTCTCAGGAAAAAAAAGAAAAGAAAAATAAGAAGGAACATTTCCTATCAGATTTTTTGAACAAGTTCGACGTGGGCATTGTGTGCTGACAGAATTAGGAAATTAATAAACCACCAAAAAAAGCTCCAAAAAACATCAAAGAAGTAATAAAGAGCATATTTCCAGATGAGTTTGCCACATTCTGTTCTGTGTGATGCTGTTTTTTTTTTCTTTCTTGTCACATAGGAAAGTAAGTCTATCACATTTTACAATTATATACAACAGACACTTGGACAGCGTGAACAGGCACTGCATTGCTATCTTTTTGTCTCCTTTTGGTGAATGTTACATCCTGTAAAAATGCTGGTTTTCATGTTTCATAACAACCTGATGCCAAGTGACTAGCAGCTAGCCAAAGTATGGAAGATGTGTATTGCTCATGTAGGATGAAAATGAAGCGCTAATGTTTCCCTTACATGTATTCGCCCTCTCAGTCCTCGACAGAATGCGTGACATTCAGCTAAAAAGGAACAATCGCACATATTGCATGAGTGCCACAGGTCCTCCTTGCATAAAGTTGTCCTGTTTCTCTGTGATCGGTGTAATAATACTTTCTATAATAAGGTGGCGGGAGCGTCAAAATCAGCCTCGAATGGGGCTCTTGAAGCTGCTGATGGGTTGAACACTGATTATTTTAAATGAAGTTTTAAGAGCTTTCTGACAGGCTACATTCACACCCTGTGAAGCGATAGAAAGACCACGCCCAAAAAGAAAACGCACAACCTCAGCCAGAAGGTACAGAACCCCTTCTCTGAAGCACCTGAAATTAATGTATGAATGGAGGGTTTTTCTAAAGTACATCAGGCTTTGACAGCATGTGGAAAGTGCAAAATGAGGGATGCCTGGATGCATTTACTGACATTTTAAGAGATTTTTCAAGAGAGCGTCGCCTCAGCGTTGGCCAGCCGAATCGGATATACATATGGCGAGACGTAGCACCAATCATCATGCGACAATTTTCCGAAAAGAAACGAAAAAAAATTAAAGAAAGAAAGAAAGAAATTATCTGACAGATTCATCAAGGACGTTTGTCACTGCAGATTTTACCCTGCTTCTCACTAAAGGTCAGGTGCAATCTGGGGCCTTTTTTTTCCTCCACTGGTTTAAGTGACGACACTTCCCAGCTGCTACAAGAAAACACACTCACGCCACCATCTTGTTGGACAAGAATTCACACCCATTTCCAAAATTAAAAAAAAAAAAAAGAAAAGAAAAGAGAGATAAATCACATCACACTCGCTATGGCCACACTAATGAAAGAACAACAATTCAAATATTCATGAAGTGTTTCCCAAATGGAAATATCTAACCACTAACCAAGTTCAGAAATAATAATATTAATAATAAAAAAAGCCTTCATTGTTGTTGTTTTTGTATATTTTATGGGTCTGTATAGAATACCCCCCTCCCCTTTGTTTTAACTTTACAAACAGGAATACAACACCTGATGAAAACACTTTAGATTCTACTAATCAGGGAAATCTGGAGAGTTCTAACTCAAATCCAGCCTCTGAAACAAATAAAACGAAAATTCCAAATTAAATTTTTTTTTTCCTAAAATGGAATTGACTCATTTTTCCCAAGAAATGAAGATTTACAAATACGGGCTTCAAAGAAGAACTCCCCAGAAAGTTTACAGTGTACAAACTCCTGTCCTATGGCAGGCATCTTTTTTTTTTCTCAATAGAAAGACCCTCATCTTCTCTCGTTGTGTAGTGTCAGAGGCACTCTACCACACATCCAGCGCACAAATTCACCCACGTACAACACACGCGCATGCACACTCAAGCTGCCAAAGCAGAGTTCAACCCCACAGACTACTGCTATCGACGCGATCAGGATATTTACCTTTATGTACAGTCTCCTATTCAAATAAACACCAACAGCACAGTGACCCTGACACATTTTTATCTTGCACACATCCACACACAAACACACTTGGGGACAATGCACTTCAGTGGGGTCTCCAATGGCCAAAGGCTGCAAAGCACTTATAGTTTTTTTTTCTTGTAAAAGAAAAATCAACAACAAAAAAAGACAGAACAGTGCACATAGAACGGGGTGACTTTTTCAGTTTTTTTTTTTCTGCATAAGAATTCTGGGTGAAGACGGAGAGATTGAGCTTGACTTGAGGATTTTTTAACTTTTTTTTTTATAACAATGATTTCTGCCCTCTGCTTTTGCTGGAGAGCCACCTCTCCGACGGAAACTTTTCTTTCACGATTGTAAGGGAAAGAGTGCAAAAGGTGTCACAGCAGCATCGGTGGCGCCGCTCTTACTTTCTGTTTATTTTTACATTAAGGGTGGTAAGATTTGATACGTGATTGATATAAATAATGCCCTGTAATACGCCTGAGAGATTTAGTTCTGAACACTGTACGGGAGAGAAGATGATTGCCTATGTGCTATTTAAGTGCTCTATTTTACTTCTAGTGGGTTCTATTTAAGCTTCTACTGGGCCATTGGACATGGAGTTAGAAAACACATTCTTCTGCAGTCCAATATTTAGCGTACTCTACGGGGCTCCGCTGGGGACGTGTCTCAGGAATTGACATACAGTATGTGCATATCGTATATACATTTATACAAATCTACTACTTATAAAATACTTTCTAAAGGCTTGCCCGAGCCTGTCTGGAGCTGATTTGGACAGGTCTCACTAGCATTAGTCGGTGTGTGATTGTTGCGCAGGTCACAGGCCACTTCACTGATGTGTTTAAGGCATCTACTTGGGAATTGCATTCGGCGACATCTAGAATATTACGGTGTAAGATTGGATAAAGAGCGTGCCACGGCTGACCGTCGCACGCTCCGGAGGGATCTAATGGGATTCGACGTGAAAAAACATGATTCCTTAAAATGATTGTCACACTCAAGTCAAGCCGTCTCTCCTGTGAAAAATGAGCTCCTTCAAGATGCTAGCACCCCAGGTGGAAAGTTGAAAGTAAGAGTCACAGTAGACCAATCAGTGACTTTGCAGCCGTAGAAAGACCAAGGGTGCATTTTTTTAAATCTAGAAAAATACCACCCCTCCCCCTAAAACTCCCGAATTCATAATACACTGGAACATGTCTCACCATCATTCGGTAGGCCTATACGCTATAGAGAATAAAACCAAAGAAGAAAAGAAAAAAAAAGACCTTGTCTTACACTGCATAGAAAGCAGTCCCCACTTTGGTCAATAAAAAAGGAAAACACCCACAACAACAACAACATCATCAACAACAACAACGACAAACAACGATATCAACAAAATAAATGCATTACAATATTGTCTATCTCCAAACTAGCCTCTAATAATTGACGCATCTATAAGCACTACCTACATAGGCAAAACTTGGTATTGCATAATTTTCATAATTCTGAATTCCACCCTCCACAATAGTAGCTGGAAGATGAACAAAATGAGCATTGAAAAAAAAAGAAAGAAAACAAAAGATGACAGGTTATTAGAAAAACCACCAAAAATACTGAAAAAAAATGCTGGTTGATTACAAACTTTAAAACGGCAACTATACACAGCCTTGATATGCAATGTAACTGTGAGATAGAGTAGTACATGAAGTTAAAAATCAACAATTTCATTCAGAGTACAAAACAATTCTTATCATAAAAATGTTAATTTTTTTTCTATAATGATAAATGCAGCAAAAACAAGTGTAGTGATGTCTCTATATTCAAAGGCAAGGCACGTAATGTGGACTATATGTCATCGTGCAAATTAAGAGTATTGGAGAGATTTTCCTTGTATAAATACGTCTGGACTGGAGAGGCAATGGCTGTGAACATGCCGTGCACAATTCTAGATTTCAGGGATTTGCCACCACCTGGATTCATAATTTCAGTTTTACAACCTCTACCATTTTAGAGTTAACCTTGCACAAAGTGTAGCTTTACCCATAAGCTTACGCTACATTTGCATGAATAATAATTTTCCTTGAATTAACACTTCCATAATTTCTGTTTTGTAAACATAAGCTTTAGAAGCTGATGGCCAAATGCATATGCTCTTGATCTTATCGTGAACATTTAAAAAAACAAAACAAAATGCCTCTTTAACACACTATGTGCGTCTCATTTCTTTACTTATGTTCGATTATTTTTTAAAAATGTTTTCCCCCAAAATAAATTAAAAAAAAATCTCCCCACAATGATGGGAAGGGCTCAAAATAGGTGCTGGTTTTGCTCAGCGCTGCACAGGTAGCTTAATGCTTGCCTTCAACTGCCTTTCACACTCGATGTTTTTCTCATGCGAGGAGACGGATATGTGACTGAAATCAAATTCAAATGTTTTCTTAAACATTTTTACCCATAAAACATTTAATATTTATCCCCCTTCCTTTAGAGTCTTAGGGCTGACAGACTGATAGCTTCCCTTCAACAATTCAATTGCACTTGCCTCTGTCGATTTTCTTATTCTGCGTCTTTTTTTAAAAAAAAAATTCCTTTTGCAAAGGAGTTGCAAATTCTTTTATGAGGGGTCCAATCTCAAGCCTAGCATTTAGTGTTTTTTGAAAACTGCATCAAGAGTTCTCAACTCTTACCATAAGTGTTTACATTAATTCTTAAAGTAAGTAGCAGTAAAGAATAAAACAAAGTCAACACATTTTCTGAACAAAGAGTCGTATCACAGTAAACTGAAATCAAACGGAAGAAGAAACACTCTGAATTCACATGTTTTTGTTCCTATGGTGTACACAGTGAATCGTTTGATGCAGGAAAGCCTCTTTTCAAGAGGTCTGTGTTGGAGAGCTTAGAGTCTCTGAGCCATCCACCAGGCAGGTGTCAATATGCAGACCCCCTCACTTGTGAGTGTGTAAATCTAGATTTTACATCTTCCTCCAACATGGAAAAATAGTAGGAATTGCCGCTAAGAGACTAGAGTGTCATGCAATAAAACATTAAGGCATCTATACATCACAGTATTTGAATGGATTGAAAAGTTCTGCAAACACAACAACTGACTGGTGGGTGGTGGGTGTTTGGGCCGAGCAAGGAGACGGCAGACCTGAAGCTTCTTCTTTTTTTCTCTCTCTCTCTTTCCTCTGAACCAACCCTCGTCTTCACTTCAGGGCCGGTGTCCGTCATCGGGAGGGACGGGAGTTGGAGGTTTTGAGGGGGGGAACTTGGAAGAGGGTGAGATGGGGGTTGGGGGTATGCAGGGGGTTTATGCAGCACCTGCTGCTATGCTGGTTTCATCCATGGCTGCGGACACCTGTAGTGCTAGCTCTGCGCCATCAACACCCCCACCCGCCCATCCACCTCGGGGGTCATCCGGCCTCGGTGTGTTCAGTTCCCTGTCTCGGCGGGGACCAGGGGCTCACCAATGATGTTTATGCTGTAGTTCTGGTGGACATTTGTTGGCAGAATCGGAGTCCCGTTCGACACTTGGAATGGAACTAAGCTCGCCCAGGTACCAGGACTGCGGAGAGGGGAGACAAAAAAGACAAAGAGAGGAGAAGAGCGATTAATGAAATGCTACTACTGTCTTTGTGCAATTAAAATTCACTAATGACCATCATAGTTGCTCTGCTGTCAGCCATCAAGGTCTAATGTTTGCTTTATTCAGACTACAACACTAGCTTGTCAATCTGAGGTGATTCCACATGATGTGAGCAGGCCGTGACGCAGGCCCTCCTCTGTGCATTGACGGCAGTATAGAAAAGAATGAGTGCGATTGGTGGTGGTGAAAGTGGGGGGAGGTTGTGGGTAAAAAGTATGGGGGTCCCTACACAAAGCTGTCCCATCCCTATTCATCTCACGCTAATGGCAAAACAACACAGTGATTGTTCCTGGGGAGCAACGGTGCTAACTGAAAACGCGAGCGGGAACAAACAGCATGTTGTTCCCGAGGGGTGCTGCGCTATGTAGATGTCAGATAATTAGCCCCCTCCCCAGCCTCCCCCTTTTTCTTCCCCACAGGCCCCCAGTGTGCACTCATCTAACAACCTCCCACCTCTCGCATCACCCGCTCTCGCTAAAGTATACCTGCGACGCACATTCGGGCTCACCAATAACAACCTGTCCGATTTGCCGAGAAACTGTTGCAGCAGCAGCTAAAAGCCTGACGCACAAGAAAAAAAAAAAAAGCAGCAAACTGTGGGACAAAGAAAGTGATGAAAAATGCAGGAAAAAGTAGAAAAGAAGAAATGCTTGAAGGGGAAGATGGATGGGAGTTGTTTTCAAGGGAGACAAAACACAGACAACCTCTAAAGTCTGATGCTGCTGCTTTGCAGAGGTGAAACACAGACTTCATTCTTTGTACAGCTTCACTAAGAGACAACAGTGTCTGCGTTCATGAAAGCGCCTCATCAAGCAGTCTGCGTTTTGTATAAATCACCAGTCGCTGCTCTTTTACTTAAAACAGCGGAGGAGCAAATTCAATTCACCTCGCAGCCTTTACGAAGGAGTGAAAGAGAAAGAAACAGAGATGTATACAACATAAAAGCAAACATCACTCAAGTTTTAGGTTGCGTTTCAGTGCGCAAAGTGTTAAAAAAAAAGACTTCAAGGCTAATCCTCTCGAGCAGTTTTTTTCCCCCCTGTCCAACCCGTCCTCATGCTATCCTCCTGCTTTCTTCCCTCCCCTCCTTCTCTCTTTCACCCTGCCAAAAATCATCGGACAGGAAACGGGGGATTAAGTTTTTCCTACCTTGCTGAACAAAGAGCGCACAGAGCGGGCAAGGGCTGCAGCTTTCTCTTTTTCCTGTTGGCTTTCTTTTTTTCTTTCTTTCTTCCTCCCTCCCTCCTTTCTTTCTTCCATCTCTCTGTTTCTCTTTCCTTATGAAACTCCTCTCAGGTAATGGCTTACATTAGGAAGGACCACACAGCTACAGAAGGGCACTTGCGAGCTTTGTTTTTTTTTTTGGTCTGTGTGTTCAGGTCGGTTTTAATCTCGTTACAATCGACGGCTGTCAGTCCGTATCTGCATCCTATAAGCTAAAGCTGCACTAAACAGGATTTTTATGTAAAGAAAGCATTCTCTCTATCAGTGTGTGTGGAGCAGGTCTGCCTTATCAGTATGACTGAACCTACAAAACAAACAGAAAATGAGGGCCCCATCCAGAGCAGGCATTTTGCCTCGTGCGGCTTTTTAATCATTTGGTAAGAAACCATCACATTTAGGAGAATTCTGGGTATCAGCTCTCTTTTGCTGCAATGCAAATTTGTTTATATTTCATCTCCATACAAGTTGTTGCTTTACCAGTCGAAACCCTGGCCTCTATCGCTGTGTTTCCTTAGGTAACCTTCAAGATGGCCTCCCTCTGCCCTGTCCAGCTCCCAAACCTCACTAATTCTACTCCCCGCAAGCACAGCCCGGGCATACAGCGTGCTTCGTTTAAGGATTAGCTCCCTAAATTAGATTATCTAATGGCATCTTAATGGATTGCTGACCCATTTCCTGCACAATGGCAACATGCGAGTCTGGCAGCTTTTTAATTTGGGGGCTAGTACTGAAGAGGCATAGTGGAGCTCTCCATTTAAAGGGCAAGCAAGATAAAAGAGAACCGATTCCATCTATACGTTTGGTGCAAATAATCCATCAAAGAGGAACGGACATAATAGAATTATCATCCCGTCCTTAGAACAAATAAACTAAACTCAGGCGGGATCTATTTTGTCTGTACTGTACAGTCACATGGAGGAAGGAGGAGGAGTACGCTGGAGTGTGAGTGGAAAAAGAGACCTCAATCTGCTGCAGGGGACATTTTCTCTGCTACCTCTACTGGCCTATTAGGAGGCCTGTTGGAGGGGCTTCTGCTGTGTGCATTTGTGTTTGTAAAAACTTTCGTAACTTCGAGTGAGCGCAAAATGACCTGCACACACACACACAAGCACACACACACATACATGGATACTCCACATATCCAGGGAAAAGGGGAAAGGGGAGACGTAACAGGAAAAGGCTTAGCTCAGCTTGCTCGCTCTACCATGGTGAAACGGTTCAGGTTTTTCTCCCCAGAGAAGGGGGGAGATACAGTATGGGAAGCGAGGGGGAGGAGAGGCGGGGGAGGCGTTTGTAACTTTAGGTTAAAGAGAGTAAAGCATGACTTGAGCATAAAGTCAAACAAAGCAAAGCTTGTTTGAAAGCGGTGAGTAAATTAACCTCACATGGCTACAAATGTGACCTGAAATGACTTTTTTATTCTACTTCATTTATTGTAATTAGTTCGATCAAAGCTTGAGTGGTGAAATATTTAGTTTTCAGTGGGTGAGAATCCAAGAGGAAAGCTACGTTTTATTCTGCATTATTTGCCATCTTGCAGGTCAAGAATAACAGAAGAGTGTAACAGAGTAATGACTGTATTAGACAGAAATAAAGCTTCACAAGAAAAATCAAGCTTCTCCTTTCAGATCTTTTGGTCTGCAAGAATCTATTTCGAGGGAAAAAAAGATGGAAGAAAATGTTTTTAAAAAATCTAGTTTTAGATTTTACAAATTATTGGGAAATGTGGGAAACACTTAAGGCAAGAAAAAGACATGAAGGAACAGAAAGGAGGGGAAAGACAACATGAAAGGGACACAAGGAAATGTGTGTTTTATCAAACAAATGTATGACCTCATCTTAAAAAGTGATCAGTAACAGCTACTGATCAAATAATTACATTTACATGTGATTTTATCGTTTAAATGTGTAACTTTCTGTAATGCGAGGAGTGAACAATCAAGAAAATCATACATTATATGAATAATTTGTCATTTTAAGGGTGTGTATGTGTGTGTTGTGGTGTGAGAGAGACAGAGAGACGGCATGAAAGAATGAAAAGGTTACCTTTGCCAAGTAATCCCCAAAGTGTCGTCAGTGGCACTGGGGCCATAATGCCTGCCGTTTTGAGTCACGCTCCAGTCACACTTCCTCAGCTGTCAATTGAAACCTAGCAGTCAGATCACTGAGCCAAGACAACTTCCACTTCAGATTACACTACAACTCAACACTATATACACACATGCATGCAGAAGAGCCTATTGCAGGAGCAGCAGAAATAAAAGAAATGACTCCAAAACGAGTCCTAGCTGTTACTGAGAATATGAGAATAATGACTGTGTTTTCATTACTTGTTGGGGAAAATAGCAGGAAAATCAAAGCTATGGATAAGAACAGACATAAAAGAAAAAGGCATGCAATCACAGTTAGTGGTAACAGCTAACCTGGAAGCAAAAAAAAATGCAGTTAGTTAGTTAGAAAATGTGAGTGGCATCATATAGGTGGTTCATATGTGAGCAGTCACTACTGTTTACCTGAAGCCATGCAATCCACTGGATGCATGCACCCTGTCGATAATGATGGCTTCACTCTAAGTGCACTTTCAGATTCAGGGATGGAGAACGCATGCCCTCGAGCATGCAGACTTTTTTCATTAGCTAACTGTTTTTATTGATTAGGGGTCACAATTATAATGAAGTTACAGCACACACACACACACACACTTGTCCACGCAAATACGCGCACACTAACCCCTTTTCCCCTGTTTTAAGACATGCCAACCTTACATACAGATTACAAATTACTGCAACAAAAAAGCCACACACAAACTGTGTCTCCTTTGCATGCATTATGCGAGCGCACGTGTCGGCAATCCAGCTGAGAGCTATCTCTGCCAATACCAACCTAACCTTGCCCTGTGGTCAACACATTCATTTAGTAATGCATCAGGATAAAACTGCACTGTTAGCACTCTGCGTGCAGTGGCAGACGTTTTGCAGAGGCTCTTAAGAGGGATTTAATCAGATATACGCATACGCTGAATATTCAAAGCCATTTGCAGCGGTCAAGAAATGTGTTCTTTTTCCTCCGAGCACCTGGATGAACACATCAGGGGACGATGATGGTTTCCTACTTAAGCCACACTTAAATTCAGTGATGTGTTTTTGTTATGGTCTTTAATTTTTTTCTGGAACAAATGGGAAGCAGTGGCAAGTACGAGTTAGTCTCAAAGCTTTATGGTGATGCAATAACCATCATTTGGTTCCAGTTCAATATATCATTTGATCAAATGCTTTGAACGGCTGCTTAATAAAGCTGAATAGGAAACAATGCAAACTTGTTCCATTCAGCGTGTTTTCTCAGTGTTTACTGAAGGTTGGGAGACTAAACCCCCACGCTGTTCCCGCACTCTGCAGCCTGACAATAGCTGGGAGAGAATGTGCGGGTTGGGCCAGACGCTCGGTGCCACCGCTCCTCGAGGGGCTCGCCATCTGTCCGCTGGCACCGGCACATCGGAGCAGCTCGGGCAGCGGGGAAAAAGGGGGACGGAGCCGGGGAACGTTAGCAAACAGATGCGGGCAGATTGTGGATTAGGATCCTTCCTTAGATAATACCAAATGACATCTGATCACGGATCTTTCCCTGCGGAATGCTAGATGGTGGCATTCCCTCGAGGGGTTAACCAAGGCGAGAGATGAATGGAGGGTTTTCACACATTCGCTGCCTGGGATTCGTAGAGCAGGTGTGGGAGCGTGTGGTGGTGTTGTTGTGGGTTTTTTTTTTTCATTTTTGAAGCCCTCTGTGTGTGTGTGTGTGTGTGTGTGTGTCCAGGGACTTCTATTTTAATGGTGCCACATTTTAAAATAGGCATCCTCTAAGATGGAGGTTTAAACTTTACTACCAACTTATCTCATTACAATTGAAGTTCTTAAAAGATAATAAAATATGGAATTACATAAACATCATCCATAGTTTGGCAATACCACTGCAGTACAGTTCAAATGAGGTCTGTGTATATGCTATGGCACTGAAATGATTTACAAGAAGCTGTTTTAGTCCGAACATGGACCACATTTGAAAACCATGACTTTCTATTCACATTGTGTATGATGTGATTTCCTTTCCGACCGAGCCCGGCGACAAACGGCTACAGCTTCACAAGTAAAAGTGTCAATAAAGCCTCACGGACCCCACACAATAAACACATCATTGCCAGATGAGGACAATGACAGAGTATTTGGTGAAAGTGTTCAGTCCTGAGGGACTTGGCACAGTGTGTCTGCGCACTCGGCGAGGCCAGATCCCAGGCCGTTAAATCATACCACAGAAAACAAAAACAACTGTGACAAGCAGAAGCATGATGAATCAATGTGAGGACTGTTTAGAGTTCCTTAAGCTGACAAGAACACTCATTCATTGGGATAGAGCATGTAATAACCTTCTGGAAAGGTGTCATTGTTGTGCTTACGAATCTCTCATTCTTCTTTTTTTCAGATTTTTTTTTTAACCGAGTCCAAGGATTTCTCCGCCGACGTGGTTGTTTTTGCGAAAATAATTTATTCTCGTCTGTGTAATAGGATCACAAAAAGATGTTTTAGGATAATTAGGATTATCACGTAAAACTAGCTTTCATACTATATTACATTTATTTTATTACCCGACTGTATTTCTTAGGAGGATATTTATCTATCTGGCTGATTCACACTGCACTTCAAAAATCTGGAACAAAAAGGCCTTACAGCCTCTGGGAGCAAAGCTTTGGCCAAAATTCAGCAGCTCATGCAGCTACGCTCAGACTGCTGCTGTCTTGTGTAGTCACTTTGTGCCCCACTGAAAGAAGTAGCAGGGCTACTAGAAAATGTGGAAGACAAACTGCGCGACATCAGCCAAGTGAATCCTCCCTCTCCTCCTCCCTCTTCTCCCGAGTGGAATAAAAGCATCCCACGTCTGCTGACAAACATTCCCTTTTTCCCCTTTTTTTTTTGTCTATTCTGATTTTAGGAAATTTGGGAGAAAGAAAAGCAGAAAAGAAAAAGACAGAACGAGGAGCGAGGAAACAGAGGCCAGCTTTGTCATTTTTACTAAACACACACACAAGAAAAAAAAAGTGAGCTGAGGAGAAACCCAGCGATCATTATGTAGCTGCGTGCAGATGCATTCAATTAGTTGTGGTTGGAAAAGCCTTGGCCTCAGACCAGCGCTTTCAATAAGACGGGGTGGGGGAGAGCACTCTCTCTCGTCCGACAACACCGCAACACTTCTAGCCTCGCAGACGCACACATACACACAGTCACACACGGGGTTACCACATCTGTCCGAGGACGTCCTAGGACCTCTGTGGGGGCAACCGAGCGACGCCAGCACTGCATATTCAGCGTGTATACGGTAAATGAGGGTAATGTGGTATGTGTGTGTGTGTGTGTGTGTCTAAAGTAATGTGTGAAGGAAACAGAACTGAGCACTTTACACTCTCAAAAGCACCCACGTGTCCCATCCATCTTCTGAGTAGTGGCCCCACAATGACGGTGACAGTGACCCTCCGCCTTGTTTCTTTCTTTAAAGTGACCTCAGGAAGTAGACGCCTTTTTCTACGGCAAACTGTAGAATTTAAACTCACTCCCTTAGTCTTGAGTGTTTTTAATCAAAGTTTTTGCTCTGAAAAAAGCATGTAATTTGCTAAAAATATTCTCAAAGCAGAATCAGAAGTCTTAACACAAGTAAAAAAGATGGCAGGATTTAAAGAAAATGAGATTTAATTATCAGCAGGACTTGCTATCTTTGGCGTGCTAAGCCTTGAAACTATTGCAAACTTTTTTTTTCACGCCGACAGTTAATGCTACGCTTGACCTGAGCCTATCGGTCCTCTGATCTTCTGAAGCGCTCTGATCTAACCGTTTAATGCTTCCTGCAAATCAATTTCAGAGTGCGACTGGATTTTGCAGAGGGCAGGGATTTCACATTTGATGTGTGGGGAGACAGGGGCAGGGAGGGGGGGACAGAAAATGAAAGGATAAGAGGAGCAGGTGAGCTGAGTGCTGCAAGGGGGAGACCTCACCTGTTGCTGGTGGAGGAAGGCGGGATCTCGAGGGCTCAGGCCGACAAAACGATTAGCCGTTGGGGTGCCAGGGGCTGAGTAGCCTGGGTAACATGCCATCACAAAAAAACAGAAATACATACTTGCATTACAATTAGCATCTCAGGAATTTTGCATGTAGTTTGCTGCTGTAAGAAAAATTAAAAGTCATTATTGGACTACAGACAACCAACCTAGAATAAGAAGAGCCTGCTGACTCTCATCAGGTTTAATGTTTGGCCCGATCTGATTTTTCTGTCTTTTTTTCAATGAGCATGACATAAATTTCCACAAATACTATTTTTCTACTGCTGTATTGTTCACATATCCGACATTTATATGTTTTAGTTTGCTGAAACTAAACACTAACTACGACAGATCTTCTTCTTGCTTCTCACCAAGTCACAAATTATGCTTTTCAACCTGGTGTTAACCCCGATGAACGTCAAAACCTGCCAGCAAGTCTGAAAGTCGTGTTTTGTTTTTTAAATCGACAAAATTGCAGACATAAAAACAGGAAGAATTTTCAACTTTTTAATGCTCCTCAAACTAAACTTTTAGTTTTGTTGGAAAAAAACAACCACATCTCAGCTTAAGATCTGAATGTTTTATCAAAATCACTTAGTTTTACACATCTCATTTAAAAATTTGCAATTAATAACCTGTTTGCTTTAACCACATTCTGTAAAAATCAAATATTTCTACGCTTGGTGGCACAACTCAGGAGTCATTAGTGATTCAGCTGCAACCAACAGACATGTGACAAAAATTCAGGAACTTTTCAGGTGACCTGCTTTAAACTGCAAGCTGTGTTCACACAGAGCAAGGAGGAAAAATATGGAAACAAATTAAAAACGTAGAAAGGAAAGCATCAATCGTATGTTGAGTCACCCTTTTTTTTCCAGTGTTAGGAACACCTGTGTGGCCTTGGGGGAAATGTTTGTACATGTCGACTCCAGGTTTTTTTTAAATTTTCGTAAAATTAACAATTAAAGAAATTAAAAATGTTCATGTTTTCTTATTTTTATGAGTATAACTTTTGATAACTTCGTTTTAATGCACAAAAGGGATTTTTGAGATCTCTCTGCTTCTCGCCATGGTTGTGCCGTTTCGATCAAGGTGTAGGACTTTATTATGTGGTGAAAATTTAGCATATAATGAATGAAAATATAGTTGCCAGGAGCAACTCAGAAACTGCTTGGGGTTCAGAGGGTTAACAATTTGAACATTAGTGCCTTTAGCACTGAATTGTCACGTAAGAGCAATGCAAATAGATCACAAAAGCAAATTTACGAAGCAAACTATGTGTACATAAATGAAAATATTTGCCTTTAGCAGCAACTGTTTTAATATGCAGAACTGCAGGTAGTGAGTCAGTAGTGAACAGTCGGTACTGGTGCTCACCTTCTGTTGATGTGGTGATGGGCTTGGTGTCGGGCATGGAGAGCGAGACGGGTCTCACAGCGCCGTGATGTGGGGAGGGAGCCAGGACCGGGGTGAAGTGGCCTGGGACCTTTCCAACCACCTGACCACTGCTGTTAGGCTGCAGGTGGGGTGCATACAACCAGAAAACACAATTGAGCACAAGTATTTTTCAAAGGATAATATATTCTGTCTACATTTAGGTGATAAAAATGTTCCGAGTGGTTTGTTTGGTGAGATGAGAACAATGCAGAACGCTGAAAATGTCTCTTGAGGTAATAACAACAATTGTAATAGCAAAACATGAAAGCTGAGTCCAAACAGCACCACAAATCATGCTTTGCGAAACATGCACATGTACATTTGTTTTGCCTTCCGCCAAAACCTGCTACCTTCTGAGAGGACAGACTGTGTCCAGTGTCTTGTGTTTACAGGCTCTTGTTCGCTTGTAAATATGCAGTTGGGCAGATCTCAATAAACCAAGGCAAGCATGCAACAAACGTCACTTTTACAAAAATGCTTTGCAATAAACAAGCTGAACATCCAATCAGAGAGTCACGTCCTTCCTATTCTGGTGGACGGAGCTGTTCTGTTTGCTCTGACAAACTTAAAATTAACAATAAAAGGTGACTGAAGAAAAGGTTTTAGTACTTTCAGTCACTGTCTTGTCACAGTTATTACTAAAACTGTGGGGGGGCACGAGCAACAATAGATACTTAGTCATTGACAATGGATTTCCTACATGATTCTAAACAATGATTTTAATGGCGCTCATAAATAGAATTTAGGAGGACCCGGGCGTGAAAAGACGGAGAGAGCAGTGGAGTGACCTGGTACAATGGTGTGAATGTGCCAGTATAGAGAGCGAGGCAGAGAGACTATATATATGGGGAAAGAAATAAAAGGAAGCTAGTGGGAGCTACTCTTTCAGACGGCTGGAGACTGTCTGGGGCGTTCATTTCAGGGCCGCCCCGAGTTCAAAACTCAAACAGGCCTTTTTGGAAAAGAATTGTGTCCACAGGGTTCCCTCCGATGTGAATAGAATGTTTAATTAGAGTGTAATATAATCTGCGTTAAAGCAAGCATAAAAACATTCTGGCACTCGTCCATGGGATTATAAGCGCTGTGTTATTTGCTGAGCCTCCCTCCTCCATCCTCCCCCCTCTTCCCTACCGGACCCCACCTCAGCCCCCTCTCTTCTTTCTCCAGCACCCCAGCAGAGGGCCAGTTAATTCTGCACAAGAGCTGGGCCCCGGCAACGGCAAATATTTACAACCTTTATCATTCCCCGTGGTTTTTCTCTGGAGTAACAGTCTCTCTCCCCCCTCGCTCCCCTCCAACCCGCTCCCTGCTCTGGAGATGGAGCCGTCTACGAGGCCTTTGTTTACAGTGAGAACAGCGGGGATATAAAACTCACATAAATATCACACGGCTCTCTCATCTATAGAGACGCCTGCTCGCTCTCTCCAACACACTGGCCGCAGTGTGTACCCTGAATGTATAAAAGCCCTAAGCTATTTGATTTACTACTATGTCTTGATACTGTTTTGTATGTCACGTGTGACTGCAATCGCAATAGTTTAGTTGACTTTTTTATGGAGTCATGCGTTTTGTTTTTTTTTTAGCACAATTACAAATGTAAGCCTGGGAATGCACTGTAACCTTTGCCATGAGCGTTACACTAAGATGAGAATATAAGTTTCTTTGGCACATGAGGCTGAAGCTAAAGTTCAGTCTCATTTTTACTCACAAACTGTACTTTTTCACTCAGTATCATTTAATTCACTTTGAATTAAGCTAAAATAAATACTCTTTACAATGAAAGCTGTAACGATAGGCTTTACTCTGACCATTATATCCCAAATAAGAGCAGGCAGCCCAGTACCAAAACAAAAGGTATACAACCCTCTAATTGCGGTCAGCTTAAGCGCATAAAATGCAGTATCTTTGCAGGGGTTTTCAGATTTTTTTCAGATTCTAGAGCAGGACTGAGAACATGTTGTTCTAGAGAGATATCTGAACATCATCCTAACCCTCGCAATAAGTAAAGGAAAGAAGCAGGTTTTCGATGAGAGAAAAAACAAGCGGATATTTTCTCTTTGCAAATGCACCAATGAAGACGTAATGAAATAATGACAAATGCAAGCTGTAATTTATCTTATCTTCAATCTCTTGAGGTCAGATGGGAGTGGAGCCGAACAAGATAACAAAGAACGACTAGAGGCCACGAGCGTCGTGCCAAAAAAACACCCTGCAACTTCGGGCCTCAAAAAAAAAAAAAGAAAAAAAGAAAAAAAGATTGGCTTACTGCCCTCTTCGAACGCGCAATAAAGACTGACCTGGCTGCTCTGCGGGCTGGACGGGTCATATGACGGCACGTAGCTCTTGAGGGGATCAGCAGGGTTGAGGTGGGGCGGGTAGCGGATGGTGGTGTGCGAGAAGTAAGGCGACGGCGCCGGGGGCAGGATGGCCGAGGCCGAGAACTGCAGGGGCGAGTGCGGAGGGGGGCTCCTCGTCGATATAACTGCAAAAAAGACGGAGGATAAAGACTGAGTGTGTGAGTCGGATAGAACAATCATCATTGATCTCTGAGGCTGAATTAAGTGTGTCGACAGATTTTTTGCGTGCATGAGGAAAAGATGGCTCCAGAGTTAGACGGATTTAACTCACCACTGTGTCCTACACCTGTTAGGCCTGGGTGATGAGGCTGAGGGAAAGTGCTGAGTCGTGGTGATGAGTCCTGCGGGGAGGTGGGGCTGAACAGCGGCTTCTCTGGCTTCTTCATGGTAGGAGAGGACATGTCTGCTGGTAGGAAAAACACATATGGACACATAAATGCACACTCATGGTTAGAAAATGTTGATTATTCGATCATATTTCCAAGGACTATATGGGAGAATCATAATGAGGAGTGGTTGTTATCAAAAGCAAAATAAATACTTCAAGATAATCTTTCCTTTTTTTTGGAAGTTGTTGCTGCAAATCAATCAAAACATTTCCCTATAGCGCCTACTAATGCTTCCATTTCTCATGAATGAAAGAAATTAAATGCCAAAAGTGAATTATTAAAATTAAGCAGAATATGATCTGCTTGGGATTAGTGTGCAGTTCACAATGAAAAATGTACTTGGCAAATTACCGGCATCCCAAAGGGTCAAAATCACATATAATCTCAGTAATCAATATAAATCGCTGGACATCCCCAAGAAATGAAAAATGTGTCTTTTGTCATGTCTGAGCAGACAATTAAACCCAGCGAAGTGACACGCAGTTTGTAAAGCAGCTGGTCGCTCAAATAGGATTTAAGAATTGCAAGACCCTCACGTAATCTTAAATAGAATATTACACTGTTGCATCTGCTTTGCTTGGCCATACCGACTCTGACAAGCCACCGTAATTCTCCATGAATAATCCTGGAGGCTCAAAACAAGACATGAAATTTGTTTAGGAAATTTGTGTCTTTCTATAAACTGAAACTATGTGCACAAACTCAACTTACAAGTTGCTCATTATTGCTGCTCTACACTTTCACGAGCAATGTTCTGCTGTCACGGCTGCGCGGTTTTCAATTTTCCATGGTAAGACACACTGTCTGAAGGGAACGTGATAACAAATAGATGCGAGAGGCAATGGCCTATGTCTGCTTGTGCTTCTTCTGTGAACATTCATCAAGTGCTTTTCTGGTCTGTCACAGATTCTTGGGGTGTATAACTTCCACATCATCCATCTCTTTTCCCCAAAATAAGCTGTATAAACCCCATTCTTGATGCATTTCTATAGAATTAACCGTCCTCGCTTCCCTTTTCTCAAAAACAGAAGAAGGATCCACCCAAGTGATGGGAAAAAAATCGCTCATCTTCACAGAAGAGAGCGACAAAAGGTGGCTGGAATTCGGGGGGATTTCCCAGTCTGAGGTTGCAAGAGGATACAGGCTTAAGTGCTTTCATTTTGTGTCAGAGGCAGAAATACCTTTGAGAAGATTTATATCGCTGCTTAATGTTTTCATTAAGAATAGGAAATATTTTCTTCAGAGAAGGTATTCAGCTTCTGCTCTCGTCTGTTAATTAACTCCTTCAGAGACCGCCTAGAGAAATTAAACTGGACAATTAATTAACAGACACTTTAACAGTTTAAATAAAAAAGGTCCGAAGTGTCCGCGCATTTAGACCAGATTGGCTGTCTTTTAGTAAATTATATATTTTGTATTAAATGGGTAAATTTGCACCTAGGCGTGAAAATAAATCCAGTTCTTAAAGTGTACAGTACTTTCCCAGAGTGAAATTCAAGAGAGAAACAATTTCTTCCACTACATGGTGAGGTTTTGTCGAACGACAACCATGTGCACGACATGACTGCTTGGCATTTGGGAGGACTCATATGGGTTTAATATCACCCCACTTCTCATTTATTCTCTCTTGACAGAATAATGGCTGCCTTTGGAGAGTTTCCTACCCACTGCTTTCCCTTTCTCCTCGCCCCAAGTGTCTAAGTTTACGCAGTGCAATACTCTCAGGCCTTGTGCACAGGGACACACTGAAATTTTCATGTACCCACAATGGGTTGTGGCTGAATCCCACCAGTGCTGTGTCTCTAGTGTATCATCTGGTGTTTTCCTCTCTCAGCCTTCCTACTTATTATATTAAAATTAAAAAAAAAAGAGGTGTTCAAAGTTCAGATTCAAGCTGAAACCACAGCAGGCCTTCTATTTCAAATGATCTTGTCTGTTACAGTGGGACGAAATGCTTGCTACCGCCTCTGCTGGTGAAATCCAGATGCAGCGCGGGCATCGGAGTGTTGCAGGAAGTCAGCAGAGAGTGAGAATGATCCGGAAACATGGGACAGTGAGGCCTTAATTAAAAGGGCGACAGGTTCAGCACTGCACCAGGAGACAATGTAATGAGACAGGCAAGCTGTCTTGTGAGGATCTTTCTCTCTCTTGCGTAGAAACAAGCATGCACACATCTCTATCTTTTTCTAGACGCTGTAAGCTCTATGCATGAGCTTACTGGGTATGCTTTGTGTATTAATTCCCTTCTAATTCGTCCTGTTGATCATCAAAACTTCAGTCGAGATGTGCAGCCACAGAAATCATTGGCCCTGCAGGTCTAATTGCTCTACAGGAGAGAATTTCTCAACAGCAACTCACAAGGTATTTTTAGGTCTCTGTTAATGAAGAAAATTATGTCCGTAACATCTGAAAGCTCATAACTAGCACTTGTATGAAAGCGAAGCTCGCATTATGAAGCTTATCAGGAATGCAGTGTATTGTTGAATGTGATACTCAGCATTGTGGAATCCAGTGATTCCTTTGTGTAAGCGACAGGTGCAAGAGAATAGAGATTTACAGTCAAACTGCAGTTCATATGGGTTTAAACATTTATATGACTGTTGATGCCTGAGGCTATCTCTGACATGGTATGTATTTTAAGAGGGCTGAGCAAGTTCATGAGCAGAGAAACCAGATGCAGGTCATCCGCAATGAAAAGAAATGGCAGCAGTGATGTACAGAGGCATATGAAAAGGCTCAAGACATAAGGAGAGTTTGGAAGCTGTTAAAAAACAACGTGAGGTGCTGGCTTTGATCAAATCTATTTACACGCGACAAGGATGGAAGATCTTCTTATCCTTTAACAAATTCTGTCAACATGCTCTTGTGCACCGCTGAGCTCTGCAAAGTTGCACTCTGAATGTTTGCATAACTGTATGAATGTAAAGGAGGGTGTTACTGGCAAAGAGCACTCATGCCTGATGAACCTCCCGAAGGTAAATAAAAGCGGTCAAATAAAAACAGGAAAATCACCTCCGTCCCTATCGTGCCAGTTTGCCCGACTGCTGGCTGGTGAGCTGGGTGACGAGTAGAAGTCAGGTCCTGTCGGGCTGGTGTCCATGTTCTCCTCCATGTTGACGGTTTTGGGCCTTTTGCTGCACACATGGAGAAGTTTGTGGCTTAACAAAGACATTCATTCATTCATTTTCTGCTCCACAGCCTTCAAGACTGCAAAGATGATGCCAATGCTGTCTGGCAAAGCTAAACTTGCATTATGACAAACTTTAGCTAAAGGAATATGTTGACATTTTGGTAAATACCCTAATTTGGTTTGTTAGCTGGACTTAGAGAAGAGCGGTAACACTCTTATGTCTGTTTGTAAAGGTACGCTATTTGCTTATTTATTTGGACACCCTTTAGCTTCTGCTACAATCTCACAAAACATCACATAAGCAACTCAACTCTAGGTAATATTACCATAAGCCCAATCATTCTAATCACAAAGAACACTATTTTAAGTACGATCAGTCATATAGTAGAGGTAAAATATACTTTTATTTATATCTTAAAGGTGGGGATAATAGCTAACTCCCCAATTATGTGAGGCAGTTTGTTTCATTTAGATGATGCTGTTTTCTTTAGAAAACTACTATTTAGACTAGGAATAATTAAACTGCACTCTTTAAAGAAATGCAAGATTTGAAATAACTACAAAATAGTTAGCTTAGCCTGACATACAGACTAGCACAAGTCAAAGGTGGTGTTTTTCTTGTACAGACTAAACAAGAAGGATATAACGCGCTAATTATTTAGCGTTAGAGATGCTGGTAGATACATGTTTTATATTACTCACAGTCAGGCTTTATGCTAAGCTAAACTAGAAGTCTCTGGACTGTAGCTACACATTATGGGAGAAGTACTCCAATCATTGAACAATTTGCATGAAAAGAACCCAACATATTTTTTCAAATTTCACAGTGTTCCCTAAAGAAATTTTTCCAAACACAAATGCAATTGTTAATTGAACATAAATATAAAATGATATCTTGGACTAAGATCATGCACTGCCCTTGAATCACTTTTAATGAGAGATTTCTGTTAATGATCTAACATAAAGCAAAGTCACAACTAAATCTGCTTCGCTGGTGTAACTTCCACTGACCTGCCGGGAGGGGAGGACAGGGAGCGATGCAGTCCCACGCTGGAGTTCAGGTCATGGTAGTAGGGTTGGCTGGGCATGTCAGCCATGGAGAAATTTACCGCTGCACCATGGGTGATGGGCACTGTAGAGGACACAGAGAAAAGACGGAGTTCAATGTCAGAGTGAGTACTGTCTTTCTCTATCCCTGCATCTAGAGACGCACAATTAATTGCACAATGGCTTGACTGACTGTTATTGACGCTTTGTGTTTAGAGGCATTGTGTATCAAATTAAGCGCTCCCTATTGACAGGTTAACTGTCTGACCATCACAGGCGTTTCTGCTGAGCACTGATTAACAAATCGGCCAAAGTGGTTGCGGCTGCAGGAGAGAACATTTTCAAGAAACCTGCAGCTGCACTTGTACTTGTAGTTGTATATATTAATGCGACCTTACAAAATGACAGTGAAATATGTTCTTTTTTGTGCCTAAGATTTTCGAACCATTTGTAAACTATCATCAACATTTTCTCCACTTCTTCACAGTCCAGTATAATACTTAGCAGTCTCCTCGCATAATGATTTACAGTGGAAAAGGTGTTGTTTTTCTTTCTGTGGTCAAGGTGAGGGATATTGTTTCAAGGGAGGCCAGTCCTGTGTTTACAGAACAAAAGGGGTTCACCACCCATCCTCACTCTCTCCCCCTCTCTGTCTCTCAGTTTCTCTCTCTCTCTCTCGGCAGTGTGTGGCCCGCGAGGCAGCCTGCAGCTCGAGCGGTTGGTTGGTTTGGAGTGGATGAGAGGATGGAGTGTGTGGCGCCGTCTGTTGTGGTCTGAGGTTCACCACTGGCACGATCCCTCCGCCAGCCTCCGCCCTGGCAGCCCACTGCAGCCCTGGCAAAGGCCCCTACCCGCTGCTACCCATACCGAGCTGTCTGTGGAGGAATGCATCCGGCCCGAGGACGCTGAATACGAGACCATTGTTTTTTTTTCATTCATGGCTTAGGATACCCCCAACAATCTCTCTGTGTGCTGGTCTCTCTTTAGCGCTCTGTCTCTTTTCTTGGCTCGCCACAATATTTGTGATGCCACTTGGCCACCCTGCCAATCATCTCATTTATTAATCTGGGCTTTGACTTTTCAGCCAAAAAGAAAAAAAACTGTAAAATTAAACAATGATGCTGCAAAAAAAATGCAATCATTTGCCACACAGTGCTGCTTCCTCCAGATTACCTCATCTTACTGTATAAGGGGAAAACACAATGTCCTGCAAAAAATTTGCTCACAAGTTTAGCTCAAGAGTTTCATTTGCCTGTGCATGCCCACGTTTTCTGTTGACAAAATATTTTTACACTTGCAGTCAAGGCTCCTGTTGCATTAATGAGTGTCCTCGTCGAAATGCTGGATTGCAAGTCAGCCTTGAACTCCGCAGCTCCCTTTGATGGACTTCAAAGAATGTCTCAACAGCCTGGAGAGTTGGGAGAGAAGCGTGATGACGGACGAGCGGCTGCTTAGATATCTTCCCAGGGAGCGACTGGCTGAGTGAGTGACAATTCCTGTGCGTCCGTCGACCTTTTTAAAATTCCAGCTCAACTTCAGTCGGCTTTAGTGAAACCAGGCTCGGTCACATGAGAGCAAACATGGCAGCGTAGTGGCCATCTGGTCAGGGGGCAAATTAAACGCTAAACAAAAACACAGACTTTCAAAAGGATATTCAGTCTCTGAGCACTGAAACGAGCGAGTTTTGTCTTTCAGAGCACAATGTACAAGACAATGTGCTGCATGATTTTGCATCAGAAACAGTTTGATGAAGTAGGTAAACAAGTTCAGCATTAAATTCTATTTAGTTTGACAATAAAATTAGACTTGGGACAACAAAAAATAAAAGCCTGTGTACACAAATTAAATTACTTCACTTTAGTAGTTGGATCATCGTAGGGCTGCAAATACCCATTATTTGAATACTGATAAATCACACGTTGTTTCCTTGACTCATCTTTGACGGACAATACTGCCCAGCATAATTTCCCAGAGCCCCGACACATTAACATTGCGTATTTGTCTAATCCAAATATTTTTATATAAAGCTAAAAATCCTCACATTTGTGAAGCTGCAACTGACATTTTTACTTAATAATTGATAGCTGCAGCCCAGCATCACTTCTATATTTAGAAAGAGATTCCACATGTTAATTATTGTCTATTTTAGAGGAAATGATTTCTTTATTTTGATTTATTGCAACCCTCTATCTGCCCAGCGTGTTTTCAGATTGACGATGGCACTAAGTCTACCGGACTATAACTGGCTGCTGCATGCAACACAACACAGGAACAACACAGCATATGTATGTTTGTGTTAAACACAGGTTGTTGTAGGTGAGTGGAGACTTTGTGCACCGCAGGCATGTTCGCGAGTTACAGCCTCAGCTCAGAGGCAGCACAGGTAAGCGGTGCCTTGACGTGCCCTCAGTTATCACTGGACTCGTGGAGGAACAACTGTCAGCAGCTCTGCAGAGAGTAGACATGTCTATACAGATGATCACAGGCTCACACAGACAGCTGCACACTCAAGTGTTTTCAGTGCAAAGCAGCAGATTGGCCAGGTTGCAATAAATGCACCATGGATTTAAGTACATATAGACATTTTGAAGAAAAGCTGCGTTATATGTGGCAGTTGTTGGGAAAGACTCAGGGTCAGATGCTGTTATCTGTATAGAAACATGTTAGTCTCTGCAACCCCACGTATGTGTTTTCAGGTATATCACCTGATTTGCCCTCCTGTTATCACAGTGTGAACATGTACACACTGTGATTGACTTGACAGCTTCCTGTCTCTCATTACCTCAGCTGCACCTGTTACACTTAAAAACATACTTATAAGTAGATTTGATGTCTCTATGTGACAATGTAGCTCCACCCAGCTTCAACCTGAGCACAGGTTCAATCAGTGATAAGTGAACTAAAAACACCTGTGAGTGTGAAGGGTATTTAAGGGCAACACATAATGGCCTTATCCACATGTAGAGGGGTATTTTTTTAAACACAGCCTTTTCTGTTTGTTTTAAGTGCAGTTTTAGGGTACTGGACACAGACCTTTTGAAAAACAGGGTGAATATTTACAGAAGCTCTGTTTGCAGTGTTGACATGTAGACAGGAAAAAAAAGAATTTTGGCTTGTGAAAGTCGACGTTATAACGTGCGACGTTGTCTCCTTCCAAAATAGTGCTGCTGCTGCTAACCTTTTTATATGTACAGCACTTAAACGTACAGTTACAGAGGTGTCAGTTGGTTTTTGTTTGGGAACTAGGAGGAAAAAACACATTTTAAAGAAATACCCACATGGATGAGGTCTAAAAGAATACAAAAGCTGTGTACTTACTTCTGGACACTCGCACCAGTTCTGTAACACTGAAGACTCCTGATTTGATGAAACTGTCTTCCAAATATACTGCAGACAAAAAGGACCATGAACACAAATTATGCAAAGATTATTGGAGGTGCAGTCACAAGTTAAAAACTTTTGCTTATACGCTGGAAAAAAATTGCGTAACAAATTGTGGAATTTTTTGGGTGTAAAATGAACACAAACACTGGATTTAATGCATGTGTTAAACCATTTAAAAAAAAATCATTTGACATAGTTGGAGATAAAAAAAAAAGTACTGATGATTTTTTTCTTTTATTACCGATGATGTTTGTGTGTGAGTGCTCCTCCAATTGTTTACTTTATCCTATTTCTTTCTAGTTGTATTTCTTATTTTAAAATTTTATTTGAAAAACATTTTGTATTTAGGACAGAACGCGATAATACCCATAAACCTTCATACATAAAAAGAGAAGAGACATGAGGTTATCAATAAACCTAAAGACAGATACACAGATATAGCTCATTACAAAGGGGTTTAAGAACCATAAGATATTTTTAAATGACAGGGGAGATCATTGATCTCTGTCCTTTTTCATACTAAATTTTTACTTCTGTGAGATTTTAGATGCTAAGCTGAGAATGAGTGTATTGTGTGAAAAACAGCTGATGCATTTGTTTTTCATTCTGCGTGTTTAAACTTACACACGGTAAAACCATTCTGCCCAGTGTGATAAAGAGTGACAGGACAGGTGTATGAGGAAGGAGAGACATGCAGAAAGAGGCCCTGCTGAACTGCAGGCGCTGCTTATACGATTAAAAACACAAGTAAACTCAATAACTTCCAATATTAATACTGTTATGTTAGGATACAGTATTACAGCAAGAAATAACCCATCCAAGAGTGTAATTTACCGTGGTACTGATATTAAAGATTATTTAGAGCACATGAGACTGCTTCCTTCTTTCCAAAGTAAACAAAGTGTTTTAGGACTCGGTTGAAAACCGCGTTGGAAGTAGAATGAGATTGTTTCAACACAGCCCAATTTCTTTTCTACCGTTTCCAGAAAACTATTTTTAGACAGAATAAAGTATAGTCCGAATGTATTTTTTGCACTGACTAGTACATTTGTTGAGGTCTGTGTGACCTGCTCAGGACTCAGCAACACTAATCAGAGGCTGTCAGTCAACTAAAACAGCCAGACAAGTTATTGACACCCAAATGACTCCGGCTCTGCTTTGATTCAATGCCAAGGGCGCTCAGTCTGTGCCAGAAAGATAGACGGGCATCTCGATTGGCACCTACAAAGCTTAATGCCTCCAGTGAGCCAACGGCTTTTACAAGGAACTGTGCCACTGCCGAGGGCCTCCCAGGCCTGAGTCATTGGCTCGCTAGCATGTTTTCCTTGGCACTGGTATCAGCAGAACCTGCTCTTGAGGTAGAAAACTAATTATACTTCTCAAACTATTTTCATTCCAACATTGTGACGACACAGTGCAGGTCAGTCCAGGGGAACAACAGCACTGTCAAAGAATATTCTCTACGGCTCGGCTCTGCTGGCTCACCTTGACGCACTCAGACACCAGCCAAAAGCGCAATCTGCTGTAACATTTTCACTCCGGATCTTGAGTGTCTCTGCCTATTCTTTTTTTATTTACAGTATTTAATGTTGTCACTGGAGCTATGACAATTCAGTTTAAAACCTTTAATCAATTTTTATTCCTCCTTAGTCCATGTAAAGTTAAAAGCTATGACCTCAGATAGTTTTAATTTTACATAATTGTCCCAATATGTCAGTTTACTTTAGTTTTAATTAATGATCTCCTTTTGTGCAGTTTAATGCACGACGTTATATATTTTTACATACTCAGGGACTAATGTGGTATGCATGTACAGTTACTATTGTACACTTTTTGCTCAACCGTAAAGGCTTTGCTATTTTCCCTGCAAGTCACAGAGTTCACAAGACTTTATAAACTAGGTAGGTTATAGTGTACATAAGCCGGTGTACAGTGGGCGAGCTGCAGACGAACAATAGAGTGATGACAGGAGGGAGGAGGGAGGATGACTGGCACTGTACATACCTGGAAGAGGGTTCTTGCCTGGATCATTGTTACTTGGACTTCCTGACTGCTGCGAGTCTGCAAAGACAGAGAGAGGGGTGGGGGGTTAATATAGGAAAAAGACGACAACATACCATCTTACTGAAACAGTTTTCTTGTCAGCGTTGTTTATTTCTAGCAGCGACAATCAGGGACCACGTTATCTGTAATTTAAAAACTATATATTAGCACTTTTATTTACAGCTTGTCTTATTACTTTGGTTTACCACAAACTCACTGAATAATTTTTAAACTTAAAATGAAGACAAAACTTCTGTCAAAAAGAAGACTCAGATATTTTCTTCCTGGGAGCTTAAAGGTTTTTCCTTATCTACTCGTCAAGAGGAGCGCACCCACTGCACATTAAACAAGACAGTTTTGTTTGAACAGTGGGATCATTAATGGGAGGACAAACTGAAGAAAAAGCTCTGTGTCTGACACAGGATAACCTAAAAGTTTTCACCAGCAGACCTCTGGGTAATTTTTCAAAGTGTCTGGGGGAGTGCTGGGGGGGATACAGAATGTGTTCGGTCCTGCTGTGCAAGGTACAAGCACAGAACAAAACACTGCGAGAGGACAGGAGGGGCGGAGAAACACAAGGAAACATGAGTGGAATTCTTTCCACCGACTATGGTGCGCACGCTTTGGTATGAGGCGTCCCGGACTGACGTCTTTTACCTTGAAGCCTCACTGGGAGGGGAATTTATCATTCTTCAGTAGTTCCTGGTTGATCACTGACAGGCATTGGGGCCTTTTTTCCTTTTACATCATGCAGCACAAAAGTTATGAAACATGAAAATTAATGGCAAAAATCCCTATCAGATTTCAATCAGCGCATAAAGTGTTTTTGTGAGCATGTTAGAAATAAAAAAAAAATGTGACTCAACCTCACAAACTCCTACTACATGGAGCACCGCTGAACTGCTGCTGCGCCAAACAGTTAACGGCAGCGTCTAAGCAGACCCCGATAATGATTCAAACTGGCCCGAGCCCACACATGCCATGAGACAGGGAGGGTGCAATGAGAACCAGCAGGGAGATTATTATCTACACCTTTAACACGAGAGAGCTTTAGCATGAGACAGAAGAAGCTAGAGACGTGAACTCAGATACCCTCGCCTTGCAACAACACCCCTTTTCCTGCCGCAGCTCTCATGAGCTGTATTACAGAGGCAACGGAGAGAAGGAAAGTGAGGGGGGTGGAAGAGAAGGAAGAAAAAAGTTGAAAGATTTATTCCGTTCTTGTTCTCTCTCTGTGTCGTTCTCCCTCTCTCTCTTGTTCCCCCACTCCTAAATTTGACTATTAAACAGCACTGCAAAAACAGAATGTTCTTGGCTGAAGCTCAACAATGACAAAGTAGGGAGGGAGAAGGACCATACGTTAAGCAGAAAAAAAATCCCTCCTTTCAGAAAGCTTAGCCCTAAAAACGTATGAGTAGTATACAAGCTAGGGTCGTGCAATATACCTCTGCTATGCTTCCTAAAAATATAAAAACACGAGCCTCACTTACGCTTTCTCTTCGAATAACCCTCTTGAACATGTTCATGTTAAAATAATTTTCATTGCTAATTAATTCTATCAACTTCTCAGCCTAGCTGAAAATGACATCTTCAAATAGCTTCTTTTGTTTGTTCAGCAGTTAAAAATGAAATAAAATATTAAATTTACAACAATATGAAACAGAAAAAAATGGCACGTGTTCAGAGTCAAGCAGCTAGAAACAGAGACTGATTGTTCCTCGCTGAATTATGAAAATTACTGAAGATGTGGTTTATTCAGTACAAAAATCTGCACTACATCGCACGTCGTGCACTTGTACAGTGAACATGTCATTGTCTGACGTCAGCCAAATAGTTTCCTTTGGCTTGTACCAATAAACAGCGAGTCCCTTTAGTTTCCCCCAACATGCACACACATAGTCTGTAAAGAAGCTTTTGTGGGCAAGTGGAGGTTTGTGTGGATTTGCCACAGCACATGTCCATGAAGTGATTGCTGGGAGCTCAGTGGCCTTCTTGTCTCCCTGTCTTCCCCCCCCCCACCCACCCTTGCCACTTTCAGAGTCATCCATCAGTCTAGTTACAACTGCCAACTCCGTGCTTATACTCCCCGAGAACCGCTGAGAGGGAAAGAAACCGGCAGGGGCAGAGAAAAGAGCACGGAGGAGGAGGTGAACGCTGAAAAGGTAGGAGAAAAAGAGCGGCGAGGAGGTGGGAGAGGTGCTCCAGTTCAGTTAGATCGGATCAGAGTTTTTGTGTTTTTGTTTGTGTGTTTTTTTCCCTTTCTGCTTCTTCGAGGGCTGAACAGGCAACCATAACAAAAAGAGCAGATGGTCGTGGCAATTAGAGATCCCAGGCAGCATCTTCCAGCATGAGGCCCCACTGTAGCACCAGGAGAGACCACCTGGATGACTCAAGGTGGGATACAAGCATATGGCACATCTGCCAGGCCTGCACCGGAGCTGGAAACACCTCCCCAATTGCATTACATTTTACCTTTGACCCAAGAAGGGCAGCGTCATGCTCCTTCTTCTTTTTTCAGGGTGATTACATTATTTAGCACTGCGCTTGCATGTTAGTAAGTTGTTCACTTGTTTTATGTGGTATGTATAAGGCTTCCTGTTAAATAAAATGACAAAATAAAGAATGTTGAAGCTCAGTTTTGCAATTCAACAGGTATGTAAAATAAAGCATCTATTTCAAATTGTGCAGGTAAAATAACACAATTCTGGATCAAAGTGGGTTTAATTTGTCTTTAATTTTTTAAAAGGATTTCCAGACGCTGGATATTAGGAGCCTGAGGCCTGCTATCTGTATCTAAAAGGTGTCTTGTGCAAAAGCCTGGCCAATCTGATAGTCTTCAAATAAACAGTAGTGTAACCTGTAAATAAACAGTTGCGGCCGAGGAGGCTCGGCTTTGCCCTGGGAGCTTGGCAGGGCTTGATCACAGGGCCAGACACCACACACACGGCCTTGCACATACACACACACATAAACACACACGTACACACACGGCCCTTTTCCAAAAACAACATTTCTTGGCACCCTCCGTCCCTGCCACTTGTTTAAATAAACAAACCGGTTCATGAAGGAAGTGAAAAAACAGTACCACGTATGAATCAGATTATCCGCTGTTACTCAGCAAAAAAGCAAGGAGAAAAAAGCAGCAGAGGGGGCTTGTGGGTATTTTGGATGTGTCCACGAGTTCTTACACCTTCTTGTCCGGTGGGATACTTATCATACCACTGTAACAATTAGGGCAATTAGGGGTAATGGCAACAGAATTCTGGCTCCGCAAGAAAGTTTCTCAGTGCTTGTGAGGTTTCTCTACGCCCAAGTGTGTTACTCGCCTGGATTTTATAATCACTAAAACACTCGCACACACTCTCCCTAACCCACCCTCTTCATTTTTGGCATGATACCCATTCTGTTCCCACTAAATTGCAGAACACACATGCACATACACACACAGTGTGGATTAAATTAGCCACATAGTTTGGGAAACTTTCTTTTTTTTTGACAACCGCGGTGCACGTTTCTAGCCCGCAAACACTTGCAGACACGTACAGATATCCTTCACAAAAAAACAGTGCGCACGCGCAACATGCACGCCCTGCAGATGCATACCGCTGTCGACATTTCAGGAGGAGAAGCCTGTCTGGCAGCCATTTTATGCCGAGCGGGGTTCTGTGCACATGTATAGCACTCTGGCTGCCAGAGGCATGGGTCCCGAGCCAAGACGCATTTCAGCAGCCTGGGGAGGCGAGGGGAGGGGAGTGTGGAGGAGAGGTGGAGAGGGGTGGACTCCCAGAGAAGTAGGGAAACAGAGAGAGGGAGAGGGGCAGAAAATATCGACCTAATTACGGAGCAGCTCCGATGCGTAATGTTTCGACAATACAGCTGCTCCTGAGTAAATATTTGATGTGGCCGAGCAGACTTTTCTGCTCAGTGTCCTCCTGCTTTTCTTTCCTGTTCCGGTGCAGGAGACTTGTCCTTCCTTGGAAATGCACGGCCTGAAACGTGCTTGTGTGTGCAGCACGGGGTCACGCAAGTCTTGACAGTATGCATAAATGACTGTACATGTGCTGGTATGTGAAGTGAGTGTGTACTTTGTCCCATGTCCTCCTCTGCTCCTGGTTTCTATCATTCACAGCTTCGCCGATGACCTCACACTACTCGGGCCGGGGTCCAACAACCAGCAGAACCTGCTCTCTTCTCCAAATCTTTCTTTCTTCTCCTTGCTATCTGTCTATCGCTGTCCCTGTGCCTGCAACAGTATCCGTCCTCTATTGTATCTTTTCATACGCGCCTCTGTGCATATCTACTATTCAACGTGTATCTGTGACAATATTGTCTCATCCGGTGCACAAATTTTCTTCTCGTATCTCCTTCTTTGGGACACTTTTCTCTCTTTTTCTTTTAATGTTTCCATCTGTGTTGGTGCACTCCCCCCCCCCAACACCACCACATTGCCGCCTTTTTTTAACGCCCCCCCCACTCTCATTCTATCTCTTTGTCTCTCTATCTCTCTCTTCTCTCCCTCCCTCACGCTTTGTTGTCTAAACAAAGTGGCCTTTATCGGGATGAGCTGCAACCCAAACAAGCCAAACAAAAGATATGGGCGAGAAAATCTGCCCGCAGAAGAGGGAGGATCTTATCGTGCCAGCCTTTGTGTGCCAGCCTGCCAACTGGCGATGCCCCCCACCGCCGACCCCTCCCTGCACGCATGCACACACACACATATACACACCAAATTCTGGCATCTCAGCCCCCCACCAGGACTCATGCATGGCATTCTGCAAAGAGCTGGCACCTGACCTGGCCGAAAGGAGAGTGATATTGACGCCGGGAAGACAAATGCTGCGCCAAATGGAATCGCCATCTTGGGGTGGCATTGTCTCACAAGGACGATGAGCTTTGACTAAGCAGTAAATCAAAAACCGAACTGCAGGAAAGCCTCCCGGTACAGTATAGAAAGCTGTATCTCCTCCGTGCATCACTCTTGGGTTTATTATCAGTGATACCTGTGCACAGACAGAAATGGATAGTATTGTATTCCTTTGACAAACTATGACTACGTTGCCCCAGTGGTGGCTTTACACTGTGTGACACTGTAATGATTATCTCATAATTGGAACAAGGCGAGTATTTCTTATTGGCTTAAAGGAGCACCTGGTAATCCGGATAGCTGCAATATCAAATGACTGCCACTGACGGGGAATGCAGGTACAGTAGGATGAGTTACACACAAACACACACAGACATGTACACACACACACTCAGACAAATGAGACAGAAAAGCAGAGAGAAAGTGAGAGGGGCAAAGTTGAAACGTCTGTGAGAACAATGAAATGTTGCCTTCTTTTCTCTAAGACAGACACCACAGACTTGTTCAATAGAGCAGGAGGGGACACGCACACACACACACACACACACACACAGTAGGTCTGTCAGGGTTTTGAGACTTATGGAATCAAGTGGGATCCCAGCCCAGACAAGAACAATGAGAAGCCATACAGTGTGCAGTCGATTGTGTGTGACCCAGCTCACTTGTATCTCTCCGAGTCCGCCTGAATCTCCCGACAAGAGCACGCTCATGGCTCTCTCGGTGTGTGTGTATGCGTGTGTGTATGTGTGTATGCGGATCATCCGTGTGTGTTTGTTTCTAATCGTTGCATACTAATGCCGGTGAAGAGCGGGCCCTCTTTCTCTTCGCCGAGTCTCTGTGCCTTCTCCTCCGTAAACTCTCACGGCAGTGAAAAGAGAAGAACATTTTAACTGAGCCGGGAGGACAACAGGCTCCTCATTGAGGTCACCAAACAGTGTGGACGGGGAGGGAGCGCATTCAGCAGCGAGTGGGCCTTGAACAAGGGACTGAATGGCCTGACGGATCATTAGCCACACCGGCCCCGGAGAGGAGAAGGAAGAACCTGGCAAGCACAAAAGGATACACAGCGACAAAACTAAGGATGCAGATGAGGGTTAATCCATCTAAATTCAACTTCCCCACCTTTTAATTTGTGAAATAATGTTTACCCACCTCTGTACAGATGCACACATCGCATGCATTTACAATGCAAAAACGGAAGCGACAACACTCAAAAGCTGCTTTCATTCATGTATTCGTGCTACATTTGCTCAAACACACGTTGAATTTGCACACACATGTGCACAAATAGGGGCAAGCATCCTGTGGTGAGCTGAACTGTGCTGTGCAATCCAGTCAGCGACCCGGCTGCAGACAAACTACACAACACAACGCGACACAGTGGCTCATCTGTCCAATGAAAAATGAGCAGGCTAGTCTGCAGTCAGCACACTGCGCCCCATTTAATTTTCCCACCTCTTCCCTGCTCTCTTGTTTGCACCTTTCTCACAATATGCCTTTTCCTTTTGCTTTTTATGATGCTCCTTTAATATTTTCTCTCTATTTTTTCCTTGATGTTCCTACTATTCCTGTTACTGTCCTCACAGCTTGCTGACAAACTTTTTTCATCTTTCTTGCGACAACTGACATGGTCCATTTATACCAGTTATTTCAGATATTCTATATTCATGTTTGATTCTGAAAATAATTTGTGCTGAAACAATTTAGCATGGATCAACAGAAAATACATTTTTACCATCTTATTAATCATTTAAGTCTTTAATTATGCAACAATTCTGAAGACTGTATGACTTCAACTTGTAAAATATGAGGATTTGCAACTTTTCTTGCTTTTTAATCTCTGTAAATTTAATATATTTGAATTTAGGACTGCTGATAAGTCAAAACAAGCAATCTGAAGGCGTTCAGATCGGCATTTTGATCTATTATCTAATATCACATAAACTAAAAATCTATTAGTCGGAAAATAGTCAGCAGACTCACTGATAGTGAAAATAATGATCAGATGTGGGCTGAAAATTGTTTACACTTATACAACATGGATTAGTTGATTTTCCAAAAGTGGGGTCTCATCATTCACGAGTTTAATCAGCGTCAGGTCTAGTCTGTGAGAAAAAAGAACTTTGCATCTGTTTTGAAACAATAGGGCCCATCAATGGCCAACCTCGCATCTTTTTGGTATGCACCAAACAAACAATTAGCTTTGTTGCGGTGTAATTGACTGGCAGGACCGGGTGGCATTTACATTCGCCCGCTGTTGCCACCCTGCCATTCGGCGGGCTGGGGTAAAAAAGAATAGGTCCATACAAGGGTGCAAGGTTGGCCACATCTCTCTGGTTCGAAGACACTGCTTTTTTCCCCCAACGGTGGCAAACTTCCAAGCAGGAGCATTTTTTTTAATGCACGTCTGTGGAGGAAGGAGGGAAGGGAGGGTGGAGTGAGGACGAGACTATAGATTTAATTATGCATGCGTGTTTTCTCATTCATTGTAGTGGTGGGAAGGGGAGAGGGGAGAGTAAGGGGAGTGTGGTGGGACGGTTGGGGGGGAGACAGACCAATGACATTCCACTGTTATAGTCCTCCTCCTACACACACACACACACACACAAACACACAAGGAGCAGTCTGGGAGCGAGCCGCTATAGGCTAATGAGGTGACACTCACCGTCTGGAGACTAGCCAAAACAGTCCATTAACTCCTAGCCAGTAGTTAAGAGGAGAAGAAGGAGAAAGGTGGTGGTGGGAAGGGTGGAGAGGAGAAAAGAGGAGGTGGGTGGGGGAGAGAGGCAAGTGGGGGGGGGGGCAATGGGTGAGGTGGGCGGCTAGCGGATGGTTGGTGGGCGGAGTTTGTGAGGTGGGGGGGTAGAGAAAAGAGGAGAGAGTCTGAAGTCTTTCAGGATGTGAGGGTGGGGGGTATTTCTGCAGTTTTGTAGTTGTGAATGAATCAGTGGGGTGGCTGGTAGAAGGGGGGGCCGTGCACGAGCGTTCACTGTTGGCGATTATGCTCTGTGGAGGCAGCTCTTGAGGAAAAGTAAGGCTGTGTGTGTGCGTGATGGAGTAGAGGTGGTGGGGTGGGATGCCGCGAAAGAGAGAGGACAAGGGAGATAGATCCAAAACCCCCCAGTCAGGCAGACAGACCTTTGACAGAGGAGCTCTGTGATTCGCCTCTTTCATCTTCAGAACCCCCCTATCCAGTCGGATAATTATGAGACAAATGCACCGGACCCCTGCTGCTTGAGTGGCAATGGGCATTGGAGGCCAGAAACACAGAGAGAGGGTTCAAACCTGCACGTCTCGACTGGTCCAGAGGGAGGAGGGACAGAGGGAATGAGAGATGGTGGGGGTGTTTAGGGGTCTGGGAAATTCCCCACTCTCCCAAGAGAGACAAGTTGGCCCACAGATCATAGTTCAGGGACAGCCTGGTTGTGATACTAACGAGGCTTAACTGGTTCGAGCCGCCAACTTCCTTTCAACTTACACATACATACACATAGTAAAGAAATATGGCACTCTTTGGTTTCCAAATTCACCTTTCTGAGAAACTTGTGAAAAACGCTCCAGGATTTGGAACTTGCAGCTGGCAAAGTTAGACCGAATCAGCTCACAACATGTTGTTTTATTAATGCATTTGATGCTGCTCTGGTCTGCACTGATAAGAAAGCGCAGTTAGGGAAAAGCAATGCTACCTACATTTTTATCTCACTCCAACCACCAAACCCTGACAGCCTTATCCAGAAAGCAAACATGCATGCAAAATGCAATTGTTTTCGACTAGAAATTCCAATGAAAACCAATCTGTACAACTACTTTGAATTCAAAAGTGATTCATCTGAAAATATTTACAATCTTGTGCAAATATAAAAGCGAGCCACAGTACAAGCTAAAAAACAAGTCTTATTTTCGGGTGTCAATAGTTTTCAGTTTGGAAATTCCTTTTTCCTTGCATTACAATTTCACAGGCAAAGTCACTTAATTTCCACTCAGGCCTGTGTAATGTTCTGTGTCTGTTCAGCCTCTGCCAGTGATGTGTCAGTGATTGTCAGCGCTTACGACGGCGTCAGACCTCAGCCAAGAGGACTTCCCACTGGCGAGAGCTGCAGGCCACGCCAGGGCGACTGGGTGCTCCCTCACAGGGCAAAATGGCTCTCCTCCAGCTGGGCGAGAGGCCACCGAGGATCCCTGCCACCCATTGCCACTGTTTGCACTCCCTGAGCTCTGCCAAGCAAGCAGCAGAAAAACGCACACAAACACACACACACACACACACCTTGAGGTGGGGACGTGGAAGGAATTATCCGATCATAGAATGCCACCACATCTAAGACCAGATCTTGGCCCAAAACAGACAAAGAAAACAAAGCGTGCACTCATTCAGACGATTTTGCTGGCACTGCTTCCCTGGAACGGGACATAGGGTGGAAAAGGGGGGAGAATCAACCACAGAGTTTAATGTGTCATTACAAGCATAAAAACAGACTACTGACATTGCCAACAGATGTCGAGCCAGTTTATTTTTGCCATTACAACTCCAGTAGGGAATGAAGCGGCAGGTGCAAATGGTGCTTTCTTCTTTACTATCCAGGCTACTGTGCTGCTGTATCATCATTTCTCCTGATCTATTAGTCAGACATGCATCATGGGGAAGGAGCTGGGTATCAAACCTCAATGACTAAAATCTGCCAATTGCGAAGAGCTGGAACTGAACGTCAGGTTAGATTTGTAACCATGTTTACTTATTCTTTGATCACATCCAGCTTTAGGTCTAATAATGCCCACACCTTTTTGAACTCCTTGCTCCAAATAGTGCAGTAATGACGGAAAGATGTTTTAAGTCTTTACAGCGTTAGCTGTTCAGATGCAGCAGGGCGACTCAGGAGCTTGTTGGTGGTTTAAAAGCCGGCTGCATGCCGCATGGCCAGTAAAACCCCTCCTTTCCTGTTAATGAGCCTGGAGACAGAGCTTTCAGAGGCCCCCGTCAGAGCTGGCCCGAATCAAAGCATCAGTGGGGATCGAGGCTCGGGGGCAAGAGGGTTTGTTGAGGGAGTGGGGTTTGGGTGTCTCCACTGGCACAAGACCAGGGAATGAAGCTTTTAGGGCAACGAGGGAAGTTATAGGAGCGGTTTCACAAAAACTCTCACTGTTCTTGTGGAATCACTGCACCAGGTAAATGCTCATTTGGTGAGCCATTGTCTGATGCAGAGCAGTGGTTTAAATAAAACAGCTTCATAAAACAGATTCTCACGTAACTCAAGAGGGAGTGACAGCTCTGTGCCCGCTACAAGGTCAGAGCGTTGGCAGTCATCCAGAGACAGAGGAGCTCCTTCGCTACTCATGGACCCTCCAACTGTCTGGAGATATCCAGCGAACAGCAGTTAAGGTGCAAACCATCTTTGCGGTTGCAGGTCCCAGATGCGCGATTCAAACATAAACATCCAGAGACTCAATACATTCAATAGCCCATCACTTACCACAACAAAGCACCACATAATCATGATTAAACATCTTGGTCTTACAGGAGATCAAAATGCAAATCTAATCTCTCAGGTTTAACCGAGTATTCCCCTTGCCGCACCACAAGTGTGTGATTTATAAATCACACTTAAGTGCATGCTAAGCGAGATATTCGCAGCCAGAGAGAGAGGGAGAGAGTGAGAGGGAGAACTCTATTCCACATTCCTGGCAAAAAAGCAGACAGCAAATCTGTTCTCTGCTACTAAGGCCTGCTGGGGCAGCCCCCTCTGCCACTGCAGCAATAACAACATGTGGTTTGGCTGCACAGCGCCAGTTTACAGTGGGAAGAGGAGAGGCGCTAAATTAATTTCAGATTCTGTTGTTTGAGAGTTATAAACAATGCTACGGCAAAGCATGGCACTCACAGAGGTGGCCACATTGTTTGGTCACATGGTTAGAAGACATTACATCAGCAGCTTCGCAGGGTTTTGGGAGTCTATCATTATCGCTGTAGTGAGCTACAGATCAAATTTACAGAGCAAACTGTGGTTGTACTGAACACACTGTATGAACTGAAGGTGTGTAGCAGACGGGCAACATCGACTGAGAATGTCAAAGGCCTTTGTTTTGACGTTATTTCTGGGCTGTTGCCAAAATGTTTGGATGATACGCAGAACAAAGACGTATGTCATCCGGCCTCACCTGGCAGGTTTCAGTTTGTTTGCAGGTATCTTGAATATTGTGGTTTTGTGCTTGCATTCCTGCTCTGATAAAGTTAAGACGGGAAGGCTTTCTGTTGAAGCGAGTTTTAAGTCTGGCTGTCCTCGCTGCTTCAGCCTTTCCCACGAGGCTCCCAAACCATAATCTCTTGAAATATTTGCACAGATGACGGCAGCACTTGGCTGTTTTGACATGGAGCGGCATGAGCGAGATCGAGCAGTCACTTTTTCCATCACTTTTCAGTTCAGGAACAGGAATTCCCCTTTTGCCGCTTTTCTCTGTAACCCGCCCGCCTGCACGCCTCCCACCAACCCATATAATTCTCCCAGCACTCCTTCCTCCACTTCCTCAGCCTGCTAGGATTTGTCCACTCAGGGCCACACCACAGGGGCCTTTACACCCGCCTTGCAGCCAGCTCCCACAACCCTTGCTTTCCACTCATCCAAGGATGTTGTTTTCACTTTATCTGAGATGCCAAAAGTTCACTCACTGAGATCAGGGGTGGGTGGGTGGGCAATCAGGGTTGGGGCAAATGCTGCAGGAGGATAAGGAGAGAGGTAGTTCCTGTTCTGCCCTGGTTTAGCTCAGGAAGGCGAACATGGCAAGCAGGGCTGCTGTGTTTATGTTTCATATTTCGAGCAGGGTCACCTCTGAGCTGTGAGCAACAAATTCCCAGAAAACTGAAGCATGTTTGCATTTGAGTCTCTCATTCATAACTGCTCGTGCAAGCTGCGCAAAAATATAAAGAAGACATCCTTGCACAAATTTCCCATTTTCCCTCACATGAACCCTGTTGTCATGCATTTTGATGTGTGTTTTTTCATTGTGTGAAGTCCTCTAAACCTCCAAGTCCTTTAAAATTATCTTTAACTGTGCTCACTTAGCCTTTCCTCAATCATTTTTAACAACCAACCACACAGAATACACACAGTGCTTCAAATAGTTTATATATATTACATAAACACATCCTAAATCTGCATTTCCTCAATGCAAAACACAAATGGCAATCTGTACACAGTTAAAGTTGAACACATTTAAGGATTAAGATGCAATTGCACTGAATTTTTTGTGGAATCTGTTTAAAGGTCATAAAAAAATTCTCCTGACACTAGCCACAGTGTTGCATCATGGGAACTGGAAGGAATATCAAAGGGCCACCATTGGAGCAGACTCTGTAATCCCCCTCCTGGCAAGCATCTCCATATATACATCCGTCCTTGCCAAAGTTTTTTTCCTCCTAAGGGCCTGCTTGAATGTGCATGTGCATGTAGAAAACACTATCTCTTTCCTGACACTGACGGCACAACAGACTCATTGCAGTCGCAGCTCTCGTAAGGTTGGCAGCCCTGAAGAAATACTTCCCATTTGCGGTGCCGGGCTTGGTCCAAGCCACTTGAACTTGGCAGGGCTTACCTGGAACAGCCTACCCGTAGGACTGCCACAGACGCTCCCCCTCAGCCAAGGCAGGCAGCCTCACTGTAAACTGCAACAGCTGATGTCAGCCACACCTCCACAAAACTGGCTACAACTGACTTCCAGGTATTTTTCACGGAAGTTTTTTAAAAATCAACCCTTTCCCTGTTGAGCCGGTTCAACTGCTTCTTTTTCAGTTGGCACTTTTAATTAAATAACACATCAATGTCAAGTGTAAGCATTTGGTGAAAAATATTACTTTGAGAATGACGTATCTTAACTGTAAAAAGATTTGCTTGGGACAGATTGAAAAAAAGTTAGTTTCACAGCTGTGCTCACTGTACAGAAGCTACAGTACCTTCCACAAAGGAAAGAATTGTCCACACAAGGTGACTTTTTTTATCAATTGAGAGAGAATTACACAGATCGTATGACACCATATGGAATTCTTTTTACACATAATGTATTTCCTTTGCAGGCGCTGTGAAAGGCGAGGCCTACAGGGAGTCCTCTTTAGGAGGAGGGGAGGAAAAAAAAGCTGTATGTATGGTGAGGAGGGCGGGGGGTGGGGGGTCGAGGGGTTTAGTGGGGCGGTCCAAGCACGCTCAGCGAAAATATGCCTCATGCACTCGTTGAACTTGGGGCCTGCGCAGGCTTCTCTCAAGGTTACAGGAGAGGCCTGTGCAGAGAGGAGCAGGAGAAAGAAACCATGCAGGAGCAGTCGACACGCAACAAGGTTTCCACTGGACCCGATTTTCCTGCTGCTTTTATTTTCTGAAATGTTTTATCCCCCTATTAATGCTGTGTAACCATTAAAAACTTGTGCCAAAACATTTTATACATCTACTTAACAGTACCTCAACCACGCATTAGGTTTCTGAGTCAGTGTCTGTTGCTCGGATAACAGAAGCAGCATGCGATCGCCTTTGACACCAGGTTTCCTTCCCTCCTCGGAGGCTGCCGGGACTCGGGCCATGTATCCGCTGCCGCACCCCTGAGCCCTCGACCACACAAAGGTAGGAAGCGGCCGTCAGAGCGGGGCGCATTGTGACGAGGCCACTAAATCACCTCTTGTTTTATCCATCGCTATTTACGAACATTTCACTAGAGGAAATCATAAAGACAACAAGGCCTAGTAAATATATCTGAAGGGGTTCGCTGGAAAGAAGGGAGGCTGTTAGCTAATTAAATTGCATAGATAGCAACACTTTTATGAGTAAAACCTTAAGACAGTGACACATTCACAACATCTGCACAGTTCAGTCTAATGTAATTTAGTTCAACAGCGCTGCAGAAAAGATAGCTTTTCTAGTAAACATTAACTTTTTATTGTTGAAACTGTGTCACAGAGATGCTAATTCATCCATGCTCATCCCTCAACTTTTGAGGTCATACTTTATAATGATGTGATGTCAGAAAAATTAAGTCAAATTTTTTAATCTGCATGACAATTCAAAGTGAATATTAGATTCATCCATATTACAGAAATCTCTCTGTTTAACAACAGTAATTCATGGCTGAGATTACACAACTGTCATGATTATGTGTCCACCCCCTCTATAATAAGCTATTGATTAGATTATTTTATAATCACAAATCACTGCAATGCTCTGTAATTGCATGTGTCCTGGTGCACAGCATTTTGGACTGTGAAGTCAGTATGTCAGAGAAGAATGTCAACATGGCACTTGTGCTTCAACAACAACTTGCATTTGACTTCATCCTGACAGACAGGGGTCAAAGGGCAACAGGTAGTAAACACTCAGCTAAATGAATTGGTCACTTTGCCTTTCCCCAAGAATTAGCAGGCCATTAGCACCTCGTAAAAAGGCCACTTCTCTGCTTTACAACGGCTTAGGCCTGCTTTCATACAAACAGCCAAGCAAAGTGATTCAGTGCTATGACAGAGTGAGGGAAACAGGGTATATAAAAGCAAAAGGCACAGAGGAATTATGTCTACATAGCCTACTTCAATGCACATATTTCACTTTGATATAAGCTTATTAAACAGACCAAAAACATTTCTTTACAGTCAATCTCAGCTAATTTTCCAAAAAAAAAAAAAAAATTAGCATAAGATGAAGTGGGTCATTCTCATGTCTTGATTAAAGTAGGCCTCAGCTTTGCCCAAGTGGCCAGGCAGCAGACTGCAAGTTCAGCTTTTGTGTGCTAAAGGCCTTATCGGGGGCCTCTTTCATAAACAAGAGGAGGAGGGGAAAAAAATAGCCCCATCCGACATAATAAAGGGAGCATCAAAGCAGCTATAGAAGAGAATCAGTCGCAGTATTAGACGCCACTTGGGGTTGTCAACGTGATGGCTTAAATGTCACTGGAGAACATCTCCATGGATGTAAAGCGGGCAAACAAATTAAGAGGGATGAGCTCGCACTTGGTGGATTAGTTTTAGATTCGTGGGGACAACTCAGAGCCAACGCAAAGCAGAGAGAACACAAGACTGTCAAAGCTGTGAAGACAACCACAGTAACTAAAGCACCTTTGCATATTTACTCAAAAACTAGTGAAGTTAAAGCATGTTGCTATATGTAAGACTTTCTGAGGAGACATTTGACCGAGGAGGATCTGAGGTACATAACAAACCGGCTCAACTAGACAGAGCACCTGTCATTAATGAAGATTGCAACATCATTTCCCTTAGTTAACCTTGGCAAAAGTCGTACAGTCTGTTCTGTAAACTCAACTGCATGAGTGAGACAGTTTTTCAATCCTTATGTATCCTCAGCATTAGCCCTGCAGCAAGTTCAGTGTCATCAGCACTGCAAATGAAAAAGGGTGTGGTGCAGGTAGGCTTTATAGACAGGAGGCTATGGACATGGACTGTGTTTATGTCAACAATGCCGAATGTTTAAACTGAATTCTTCCTCTCTCACGAGTAGCTGGAACAATCCCTATGACACTGTGATGCAATGATGATTCCAACAGTTGAACTTCACTCCTGACTGCTGGGACTAATACAGCACAGGGGCCTGAGAGCCCTGAACCCAAGACACTCAGCAATCCATGTGTGAGACGATGCAAGGGTATTTTTAGGCCAGCGCAATTTCCCTGTGACACATTTACTGCGAAGGACCTCAAGAGTGATAACGTGCACAAACTGCAGTCTGCCGAGGAGAGTGACAGCAATACTTGGAGTCACAGGAGACACAGGCCAATTAATGCCAAGAAGTCCTCTGAGTGCAGCCCTCTGTATAATCCCAAAACCTACTTTATGGGGAACACTCCCCTCTTGCACTGATGTGTGGCTCATTAATCACATTTCATATCAAACGCCTATCCCTTGCCACAAATATTCATTCCCAAAACTCAAAACTATGTATGTCAAACACTCCTCTTCACCCAGCACGAGCCACTCAAACTTTGCACCACTGATTACCAAGAAAGAGAGAGAGGCTGGTTAAAGTGTTAACATGTATATTGCTGGAAAATCCTCTGAGAGGATGCTTTTTAGTCGAGGCACCTCCACACTAGTGTTTCTGCGCTACCACGTGAAAAGACTGAAAATACACTCATGAAAGCAGCTTGCCAACATCATTAAAAGAAGAAAAAAGTATGATGGTTTTAACTTCAATTTAACCAATGCCACTTAAAGCCAAGCTCTCAAAATTCTCGCTCAGCACGCAGAACTGGCACTTGAGACATGAAAGGGCAGCTGCGACGTTTGGTTTACATTATATCTTAGTGGTTTCCACATTGTGGCCAGGGGATAAGCATCAGGAGAGGTTTATCTCTGTCACAGTGCTCTATGGAATATGTAAACACTATGTGTAATCAGCGCTGCAGTGAAATGGAGTGCAGGGGGGGTGTGTGGGAAAGTGAAGTGCTTTAGGAATAAGTCGCCATCTTACACATCGAGCTCAAGGAAAGATAAGACTTTGGAGGCAAAACTGCAGAACCTCTAAGCCTGTATGCTGCATTTTTTTAAAAACAATATACTGTGTGTTCCGTTTAGTGAGAGGAAAAAGTGTTTGAATTTATTTTCAAATGAACAAAATAAGCATATCTTGTGCAAGTAGTATTGTTAGTAGCTTAGTGTTCACTTTCACTTTGCTGAAGACCTTCACTCTCATCTATTCTCATCTCATCCGTCTCTTGGCTTAACTCTGTGTCTTTGTCCTCGTCATCCACCCCGTGAGGCAGCGGCGCTCCTTTTTTTGTAGAGGACGGGTACTCATTTTAGACGAAGAGCCTCTCTCCCGTCTAGAGCCCAAGTTTTAATATGGTGTCCAATCAAAAGTGATTAAGCATCGCAGAGCACAAACAATGCTGGCCCTTAAATCTCTGGAACCCTCTTTCACTAGAGCGAATGAAAGAGCACTCTGTCTGCAGCAGCAGATGACAGACGTGCGCTTGAAGATAAGTCTTCTCCATGAGCCCTTATCCTAAGAACACCCGCCGTTCAACCAAATAAAGAAATAAATAAATACATTACAAAACGCCAAATACAACAGAATAGGAACCCACCTTAAAGACATCAGTGGGGAAGAGTGTTAGTAAAGGTTCCCTTTTATTACCTCGAGATGCTACCTAAAACCAGTGGCACCAGACCGGCCGAGTTGACTAAGTGAGCCACCACGGGTAACTCATCTGAAAGGAATTAGGTTAAGAATAGACGACAAACTCAGAGTCAAACATACATGCACATAGAAAGACGGAACGGCGAATAAAAGCCTGTTAATGTTCAAGCATGAACACAACTTCCAGCAATAAATCACTAATAAAATCAACCAGCTGCCCCAAGTGCAGTATCTTTCACATGAGAAATTCCCAAAAAAGTACATTTCCCACAAGTCATCATGTCCTACACATAAATTACCAACAATCACAATGCATGATGTATGTGGCATGTAAAACAATACCCTGAACTAATGCATTGGTTGCAAGCGGTTCCTGCAAGACACACGGCAGCACAAAGATTTAAAGAAAGCTGAATACTGGGGGCAACAAGCCAGCGTCAAGAGGATCTTGTTCTTACTGTGCCTCTTTTTAAAATGCCAGGAGCAAGAGTAGTGTTGCAGCTTGCAGTGACACAGTGGTTGGGTGAACATTTCATGATTAATATAATATGAACATGAGACAGTGTTGCCTAAATATATGTTTTCAGCACATGTAATGCAATCCTACATTTGGTAAGATTCCACTAGTAGTTGGACTGACTGTAGGAAAATATTGCCAAGATATAGTCATGTCTAGCAGAAGATCCTTGAATGAAGAAAATACTTCAAATTACATGTTTACTCTGTTATATTAGCTAACATATAATTGTATAAGATTTCCAAATTTAGAAATATTACAACAACCAAAAGGCAGTGTTAGCGGGGCTCTATTAGTCCATTTAAGGGATTCAATAACCACACGCACATGCAGACACATTAGCAAATTTGAAACAGAGAGAAGCAGACAAGCATCATCACTGAGAAGTCATGAGAGGGAGGAGCTGGCACTATGACAACAAGACATCAGCCGTCTGCAGCCTGCTGCCGTCAACAAGTCAGCATGAGCACTACCATCTGACTGGGCTTTCCTAACACTGCCCCCATGCACTCAGCCAAAACTAGCTATTGCTGCTGCTGTAACTGGCTCCTGCTTTCAATTTCACAAGAGCGGGCCAAGTAATGGCTTCAGCGTTTTGTGGTCTGCCGACACATATGGTCTGTGTAGCAAACCGGTTCTGTGTCCCCCGTCTCCCGCCTCACCCGTCCACCGTTCTGGGACGTGCAGGGAGATGTGGCCAGGGGGAGACAGACGCAGCCCCAGGGGGGAGACCGTCGCAGTTATGGGCGGACGTGTACGGGTCTTGTTATGGCTGCCAAGAGAATTGGACTCCGTCGAGCCACCGCTGTAATCAGTGTATTGCGGCACAGTGGGGAATCAACTAAATAGGACTTGTTTCTTCAAGGTTCGGGCCTTTTGGGGGAAAAAAAAACAGTGTAGGAGGTTCCCCAAAGTTACCACAGAAGTCTTACACTTGAATTTGATTTGACATCTATGTAATACGCTTTATTCAAACTGCTTTTTTCCATCAACTGGTTGGGTACAGGATGAAAAGGCTTCTCCTGCAGACACTTTGGCAGGTATGACCATATGAGGAATCGAACCGCGGCCTGTATCATTAAAAACAACACTTCTTAAGCTGGTCTCAGGAGTGACCACATTAACCTTCTCTTTATCACTTACATCACCACTAATATCATCGTTGGTAGCACGGCTACCGTTGCCCCCTATCTGGCTGCATGACCTAGATGAAAGGCTATTTGCTCAAGTCACAGAGGCAGCTCCTTCGGCTTGCCCTTGTTGGGTTTCCTTATCTGAGTTTGTCTGGACAAATCTTGGACACAAAGCACCCATTTTGTGCTCCTCTCTGGAGATCCTGTTACAGTGTTCCAGACACGACGCGGTCCACCAGCAGTGCCTCTGGGAGTGCAGCGTTTTGGTGGGGTGGCTGCGATTAGCTGCTTCCTCGACTCCGAGCATATGATACATGTGAACTCCTCTTACGTCTCCTGAGCGCGCTTTTGTGCCGCGATGGAGTAAAATGGGGGTCAAATGATGTCATGCAGTGAGAATTCAGATATAGCAACCCTCCCATCCCTGTTACCAACCAAAGAAAATATACAAGTGGATCCAACAGTGCTTCAGGATTCCCTAATGTCCATGTCCTGATTGCTGTAATAATTGCACAGTTGCTCAAGCACCTTCTATCCAACATATTCCAAGTAATTTTTATGACATTTTTCCGTGAGAAACATAAAAATTATTATGAATCAAAACATGAAATAACTGATTGTTGGATTTAACATATTACCACCATTTTGAGAGAAATATTTTCTGAGTGCTGCCTGTCAATAATACTACAGAAATTTTTAAAAAAGCGTCTCCACCAAACTGTTGAGTCTGTGAATAGAGGTGCCTTGAGGATGATCTAGTGGCCTTACTCCTCCTGTTCTCCAGAAGGACAACTAACAGAGAAAGGTGAGAGAGGCAGCAAGAAGGAGGGAAACGAGAGAATGAGAAAGAAAAGAGTAGTGTTCGCTGACCTCATTCTGACAACAAGCCCGGGAAGAGCCTTTTCATGGAACCATTTCGCAATAGCACTGTTGTTTATACAGGTGGTGGGTGAGTCGAGCAAGATATGCAGAGAGCATGCATTTTGCAACACCTCATTATGAATACTAAACACAAGCAGCATGTCAAATCACACAGGCACACACATACATACACAAACACTTTATCCCCTAGTTTCATTTTAGTTGTGACATTTGCAGGGAATGCGTCATTTTGGAAGCTGCGGCCAACGCATCGCTCTCTGTTTAAATTTCAAAGTCAAGGTCCCTCTACGCGATCCAAGAGCTGTCAAACACTACTATCCTCTGGTATCGTCCAGCGAGTGCTCGCCTCCTGGAACGAACGCCTCTGGTTGGCTTGTGTGTTTGGCTGCGGGGCGGTCTCCTGCAACAACATCCACTTGGCCAGAGTTCAGCCCTGTGGAAGGCTACAATAGCCCAAAGGTGGCTGCCCAGACCATTGTTTATGCAACAGCACACTACTGGCAGGTTAAAGGGAAAAGACCAGGACAGTAGAGAAATATGGAGGCTTCCTACCTGCACCAGAGTCATGCTTCTCTGTATACATACTGAGAATGTTTATTATGAAACTCTATTTTTCTCTTGCATAAGAGATGTTTTTACAATTGTTTTTATCATCACAAAAGCAAGAAATAACTTATGCAACTTGATTACCTGCTTTTTAAAAACATCCTCAAGCAAATAACCTGCTGATGACAATTTATTTAAACATATTGCTATGCAAGAATAACGCTATAAATAAACACTATATTTAAGGTAATGAACTGTAATTTTGGATTGTGTTTCTACACAGAGTACACTGTTGCAATGGCATAAAATGGAAAACTGGCACCTTAACCAAAGCCACTTAAATTTAATGAAATCTCACGCAAAGTAAACAGATTTTTATGCAGTTATTTCTGTAACAGTTGAAGCCTGAATACAAACCCATGCATAAGTTAATGTAGCGCCTATCTTATTTTCCCACTAACCAACGAGGTGAACCAAATCCATTATATCTCTGAAAAATGTGAAAAAAACGGATCCACACAACAGCTGTTTGGTAAACATACCAAAGTAATTGTTCCAAATGCCTTATTTTAACACAGATTAAATACAATTAGGGGCTGTTTATCTAATCACAACAAGTCACTCTGCCAAAAGAAAAACCTCTGTCATTCTTTCTAGCAGTTCTGCTCAGAGGGATTACAGCTGGAAATAGGGTAACTTTTTTCAAATGTAGCTTCCTTACGTAGAGGAAGGAACTTTTATACACAAACAAGGATATGCTCATTGCACAGCACGACTACAGGGACAGAAAAAATGGTTGGTTGGCTAAGGCAAGGGTCTTCTGAGGTGAATATGAGGAATTCAGGTCAGTGCAGCCGAGACGTTTAACCAGATCAAGCCGCTGCAGCCTGGGTGGAAATAGCATGGGAGGCCAGGGAGAGGGAAACCAGTGCGTCACAGCTCTCGGCCTGATTCCAGGCTCCCCCCAACGCAAACAAGAGCCATAACTTCCCTAATGATCTGAGATCATGTACGCCTCGCACACGTTCCACCAATAGGCAGCGCTTCCTCTTCACCTTTGACCTCAAAGTGGGTGTGCCTACCTTTGACTCTGCATGAAGTTTATAACATGTAGGCACGGTGCTATAGTGGTGGGATGGCAAAAAAAAGGCAATGAGGGATGAAGTCTGAATATCCTATTGTGAAAAATCTTTAATCCAAGTATGTACAAAACCACTAAAATCTGGAAAAATCCTCCTTTAAGACCCAACAAATCTCTTAATATCTTAAAGATTTGCCGAATTTCGATAATCTGACACTCATTTGTTTTCATTTTCAGTCTCCCTGTCACACACAATTGCGATTCAGAAGTCCAACGCCACACACACACACACACACACACACACACATTGTAAACAGTCTTTATTGAGACGTGAGTGCTTGTATAAACATAGACAAGCCCTATTGAGGGTCCAGGGCTAGGTCGAACAATAAGAGGGGGAAAGTTGCTGGACGTTCCTCACAGACGGTGTGTACAAAATCCAATTATCAGAGCCATGGCATTAACATTCCAGCAGTCTGGCAGGTGACGGCTCCGTCTTTTCAGCCCCCCTACCCCACCCCGACACACACACACACACATACACACACACACACCGCCAGCATGGGATAGAGTCTCCCGGCAGCACTTCGACAATACACACAAGCAGCCTTCTTCTGCTCCCCCTTCCAAGATCCCCCCCAAGTATTGAGACATATATAGCGGGAAGAAGGCAAAGAGAGGGGAGGCGGTTGGGAGGAGTGTGGGGTCCACCAGCGACACTGGCCTTTTCTTCAGGAGATCAGCGCGACTGGCCTAGCAGGCAGTATCAGTCAATGGGGCATTCTTCTCCTCTCTGTCTCCGGGTGAGAATATGTTGATCGCTGATAACGTTGCTTTGATTGCCATAATAGGGAAACCACTTTTTGTTTTGAGCTTTTGCCTCTAAACAGTGCGCGCTTTGTCACCCCTTTGGGTGATGGCATACAAGATGCCGATTGAAAAAAAGAAGGTTTAATGCTAAAACAAAAACAATATCGCTGTTCTTGGCTGCAGGGTGAGTTTAATGGATTAAAATAAAGTCTGCGCCTAAGGGCTTCTCCGTAAGAAAAAAATAAACACAACACAAAAAAATGTAAGTAAAAACTTAGACTTTTATAGTCTGTCTTGTTTAATTACACCCTCTAACTCCTGTAATTAGCCTTTGCACCTTCTCCCAGCATTATTCCCTCTGGTATCGTGAAGCTCTGGACATCATGCATCATTAGCAGTTGTTCTTTTTTTTGCTTTACATTCAGTACATATAGTTCTTATCACTGTGGGATGTGGTGTACGTGATAGTGTACATATGATATGCAACGCCTCTGCCTGGTGTCGTGCCCTGTACCCTTGTCAGGTCCTATATATAAACGTACATCTGGCCCCCATTCTGCTCTTTCCATCATGTCATCCTGTCTACACGAGAGAAGGCTGTAAGAGATACACCAGTGCAGTACAGTAGGGCTGGAACAAAGGATTATTTTCATCATGGATTTATTATTTTTTGATGGATTATTTTCTTACAAAATGTCAAAATGCCTATAATTTCCCAGAATCCAAGGAAACGTCTCTAAATCACTTTTTTTGGCCCACCAACTGGCTTAAGCTCAAACATATTGAACTTATAAAGATGTAAAAGCAGAAAAAGCATCCTTAGTCCTCACATGTGAAAAGCTGAAAACGGCAAGTGTTTGACATCTTTGCTTCATAAATTATTGCTGATTAATCAACTAAAATAACTCTCTTGATGAAGTGATTGATTCGTCAACTAATCCCATCAGCTCGACAGTACAGTACATGATCCCTGGAGATTCTTTAAGACCCACCCACAAACACGTTCAGTGTTAAAAGTGTGTTCATAACTGCAATGTGAGTAAGTGCATGTGAGTGCCTAAGTTAGTTTAAAAGAGTTATGGTCAGCCATGCCAGCAATCATGTGCATTTCTGTATAATGGAGTGAATAAAAATGTTTTATGTGAGATGTAATCAACAGATAAGTAACATGATAAAGCATTTTTATGTGCAAATTTGACATTTTTTTCAATAACCTTCCATTCATTAAGTAAATAGGTTTTAGGAATTACCATCTTTAGCTCATTTTAGTTTTATCTGAGCTCTTTTCATAGCTAAAAGTAACTAAGAACTTTACTTTGTCCAGCAATAAACCTCCTTTTGTTGCGTCTACTTCCCCCCGTCTTTGTGTGTCACTGTCCTCCTTTGCGGTGGGATGTTAGTCAAGTGTCTTGTGGCTTTCCCCACCCTCACCAGAAGGCCTGCCCGCGGTTAATTATTCTTGGATGGTGGATGAAAAAAGTGAGTCCTTTTTTTTTTTCATTAGCTCAGCAGCAGTTTCCCATTCATAATAGTTGGCACTGGTTTTGCACTGCCTGCCAGAGATCACACCCCAACCATTTTCATTTTCCTTCATCCATTTGTTTCATTCATGTCATAGATTTGGCAGCAGCCTGCATCGTTTTCCTGATGGCCGTCGACCCTTCAACACCCGTCTTTTGAGTCCCAAACTACCGATTGTGGCTTTGTTTTGGATAAGGGCAAAGAAAATATGGAAACAACAATTCACACTGAATCAAAGGGATGTTTTCTTACAGTATTTCAGTTTAGAAATGATCAATTGTAAATTAAAAGTGCACTAAGGATGCTTTAGCAAAACCACAGAAAGCGCTGCAGACGTGCTCTTGGATAGAAAAAGGGCTTCACACATTGAAGGTTTTCCTGGGAAAGTGGATGGATTTTGTTTGTGTATGCAAGTTACAATCTTGGCATACTTCCAAAGTTAAAAAGAACCATTAAAGACTGTGGGCCACCATTCCCTTGCCTTCATACAGTATACTATGCTATAAATTTGCAGAAGTAGGGAATGCTATATGCACAGCCCTCTTGCCCTGCACTTTAAGTCCATTACACAGTGCATTGAGCTATCTGAGGCCACAAGAAACAGCAGTTTATCATCATGCAACTACTGGAAATATGCCCACTGACAGGGAAGCTATATCACACCAACACATACACACTAAGAAACACAGTTCCCACCCACCTGTTCACCAACCTCTTTACTAAATCTATCAACTGCATCTGCATGCATGTATTTTAATCCATACACATAAGTTGAATACACGTGAGTTGATTTGAGAGTCCAAACACTCAAATGAGCTTGCAGATTCAGTGTGTTCTCTTGGGGCTGCAACCCAATCCCAAGGAACTCCAAAGCGTCATATAAAACCCAGGCTCTTTAGCGTCAGGAACCAGGATTCCCAACATGGAAACAAACAAGATGGCCACCGCATCTCCAACTGAAGCTGTGCTCACCAGCGCCCATCTGAATGGAGTTAGAGGTTGGCTAGCAGGAGTGCAGAGGAGAAGAGTCTCCTGGGGCTGTTGGCTCAGCAAGCGGGACCAGAGGATGGCTGCACCATGGATTAGGGCCCCACAGTGGTCCATTGTTAATTGGGCGCCATGTGTGAAAGCTACAGAGAGATTAGTTTGTACAGCTGCTGCCATTTGTCATAACTGCCCTTAACAAGACACACATGGCAACCCAAGTTACAGCCAGAAGTTTTACAGAAAAAAGGAAGAAAAAAATGTCTGGTGAGCGTCTAATAGTTTGCAAAACAGACCTGCATAAGCAGATGAAGATGTTCCTGGGAAACACCGAGCAGACTCAGCTGGGATCCCATAAGAGATGATGAGTTTGGGCATTACTCATTTAGCCATCTGTAGGTCAACTAGGGTCATTATCATAACTGCTCAAAACGCTATGTTAAGCCAGTAGAGATTCCAGACCACAGGTTGTAAACAATTCTAAAACTATGAGGCAGGATCTGGTATTACATCATGGCCCTGTTGGGCAAAGCTCAAATTAGACAGGGTCTGTGTTTCATTAGACAGACAAGAGTGGGATATTACAGAGATAACAAGAGGACTATTGCGACTGTTATAGCCTGACGACCTCTTGCTTGCCAGATTTCCTTGGCAATGCAAGCTACGCCACGAGGTTTAAGAGAGGGATGGTGGAGTAGAGTTATTTTTTGGTGAGAATCCGCAATGTAATTGTGGGTTGTAGGTATGCACACATGTTGGAGGCCTAATTACAATCTTGACTTGGTAAATCTGGAACAAGCTTTTAAAAGGACTCTCACTTTCAATTTTTGCCCAACAGATGCTAGAGCACTGAGGAGCTGCTGTTCACTGAACCTAAATGCAGTTTTTCAGGCCAAAGTGCAGGTGAACAATAATCTGGCATGCATGCAATAGATGGCCTTCTGCACGTGCTTGTGTATGGGAACACAAACATGTGCCTCCATGTGTACATTTTTTTGCATCTGCACATTAAATTTTGGAAGGATTTCCTCAAAGTCAGTGCAGTTAAACTTCCAGCTGGAGCCTTGTGCCGGTGGAGAGAGCAGGCCAATTTGAGAAGAATTTAAGCTATCAGAGGCCAGATTACATAGGCTTTCAGAAGACACCATGGTAACAAGCGCTGTTCGTCCCCTGAAAAATAACGGGCTTCATTAACTATCTTGTTAGTGCTGCAGCGGGCTTTAATCTCAGGGTCCACACAGCACTGGATGAGATTGGTCCTAACACAAGTAGTGGCCAAACAATTTCATCCTTACTAAATTTATAGGTACAGTGTTTCCTATTGGATGAAAATCACCCAAATGTCTGAAAACACATGTAATGACATACTGAGAAAGTTATGGCAAAAAGAAATACTTAGAGGAAATGAACTGTAAATTTTGAGGTTTAGATTAGTAGCAAAGCCAAAAACAGTTCTGCCCATAAATTGGCAGCAGCTGAGTTTTTTTTTTTTTGGTTTTCAACTTAAGTTGCTCGTTGTGAATGTTGTCTTTATGCCTTGTCTAAATTTAATCCTCTTTTATGTAGAAATCTCCAAAGAAGATATATGAGAAAGATTCAGCTCTCTGCTCTGTTTCATTCTCCTTTAACTCGCTGTATGAATTTCTTGTGGTAATCTCTTGATGTAAAAACAAAACTCCATAGAAAATCTGAAACAACTTCTGGTTTAGAGATCTTGAGATGTGCTACAAACAACAAGGCACCCATATTTCCTCTCCTCCTGTCGTTCCCTCTATATGGCTCACTTTAATCACTTACAGCCCCACTGCTCTAAGATGCTGTCTTTCATAAAACACAGCATGTTTATGTAAGTGCTAAAAATGTAAATGACTTATTTCTTCCTGCTCTCCTTGCCTTTTCTGCTGCTGTATAACATTTCCTACTGTATGAGTCAATAAAACCCATACTATCTCACTGGGGCTTGTATTGTTTATTACGCTGAATGCAGGGCATCTTCTGAAGCTTGACAGTTGGTTTCTAAATTTGTGAGCTTTTTTAAGAAGTCAACCTGACATATGTGAGGGAGGAGTGGAAGCTCTTTCGCGAGCTTTGACAACTCAATGGGGTGCTGATGAATCCGTCCCAAGCAGGCCATTCCCAAGCCCCAGACACCATATCCCCTCTCTGACCTGACGCACTGACATTAGAAAGAAATCCTCCAGGGATTCGCCCCCCCACCCCAAACAACAACATGCCCACCCAAAAGTACATTTTGCACAGCACTGCGATGGCGGGCCTTTCTTTTTCTGTCCCGCTCAGGTCTTGTCGAGCCGTCACAGTGATGGGCCGTACTGTACCGCCAGACAAAAGAAGAGACAACCATCACTCTGGGCCACTGATCGGCCCTGTCTGGACTGAAAAGACTTTGATGGGGCAAAGCAGGGTGGGGGTGCTGCACAGAGAAGTTAGTGTCTCCTGGGCAACCACTCTGATTGTCTGTCCCTGCCCAAAGTTCCCCATAGCACCCCACCTACTACCCCTTCCCGTTTTTTCTTCCCTTCATTGGTTGTTCACAAGCCTCCATCCTGGCTAAAGGCGACTGGCTTTTGCATGGAAGTCTCACTCTGATACTTGCTTTTCTCCTGAAAAGAAAATGCAAGGTCAAAAACATCTTCACACAAATTCTCCATCCAAGACTTTTGTGTGTCCTGTCTGAACCTTCTTATCCGTCTTTTCACTGCTGTCTTACATGACCAGCCTAGCAGGCAGATGGGACAACAGTAACTTTTTCTTGCTGTTACGCTGCTATGATGGCAAAGAACAGAGGGCAGCCATTGGATGGAGAAGCTCGGGCAGCAGGGAGGGCCTGCTTTGTAAGGCAGGACAGTGAGGTACGGTGTAGTGCCTGGGATGGGGGTGAATGTACCCATTTGTCTTCATTTGGTAGGACTGGCAGACAGGGTGGGGGTGGGGAATCTATCTGGGAGGAGTGGGAGGTGCCGGTCCTCCAGTCAAGTGGCCTCGGGGGGATTTGAAATGCATTTGGGGTCCTCCCCAAAAGCCTGGGAAAGTGTGGAGAAGCTGAGATCTTAACCATAGACTAATGACACAAACTGCAGCCCTTAACCAAGTGCAGCCACAAACGCAAAACTGAGTCTCCTGCTGAAATACACAAGAAAAGCCTTTTCAACACAATACATGTGCCTTACAATACCAAAGAAAGGCCTTGTCCCATTTTTTGATGGATGCAACAGTGCAAACTGTGACACAGGCAAATTAAACACACTGTAGCAGAGCAAAGGAGAGAGTTGTAAATTTTGTTGAGAAAGAAAGCATCCACATTTCTCAGTGGCCTCTGCTCCGAGTTGCCTTGTTTCCATGGAGATTTATGTACACATGGCACACAAAAGAGGGCTAAGGAGGTAACACGGCCTGTTTAAGCCTTGAGGTATTTGCTCGAGCAAAGCCCCGCTGCTAATAACACAAGCTTCATACTGAGCCAGGCAACCTGGCTGCACTGCACCCAGGATAGTGTTTGAGAAAGAGCAGGAGGGGAAAGAAGGCAGAGGAAAGTCAGATGGAGATCACAAACAACCAAAGATCCTGGAGAGGGAGTGAAGACATTAAGAGCGAAAGAAACCCAGCAAGAAAGCGAGCAAGAAAGAAAGAAAGACTGCACTGCAAAACATAAATAGCTCCCGGGTTAAGAGAAAAAGGATCGGGAAGACATTTAGTGGGAAGCGGAAATCAATAAGGCAAGCGGTGAAGCTGGGAGGGAGTTCTAAGTGGATTAGATTGAGAGAATGTGTTCGATAGGTTATGGCTCTGAGAGAGAGGTAGCCAGACACCGCAGGCTCTATTGCATACTAATAAGGAAGCCAGAATGAAAGCTAAGCACAGGGTTGTGCAGTTCACTGTGAAGACTTTTTCTATATGGCTTTGGCATCATCGGTTGAGGCTTTTCCCAGGATTTGAATTTTACGATCTTGCTGAGTTTGTTCTGAATGTGCACTGTTAAAATTCATGTCCGAGAATAAAATTCCACTCAACTTCCAAAAGAACTGCTCTCCAGACTTTTTCCAATATCATGTCACCGGACAAATTCGAAAATTAAAGGGAGTTGAATAACTTGACTCAAATAAAGTCAAACAGTGGCGTTCTTATTGCTGTCTGCTTACAGCAAGTTTTGTTTCACACTTCTGGCATGAACCCAGCCACCCTTCCTCTGGCCAAGCGCCTGGACCTGGGACAGCTGTCATGGTTGCAGTCTCGGGCTTGAGGGAAAGCCAGGCAGCGAGAAAAGAAAAAGAGACCGGGAGAGAGAAGGAGTGAGAGAGTCATTTGGCCGGGCAGCGTGCCGCAGGGGTGATTCCTGATGGCAGAGAAGGATAAGGGGATTCAGGAAGGGAGGGTTAGATGTTGTGCTTAGTCACAGACCTCCACTGTGACCCAGAAGGTCAGACCTCCACACTGGTCGCCTGACCAAAGCCTCCGAGGCAGCCAGGCGGAAAACAAGATGCAAACAGCCACCCCACGTAGCGTGGAGAGCAGGCAGTGGCCAGTCTTAAAGATAGCTACCAGCCAGACTACCCCAGCCAGAGGGATTGGAGTGAGGGGGTGATGCAGTGTGGGAGGGAGTCAGTGGTGCCTACTCCCCCTCACTTAGGCCAGTGAACCAAGGGACCACCAGCTAGACCAGAAGCAGTGGCAGGGGAGTGGAGACAAACAGTTGCCAAGAGACCACCGGTGATCCTGCGACCGCTGTGGTTTGACCCCGATTGAGGAGGTCAACAAGGGGGGCTTACAAGCAGTCAACCCCACCTCCACCTCCCCTGACCACCACCACCACCCCCAGGCAAAAAGTCTTCTTCCACCACGTGCCCCGAGCCTGCAACGGCGCGTTTACACTGATCTGTTTTGCTCAATTACACTTCAGAGGACACCCTGCCACATCTCTTTGCAAAGGTCACGACCCCGGGGGCAGAGGTTAAGTCTGGCGATTGTAAAACAAGGTCTCCATTAACAAGGCAGCACGTATTCAGACGTAATCCATCCATTTCCACAAACTATCATGACGGTGTGAAAAAAAAAAAGTTGCATTACTGAAGGGGTGGAAAAAAAAGTCTAGGTAATGATGTTTTATGGCTGTGTAAACTTTCATCACCAGAGTAATGGGAAAACTGCTTGACCTTGAATTCTTCAGTCTCCCATTGTACTACCTCAGCAGTGAAGTGGTTATAAGGAAATCCATGGACAAACTTGAAAATACTCAGAATTCCTCGTAGCAATTTTCAATTTCATTTTGAATTGAGATAGTTGAGGAAAATATATAGCAAGATTTACCCACAATCCATCAAGTGGACTACTTGTGTATCTTAATTGCATGTTTTTAATTATTTAAATTCATATGTTATTAATTCCTTACATGTGTATGAAGAACAAGACAACTGAAGGTAGTAATGAAAACTTTCAGTGAGTACAATAACTACATCCCAAGCAAATAGTGATGAGCAGCTTAACAAAAACCAAAGACAAACGAAGCCCACAGAATTCTGACATGTCCCGGCACGATGCTTATCTACATGCCCTGTTACAACTATTCCTTCAAGCTGTCAAACTGGATATGCAAAATATGAATCCAGGTGGGGAGAGGTGATGATTCAAAAAAAAAAGGAATCACACTTCTCGTTTAATCTGATAACGATAAAACAGTGCATCGGAGCACCACGGCAGTGAGTGTGAGAAGCCAGGGCCCTGTATCGAACACGGCCTGCCAGTTGGCACAATGGATGCCACAACCCCCACTCCCAGCCCCCAGCCTACTTCCCAGCGGGCATTCATCTGGGCATGCACATGGGTGCTACAGCCCTGCCTAGCTAAACGCGTCTGTGCCCCAGAACAAGGGGGCTGAGTGCCCTCTCAAAATTCACTCAGGACACTCACCGCCAACCCGCCGACCTTTCTCAGGCAGCAACCCGCCGCAATTGAAAACAAATACACTCCGAACTTGGTTTTCTGCCACAGAAAATACTAAGGAAAAATACTGTTGAGTAAATAGCGCCAGCAAAATAATTTATCTTATGCTATCACACAACACAGAAGTGAGCAGGACAGAGAGAGCAATATTAAAAAGCTCCGTCCGAACCCGTTACTTAAATTTTTTTCTAGGAGTTCGCACAAATACCAGATTCTGTTTAAGCCAGAGCCGTTTGCTAGTTTCTTTGTGTTTGATTGTATGTTTGTTTGTTTCGTGCAGTTGCAGCAGAACAAAGGCAGCGGCTTCCATTCTGCCACTGTCAAAAAACTTTCCAACGTGCCCACTGCATTGCGGATGCCAACCAACGAATCAAAGGCATGCTGCAAGCAGACAAAGAGAGTTTGATGCCAACCTCCAAACCTCTAACAACCATTACTGGTGATTTGCCTGCCTCCCTGGCACAGTGTAAAACAAAATGGCGCCGCGCCGCACGCTACCACAACATGGCTGCATTGTCTGGATTTGGGCACTGCTTGGTAACTTAAAGAAAAGGAAAAGACGCTTTGGTTTGCAAAAACTAAAAAGGAAAAAAAAATCATGGCCGTCTCTGTGATTCGGGTAAAAGAATGCTATTTTGTATTTGCCAAAGTTTCAATCAACAGAAATTTTGAGGACAACGGTAAATAATCAGTTTGAGCCGCGAAGCGTTCTTAAACCGTAGTGCATTTTTTTGAACAGCAAAACAGAACATTATGTTCAGCATTTGTTTCCAACCCTAAAATGAATTTTCTTGCCATTAATTTGCTCTTTCTCTCTCAGCAGATGCATTTTACTAAAATAATAGCACGTGAAATACCGCACATAATGTAGAATACAAGCACTAACTTATCATTTAAATGGTGCATTTGTGAAAAAACTGCACTAAAAAGGCATTCTTGAGTTGGTACTGAACAGTTAAAAAAGCAGCAGATGCAAACTAGAGAAGCGGTGGCATCCTACAAAAGACACAAAAGAGGGTCTGATGCCAACCCCGGTGCCAGTGGCAACCATTATTGTCTCTGTGCTGTGCCTTCTGCTTTCCCTGGCACTTATCAAACACAAAATGGCGCTCAGGGTTTGATGATAATGAGCTAGCTATACCACTATTTCTCCCTCAATAGCAACGTGTTGGTTATTCGGTGTTGTAGCAATAGATTTAATACGAGGGAATTTCAACATGGAAAACTATAGGGGGAATTCCTGTGGTGTAAGCAGAGAAAGGGAGGAAGTTCAAAACTGTGAGACATGAATGACTGAAATTTAATTACATGCTGTGGCAACCCTGTTTTGCAGGAGGTACAAATTTTATTTTGAAAGGGTTGTCCGAGCAGCAATAATGGCATCTATCTAAAAAACATTTTCTTAAACTTGAAATTATCACGGTCAAATGTGATGTTTCTGTCTTTAAACTGTGGGTGAGAATCTCCCACTTTGCAGTCCGGACGGCAAACCATGCCAAGCTGCTTTTTAAAAAAGAAATTTTTGGCTGAAATTTCCTGAGCTGGACATGATCTCAAATGTGCTCATCGAAGCCATGGTTTAATGAGTGTGCGCCATGTTTTTCAGTGATGTGTCAAAGCAAAAATTAAATTACAGTAATTCAATTCTGTCAATTCGGAAAAAGGATTTTAACACTTCCATTCAAAAAATGTGCATGTCAAAACCTATTCCTCGACCTGGCAACCAATTTTTTTATCCTCTTATAACACACTGTGCTAAAAAAAATTAAAAATTGCACGATCCGGTCTTCACATTGAGCACATCACTGTGTCCGCAAAAAGGCTTTCATCTAAGAGGAACCAGATTTTCAGGAATTAAGAAAACACAGAGATTTCACTTTGGCACAAACACAATCACACATTATACACGGACTCAATACAAGCTCGTAACTGGAATTTCTGTATAATAATAAAAACACTAATATCTTCAGTGCCAACCTGTAACGTGACTTCATATGAGAAAGTTGTTTAGTCATAATTTTATATCGGTGTTACCTTTTAATTATTTTTAAAAATTTTTGGTTGACAGTATATAGAGTATAGAAAACAAAATTATGTTTTGTGCATTATACATTGGGGCTAAAGGGAGGAGGGCTGTGTTTTTTTTTTTCAACAAAGCAGGGACAACCTCAGCTTTAAAAAATATGCCGTTAATACACAGCAAACCTGGATCCTGATGCATAGTTATATAAAGAAAAAAAACTACGAGTGGGTTTATTTTAATTTAACCACTCTGTGCTGCAATTTTATACAAATGTCATTACTTCATTTCCAGACAAACAGAAAAAGCATACAGTGTGTGTGCAGCTGTACAAATCTGTGTGTGTGTGTGTGTGTGTGTGTGTGTGTGTGTGTGTGTGTGTGTAAGAGATAATACGTATTTCGTCAAAGTTACAGCAATTGAAAAATTACTGAACATGATATGGAGCTGCTGCTGGAGTACAGCAAAGCAAAGACACATTAAAACATGTTCCACATTTAACAATGATTTAGCGATGAGCCTTAGCTAAAAATGTATACTGTATATACACAGTACTGACCATTATGTTTATTTGTCTGGCAAATGTAGTGGCGCTTTCAGCCAGTCTCAGCAAAACTGCCAAGAAGTAACACATGTGACCCTTGACCTTGCCAAGCCATCATTCACACATGCGCGTTGGCTCACACGCATAGTGAAACAAACACACACAGTGTGAGCTTGAACCTACCTTGGTCCTGCACATAGTATGCTAGAAACAAGTCCAGCTCCTTGACCGATACTGTTATGTGGTGTGGCTGGACACAAAGTGCTGGGTTGGTGCAATGTGGAGACTTGACAAGGCGCTCGCCGTCTGTACTTTCCAGAGGGATGCCTTTGAAGAGGATGACCATCACCAGGTCCAGACGCCAAACTTTGTCGGCCTGCCGCAAACAGTCGATTCGGCGGATCTTGCCCTTCTGGTCCGGGTTGGACAGCACACAGCACGGGGGCTTCTTGCCCGTCACGCTGAGGACAAAGTCCTCCCGGTACTCCTGCCGAATGTCCTTACGCAGCTTGGCCAGCAGCCTGGATGCCCATTTCTGCTTCACCTCGGGCTTCTCGCTCAGAAGCTCGTCCTTCACCGCGCGCTCCTCGTCCTTGGACATTCGCTTCTCGTGCTTTTTGAAGTACTTGCGTTTTCTGGCCTGGAGGTTGAACCACGTGTAGGCGATGGCACGGACATGAGGGAGAAGTGCCTCAATGAAGGGATGAAATTCATCCTGCAGCATCCGAGGGGCACAATGAGGAGAGGGGGGAAGAGAGAAGGAGAGAAATGTAATCAGAAACTTATGTCATCAAACACAGAGAAGAAATATGGGTTTATTCAGCTACTAATCCAAGGCAGAAGGGAAGTCAGACCACAAATTTAAAAAAATCCACACAATCAGTCACATAATATTATTGGCAGCTGATGTTTCTCTTCACGCAGCAACACTGGTTTTACCATCCAAGATGTCTCTGGATGTACTGCAGGTAAGAACAGGAAATTCCACCGTTTATATCAACTGCAGGCACTACAATAGCACCAAACCCGGTGACTGAACGCACTCGCGGCTCTGCTCTCATTTCCCGAGCATGCTCTGAGCAGGACTCCTGCGCTGCTGCTGCTGCTGCTGCTGCTGCTGCTGCTGCTACAGAGAGCATTTGCCCCTCACAGTTGCATTTCTCTTATCAAACTATCCACATTCCATTGTGAACTTATCCCATGTCCAGTAAGAACCGAGGATAAGCTGGGAGGCCGAGTGGGATGCAAAAAGGGAAGTTACTGAAGATTCCCGCTCAGCAAGGCACACAGCCTCATGTACAGGCTGCACATATAAAATGCAATTAAAACACAAGCACAGGAGGAAGGCGGCATTTCAAACAAAGCAAAAGGATGAGAGGTATTTGCAAAGGTTGACTTAGGACTCGAAAAGAAGTTCATGCCAAATTATTTCAAGTGTTGAGGTCAGCACTTGGAATGGTACATGCCCCGCTTCATTCCAAAAACTTGAGGTTAGTCAGTGAAATTAAAATCCGGCCTACTTTTCAAACGCTCCATCTCTGCTGTAATCTAAAATGAAGTTCAAAAACTCATTATTCTGATAAACTAATATCAAAATGTAGGAGATTCAGATTTGTATTAGTGGAAATATTTTCAACACTATTTTTTCATTCAGACATCACGTTGTCTTTACCTGAAGAATAAACTTTTTACAAGTTTTGCATTTGACAGAATTTCCTTCGAGTCCTTCTTAAAATAAAAATAAAAATATTTCTACCGCAACCCAGCAGCTCACTTGCTTGTGGGTTTTAGCATCAATAATACGACAGTAATTCTATAACAAATTGTAATCATTTCATAATGCTAGCCCTTTTGGAGGTGTAGGAATGTAATGGATCGCCTGGTAGATTTAAGAGTCGTCAGAAATTACAGCAGTTGTAAGCGAGAAGTGGAAACATTAAATTATCTATGTTTGAGGTCATTAAAATGTCACATTTAATAAGTACACGAAGCCCCCTTTAAGCAGGCTTTTGAAGAGTTAAACCACATATTGTTCTTTTTGTAGGCAGGCTATAGGAAACCACAGAAATCCACTCCCTATCTGTGCCTGCCGCTGGTGCTCCACTGAGAAGCCACATTTCTGGTCTGCACTGCACGGGCCAATAAAACTCTGCTCCAGTAGAGAAATGTCAAATTATAATCATTTATTACACGCAGCGAATAAACTTTTTACACTCTACAGATTCTAGTTTTTAAATGAATTATATTCTCTGTGGAGAGTAGAACAATCTTTTAGAGAGGTAAAAATATATATATATATATAATTCAGAACTTCTTTTAATGTCATCCCCTCACTATAAAGTTGGCAATTAAAATGACAAAAGTAAATCCAAGCAGAGGTGCTCAGCAACTGAAATCTTTTTTTCCGCTCAAAAACACTTAAAATATTCGGTTAATTTTTTTTAACCAGGCTAAAGCCAAAATGCTGTAAAGATAAATGACTTGGCCAGGGCCTATGCAGTGCACTTCAGCTGGGGCCATAAAAGCACAATCCCCTTAAGTACAAACTAAACCACATCTCAGTCAATCACTTACTTATGCCAAGTAAAATATAAACAGTAAAACTGAGTCAGCCAAAGCAGTCTGCTACTCTGTCCAAACGCTGAATCAACCTTATCGTGCGTTTGATCTTCCTACAGTGAAAGTGGCTTTATCTTCTTCCAACTTCACTTCCCCAAAGTATAAGGGTTTTGGTGTAAATAAAAAAATATACGCACGGGAAAAAAATACACAAACACAGCTCAGGCAAAGGCCGGGAAGTGTGTGTGTGTGTGTGAGGCTACTGGAGGACGCAAATAACCTAATTAAAAGTGAGAGGAAATGAGCATACCTGCACCAATTATACAGGAGTATCAAGAAGATGGTATTATCTGGAAAAACCATCTTTACGCACAGGTTTATGCGCGCAAAGAATGCGTAAAGACCCAGCACTCTCAAATGATTTTTCGTTCCAAAGTAAAAAAATAAAAATAAAATCACCACAAATTAAGCACAACCACACATATTTAAAGTTAATTTTTGGTTCGTTTTGCCGCTATGTTTTCAATTACAACACAAATCTGCGTAATGAGTCTGAATTATGAAAGTATTCCCAAAACAGTCCTGGCGCACACACACACAGAACTTTCTATTCCCCAGTCCACTCGCTTGCATGTGGGAATTCTACAACAAATATGCAAATCACAGCAAGTAAATGCATGTTTAAAAAAAAAATAAAGACACAAATACCTGAGTTAGACAAATCGGGGAATACATGACGAGACGGCAACACAGAAAGTGAGTGTACTTGGACTGATTCCTCTGATCACTTTATCGCGCCATTCCTGGACCGATGTGCACCATGCAAAGACTGTGGAGCAGCTCTCCGCGTAAAAACACCACAAAAAAGGCAGTTATCCAAGAACATCCATGAATTTTTTTTTCCTCCAAAGATTGTCGTCACCGCAGAGGGGGAAAAAAAGGGATTTTACGCAGGTTAATTTTGTTGTTGTTGTTGACAGGCAGATTGTACTCGTAAAGCCGGTGCCGTACGGGGCTTTTTTTCTCGCTGCGTCCTCCTCTAACTACATGAGGCTGTTTGCGCGTCTCGGTGCGGTGATATCTCAGAAAAGCGTGAAGCTTCAGAGGGGCGCCGAGTGTGTGATGTTCACCCCCAGCTTTGAGCAAACTTGATATGAAATCGACCGGTGCACCTTCGGTCCTGCGCGATTCCAGCAAATCAGACCCAACTTTTCTCTTTTTTTTTCACCCACGTAATTACACAGTCACACTCCTCCTTCTCCTCCTCCTCCTCCTCCTCCCGCGACCATATACACCCTCCAGCACCTCCGTCTCCTCCTCGGTTAGCACACAATTCATTTACCCCCCTTCACTTGTGCACAATTATTTTACGAGCTTAAGGGACTTTGGTCATACAGTCACAGACATGCAGAAAAGGGAAATTTCCCCCTTTTGTCACCGTTTGCTCCATAGTTAAACTGCCACATTAGTATTTAGAACCCTTTTCTGAAAACATTTTGACATAAATAAATACAGAACATTTTGTTAAACTTCAAAAGAACCTTTGTACAATTAATAATTCATCAATTTTAAGGGTTACAACATCATTAGCCTGCAAATATTAGCTTAAATTAGCTTAAAAGTGTCACCTGCTACAATTAGCAAACAATGCCGTTTATTTTATTTACTTATTCCGAAAACTTCTCAACATGAAGACACAACATTGTATTAAACTTGTTTAAAACCCTTTTAAAATTAATAACTTGTCAATTTTAACGGTAGCAACAAATTAGCCGGCAAATATTAGCTTAAATTAGCTTAAAAGCGTCACGCGCTCCAGTTAGCTAAAAAACTTAAGTGCTTTTTAGTTTAACCAAATAAACATTTTATATATTTTTAAGTTTTTTTCACTTATTCTAAAAACTTCTTGGCATAAATAAAGACGACATTTAGTTAAATGTTTTAAGAAGATCAATACTCCAGCAGTTTTACAGTTACAGCACAACAGTAGCTTAAACTAGCTTAAAAGTGCTGCACGCTACAGTTAGCAATCAGTGTTAGTGCTTTTTTTTGCTTAAGCGTAGCAAACATTTTTTAGTTTTTAACTTTTTCTGAATACTTCCCAACACACATACAAAGACAGGACATTTTGTTAAATTTTTAAAGAACCCTTCTAAAATTAATAATTCATCACTTTCAACCAAATTAGCCTACAGATATTAGCTCTAATGTGTCACATGCTACGATTAGCCAGTTTAGCTTAGTTTTGAGGGAATGTAGTTTAAAATAATGCATTTTTTTGAAGTGGCATTTTGTCTTTTAGCACATATTCTCTCTGTTTTAGCACATTTTTATCTTTATTTGGGTGTGTTTTTTAGGATATGCTCCCTCCTGGCTAAGCTAGGTGTGTTAGATATTAGCAGGAATGCTGGAAGTTAAACATTATTCCTTCGCTGCTGCTGCTGCTGCGGTGTGTGTGCGGGCTGCTGTGTGTCCTACAGAGCTGTCAACGGTCCACACAGAGTTCATTTGCCAGATTAAGGGGAATGAGATGTTAACATAGGCTGCCGGAGAATCTGTGCCAAGTTTAGTACTATTCTTTTTTTGTTGTTGGCCCGACCGTGCCAGTGTTGTGGGTCCACTTCTCCACAGTCCTCACTGTAGCGAGGACAGAGCGCATTCACACCAAAAATAATATATAGAAAAAAAAACACAAAGCAGCACAACATTTCAAAGCAATAATAATCCATGTTCACGTACCATTGCACTGTACTGCATGGATTAATAGGGAATCCTGGAGTCTGGTTGAAAACACAAGCCGGTAGCTTCACATTTCTCACGCTCAACTTTGTGCTTTGGAGGGTTTTCTCTTGCAGTGCTTGCAAAAAAAAAAAAAAAAAGTCAACCCCGGAAGACAATTCTTGGCAGATAGCGGTGAAAAGAAGTTAGGAGCACCTCGCGTTTTTTTCTCTTTTTTTCTTGTCTTCCTTCCTCTTGAAGTCTTACTTTTTTGGATCGTGTTTTGGGGTTGTTCAGTGGAGTTGAACGTGATCCAGAAGAGGCTGAGTTTTCGGCACTGGGTTGGTCTCCGCCTTCACTTTCACTGTCTGACTGACTGCCGCCCTCCGGCTCTCAGCCACCGCCGTCAAGTTGCACGCAAACTGCGCGACGCAGCATCCGCCACGACGTTTCAAAATAAAGTGGCACCTATCGGGCATTAAAGATTTAAAAGCTGTATTTATCTCATGCTCACATGCAACATGAGCATGAGATACATCAGAACTTTATTAATCATTTATGCCAGATATTGCTCAAAATTACATAAAATGAGAATAAATGCATTGCCTCATAGTAAAGTAATGACTGAAATGAGAATAAGTAAGCTTAAAAGGAGTAGAATAGAAAAGTAATACTGGCAATAACTCTGAGGCACTAAAGTAATATTACACATAGTAATGCAGTATTGCACATGGAGTTGGAATATTATGTATTTAATTGACACATTTTTCACAGAAACGAAATATTGCACATGGAATCAAGATAATACACATATCAAAACTGATAGTGCATGAACTGTGTGACACATTAAGTCACAAATTAATACATGTAGGCTAGTTTGGTTGAAAGTGATGAATTACTAAATTTAGAAGGGTTCTTTAAAAGTTTCACAAAATGTTGTGTCTTTATTTGTGTTGAGAAGTTTTCAGAAAAAGTTAAATATAAAAAATGTTAGTCGCTATTGTGTGACACAAACTAAAAGGCACCAACGTTGATTGCTAATTGTAGCGTGAAACCCTTCTAAGCTAGTTTAAGCTACTGTTTTGCTGTAACTGTAAAACTGCTGACGTATTGATCTTTGTATAACATTTGTCTTTAACAGATATCTTTATTTATGCCAAGAAGTTTTGAGAATAAGTGAAAAAACTTAAAAATATTTAAAATGTTTATTGGGTTAAACTAAAAAGCACTTAAGTTTTTTAGCTAACTGGAGTGCGTGATGCGTTTAAGCTCATTTAAGCTAATATTTGCCGGCTAATTTTGTTGCTACTGTTAAAATTGACATAATTAATTTTAAAAGGGTTTTAAACAAGTTTAACAAAATGTTGTGTCTTTATGTTGAGAAGTTTTCAGGAAAAGTAAATAAAATAAACGGCATTGTTTGCTAATTGTAGCAGGTGACACTTTTAAGCTAATTTAAGCTAATATTTGCAGGCTAATGTTGTTGTAACCCTTAAAATTGATGAATTATTAATTGTACAAAGGTTCTTTTAAAGTTTAACAAAATGCTCTGTATAAATGTCAAAATGTTTTCAGAAAAAGAGTTCTCAACAATAATGTGGCAGTTGAACTGTAAAGCACTAATGTTTGGAAAAGGGGCAAACAGTGGCAAAAGGGGGAAATTTCCCTTTTCTCAAACTATTAAAGTAAGGACCGTGTGAGTTTATGCATAAGAGCAAGTGTTCTTCTATATGTTGTTTATATATTTACATTGTGTCCATGTGCTGTTGTTGTTGGAGATGGTTTAGATGTGAGGTCAGAGGTCACGCTCCTGCAGCTCTTCCTGAGTCTTTCTGCGTTCACCTTTAAGTTGAGCATTCTCAGGCCAGACTGCAGCCACTCAGACAGTCCGTTGATGGGATGGTAGGGGGTCTTCCATGATCCTGTTTGCCCTGACTTTGCTCTTCCTAGTGCACCTTCTGCAGGGCTCCCATATTAGTGGGTGATGTTCTCAGTCTATGTGGTCTCCACCTTTCCAGAACAGAAAATCTTCAGGACTTTAAAGAGGCTGCTCAGCTGCTGGAGATGATATAGACGCTGCCTCGCCTAATTCTCCTGTGTGTGGTCCATAACAGATCCCCAGAGATGAGCACTGTGAAGTACTTAAAGCGGCATACTCTCTCCACAAGTGATTATTACTATAGCTCCTTTCCAACGACATCTGTGGCTCATGTTCACAAAAATGTTTTTTTTTTTAGTAGACATTAACAGGAGCTAATTTGCATTTGCGGATGTGGAACAGCACGACAACAGTGCCAGTAACTCCATCGATTATTCATAATTATAAATGATCCCCAACATGCAGACAGGATTGATTAGGATCTTTTCTTCACGTCAGATAGGTGAGGATGCAGTTAAATCATTTTTTTCATTGGTTAAGTCCTGACCTTCATCACAGCTGTCTGAATATTTTTATTTTACTGTCGGCAAAGTAGTATTTAGATTATCATCGCACATGGATAGAATTCTCAGCATTTAGGAAATCAGCAATAAACTAGGTTAGTTAGCAATGTTACGTTTCCCAAGTATGGAAAGGGCTTACCAAAAATAGTAAGATAAACAGCATGTATAACAGATAATTAAGAAAATAAATCTAAATGATAGGTTGGTTGGGTGGGTTGTAATAGCCGTCCAAAAAATGTTTAAAAATCTCCACGTTTCATTAAAAAAAAAGCTCTTTATGAAGCAAAGTCAGTGTTTTTTGTTTGTTTGTTTTTGTAATATCACATCTTAGCATGCCTGGTACAAACTATATCATCCCATATTTCATAGTTGTATTAATGTAAATCAATGCCTGAGTCACTGTCACCCCAAAACATGTTACTTTTTAACCTCCCAAGGTGACAAACCGCCTTTTATTTTGGAAGCAGAGCCTTGCATTTCCCGGACATCCTCTCGCTGTTTCTCTGAAACTTGACGCAGCTCAGTTTTGTAAGAGCCTTCGCATCCTCGCCTCTCATTGGCCAGCAGCGGCGGCCCGGGGACTCTGCACCCTGGGCCCCTCACGTCCGCTCTCTGACGTGCTGTTTGGGGCTTGACCGAGCCGCTGCTGGACGGTCGGGCTGCATAGCGATGTAGGCATGATGGAGAGCACCACACTGCAGCAACGACTGCTCTTTGAACCACTATTATTTTTCATTATTTATGTCTATTATTATTATCATCATCATCTCTGGTTTCCACCCTGTGCCCTACGCTCTAATAAAATGAAATCATCAAAACAAACTACAATGAGTTTGGAAAATTAGTTTTTCCACTGCAGTCAATGGTATTTTTAATTACCAGCTTAAAAGGTCTCAAACTGTCCAAGTATGTAAAGATAGAAGAGAAATCCTAAACTCAAGGTGAAGAAAAAAATTCTATCTAATCAATTTTATTAAGTTAACTCAACTTGAATTTACTTTTAATTCTACCAATGCAGAAATTTGAGTTCAGATTACACATGATATTAAGCTGATGCACTTACCCACATTATTAAGTAAACACAACTCATCAAAATAATGTTTGCTACTTATAATGTTTATCTAAATAGGCACATTGGATTTGTTTATTGTTTTGCAACCATTCCTTTTCAATAATTGTTGGAAATAAATTGCTTTTTGGACTGTACAGAGCATGATATGGGGATATTTTATCACTATTTTGTTTAATTTTTCAACATAAAAGCACAATTTCATCAACAGTCAATTATTAGCTACAAAAATTGAATTGAAATCAACATACTTCTGATATATCAGTGCTGTAATGCTGCTTATTTTGGCAGGTAGTGACAGTCACAGCAGCAGTGTTGTCACATTAACTGTGCTAATATTGTAGTGTCATAGTAATGGTGTAATGTTACCAGTGCATTTGACTTACGGGCCACATTTTAAAAAAGGTGTGCATGCTGGAAATCCAGTTCATAACAACAGCAGAAAAAGTGATTTTTATAGTTTGAGTATGAGGTCTTACTGGAGATTTTAGTGCTTTTTGCGTCACTGTTATGACATACATTTATATCTAAAAGTGTTGTGTCATTTCCTGACTGTTAGACAGTTTTGGAAGATTTGTAACAGCTTTTTTTTAAAAATACATTCAGTTCACAATCTCTTGTGCTTTTACAAGAATGTTTTACTTTGAGACCTAATTCATTTCACTCTGTAATTGCTGTTAATGAGACCATAAAAGGCCACATCATTACCCTCCATACTCCCTCTGCCTCCTTGCATCATGCTGCTGCACATTCACAGATTCATCTCTCTGAATGTGGACCTACCGCCCCCATGTGGCTACAAACTCAACTGCTATTCAGTCATTTCGCTCCCAGTGGACACTTAAAATGAAGCCCCTGTGTCCATCTGCAGGTCTGATATTGCACGGTGAGGCTGGTTGAGTGGCATGTTTGGAAGATTTACAACGCATATTAGACATGATGCATGCAGAGGAGCCACAATAGCAAAGTCGGGGTTCTCAAAACTGACCAATGGCAGCTGCTCTGCTCCCCAGTGTTTGCTTATTTTTCAGCAGTTCCACCTTATGAAGATCAAATCATGGGAAATGAATACTAATAGCATATTCACTGCATGTTTTAATGCAATCCAAACATTATGTCTTTTTCCAGCATACATTTGTTCATCGTCATGTCTCAATGGGAAAAATGCAGGTTGAATTAAGTCTAATCAGCAATTTGGAATTCAGCCATCGTGCATTTTATAATTTACACCTATGGTTTTCCTGCTGTCCTCCATGAAAAACATGCTAAACACACTTGTTTGCTTTGTTTAATGCTACAGGAATATCATAGGCCGTAGTTATACATGATGGAGTTTCTTTGTTTTACCATTAGGGGGCGACACTCAGGTGCAGTAACTGCCATGTGACTATTACACTTTCCAAAGTAATTCAAGTGACCTATTCCCACCTTCAAATGACATGCACAGTGATTCAGACAAACCTTTAAAGTTTCAAACACCATTTTGATGACATGATATTGTTGGTAATTGCATCAACTTAATATTGTGAGTAACTTCAACTCAAATTTCTGCATTAGTTCATTTTCAGCTAAATTCAGGTTGACGTAAATTTGGCCTGATAACTTTTTAAAAAATTTGCCAGCTTAGAAACTTGTGTTCACCATTGTGGCAATTTCATACATAACACTTAAAAATAAATCCCCTTTAACAACATGGAAATACTAGCTGGAACAACTTCAATTTTTTGAGTAATCAAGGTAAAAAAACAACAACTTGTGTTTGTGTGACTAACCATTAGGTAAGTGGTAATAAAAAACACCTCTGACTTATGTCAACTAAAAACTTCATATTTATGGTAGTTAAATATCTAGCACTCAATAATTCCATTTAAATACTATGAAAATATAGTTGGACCAACTTAATTTTTTAGAAGCAATCCACTTAAAAACTTGTGTTTATGCTACCAATCATTAAATAAGTGGCAGTTAACAACACTTTTGACTTTTGCTGACTTGTTAATTAAGTACAAAATAGTAAAGTTCATTTAAAAAAACATTGAAACACGAGTTGGAGCAACTTAATTTTCTCGAGTAGCCAACTTTAAAACTTGAGTTCATGCTACCAATAATAAGACAAGTAGTAATTGATGATACCTTTGATGACTTAAAAAATGGTGCTCATAATTATTTTAACGAAGTACCTAACACTTTAAAATTCCCTATAAATAACAAGTAAATACGAGTTGGGCCAGCTTCATTTTTATAAGTAACCAACTAAAAAAACGTGTGTTTATGACACCAATCATTAAATAAGTGGTAATTAGCAATACTTGGACTGTTGGCTACTTAAAAATGTGGGTCCGTAGTTATGATCATTACTAGTAAATACATAAATGAAACCCCCAATTGTTAAATAAATGGTGAGCATCAGTAGCTAAGCTAATTCCACTAAGTCAGCGTAGTTTGAACATAATTTCATTAGAAGTTATCATAACTCCATTTCTTTGATGTTGAGCCCAAACATAATTATTCAGGGTGTAGCTTGTATTATTCCTGGTATCATGTTTGACATTTAACCTCTTGAATATGAAATAATGTAAAAATAATTGATGTAGTATATGAAATAAATTGCAGCATACAGTAAATACAGCCAGGGTTTTTCTTACTCTGTTAATTTTAACTTAAAAGCAACACTAAAGGTCTGACCTGACCGTTTTCTAACAATTGCACCACATCCTTTAATAATGTCTCGGCTAAACCCTTGAATATTCTCATTTTTTAATATGAGCTTTTAGTTAACTGCTCCTTAAGATTCTGTCTTTGTATGCAGATGACTAACTCCTCTTTTACAGTATTTAAACAAACAGTCTGGATCATTATAAAGGCATTGAGAGAGTTAAAATCACCTAAAATTAAATTAAAACTTGCATGTTACTTGCTCCAATGACTGAAAACAGGACAAAGGGTGCAGAATGGGGCTTTTTTGTCCCTCTCTCTCATTTTGCATGGAGACAGACAAACAAACCTCAACTTAAACCCTGGTGATGGGCCGCAATCAAAGCTCGCCTGTAGTCGCACAAGTAAATAAATATTCAGAAAGAAATGTCAGCCCGCGTTGCCTCTTCAGCATGGGAAAGGCGCGGGCTGGACAAGGGCTCTTTGTCCGGCACTAAATTAACACTGCTGAGGGTGAACAGAGAGGTGCACTTGAGGAAAGCTCTTATAGCAAAAGACAGGCTGAATGCTTCCTTTTCATGTCAGTTTTCAGAAAACAACAACATTGTTTTTGTCGCCTGTTTTGCTCCTTACTCATCTTTAAAATCCTTCGTTCTGTGGATTCAGATGATCAGAGTTGGAACTGCAGGCCTTCAGGGTCACAATCAACCAGAAAACGGATGTCAATGTTTTAAAAAATATTAAAATAAAGACCGGGAAGCACCAGTGTACCTTCCATAAACGTACAAAAAGATGATTATTTATCTGTTTATTTATTTATTTACAAAGAGCTGCACTTACCATCCACCACGTCCGGGCCGACACGTCATAACAAAGCTGCCATTTGATGGACCTCTCGGCCAGCTTCCCTGCCATCCCTGCTCTCCTCGGCTCTGGTCGTGGACGACGAGACACCTAATCAGAGGGACATCAGTAGAGGCATGCTGGGCCACATGTAGGCCAGTCCGGGACAACGACAATGGTGCATTATGGGAAATAAAAAAAAAAAAAATCAGCAACAGCTTGACCAATGACTTGAACCTGACTGTGGTAATTATAAGAGCCATGACCCTGCAACCCCACCATCCCCCCTCCTACACTAACCTCCTCCCCCTTCTGCCTCACCCCCCCTCCCCTCCCCTTCTTGCACTTGTTGTACAAAGTTGTGCAGATGAATGGCAGCAAACATTTCATTTGCATTGCCTGTATTTTGTCTCGCTCAGTTGTGCTGCTCTTTTGTGCAAGCGCTTTAAGCTGCATTTGATTTGCTCAAAAAGTGCTATTTAAGTAACGTTTGACTGATTTATTCATTGAATTTCCTGCAGAAGCTATAAAATTCATCATCACTTGTCCATTATTTATGTAGTATTTATTCACATGCTTACATACAGCTGCACTTTGTATAACATTTTTGCACGACTTAGGCCATTTCATTTTGTACATGTTCAGCACTGCGCTTGTCCTTTATGTGTCAAAGAAGCCATCTTTAAAAGAACAAGATATCCCACTGTTTTCATAGGTACTCTTCCATGTTATGTGTCTTATTGTGCTTTAAAAAATGTCTGACTGTAAAAGAGTCGATTCTGTTCTATGGGTTTATTACACTCTGGATGAAAAGTGATCCGAACCAGTTTAATTTAGCTGTAAATTCACCCTGACAAAACATTTTATTTTCAATGCAGTCGAGATCAGGAGCATCAGTCTTTAATAACATGCTAATTGTGAGTCAGTGCCGACATTTGGCCTCTCTGTTTTCGATGTCATCACACCTGCAAGTTCCAGGAATCATCCATTACGACAACCAAAATAACTTAATATCATAAGATGTCTTGAAATACTGAGATCCTCCAGACTTTTCTGTACACCCCCCCCCCCAGCATTTGTGAGGATTTGGAGGTTAAGGGTTATCAGAACTCACCGGAAATGACTGATCTCATTCAACTTATCACCACAAACATCACCCAGAGACCTGCTGTGTTAAAGCTCACCTCAGACTTCACTGGGACCGACTGTGTTCGGATCCAGAACTTAAGACGTTTGGCGTGTCCATGTAAATGTAATCTGAATGCCGGCTGAAAAGACCTTTTCTCTCCTGCCACATTCCAATCCTCCTCGCTGAGGCCGCCCGGTGGCAGCTGGATTTCCCCACGGGGGCCGGTGGGTGGACTTAGCAACAGCAACTTAGCATTAATTACAACAAAACAAAACAAAACAAAAACAAGGCTAATGCTTGGAAATGAAAACAAGCATTTCACTTGATTGCGTTGTCATGTTCGACACAGCGGGCCTGTTGTTGAACGTCACATTTGAAATACAAGTGAAGATTCATTAAAAACAAATTAGAAATATGGTGGAAATGAAGGACTGATCGCTGCGAACCTTCGGCATCCAGCTGATTGCTGCTCTTCATCATGTTCACAGGTGACCTTTTCAGTGCACCTGACTTTAATAAAGTGCTCATTAGGGGCCTGATTGGGGGAGGCTAATTTAACAGGTTCTCAAACAGAGGGAACAATAAGACACTCAGCAGCCATCATGAGAGGCAAATACCAGCTCACAGCAGAGGAGAGGCGAATTTTACTCTGAGATTGTAAGATTTCACTGACAACTGTGGTTTACATGAAGGAAGGAGTCGGACTAGTTGAGCAAAAATATAGAACTTAATCAATACATTGTTCAATATTTGAAAAACTAGTTTAATTAAGGCTCTTATTAACCCCCGTCGTTCTGTTTCGGCTCTTAGAGCTCACTTAACCTGATAAACCTAATTTTACAATAACTGCTTATAAATCTGAATTTGAACTGATGATAGTTTTCAAGCATCTGCAACAGAAGCTTGAGCAAGAGACAACCTGATCCCTGAGAATCCTGCCAGAAGCCCCTTATTGCATTTTATGTGTTTGTTTTTTTTTAACATAGAAAAGAAAGAAATAAAATTGTGCTTCACCTGTTTGGTGTCCCTTATGATCCCCACATGTCATAGTTATCAACTTTTTATAACCTCTACAAACTTTTTCTGTGTCCTTATTGTCCCTTTATGCACTACTGTCTTCCCACATCCCAAAACACCCTGCTGAAGTTTCTCTTACTGGAGTTCTTCCCATAAGAGGTTTAACTGAACTGATGAAAACTCACCATGTAATCTAATGTACAGGACACATTTCTCTGTCTGCAAATCACAGCAAACTTTTTTTGGGGGGCTCACTTGCCTTCAAAAATGATATGAGATGTTTCCTTCTTCAACAATATATTGTGGGTCTCTGAATGCTGTTGTATTTATATAGTGCCTACTCACGAAGACCTTACAGGGTTGTGTTACAGAGAGGAACCCAACAAATCTGAACATTCCCTATAAAGTGGGAAGAAAAAATTCCTTTTAAGGAGGAACTTTCAGCAGAACCTGGTTCAGGGAGGGCAGATATCTGCCTTGACCAGGTGGGGTGAGGTTAAAGGGAATAATGGAGAGGGATATAGATAGAAAACAGACAAAAAATGCATCCCAATGCAATAAACACAGGGGAGGCCTCCTAATAAGGTCATAAGAGAAGTAAACTTTAGATTTCAAGAAAAAAAAATGTTGGTTTTGTAGTTATTATAGTTTTTATGCACCATTAGAGGCTGCAAGACCCAAACAATAAAACCGGTGTTACCAGAATACAAGGTTCACCATAGTAAGATGAATAAAAAATTAAACATAAGTTGTTCAGCACATCAAAAACCAACTTCTCCAACACATTTCTGAGCTGCTGCCGAGCATGTGCTTCATTCCTTTGGCGAAATGAAAACGGGCTCATACTCGAGCGCCGCGTGCACCTTATTGATTTTGAGGTCCAAATCGATACATTTCATCGTCTTGATTGGATTAACCGTTTCCAGTTCAACTTTTAATTGGATTTCTGCTTTCGACAATGACAGCTTATTTGAAAATCAATACACCAATCAATACGTCCACGTTCAGAAAGTTCCGCGGAGAACGGAGGAACGTCGCCGACACCTGCCACTGGTGAGGCCCACGCATGGCTCGCTGAGGTCTGACAAATCTAATTATGCCTTTGTTTTTAGTCAGGGGGAAAGGCTAAATAGATGATTTGTTACAATGTCAAAGTGTAATCAGAGGAGAAACTATTTTATTTTTACCCTAAAGGTTATATATGAATAGAAATAACTGGAGACGCCACAATGATAAGAAAAAGGCCTCCAAGCACAGCATATCTGGTGTTTTGGGGGTGGATCATATAGGATATGCGGCCCATATGGATAGATCGAAAAATGATCATGCGCCTTATAATTAGTGATCCCGCAATAAATTCTGTGTTCCAAAGCGGAGACTTAATCCGTGTCTGGGCTTGGCAAAATAGCAGCAGAACACGCCAAGCCACTAACTCCAATCCGAGACAGGTAAACAGCCGAGTATCTGAGAGATACCGGCTCCAAGCACACTTTATGTTTATCAAGCATGTGGCTAATTATTTCTTTTGTTCAGCCAGATGTCATAGACCATAAAACTAGCAGGTGGTCACTTATTTAATTAGTCCAGTTGACCAACCATTACCAGAGATTAGGAGCACATTTAACCCGGCCTGCTGCAGGCTGCTATTATCCACAATGAATTTTTAACCATCCCAAAGCCCAAACTGATAAATTGAATTTCAGGCTTGTTAAAACCTGTTATGGTATGTTTTATTAAAAAGCCCTGATGGGGATATTAAATCCAGTGCACGCTCATTGTGAAATATGTTGGCTGTACTTTCATAGTAATACAGACTGATACTAAACAAGCTAATTTGAAGTAATAAAATTAATCCTCTCCTTTAAAAAAAATGAGAAAATTAAGTTTTGTAATTGTTATTTGATTTGAATAAAAATGCTTTGCTAAGGCATTTCTTGCATGTAAAATAAAAGCAACATGAAGGCAAACAGTTCAGATAATGTGTGTGTGCAGGTTCAATTAAAAACATGCAACCATTTTAGACAACACACTGATTATGTTCACGGATCATGCACACATTACACACGCGTCACTGAGACCTAAGAAGAAAGACAATGGCCATTTGGCTGGAGAAAACGGAACTACTGCTCGGGCTCTGTACTACAAAGGGCAACAAATAACAAGTGAAGCATTCAGGCAGCGCGACTTTGAAGCTGAGGTGTCTGGAATTTACTACAAAACAGGCAGAAAAACTCTGTTGACAAGTCCACTTAAATGCTGGTGTTGTTTAAGATGTACGTGAGACGGCTGATAGACCTTTTCCACAGCCAAGATTTTGTGTCGTCATAAGGAAAATATATCTAAGGGCCTGTGTGCCATGACAAGTTAATATTGTATCGCTTCATAGATAAAGAGTAGTCTGACTCACCGGATGTAGACTGCGGGTACAAGTCGTCCTTTTCCTCCCCTTCCGCCACGTTTGTGTTATTATTCTCTTAAATTGTGACAAATAAAGCTGATGCACATTAACATGAAGGTAATATGACATATAAAACCATGCTGCCTGTAAAAATCCAGTGTTAGTTCACTGTTAGTGTTAGCACTCCAGCTAAAATGCTAAACTGTTTCACGCTATGACAGTGCGCAACATAAAATACGCATGACTGGCACAGGCAGGTGGAAGAGAAACTGTATAAATGCATAAATAAAACATAGATATGAATACAATAATTGAACTCCGTGCACATTAAGCTACAGAGGCTAATGTAGTGTAATGCATGCAGCTTTACTTTTGACATATCTGATACCTTCTTACCACATTAAGGTTCAGTAGAGATAAGGATAACAAGGAAATACGGTTCAGAGGCAGCCAATTTATCGGTTGAAAGCACTTCAAGAAAAAGACAAACGATCAGCTCAGACTTATTCAGAATCTAATTTATTTGAATATGAATACCTATATATTTTCTGTAATCACAATTAATAGTTTTGTAAAATAAGTAATTGGCAACTTGTCATAGGCATTCTAGATATAAATTGGTATCATATTTATGGTGTATTAATTAAATTCACAAAACCAATCCAGTGTTTGAGGTCAGAATTAAACAAAAAAAACCCAGCTTGAAAACACATTTAAAAAAAAAAATACAGCAAATAAACAAGAGTGCACAAAATGCACACATCCAAACAGAGAGTCCTGGGGGAAGGAGGCCAGGCTGTGAGGCGACGTGAATAAGAACAGCCTCTTGGAAATGCTCACGCCTCTGGTTTCCTGCAGCTTTTGATTCAAATCAAATCAGCTCAAGCCTTTCTGCTGTTCCTTCATTAACAACATGAGGTGTCGCCATGTTGTTGATTGAAAATATGCTGTGCAGCTACACACTGCAGCTGCAGTAGTCTTGGCAGAGGTAACTGAAGTACTGACAAAAACTCAAGTCAGGTAATCTCAGGTTTGTGAGTATTGAGTGAAACCCATCCACCAATTTACAAACTTCACAATACACATCAGATTTTCACTACTTTTGCAACAATTATGATGGCTTTACCGATAATGCTTATTGCTTTCAAAACCTGTAAGACAGAAGAAATTGTGAATGTTATGTATCACCTCTTTTTTTAGTGCCATGCACTAACTTCACCACCACACATTTTTAAAAAAATTGCACAAACATCCAAAAACCTGAATATCAAGTTATCAGCAAACACTCATGCAAATGCAATCTATAATACAAACCATATGCAGCAAATCAAGTAACTTCAAGTGAAGACTTCCTTTCACAAGTACCACTGATGCAGTAAAAGAGACTGTGTGCTAATGTGAAATTCAGTGCATAATATTAAACCGCTACCTTCAGAAGTTTGGTGAAGCATGCATTTACAGGATACTTGCTGACTATTGCAACGTTCCCCCTGGTCTTTGGCTTGTATGGAGACCATACAATGAGGATGATGATGAACTGTGAGAGTAAAAAGAAGACCTAGACAGGCACTACTTGGATATTTGAACATTTCCCACACACGTGATAAGCTTTGTTTACAGGTTTAACTAAGAGATTGTCAAGTATTATAGACAATGACAACCACACAATGCTAATATTATTATCATCACCTTAAGTATCCTGTTGAGGAATTCAACAGAACCTCTAAATTGTGTCACAAAGTTACAGCAAACCACCATAAATAAATTTGCAGTGTTGTGTCAAGTGTTAACTAGCTTAATGTCACCACAAATAGACTAATCTGCTAGCTTTTATATTACTCATAAAGATATGCATTTATAAAGTCACTTGTTCAGACATAACTATGACAGCTAAAATGATACACAGAAATCACAAACCATATTGTCAAGAGTATAAAATAAGGACATATATTCAAGCTTTTGTGCCAGTATAGTGCACTGTAAGTGCTATGGTTGATCAAGAAGATTTCAGCTAAACAGAGTGGTTGAAAGGAATAGGTCGACATTGTGGGAAATACATTTTTCACATTTTTGTTGTTGAGTAAATTGAGAAAATTGATACCAATCTCTCTGTGTTGAGTAAATATGAAGCCACTGCCTTGCTGCTTGCTCGGTTTAGAGGTAAGAAAATGCTCTTACTAAATGCTAACTGCTTCTTATATGTAAAAAAAAGTATAAAATAGACAGGTTGATGTCTTACAGGTTGTGTTTGTCCTTCACGTGATTTAAGTCTTATGCTAAGCTAAGCTAACCAGCAGCTAATCCTCAGCAATGAAGTGAGTTAACGTACTTCCCAAACCAGCAAGCTAGTCTTTTAAAATAAAAACAACTGAAAAAACATAGGTTGGCATTGTGGGAAATAGGCTGAGAAATGTGATGCTATTTTCATGTTTGTTGTTTTTATGTTTCACTAGCCTAGCTTAACCTAGCTTAGCATTAGGACTATAAAAAGATGAACGAGCTAGCTTGGCTCTGTCCAAATAGAAAATTCTCTTACCAAAAGCTCTCTACTTATTAGGTTTAATCTCGTTCTTTTAATCCATACAAAAACCTGTTTAATTTAAAAGTAAAATAGACAGGTAGTGGTTTTACATGGGTATTTCACACTCTTTTTGCTCGCTAAGCTAACCAGCTGCTAGATGTAGTTTCATATTTAGTGTACAAACATAAAAGTGGTATCGGTCTTCTTATTCAGTTCTCAACAAATAAGTGAGCTAGCGTACCTTCCAAACCAGCAAACTTGAAAAGTCTAATATAAAGAACAGGTTGACATCATGGGAAGCTAGAGAGAGCAGCTAACTAACTTAGCTAAGCATTAACGTTATAAAATGATAAACAAGCTAGCTTGGTTCTGTTCAAAAAAGGTTCTTACCTAAAGCTCACTACTGATTATATCTTAGTTCATTCTTTTAATCCATACTCGAGCCTTTTTTATATATAAAAAAGTGTAAAATAGACAAGTTGTATTTTTACAGGTAGTGTTTTTTTTGTTTGTGACCTTGTTTTTTCCCCCTTTTTCCAACGCTAAGCTAACCAGCTGCTAGTTGTAGTTTCATATTCAGTGCACAAACATAACAGTGGTATCGATCTTCTCATTTAATCTTCAGCAAAGAAGCGCCGGTGTACCTCACAAACCAGCAAACTTCAAGATAAAAACACAGATATAAAAGAACAGGTTGACATCATGGGAAATAAGCTGAGAAAACTGACACCATTCTCATGTCTGTTCAGTAAACGTGAAGCTACAATTAGCAATCAACTACCTTAGCTTAGCATTAAAAAAAAATAGGGAACAAACTAGCTTGGCTCTGTTCAAAGGTATGGAATCCTCTTATCAAAAAGCTTACTATTAATCGTGTTTCATCTCATTCATTGAATATTTACAAAAACTGTGTAAAATAAATAAGTTGTGGTTATACAGGTGCTGAGTTTCCAATGCTAAGCTAAGCTAACCAGCTCCTAATTGTAGTTTTGTATTAGTGTACAAAGTGGCATCGATTTTCTCATCTAATTTTCGGCAAATAGAGGATTTAGCGTACTTCCCACAACAGCAAACTACTACTTTAAGATTTAACCAGACTGATTTAAGTTATCTTTGAATTATGTGACACTAAAACTCCTTCAGTAAGAATTTAACATCAAAGTTATGTTAAACTTTGATGTTAAACATAACATCAAAGTTAATTGCTCAACTCTGAGAAAAACCTGATTATACAGCAGGTTTAACTGTGATATATACAGCCTAAGGTTGATTGTATGAGCTTGTTTCTAATTTTAAACATTTTTACCAAGTTATAACTGACTGATTTCTCATCGTCTTCATACCCGGCAGGTAATGTGTCGCACAATTATCACATATCAGTATTTGACTTTGTTCTGTGGCTGTGCTTCATAAAACAGCACTTCGTACGTAAACAATGCAGGAAAAACATTCAAGAATCATCAAATTAATTAAAGGAGTGCAGATCTCTTCACAAGAAAGTGGAACTAATCAGAAAACTTAAAGCAAAAACACTGCTCATGTGTCACCGATAAAAAAGAACGATAAAAGAAACAAGGCACAAACCTGATACAAAAAAATGCCTTTCTAATAGACACACTGAAGTTACCCAAGTTCTGTCTGTAGTTGATTAAAGGTCAGTAGTAAAGGCTCTTTATTAAGTAACCTGAGAGGGGTCCTTTTTGCCAGCAGCTTTCAGGTGAAGACTTCCATCCTTCTGATGCAATTAGCCATTAAAAGTGGTTTCCAGTTGCTGAAAGTAGCAGTCACAGTGAATAAAAAAAACAAAAAAATCCTGTCGCTCCCAAATGTGTTTCCCGACCCTGTTTACTGCCCGTCTGGGCATTGTAAAAAAAAGAAAAAAAGCCTCTAGTATCCACTGACAAACCGCTGCCCTGCTCTCATTGCACAAAGGAGGACGTTGAAGGCGAGCAGATGGATTCTTAAGTGTGTGTAAAGTGTTTCATCATGGCGGCTCCTACCATCTGTGCAGGTAGGAGATACTGGACTGGCTTACACATGAGTGCGGAAGTGGTAGCCAGCTTGGAGTGGCTGTCTGCTTCGGAGCGGGAGGAACCACAGAAGTTTCCATCTAGTACCGCAAACTTCAGCTAGGGCCCACTGCCAGGATTTCTTAACGCCATATCTGATAGGAAAAACATCAGGAATTAGTACTGACAAATACACCAATCAGGCATAACATTGTGACACCCTGCATAATATTGCGTGGGTCCCCCTTATGTGGTCAAAAATGCTCTGAACCATTGGGCATGGACAAGAAGACCTCTCAGGGTGTCCTATGGGGTCTAGAACCAGAATACTTTGGGTGCTCTGGCTTGTGCAGTGGGGCCTCTGTCAATCAAACTTGTTCCACTGCATCCTGTTGATGCTTGATCAGAATGAGGTGTAGGAAGTTTGGAGGTCAAATCAACATGTTGGGCCATTGTCATGTTCCTCAACATGTTCCTGATTGTTTGATGTTTTTTCCATGTGGTGGGGTGCATTTTCCTGCGGGGGTAGGTCAGTGACATTTGGGATTTCCATTTGCATGAGGGAGTGTGTTTGTTGTGGGACAATGTTTATTTGGGTGTCTAAGTCTGATCAACATCGATGTTAAAATCCAAGGTTTTCCAGCAGAACAGCACATAGTACCAATAAGATCAATGCTATTCACTTCACCTGTCAGCATATTAACCTATCCTTTAATGCCACTGCTAACAATTACTGTAGACTCACATTTCATTTGTGAACTGAGCCATTTTCTCGATGGTGGTCATATCCTGCAAGGGGTAAAAATGGAAAAAAATATATTCAAAATGAGTGGATAATTCAGCAAAATTACTTCTTCATGCAGATTCTGAACGTTGATTAAAATGTGAGCAGCCAGAAACAGTAGTAACATCAGTTAGTATGCACATTTCACACATTACAAGTCTGTCAAAACTCTTAATGAAGGCTTGTAAAGTATCTGTCTTGTGATTTTGTTAAATAAACAAAGATTTTAGGAATGAACATCTTCCAGTTAACTGCTGTTCACCCTGACCCTAGACTTTCTCCTTTGTTTCTCGTCTATTGATCGCTACATTACTGACATTGATTGGTTTATTTCTGTATCTTGTGTCATGTTGTTCCGTCTGAAGCTCAGTGTATTGCTGTCTTGTTTTCCCATGTCTGTTTTAAGAAGACAGAACATGCCTTCAACAGGACTTACAAGCTAAATATCAGTGTAATTAAAGCCTGTTGGGTTATTTTATACATCCTTTAAAGGAATACTCAACAATTAAATTAAGAGAAGACATAATCACATAATGACTGCAGTAAATGAATGTGGAGCTTAACTTGAGATGTTGGTTTAAACAAGGAAATAAGTCCTCCGGTCATTGCTCGGTACTCACAGAGAGGATGCCCGTCATCTGAGTGTAAAACAAGCTGGACATGCCACCAAACATGACCACACCCATGAGCGCCGAGACTCTCAGCAGAGCCAGTTCATGACGTGTTGTAAATTTCTCCTGGACGGATAAAACACAACAGCAACATCTTTACTGTAAAACACTCATAACAGTAGAGCTCCATGTGATGATGGTAACATACTAGCTTTTTATCTCGTATTACTGTTGTAGCTAACTTACAGGATGCAAGAAAAGCATTTTGCACAGTAAATACTAAATAATAACAAAGAATACTGAGTAGTGGTCCAAACTGCTACACATGCAAGTCTGCAAAGTAGTCTGACGGTTCTAAAAGCACTTTATTTATATACCTGGTCTAGTTCTGTCAGCGGCTGGAAGTAATAGTACTGGCAGAAGTCCAGCACCAATGTGAATAAACTGAGGACCTGAGCATAGAAACACAGCTGCAGGAAGAGCCAGTGGTTGTCTTCTCCTACGCAGTTATTAATCCTGCAGGGAAATGAACTGGAGTTAGTATATGATTGTGCATAAATTTTGTTTATATATTAGTATTGAACATCAGTTTAGTGCATGAAACTGGCTCTGTGTGGCTTCATAGTCAGATCCCATTACCTGTTGTAACTGCTACTGGATACATTCATGTCATCTACTGTGTCAGCTCAGATGTGGGGTTGGGTAGCTTTGAGACTTTTGGTATTCTTCCTTGATGTTTTCAACAGATAAGCTCTGAAATCTGAGTTACTGTGAGTGTGGCTGCATACTTACCAAGGACAGTGGTGGTCCATCCTGCGTACACAGTGGCCACAGCGACTGCAGTGGTGCGACCTTTTCGGTCTCATTAAGTTGCACTTATTGCACAACTCCCAATGCTCTCTCTCTGTGATATAAAGACAACAATCACTATGGTAATTATCAATAGGAATGGTGACACAATAGCGGCATCTACAGTTGTGAACAAACGTTTATACGCATTTGTAAAGAACAAGTATACCATGGTAGTCTTGAGTTTCCAATGACTCCTACAACTCCTAATTTTATATGATGGAATGACATGTGACACATTTGTCTTCATCACAATTTCTTTAAATTAAATTTACTATAGTTCTTTTAGAAATATGACAAAGTCTGCTAGGTCAAAAATATACACACAGCAATTCTAATAGTTAGTAAAATGTCCATTGGCTGTATTCACCTCAGTTAGACACTTTTGGTTGCCATCTACAAGCTTCTGGTTGTATCTTTGAACATCCTCTTGACAGAATTGATACAGTTCAGCTAAATTTATTCTATTCATCACAGTCCACAAGCTCTTGATGGTGTTTAAGTCAGGATTTTGGGGAGGCTAGTCTGACACCTTAATTTTTGCCTGATTTAACCTTTTCTTGACCACGTTTGATGTGTGTTTGGGGCCACTGTATTGCTGAAACACCCAACAACCCAACCCTGAACCCAAGATCCAACCTTCTGGCTGATAATTTCAGGTGTCCTGATAATTGTGGAGGCAGTCCTCCTTCTTCTTTATTCCATTTGCTTTGTGTAAAGCACCAGTTCCACTGGCAGCAAAACAGCCCCAGAGCATAATAATGCCACCACCATGCTTGACAGTAGGTTTGATGTACTTGGAGTTAAAGATCTCACCTTCTCTCCTCCAAACATATTTATGATCATTGTGGCCTAATAACTTATTTTTTGTTTGATCTGACCACAGAACTTTCCTCCAGATAGCCTTTTCTTTGTCCATATGATCAGCACAGAGAAATGGCTTCGTTGTTTCATGGCAGGGTCCTCTTTCTGGCTCAGAGGAGTCACCAGCTGTAGGCAATCGTAATCACTCACGAGAAGTTAAGAGGCCATGATACTAAAAGCCGTGTTGGTTAACACAGCTTTCTACATCACCAAAAGATTTTGTCATATTTCCAGAAGAACAATCCAAATACAAGATTGATTTTTGCGGCAACACATGTCATAAGTCATTCCATCCTAGAAAATTAAAAGCTGAGTCAGTGGAAACACAACACTGCATGACATACAATTTACAAGTGTATGTAAACTTTTGTTTGTGACTGTGTAAATGAGAGAATGATGGATCAGATATCCAGCATATTTCCATTTGTTAGCATTGCTTTTTATGTAATTGATTCCCCATTACTGCATTGGTTACACGTCACAAGTAATAGCATATCAACAGTGAAGGATAAAGGTCATGTCAAACATAAATACACAAAGGCATTTCAACGGTCCAAGTTTCAACTCATCTCCGTGGATGTCTCTGGATCTGGAGCTACACGTCCCTGATCTGCAGCTACTGGCTTCACCACCTGCTGTCCTGCCATCCCCACCCAAACCTCTCCTGCTATCCCCTCCTCCCTCATCCCCACTCCCACCCCAACCAGTTGAGGCAGATGGCTGCCTTCCCTGAGCCTGGTTCTGTTGGAGGTTTTTTTTCCCCTCCGTATCCGAGGGTTTTTTTGGTTCCTTCCCACGTTCACTGACTGCTTGCTCACAGGGAAAAGCAACTCTGGATTGTTGGGTTTTCTGTTTTCTGTTCTTCTGTGTAAATTCATATCTTACTATGCTAAACACTATGAGATGGCATATGTTGTAAATATGTGCTATATACATAAAATTGAATTGAACTGAATCTGTTTAGACAGGTATTTCTATTTTGACCATGGTCAATAAACTATAGCTATAAAGATTAATGGATACAATGTGCACAGTCTGCTGGTCAACAACCGACTTTTGAGTTAAAACATGTGGTAAAACTGTGACAAAAACAAATTGTGTTTTTCTGTTTCCGTACCAGAGTGAGGTATGTGGGGGTCCACAGGAAGACGTCCGGGATCTGCTGTGGAAGCTCTGAACAGGGCCAATATGCAGAGTGCTGATGCTATGTAATAGCCTTGAGAAACACACAGATTTTAGTTGTGTCTCACTAACAAAACAGAAATTTAATTTTTAACCTTTAATGTGAGATGAGAAATTTCTACGCTGGAAACACGCATACTCACAAACAACTATGGCCCATGGGATGTGCCCTTCGTTGTAGTGTGGAAGTAGAACCAGTTTGGGAATAAAGAAAGTGTTGTAGAGCCAGATCCCAAACACCACGCTGATGCACAGCCAGCCCATAGGGTCCACCACGAAGTGCAGGCGAAGCTTCATGGCTGCTGCTGCTGCTGCTGCTCCAGGGAAAACCTACAGTACACCAATTCCATTTAATTTTGCGGACAACACATGAGAGCACTGAAGTTCTTATACACACCCTGGTTACTGGAAGATGCAAATTTTAAACTGGATTCCACTGACAAGATCAGGCAGATTTCACCGTGACTTCAGAACCATCGACCACCAACCATCCGTCGGTTGGACTCAGTTCAAATCACGACTTAAAACACATTTTATTTTAGAGTAGCATATCTATCATAACTCACATACCCATCTGATTGTATGATGATTGCTTACTTATTGTCTTACTCTGTCTGATGTCTTATACGGTGTCCTTGAGTGCTTTGAAAGGTGTCAACAAATGCAAATTTTTTGCAATTATTATCATTATTTAAACAGATATCCATGTAATACTCTTACTTACTCTCTTACTCAACAAACACATTTTACATAGCTGCAGCATGAGCAACAGTGGGCAGTTATTTGAAATCATGTGTTTTGAAAGAACAACCTAACGCAAAACTGTGGCATTTTGCCCCACACACAGCTACACAACAGGACGCTAGAATTGCACTGCTTTATTCTCATTGCCCAGTGATGACAAAATGCAGTTTAGCGTCAACTAGCAGTGGAAAAAAGCAGCAAAAGTGCTGTGCAATGTAAGATGTCTAAGTGAAACAGCTTTAAGGACACTATCAATGAACAATATGCAAGACATATGACTGCACAAGATGCATAAAGCATATACAGTGTGGATATATACAGTATGAAGCAGTGTTAATATGAGTGCGCTGGATATATAACAATATAAAGACAGGGACGAATGCCAGATAGAACAGTAGGAAGATAATGCACTAATGAGTGCCCATTAGCATATTAGCAGGCTTGAGGAAACCATTATTTGTCAGATGAGGATATATTATGTCATGTGTTCTGAAATAAAACCACATTACAGGCCCAACTACTGTGGTATAGAGCAGGTGTCTGTAAGCAAGGCCAGCACTGACTACCTACACATATCCTATACAGTATTTTTTTGAACATTAACATGAGTTACTAATGTAAAACAGCCTAAATTAGCATGAACAGCTAATGTTATTCCAGGCTTTTCAACGCTCCATCATTCATAGTGCTGATAACAGTGACAGCCGGGATGGGCTTGGCTCCACAGCCGGACTGTGTTAGCTAAATTCACAGGCCTTATTTTATTCGTTGACCTGGATATAAACATGTGTAAGTGTAATATAAGTCAGCGTGTGTAGCGTCAGTCCTAATTTTATAAGATGAAATGGAAAGATACTCACTACTTTGTGTGTCGCTGTCCGATTCAGCGCACGTATCACTGAAGCTATTTCCTCATCCGAGCCTCTGAGGGCTGGAGTCCGTCCGACACCTGCAACACAAACAACACGATCCGGCTCATCCGTGTGTAAAAAAAATAAAATCACCTATCCGGAAATGTACCGGAAGTCTACTCGAAAAAACAAAAAACAAAAAACATACATATTAAATGATAAGTCTTTATAAAGCACATTTTTAAAAAAGTTAATTAAATTAAAAAGTTAGAAAAAAGAGAGCTAAAAAGAGACAGGCGTTGCCGAATTTACCTGACATGTTTTAATATTAAAATGATTTATTATGTAAATTCATTTTAAGGGTAAAAACCTACAACGTTACATAAGATGCAAATTTACCTGACTTACAGTTAATAACATACAATATTATAGAATATGCAAATTTACCTGATTAATCTGAAGATAATTATATGTTATAAAAATGGCCTAGCCAACTTAAATGTCAAGAACATACAATAGTATATAATTTAGCAAACTGCCTGAATAATTTAACACCCTACAAAATGATATAAAACACAGCTGTACCTGGCAAATTTAAATATTGAGGTTAAGACCCTACCCAGTTATATAAAACACAAATTTACCTGACTGATTTAAATATTAGCGTCAACAACCTACAATGTTACATAGCCTAACTAATTACCTGACAACTTCAAAAAATGAAGTTACCATCCTACAAAACTACATAAAAAAACAAACTTACCTGACAATAATATTAAAGAATATATACAAATGTACCTTACCAATTCAAATATTAAGGGTAAGGCCCAGTAAAATCATAAAAAACACAAATTTACTTAACTTACTTAACTAACTTAACCTAAATGAAGTCCCTAAAGGTAAAATACAAACATACCTGACTAAATTAAACATTAAAGACATTCTACTAAAAAGTACATAAAATACAAATTTACTGTACTAATTTAAATATTAACATTAAGATTATTTATTTATTATTATTACTATATATGGTATGGAGGAGGGGAATTCAATATCTTATTAATCTTATTTATTCCTTTTTAAGGATATTTCTTGGGAGATGATGGGTGGTGGGAGTTTGATTTGATATTTGACTCTCTTTTTCCAATTGGCAAAGATTAGTTATTTTCTGTGGTTGTTGTTCTTGTTGTTATTTTTTTTAATGTTAACATTGAAACCCAATTCTCCCGCTGAATCGGTGTTATTTACGGCAGCTTGATGCAGCTGCTGTGGACAGGTGGGTGGATGGTGGATGTTTGCAGCGCAGTGCAGCACCGGCAAGACAGGAAAAACAGGCTGCTGCCGCTCTCTGGTCAAACGGGGTTAATACTTGTTGAGGTAATATTCTCAAATATTTAAATAAATTTAAAATTAATTTAAGAACATTTTATCTTAACGGTAATGCCTTTAAAATATTATTATTATATATTTTAAAAATTAAATAAAATGATAACTCAAACTTGGAAGTTGACGTTACTTGCGTGTAATGACGTAAGGTAACTTCCTTAGCATTAGCGGCTGGGGTTTGTTGACAGCAACGCCGCCTAGCTTAACTCTACTGTAGGAGTTTCATTGTTTGTCGGGCTAAAATGGCATCATCTAACTCATATAAACTCAGGTGTTCCATCCCGGGCCACGAAATGGACGTCAGGGGGCTCGCAACTGCTTTTTTCCCCGAAGGAGCTTTCGTGTCTGTGTCCAGAGACCGAACCGGCAGAGTCTGGGTACCAAACTCAAGGTAGCTAGCATTAGCCTGGTGCTCACTAACTAACTGTGCTGATTTACTGGAATTAACAACTGACTCTGTGGCCAAGAATGATGTCAGGCCAAGAAATTACCGAGCCACAAACCACCCACTGAAGCTATTTACTCGTTTATATTTTTATAGATATAAAAAATAAACGTGAGTAGCTAAGTTAGCTAGGAAGCGTATTGCTAACGGTTGCTCAAATTAGCTTTGTCATTCATTCATCTGCAGCTCACATTGTGCACAGCGCGGATGTTCAGATATTTGCTTAAGTTTTTTCTTTTGTCTGTTAGTTAATTCACTGATCTTTCTTAAAATTTACACCCAAACAACTGTAAACTTGAAAACACACTAATCACAGTTAACATGCCTTTGCTCTCCTCTCCTTCCTCTCCCTTTGACAGCCCAGACAGAGGCTTCACAGAGATGCACTGTATGTCTGGCCACTCAAATTTTGTATCCTGTGTATGCATCATTGCACCCAATGAAACATATCCTCGGGGACTTGTTGCCACAGGTGGGAATGATAATAACATTTGTGTTTTTACACTGGACCAGCCACAGCCCATATTCACTCTCAAGGGCCACAAAAATACAGGTTAGTTGTGCTCTTCTGTAAACAGAGAATTTTTAGAAATGAACATGATGAATATTAATTTGCTTAGCCTTTCATCTTAACAGTTTTCTAAACCTTTAATCTCCACAGTTTGCACTCTATCGTCCGGAAAGTTTGGGACTCTTTTAAGTGGCTCATGGGACACCACAGCTAAAGTCTGGCTCAATGAGAAGTGCATGATGACTTTGCAGGTATGCTGAAGCTACTGTGATGCTCCATCTTACACTGTTCTTCTCATAAGAGTTTTTTAAAAATAAATGGCAGTTTGCCTTTTTTGGTTCTGACTGTGGTTGACAATTGCACTTTTATCGTGACTTTATTTATGGAGCTGTAACAAGCAAAAATATATTTGGTGTGTGTGACAGAGAATGTTGTCTTCTTGTTAATTTTACTACAGGGTCACTCTGCAGCAGTGTGGGCAGTGGTCATCTTACCTGAACAAGGCCTTATGCTTTCTGGATCAGCAGATAAGACCATAAAGCTTTGGAAAGCTGGCCGATGTGAGAAGACGTTTACAGGTGAGCATCTGCAGATGGTTCACAATATTTTTTGTGTTCAGTTTCTCATTAGTATATACAATTTGACTGGCTGTTGACAGGTATAATTGATTAAAGGTGTTCAGACAGAAGATTTAAATGAGTAACTGTTTGAAAATCGCCTCTGTTTGCATATTTAGTTATTGTAAGCTGGTCATCTTCAATCCTTCGTTTTACTCAACAGTCCTTGTAGGGAAGGATCGGAGGCTACAGTTGTGACGAAGCAAAACTTTAAAATTATGTCATTTATTGGTAACCTGACATCATGAGGCTTAATAATGAAAATCTATTCATCCATTATGATGCAAAAAACCTGAGGGATTGTCCAGGAGCCATATGTTAACAAGCTATGGATACACTGTCTTTTTTTGCTTCCATTTTAGGTCATGAGGACTGTGTCAGGGGACTTGCAGTGATCAGCAACACTGAGTTCTTCTCTTGCAGTAATGACACGAGTATCAGAAGGTGGCTGGTGACAGGCGAATGTGTACAAGTCTACTATAGTCACACCAACTACATCTACAGCTTAGCCGTCTTCCCCAATAGCCAAGGTTTGTTTGTTATGCTACTATTCAAAGGCATACAAAATAGCTGAATAGGAAATTTGTAATGTGTGTGTAACCAGTCACAGGTGCTTAGTTATTATAGAATCAGCATCTGTTTGTTTTCCATAAGATGGTAGCTGGCTTTAACTGACGTCAGCCTGATGCTTTGCTGTTCAGATTTTGTAAGCACAGGAGAAGACAGGACACTGAGGATATGGAGGAAGGGAGAGTGCTCTCAGACCATCCGACTGCCTGCCCAGTCTGTCTGGTGCTGCTGTATTCTGCGTAATGGTGACATAGCTGTTGGAGCCAGGTAACAGAACTGCATTTGGTATAATATTGTGCACTCAGTCTGTTATTATTTCCTTGGTTATGCCACACTATAAATATTTAATTACCCTTTCTCATGCAGTTCACTGCTTTCCTTTCTGATATCACTCTTAAATTCACACGATACAATGAAAATTCTCATATAACGGTGAATGAGATCTGTGGCTAACCCAGATGCTGCTCCTCTGCCCACAGTGATGGCATTATTCGTGTGTTTACGGAAGCCGAGGACCGCATGGCGAGTGCAGAGGACCTGCAGGCCTTTGAAGATGAGCTCTCCAAAGCCACTATTGACCCCAAGACAGGCGACCTTGGAGACATCAAACTGGAGGAGCTTCCTGGAAGGGAACACCTTAATGAGCCTGGTAATCAAAGAGGCTGACATTCATCTTACTATATAAAACCAGTGCTTCTGTTCAATGCGCATCATGACGTTGTTTGCTTGTTTCCTCCAGGGAATCGCGACGGACAGACGCGGTTGATCAAAGATGGACAGAAGGTGGAGGCGTATCAGTGGAGTGTCAGCGATGGTCGCTGGGTGAAAATCGGAGATGTGGTCGGAGGCTCAAACCAACAGACCTCCAAGAGTGTGATGTATGAAGGAAAGGTGAGGCCACAAGCTTAGTGATGATTAAAGGAACACTGCATAGTAGGAGCCACTAATGAGTCCTGATCTTCCCTCAGGAATACGACTACGTCTTCACCATCGATGTGAATGAAGGAGGGCCATCCATGAAGCTGCCTTACAATGTGTCAGAAGACCCCTGGCTGACAGCACACAACTTTCTGCAGAAAAATGACCTCAGTCCTATGTTCCTTGACCAGGTTGCCAATTTTATCATTGAGAACACAAAAGGACATGTAGTGGGACCCGACAAGCCTGCTGGTGGTGACCCATTTACTGGTGAGGCGAAAAGATAGATACTTGTTTCTCTACCTTTGGAAACCGTCAGTGCCTTGTGCTCATACACTGCACGCTTAAGGACACAACATTTGGTTATTAGGGTAAATCTGTGCTTTCCTAAAGATGTTTTGCCTCCTAACGTGACAGGAGGAGCTCGGTACATCCCCGGTTCCACAGATGACAGGCCAGGCTTTGGAGCTGATCCCTTTACAGGTAAACCAATTTCACTGAAAGTTGTTTTTTTTAACATCTGAGCATTACCTGTGAATGCAGTGTCACAGCTGTTTGTATTTTTTCCTCCTCACAGGCTCCGGTCGCTATATCCCAGGGTCGGGCTCAAACCCAAGTGCTCCTGTCGGTGTGGCAGATCCCTTCACAGGTGAGACACTGACTGAAGGAGCCACTGAAACAACAAAAAATGGATTAAGCCAACACTTGTGCACAACTAACACAATGAGGTCTTAAGGCTTGTATCTTAAGTGACAACAAGGGATTGATTTGTGACAGCTGATAGGTGCTCTTTTTTTTTTTTTTTAAGATTTATTTTTGGCCTTTTGTGCCTTTATTAGCTAGGACAGTGGATAGAATCGGAAACGGGAGAGAGTGGGGAAGGACATGTGGTAAGCGGCCGAGGTTGGAGTCGAACCCGGGACAGCCGCTACGCCTCTGTACTTGGGTCACGCGACATAACCATTAGGCTATCAGGGCGCCCCCTGATAGGTGCTCTTTAACAGACACGTATTTCTCCTGTAAGAAAATAATACAAAGCAGTAGTGTTTTGTTTTCAACCCATTTCCTACTCCGATCTATTCTGCAGGAGGAGGTGCGTACTCCTCAGCAGCCCTGAGACAGACAACAACCAATATCTACTTTCCCAAGACTGACGGTGTGACCTTTGAGCAAGCCAATGCCTCCCAGATCATCGGTAAGCATTTTAACGTCTGGGTTCAATTATGTGCAGCTACAGTCTAGGTAAAGACTTTGATGGTTAACTTGTAATTGACAGTGCAAGATCCGAATCATTGTGTATTTTTACCTTCTTTTAACAGAGAGCAACCTTATCATTTGAAATCACGACTAATTCAAGAAGCTTAATTCAGAACAAACCACAAAGCTTGTGCCGTACGTCAGTGTAAATTCCTCTTAGTGAGAAGCATTAAGATTTCAACTGGACTATTTCTTTTCATATTTTTGGTTTTTCTTTCGTCTTCTCACTGCTTTCAGTTGGGCCCAATTTAGAATACAGAAGTCAACTACTGATATTTTCTAAACCATATGACTTTTCATAACAGCTTCATTTTGTTTTTTGTTTTACCTTTCAACGTAATCATGATCAGAAAGTATTTGATCTACTTGTCTAATATTGCAAATGCTGAACCAATTCCATAATGAGAAATAATAGATAAATGCTCGACTTTTAACTTTAATAGTCCCTGAGATCCTGTCGTTCAAACGTAGCCTCAAATTTTAACATGTGAGGGTAAAAAAAACATGCTATAAATAGGTCAATTGGCAGTTTTTAAGAAGAATTTATCTTGCAAAGTATTTAATATATAATTCAAAAATTTGACAACCATTTTTATTTTTATGCAACAAAAATTTTAGGCAAATCACAGATGGTTGAGCAGAACTTTTTCAAAAATTGTTGTGGTTTGTGGTGAAATGACTCATGATAAAACCACATGAAGAATATCCTGAAGCACAGCAGCTTTGAGTTTTAAACTTGTATCAAATGTTTTTGATGTTGCCTAATAATTTTTGACCATTTCATGGTATAATACTTAAAATCGTACCACAGCTTTCTGAGGCTTTAAACTCTTCTGAGTTCATGCCTGATCATGTAGATTGTGTTCTAAATAGTTTTTTCTAGTGGTTCGTCACTGTGTCTGAGTTGATCATTTGTTCTTTCCTCACCAGCCAAATTGAAGGAGCTGAATGGAGGTGCACCTCAGGAACACAAGCTCTCTGAAGAAATTCTGGGAAGCCTTGAGAGTCTGCTGCTGTCTGTGTCTGGACCCAACTCCTCCGAGCCTCCTCCGAGCATCCAACAGATAAACCTGCTGTGGAGGGCCTCTCACTGGCCCGATGGTATAACGACAACAACCCATTCCAATTTACCATACGTTTTATGTTTTCATTTTCAAACTGAAAAATGAACATGATTTCAGGTTCTTTTGTTCATGCTGTACACTAATGAAACTCCCCAATCCTTCCTCATGTCTTCTAGACATCGTGTTTCCTGTGCTGGACATTATGAGGCTGGCAGTGCGCCACCCGCAGGTTAATGAGACCCTCTGTGGAGAGGCGGAGGGAGTCCAGCTGTGCAACCACCTGCTGAGCCTAATGAGGCCTGAGGGGCGTCCTGCCAACCAGATGCTGGCGCTGCGGACTCTGTGTAACTGCTTTAGCGGCAGGCACGGGCAAGCCCTCCTCATGGCACAGCGTGAAACGGTGCTATCACGTGCTGCCGACCTGGCCACCGTCTGCAATAAGAACATCCACATTGCTCTGGCCACTCTGGTGCTTAACTATGCTGGCTGTCTGCACAGCCAGCCCGACCTCGAGGCCAAGGCCCAGTGCCTGTCAGTGGCCAGTCGAGCTCTGGAGACAGTACAAGACAAGGAGGCTGTATTTAGGCTGCTGGTGGCCTTGGGAACCACTGTGGCCTCCGACCAGACAGCCAAGGACCTGGCTCGCTCCCTGGGGGTCAACTCTCAGATTTCCAAGTACTCAACAGTGTCCGATCCTGCAAAGGTGGGCGAGTGTTGCCAGCTTGTTTTAAAAGAACTACAATGATGTGAATGATTTGGAGGAAAAAAGCGCACTTCTTTCTATTACTCTGTACTGCTTAATCAGTTGTGGTGGAGACTGACATAATTGTATGTTCTGCAATAAAAAAGGACAAGTGAAAACTCCATATGCTTAGTCTGAGCTTTTATTACTTTAACATCTTTTTTAAAGGCCCTCGACCAACACGGTGGGTGAATGTGCGGTTAAAAAATTGTAAAAAATATTAACAGCACACCGTATAGAGTTCATTTTGATCCGATCCTGTATTATTTCCTACTGTTGTCACAGTTTAACACGGGGAAGTTGTATTGTACCAGTACAAGTAAAAATTTGGATTCTAAAAAAGTATTTGCATTTCAATGGGAGGGTAGTCAGATGAGGGACTTGCATTTGCTGTGATTATTGAACTTTGTCCTGACAGTGCAAATATCTATTCAAACTGGTCCAAAAGAAAGGCAAAGATCTGTGGGAGAAAGCCATGTGTTTTTTAAATGAAAATGGAGTAATTTTTTGACACAAATGAATGTTACAATTTTTTGTAACTGTGGGCTGAAGAGGGTTAAACAATTTTCTTAATTCATATTTGACCTATATTTTCCTTATTTAAAGATGTTTAGTGAAACAAAAACTTGATTTTATTTTAATTTGTGTTAAAGATTATTTTAAATATTTTGAGCAAAATAATTTCAGTGGGTGTCATTTATTCACAGAGTCGTCCCTATCGATGAGTCGTGAATAATTCAAATATATATATCATAAAAAACATAGGTTGTGGGGTTAAGGATAACCCAATACACACCACTTTATTAGAAAAATTCTGACATCTAATGCTATCAAACAACACCGCAGCCATAATTTCTACTTCTAGCCCCTATCCAGCATGCTTTAGATCAGGGGTCTCAAACTCCGGTCCTCGAGGGCCGCAATCCAGCATGTTTTAGATGTTTCCCTCTTCCCACACACCTGATTCAAATCATCCTGAAGCTCTGCAGAAGCCTGATAACGATCCTGATAATTTGAATCTGGTGTGTGGGAAGAGGGAAACATCTAAAACATGCTGGATTGCGGCCCTCGAGGACCGGAGTTTGAGACCCCTGCTTTAGATGTTTGCCTCTTCCAATACACCCGATTCAAATGATCAGCTCATCATCAAGCTCTGCAGAAGCCTGCTAACGATCCTGATCATTTGAATCAGGTGTGTTGGAAGAGGGAGACATCTAAAACATGCTGGATAGGGGCCCTCGAGGACCAGGGTTGGCTACCCTCGATCTATGGACTTTGTTAAAAATTGAAGCGGTGATATTTGTAACCGCCACTTTTGCCGTTTTAAAGAAAAATCTTCCAAAAACAAAACAAACATTTTCTTGATCATATGGTTTTTCTAGCAACATGTTAAAACGAGTAAGGAATCCTCCACACTAGTTTTTATAAGGTTGCTAGCCGTCCAGTACGGAATGCCATTAAGTTCAATATAGAATAGAAATAGAAGTTATTATCTATAGCTTTGAAATAAATATTGAAAGAAATAAATGCAATAATTGAATAATATTTTTCAAACAACTACTTTTGTTTATTTATGCCATATTTATTTATTAAAGCCGCTGTGAGAACGGACATCTCCAGCTACAACTGGGTAGTAGACCTTTAAGAAGCAGTGCGCGCTCCCGCGGACGGAAATCATTTTTTGGCACAACAGGGACACGTCAACAAAGTTTCTGCGCAGGCGCACTTTAGGTAGCGGTAGCAGTGGTACTGCAGAAGGAGCAGAATTTTTCGTCCAACATGGAGACTTTATATAGTATACCGTTTGCTGTGCTGGAATGCCCGAATATAAAACTGAAGAAACCGTCATGGCTGCACATGCCGTCGGCTATGACCGTGTATGCGGTCGTTATTGTGTCCTACTTTCTCATCACAGGAGGTATATGGAGCTGCTAAGCTAACATTGAAGCAAGACAGCTAGCCAGTTCGTGCTAAATGTATATTGTGTCAGCGTAGCATTTAATAGCAGTATTCATTTATTTGCTGTTATTATGTGTGCGGATTTGCAGGCTGTGTTTTTAAATACGTGTACTAATGCAGCTAGCAAGGACACTGATGACAATACAAGAAGGGAGGCTAACTTCCAAGCTAAGCTAGGTCCACAAATTAATTGTGTCTTGGATTTCTTGAAAATGGAATAATATCCAGATGTGGTTGGGGAAGATCAATTTCTCAGATAAACTTACTAGGATTTTGCCTTGTGAACATTAGCTGCCTGTTCAATAAGAGCACACACTGCTTCGACTTGCAGAATCAGTAACATCGTCTTAGTCATTACTTAAGGCAAATGTATTTTCTTGTGCAAAACGCTCTGTAACTTTGTCTGTGTAAAGGTGTTTTTTAGTTATTGAAGTGCGAGTTTTAAAAAAAAAATCATTCGTAATTTTTTTCTGTTCACCCACTTAGGTATCATCTACGATGTTATTGTGGAACCGCCAAGTGTGGGTTCAATGACTGATGAGCATGGACACCAGCGGCCAGTTGCCTTTTTGGCATACAGGTAACGTGGTCAAAATTGGAGGTCGATTGATACGTTTATTTCAGAGCCAACACCATACTGATTATGAGCAGTCAACAAATCCAATAAGTGAGTTTAGTTTTTTTTAGAAGTCACAACATATGAAGGCACTTCACATAGCAAGTTGAAGACCTTAAAATTATACAGAAGCCCAACAAATGCAAAGATTCTTGTGGTTTCCCTTTGAGCAAGCAGTTGGCAGCAGTGTTAGGAAAAAAAACTCTCCCTTACCAGGAGGAAACCTCCAGCAGACCAAGGCTCAGGGAGGGCAGCGATCTGCCTTGACTAACACAGGTGAGGGCAAAGGGGAGAGAGAAAAGTATCACAGAAAGAAAACAGGGATACAGAAAGGACAATGGGAAGTCCCCTTGCAGTCTAGTCTGTATAGTAGTCTGTAAGTATAGTTCAGGGTCATTTGAGCATCCCTAACTGAAAGCTTTATAAAGGAGGGAAGTTTTGAGCTTAACCTTAAAGTTAAGAGAGTGTGTCTGCCTCCTGAGCCAAAGCTAAGACCTTATTTTACAGCAAGGGACCCTGACAACTAAAAGCTGCATCTCCCACTCTGCTTTAGAAGCCAAAAGTAAGCTACTCGAAGAGCAAAGTCCTCTGGGAAATAAGATATCATAACATCTTTAAAATATGATGGAGCTCAGTTGTTTGGAGCCTTGTATGTTAAAATAATTTTAAATTTGATTCTGGATTTTACAGTGAGCTAATGAAGAGAAGCTACTATGGGAGAAATACAATAATATTTGGAACTGAGATATATATGCAGTAAAAATGAAGATCTTTGTGGAAAAGTAACACAAACTCCAGCACAAAACATAACTGAACTGCTTTTGTATTTTTTTGTTTTACATATGTTTGATTAAATGAGAACTTTTATCCCTCAGTGCTGATTAACTTTTAATCAAGATGCTTAACCAATTAGATAGCCCTGTTTGCAGGGCAGTGCCTGAGACCAAAGACTTAGGACCACAGACAGAAAGAGGCAGCTTTTTCAGAGTCAAAGTAGCACATTTTAAAATAATCAGAAAGTCAGTTAAAAATAACAACACAGATAATGAAAAGCATACCTGATAACGTATATGATAGTTGGTAATTTGTTGCCTTCTGAATGTCAGCATCTTAATAAAATCAAAGTTACTTGTAGCTAATACAGACACATTTGATTTCCAGAGTAAATGGCCAGTACATTATGGAAGGACTGGCCTCCAGTTTCCTCTTCACCATGGGAGGCCTGGGCTTTATAATCCTGGACCGCTCCAATGCACCAAACATTCCCAAGCTCAACCGATTCCTGTTGCTCTTCATTGGGTTTGTCAGCGTTCTCCTCAGCTTCTTCATGGCCAGAGTGTTCATGCGCATGAAGCTGCCGTAAGTCTAAGCTTTCCGTTTTCCACAAATTACATGTTTCTTACAAACTCGTTTAAGTAGCAAATAATTTTCAACTAATTTGAACCGCAACTGTTGCGCCACAGTCTGTATTAATTTGTCTTTTGTCTTTCCAGGGGATACCTCATGGGCTAAAGACAGACATGACACATTTAAACCAACAGATCTGGATGGACACAGGACATTAAATACGTGGGTGGCCTACATGCAGTACAGTTAAAATTATGGATACCGTCGACCCCTCATAAAATAAACAATTTAGGAATGAAAGCACTGACCTTGCTCAAGAAATTAGACCAGACTGCACTGACAGTCACATTGTCTCCTGAGTGTTTTGCGACTTCCTTTACCAACTTCTCCTCAGACTGGTGCAACAGAAGGTCTTTTGCAGACCTTTTGTAAGATTCAGCATCAATAAGTGAACTTTTTGCCTCATGCTCTTGTGACACTGTCACATAATAATAAATTCTGTCATGTTTTCTTGATAAAAACATCCAGAAGTACTATGAAGTTGGTGGAATGTGTCTCAAACACAGAAGAAGAAAATGAACACTGATGAGACGATCTGGAATCTCCAATTAGAATCATTTAGATGGGTGTCTGATGTTTAAGTTTGTACGTTTTTGTATAGACATTGTTAAAGAAAAAAAGCCTTGAACCTGTCACAGTTGCATTTTTGTACAAGGTTGTAGAATAAATCTTCCTTTTCACACCTCCTCGCAGTTGTCGTATGTTTATACTGTTGAAGCTCATGATCACCTCAGAAGGACACATTTTTGGTCACATCTCCAGTTTCTTTGGTTTACATTCCATTTGAGATGATTTACTTTTTACAAGAATACGAGACAATGTCTAGTTTGTATTAAGCCTGTTTGCACATACACCGATTTGCCACAACATGATGACCACTGACAGGTGAAGTGAATAACATTGATCATATTGGTACTATGTGGTGTTCTGCTGGAAAACCTTTGATTTTAACATCTGTGTTGATCAGACTTAGACACACAAACATCATCCTAGAACAAACACACTCCCTCATGCAAATGGAAATCCCAAATGTCACTGGCCTACCCCTGCAGGAAAACGCACCCCACCACATGGAAAAAACATCAGACAATCAGGAACATGTTGAGGAACATGACAGTTGCCCAACATGTTGATTTGACCTCCAAACTTCCTACACCCCATTCTAATTAAGCATCAACAGGATGCAGTGGAACAAGTTTGATTGACACAGGCCCCACTGCACAAGCCAGAGTACCCAAAGGATCCACTGCCAACGTTCTGGTTCCAGACCCCATAGGACACCCTGAGAGGTCCTCTTGTCCAATCCCAATGGTTCACAGCATTTTTGAGCACATAAAGGGGACCAACAAAATATTAGACAGGTCATCATAATGTTATGCCTGATCAGTATACAGCATTTGGGAGATGTTGATTATTGTAATTTTGTCTCCACAAGGTGGCGTCATAGGTACATCTTTTAGTAACAAGACAGCTGTGCCACAGTAGTGAGTAGCCTCAGAATTGAGCGTTCTGACAGTCAAGTGCTCTTAACTCGACTGCAGAGATTTTGTTTTGTTTTTCGATCACTGTGACTTTATGCAATTTTGAAAAAGAGATCAAATCTGCTCCATGGCTCTGCTTAGTTGGAACAAATTAGTTCAGTACTGCATATATTCCACCCCTTTTAAATGTAATGCAAGATGATGAGCGCTAGAACAGCACCTGCTGTCAACTGGTACTGGGTTTTTCCCTCCTTTGATTTCATCTCAAGGGGCAGTGGTATTTTTTGTATACTGATGATCAGATTCTCTACAAAATCAGAAGCAATAGAGAAGCATCTAAAGAAGCACAAGGTAAAGCACTTGCACCACTCCAACATCTTACCTGATGCTGTGCCAAAGTGGTGCTGCTCTTTTCCCCTCTAGAGAAAAATCACCTCTTTCCTTTCTCTCCATTTTGACTTCCTCCTATCAAATATTTCAGTGGCTCCTTTTCCATTTATTTCGAAGGGCCTAGTGGAGTAGCAGAGAGTACTTTGGTCCCTCTGTAAAAGGCTGAGTCGGTTCCTAACTTCCATTTTATGGACAAAGTCTGGGATTTGAGCCAAATCTGTGTCTTCTGAGACTGAAAGAACATGTTTGTCTTTTATGAACATCATAGATCACATTTATTTTTACTCTGCACGGCCAAGAAATAACCTCCGTGTCGTTCTGTAGTTTTGGGAGCAACATTCAGTTTCTGTTACTGAACACTGGTAAATAATTCTGTACATGTTTGGTTGAGGCTGAGTGAAATAGAGATACAGTACAGGTGTATACCTTCCTATCTCCAATGCATTTGAGTGAACAAGGGTCTGAAATTCCTTTATAAATCAACCAGGTATTATATACAGCACATATATTCATTTATTGCAGTGGCATCTTACACAAACTCTGTAATGGCTAACACATGTGTTCCAGACGTTTTAATGAGTCAAGCTCAGATAAAGACACCATTGCATATCTTGACATATACATGTTTCGATTTACTAAAATTGCAATTCAGTTAAAATCATGTTAATATTGGCAAAAATTTAAATAAAAAGATACGAGTCGTGTAGATTAATAAATTGCATGATAAATTGCACCACATAAAGTTGTAATAGACATGTTAGCATGCACAAAAAGTGGCTTGATTCCTAAGCGTTATTTAAAAAGTAATACCTGAGAAGACACTGCAGTCTCATAGATACACAGTACATTATGATTCTTCATTAGATTACATGCTAAGGCCCTTTTTTTCTCCTTTTCCAGAGAGTATACTGTCTTTTATCAGTCCTTTCCTGATCAAGTGTTTGTTCACAGGCAGCTTTATGTCTTGAGGCGTTTGGTTTGTTTGGTTTGCTGAGGAGCTCCTTGACTGCTTCCTCTGCTGCGTATTAAACCACTTTGACACTGGTGTCCATTTTCATCAGTCGGCAGCTTGAGATAAAACCGTGCAGAAACGAAGTTGAAGTGAAAATGGGTGAACGGAAAATTTGGAAATTGAATCAGATACTGTACTTCAAAAAAAAACACAGCTGTGTCTATGTATGTATGGAAATGTGGTGAGACTTGCTGCAGCAAACACACACTTACCTTTCTTTTATTGCTTTCATTCTCTACATTCAGTGCGTCGTGCAGCTTCAACTCCTCCTCCAGCTCTGCAAAGACAAAGTCACACATATGCCTGAGAGCTCTCCTACTTATCTACCATTGCACACCTTGACCCTTCTAAATGATGCGCGAACCAGAAAAACTGAGGCATGTTCCAAAGTACCTGTAAGAATGAGGTCGATTTTCTCCACCACCAGCTCAGCGTCCTCCGTCGTGAAGCACAGCGGGGGCTTAAATTTGAGCACATTGCGATGAGGTCCATCAGCACTGAGAAGGATGTGCTGTTCCTTTAGCCTGGGACACAATGTCGATTATGAAGAAGTAACTTAAATGCAGACATTCTGGAGTAAAAGCCACAGCAGCTCTGAATGGAATCAGCCTTAATCAGTGTCATTAACGACACCTGAGCTTCTCCTGCTGCAACAAACTGCCAGTTAAAATGTCTGCAGTAAAAAAAAAAAAAGGTGCGTTAAGTTTCCACATGAATTTTAAAACTTTGACATTGAATCCTAACCTTCATCCTAGCAACATATTTAACACGCGAGAGATGCAAGATGCAAGAATAAACGACTACAACTACCACTTGGTGCTACATAAATGACATTATCATTACTATAAGAAGCAAACACCACACCTCAATATTAACTCATTTACTCTCAAAACATGAATAATTATGCAGCAATGTCTGATTATTATGTTTTTTTGTATTTTAGGAAAGTCACAGTTCATTTGCATATTTCGTAAAACTAAAATACATCCATTTCTTTACAGTCCACACACTCAAAGCTTCTGGTGTCATTTCATTTTTTTTTAGTATTTTAAAAGAAAACTATATTTCTGTGTCTTAAAAATGTCTTAGAAACTAACACAGATGGGTCATTCCATCTCAAATCATCAGATTTCCTTTATTTGTGAAATTTTAGCATGATACATCAAATACTTACCGACAAAAAAAGTTTTTCATTGAAGTTAGAGGCCACTCATACATCTTTACCATCATTTCTGTGACATCAAATTGAAAATATGCCCATAATAAAAATTACTTTCTTAGTTATATTTGAAAAACCATTTTAAAAGCCCCGAAACTCTGTTCTACTTGGATAAGGTTATCTACCTGCTCAATCAGATATGAAAAGACCTTTTTTCCATTCTTGTGGCCAAGTATTATGTATTAAAAAGTATTCTATATGTTTAGTTTTGTGCTATTGTAACATGCAGCTACGTATGATTCAGAAAATATCCTGAGTTGGTTTCTGCATTATCAGTTTTTTATGTTATTGTGTGCTAAAGAGTGGGACTTTTCACAATGACTTCAATTTGTTTTCATATTTCAACTCACATAATCAGAGACTGATCCATCGACTTGAGCTTTTGTAATATGTGTATTGCAGACTCTGATGAGAAACAACAGTAAAAATTCAGGCTTTTATCTTCCCTGTGGTACTGTCATCCAAACAATAGCCTCAAATTACAATGTGTGAAAAAAAACCTGCCTGAAGTGGGTGGAAAAGAAAAAAATAGAGATCTGTTTTAGAGTTAAAGTAAACACATCAAAGGAACCAGCAAACCTCCACAGATCTTTAGACATTTAAACATTAGTGCTTTTTCCCACACTCACATTATGTCCTCAACATGCTCATATGCATGACCCGCCATGCTAGTCTGACCTTGTACAACAGAACATAAACATTTATGTGAAACTCAGAGCATTTTATTGTGAAATTTTGTCTTGTATTTCTCACTGAGAGGAGTATTTACTGGCACAGACTTTATAATTGAGAAAATCTGTGTCTGTCCCATGCAGAGTGCACCTATTAATATATTTTTAAGTTAGGATCAATGTCAAGCATGACATCGATCTATTAAAACTAACTAAACTAATGAAGTCATTAGCAACAAAATGATTGACAAGCTCATGAAAAACTGAAGCGATAGTGTTGCTCTGGCATCTGCGGATACTCCAGTTGGTAGGATGAGGGTTAAATTATGTATGTCTGCTGTTAAATATAGAAAGCAGGGGACTCCAGTGATGCACTATGAAGGTTACGTTTTACCAAGGCTGTGATTTCATTAATAAACCACCTTTCAAGCAGAAGAACTAATCATGTAAACATCAGTGCAGAAACTGTGGAAAAACAGACATTTAACCAATACAAGCACAGCATTGATTAAAGACACTTTATCTGTGATAGTCTCTAGCCTTTATATGCAAACCAGATACAACGTTATAATTGATTGATAGTATTTTCATACTGAATACTACTTAACCAGACCCTCTCTATATTTGTATAAGCTCACTGTGTACCAATAAACACCCCAATGCAGCAAACCTTTTAACAGGATTTGGAATGATTCCTTCAACAGATCTCAAACAGCTTCATTATAAGAATATATAAAGAGCAAGCTATATGCTCTCAATACTTTGTGCAATATGAGCTTCAGTATCATGTGTAACATTTCATTTTTGAGGGGCAATATTTCAGTTTCATGAGTATTATTTCACTTTCATGTGTGATACTGCTTATTACCTTATCATCATTGCCAGTATTACTTTATCCTTTTCTATTCTAGCCCTATTTTAGATTACTTATTTTTCATTTTTACTTATGAACCATGCTGCATTTATTCTGATGTTATGTCATTTTGTTTTCTCTGAGCGATATCTGACACAAGAGTTGCCTTCAGGATCAATAAAGTCTTATCTTATCTTATCCTGCGTGCAGCACAGTGGTTCTGCACAATGCACGATTAGTTTCGATGACTGGTCACGCTCATCTAGCTTCAGCTGAACTACGAAACAAACTCAATCTTTCCTTTAAAGCAGCTCTAATCAATATTTTTATTTTATCTAAAAATGTAAATGACTAATGAGAAAGGTGTCATTTTCACGCAATAACTGAAAGAAGTTAAGTCTAAAATTTGGTATATTTTGAATAAAGTCTGGTACTACAGACGCCTATGCAGCCATTGAAGGACTGAATAAGGTCCAAGACACAATTTGGCATATTTTGAATGAAGTGTGGTGTCACAGATGTTTGTGCAGTCACACTAGAACTGCATGAAGTCATGTGTAAAACTTGGAATATTTTCAATGAAGTCTGCTACAATAGATGTTCATGCTGCCACACAAAAACTGGATAAAGTCAAGTCTAAAATCAGGAATAATTTGAATGAAGTCCGGTAATATAGATTTTTGTGCTGTCACAAAAGAACAGAATAAAGTCAAGTCTAAAACTGGGAACAATTTGATATGACTGTGATGTGACTCTAGCACGTGCGACCATAATGGCAGATTTCTCAATGGAGAATGCTGCAGAGTAGTTTAGCCTTTAGCAGGCTTTATGGTTGAAATAATACAATATTTGTGACTCTTTAACTTACTTATATATGACTTCTTGGGCTTCTGCTGTGGCAGGAGTGAGCTTCAATCTGTCCCTCACAAGCTCCACTCCAACAAAGAGACCACAACCCCTGCGGGATGTGACACAGTTTGGTTTAGTCATGTCTAACACACAACATACACATCTGGCAAATTTCAGAATCGCTATCAGAAAGGTGTTTTTTAAAAGACGTGTCATTTCACGTGTTTTATTCCCACAACCTTTTTCTGATTTTTCACAGTCACATTTCTCTTATAATAGAAACAACTTTTAGGTGTTCAACAGCAGAATTAAACAGAATCCCAAGTAAATATTTCACAGAATCAGGGACGTGCAGTGCAAATGTTTTACTCTCCAGGATTTACAGGAGCTGGAGTCAGTAATAATCTGCAGTGTTCTGGTTTAACTTTACAGACAGAAGTAATAATCTGCTGCACTGTAACTGTCTGTGTTTGTTCACCTGATGTCTCCGATCAGTGGATGCTTCTCTTTCTGCTTTTCCAGCAGACCGGTCAGGTGTTGTCCGACTCGCAGTGCATTACCCTGCAGATCCTCTTTCACAATCACATCCAGCACAGCCAGACCGATGGCACAGGACACCGGGTTGCCGCCGAACTGAGAAATCAAGAGCAGACACCAAGATAAAAGTTCACACACTTTTAAAACCACAAAATCGTTCTTTTTTCATTGCCGAATTGCAGATAAGAGACCAAAAGAGAAATAACTGCTTGGACATGCTCAATATGACTGAAAATACATCCAACATGACAGGAAATAGCTATTTTTTTCATTCATGGGAAACAACTGCAACGAGAGACAGATGATGGAAAAAAAATGGCTTGAACGGAATGTATTTTTCCCCCATAATGTGGAAAACAGATGTGTCGATACACTCAGCAAATATGGACAAAAGCGTCATGTCAAGGATGAGGTCAGGTCAGTGCCATTTCTAGTCAACTCAGGAAGGAAAGCAAAGAGTGTAAAATGGGATCTCTGCAATCAGCCTTTGTAGTTTTTTAAAAACGCTAATTTAAAAACTGTATTTTTACATCAACCACATATACACCACGTGCACTATACTTCATTATTCCACATCATGCTCTTACTGTATTGAAATACTCCATTCCAGACGACATGAAGGCCTCTGCCACCTCTTTCGTCGTCACCACACATGACATGGGATGGCCGTTGCCGATGGGCTTCCCCATCGTGACAATATCAGGCACGAAGTCTTCTCCTTGAAGCTGGAAGGCCCAGAAATTTGTGCCAACTCGACCAAAGCCAACCTGGACTTCATCGGCGATAAAAACACTGCCTGCTTTACGGACATGTCTGTAGAGGGGCAGAAAAACCTTACAGATAATCAGGCAGAAACACCCAGAGATGTACACAGAACAACATACTGTTCGGGTTAAAGGGCATATTCTTGAGAAACACTTCATTAATCATGAAACGTCTGGTGCAGCTGCTAGAAACTTGAGCATTTATCTTGCTAAAAGCAAAATTGTGCACATTCTGCACATGTCTAAAATGCTTTGCATTCATCTAACCACTTCTGATCCTCAGCAGCAGTTTAGAAACACTCTGTCATCGAGTATGAACATGAATCTTTGCTACTTACTCTGCCACTTTCTGGAAATAACCGGCGGGGGGAATGACCTGACCGCCGCAACTCTGCAATGACTCGGCAATAAACGCAGCAATCTGCACGAGAGGAAAAACACAGCGGGTCTATCAATCTAATGTCAAACTGCAAAAAAGGGGGTGGCAGGTGTCCTGGCATCTTTGACCTCTTTCTTCAGCCTGCTGCTTCACTTTTCGGTTGGAAGCGCAAAAACAAGGGCGAGTCGAGAAACGCTTGTACGGACACGAATGAGGGGAGAAAATCTGTTGACTGACAAAAGCATGTTTTGCACAATCTGCAGAGTCACATACATGTGACATGCTTCCGAAGGCGTTTTGTAAAATATCTGAGCTGAAAGCATCCTTCTTGGCTCTGGAGATGCTCCATAATCAAGGAGGGATCTGGGGGAAAAAAGTCCTCGGCCTGCACCTGGGAATGAGGAGAAACAGTGAAAGAAGAGGGAAGGAGAGAAGAAAGGACGGGTGGAAAATCTAATGAGTGCTGATTAATAAAAGTGTGTGTGGTTGGAGACAGATTCCAGCAAACATCAAACATTTTTCTGTGTAAAAATGAAAATACAAATCCTCATGTAGTGGTCATTCTTATGGACAAGTAACATTTAGCAAACTTCACTGTGAGTATCTCAGTCCTGCGATCACACAATCACATATCAGCTGTACAGTCTTCCTCTGATAACATATCAGACACGAACCGTACCTTTCCTCCTTTCTTGTGGACTTTGTCGATTATATTCTTGACTTCATCTGCGTATGCTGTGGCAGGATCAGGGTGGTCCGCTCTGTATTTGCCTCTGTACACATCTGGGCTAGGAGCCTGCAGGCGACAAGTTGTGAAGATCACTAAAGCACATTGACGCCACAAATCCACACTGTGTGTTAAAAGTATTTTCATCGAAATTATTCTTCTTTTTCTTTTTTTCTTTCACAACTCCTTTGTCCTGAGACTCCTTCTAGGCTATTAATGCAGCGCTAATCACAGTTATGCCATGTTATAGGGCCAATGGCAAGGACATGCAGTCGACCTTTTTCGGAGCTCAAAGGTCAAGGTCAAGGTCAAGGTCAAGGTCGCGTCAAGTGTCAAAAAACTAATTTCGCTATATCTCCAATAATAATTTTCATAGAATTTTGATGCTCACATTTTTGAACAGTTTAATTCAAGGGGAATTTAATTCAAGTAAAAAGATTGGTAGGGGTCAAAGTTCTTGACGTCACAAAAACTACATTTTTTCCTATAACTTGGCAACAAATTGAGATACAGTGCTCATACTGGTACCACTGAACAGCATTTCATAGTTTTTTTCAATGTGTGACCTTTACCTTGATCTTCACTCAAGGTCATCTTTAAGGTCAAGGTCAGCCTTCTGTTTTTCCTGCATTATTCCTCAAAACCGATATACAGACGTTAAAAACACCTCATGTAAAGGGCTACAATTTGACAGGTTGTCGTTTTTGTCACCACACATTGCCAAATACGTATTTGCCTTGCGAGTAAAGGTGTTGCCTGGTTCTGAGGTTAGAGTGGAAAAAGTTGTCAGCATTGTCAACATGTCCTGTTAACACACTGTATCCATTAAACCTTTTAAAAACTAGAATCAGTGTATAAATGTAGGCATTTAAGTTTTCATATATAAAGAATGTAGCTTTTTTATGTGACCTTTAGATTTAATTTAACATGTAAAATGTTGTTAGTGTAAAACCATTTACGTATTTGTTCTGCAGCCTCAAAAGTGTTTGAAAATACGATCAGTTGTGCTCTACAAGCTTTAACTTGAACATATAAAATATTACCAGTCTGAAAATTACCTAAATGTTTCTATATTTCTCTCTCATACTGCAGAACAAAACTTTTGCTCATTGCTGTACATTTCCACTGACAGACGCTAATATCTGACCCACAGTTTGATTTCTGAGTGTCAGTGATCATGAATAAAACATGCAAGCAAACAGAACCGTTCCACCTTCGACATGTAACGAGAGATCAGAATTCTAAAGGCTGCCGTATCAAGCTACAGCGGTGCCACCAAAGAACTCAGCAGAGTGGAATAAAGTTTCTGCAGGTGTATTTGAGCTCATTTTGACACCCGCGTTTGTTCACTCCAGTGTTTCTGTGCCATATTTAGATGAGCTGATGGTAGCAAAACATCCTCGCTGTTGCCCTTTTGGAAAGAAAAAAACCCAAAATACAGCTTAGTAAAATTTAAAGATGCACTGCAATAATATAAGAAGGCATTTGTATGACATGTGACAAAATGGGTGAAGCAGAGACAGAGATGTCCCAATTTTTATCCAAAATATGAGCCAAAAACACAATTTTACCACATAAAGGGTAAAACATTTAATCAGTTAAAGGGGCATACTTTGTCTTATTATTTATCATGTTTTATAATTTGTTGGTAAATGCTTAAAGTATGTTGAATCAGCATATAGACAAAACCCATAAGACTATTTAAAAGTATTTTTTTCTATCATGATGACACCTACACCTGTCTCATGGTGAGGCCTTTCAATAAATTACGTGGTAAGCGACAAAGAAGAAAAAAAAATGTAATTCAAGTGGCTGCTCACTCAATAACAGGGAAAAGTTTGCATTGTTCTCTATGCAAAGTATGCATAGTAAACAGCTGATTACTTCAAAGATGTCTGTCTGTCTGTCTTTTTTGCTACTTTTTCTCCACTTACTTTGCAAATAATGAATACCTTTTGGCTAAAACTAGTTATTTTTGTACATATATCACCTTGGATTCTTAAAATTTGTGGCACTTTTCATTGATTTCTTATGTTTTATCGACTAAACTATGAATCGATTGTGAAAATAACTTTACTTACAGCCTGAAATCAATAAATCACCAATTTTTTAACAGACCTGATATGATTGTGCAGCAGAATGAGGCGCTCTTGGGCGGCTTAGTTAATAATATGCTGAGTTTTCGGCTCAAACTGTTGCCTCTGACATCAACAGTGAAGCACTCTGGTTGCACCTTGCACCCTCTTGAATGAACACTGGCTGTAGTTTATTCTCCAGTGGCGAAACACTCAGCCGCCTGCCAAAACCCAGCAGAGCGAGCTGACGCATGGTGTTTTAATAGTGTACAGGGACAGAAAGCACACTCACCACATGCACAGATGGATTCAGCTCAGCATCCGACAGCTGTTGGAACTTATACGGACTGATGTCGATGAGCGACGAGACGTGTCCGTGGTATGCACTGCAAACACGAATCAGTCAGTTCTCTTGATTAGAACAGTGCAGCTAATAAAACAATGAGATACGGCGAGGAAGACTTTCACTACTCATTATCATTGACATACTTTCATCTGTGTTTTTGAACACTGGCCACCTACTTTTCCAGCGTGATGATATCTTTGTGGCCGCTATATTGCCGTGCCAAGCGGAGAGCCAGGTCATTGGCTTCGGAGCTGAAGTTCAAAGGATCAAGGGTTACTTTGAGTTACTCAGTCACCACAAAACACACAGGAGAAGCCACGGATGTTTCACTTCCCGCTATGCGGGCATGTGGGGTTAATACATATTTATTAATGGCAAACACATTAGGAGGTAAAAGTTTAGTTATGAATCTCAGTGAACTACTGGAGCCTTTTCAAACACGTTTTTGCACCACTTAAAATGTGCGTATGCAAATATATTAAATGTGTTCAGCTGACTTCTACTTGAATGAACTGGTTCTGCTGCCTCTTCCCAATTAAAACTCATTTACAGTTAGATAGTTACAAGTCAGATATCTATGCACTAAGCAACTATCCAAGGAATCCAAACCACAACACAGAGCCAGACATAAAAAATGCAGTGTCCAGATGTGTTCGGCCCTGTGTTATATGGTATCTATCTGTCAAAATGAACTTATGCACTATTGTACAGATGCTTAATACTGCCTCTGTTTTCTCTCAAGGTCTATCTGAGTGTATAGGGATTATTATCTGCGACTATATTGCCCTGGACCAGATAATTCCTGTACACACTGCAGAGGTGCAGCAAAGTTGGTAAATAAGTAACCATGCAAGACTGGAAGGGTATTAGGAGGCAAAAAGGCAGCTGTCAATCAAATAGTCCCTCATCTCCCTCTGCCACAGTAGAGTGAAAAAACAGGTCTGGCAAATCCTCCTTTATGCTGCTGTTCTTGTTTGGAGAGTGCAAAAAACATGCAAACATACCCCGAGTTGACAAAGTAGCACACAGACAGCTTGTCAGGCAGCGTGGCTTGCAGCTTCTGGGCGTACAGGACGAGGTTGTCATGCAAGAAGCGCGTGTTGGTGTTGAGTAGTTCCATCTGCTGAGCTCCTGCCTTCACCACATCTGGGTGACAGTGCCCCACTGAGAAAGGGATTAAAACAAGGATGCACACAGGATTAGAAAGAAAACCTGCTGTTTATTGCTAGTCATTAAATCATCCGCAGGAACAACGTGTCGTGACAACAAAGGTACGTAACTGGGGGGCTGAAATGAAAGAGTCCAGGTCAGAAAGCATTCAGGTTTGCATTCCTGTGTCTGCAAATCGTGCAGCTTTCGTCATTTAAGGTGCAGATTTGCATGCAAACTCATAAGTGCAATCTGTCAAGTCTTTTTAATTATGCATTCCAGTGAAACCTTGAGCCGATCACAGCAGGAACTAGTCGGTCATGTTTTGTTGTTTTGGTGGAGGTGATGTGTGTGTTCTCACCATGAGCCACATTGTTGATGCAGTCCAGGTAGCACTGTCCTTTCTCATCATACATATACTGGCCTTTGGCTTGGATGATCTTGATGGGGTCATTGTTGAAGAAAATCTTACAAGACGGCCTGCAGTGGAGCAACAAAATAAGAGTGGCAAGTATGCAAACTCCATTTCAACTGTGTATATGTTCTATGACAGCAATAAAAAAGATATTATGATATAATGAGTGGACACAGCTGTAAAATAACAATGTTATATGACACAGAAATGAACTACTGCTGCAGTAGCACTTTATTCTGAAAAACTTACATGATACTGTAATAGCTACAATTATTAACTTCTAAATATTTGTGCAAATGTTCTGGTAAGTTCGGTGTAACTATTTAAACAACCTCATAGCGTCTGAAGAAGAAGGCTTAGATAACTTTAGTAGTTCACTCTGTTTGTTTTTTAACCAATAAATTTGACTGGAAACTACTTAGGCGAGCAGAGTTTCTGTTTTCTCACCCAATGTGCTTCTTCCTCAGGTCTATCGTCTTCTTCTTGTCCAGTTTCTCAGCGGACATGTTGATGTTTTCCAGCTGGAAGACGTTCTACGCTCCTCTGCTCCCGACGGAGTCAACCGGCTTTATAGCGCAGCTCCCCTGTATGGAATCCCAGAGAGGCCAAAATTGCGGAAAATAGAAACGCAAGGCTAGACTTGTTTGCACATTTTTTGGAGGTCAAGATCTTTAGGAATGATGTAATAGTTCTTTAAAAACATAAAAATAAATCTTATTATTGTTTTGTTTTATTTGGATGCTATATATGTTCAGAAAATGCTGGGAAATTAAAATAAAATGCAAAAATTAATTTATAAAAAATCCTGTAGAAATCATTTTAAAGCAGTTTCTGGGTGTGACTGTGAAATGTTACAGACTGTGTAACTGACACCGATCAGCCACAACATTATGACCACTGACAGGTGAAGTGAATAACGTTGATCATATTGGTACTATGTGGTGTTCTGATGGAAAACCTTGGATTTTAACATCCATGTTGATGAGACTTAGACACCCAAATAAACATTGTCCCACAACAAGCACACTCCCTCATGCAAATGGAAATCCCAAATGTCACTGGCCTACCCCCACAGGAAAATGCACCCCGCCACATGGAAAAAACATCAACCAATCAGGAACATGTTGAGGAACATGACAATGGCCCAACATGTTGATTTGACCTCCAAACTTCCTACACCCCATTGTGATCAAGCATCAACAGGATGCAGTGGAACAAGTTGGATTGACAGAGGCCCCACTGCACAAGCCAGAGTACCCAAAGGATCCACTGCCAACGTCCTGGCAACAGACCCCATAGGACACCCTGAGAGGTCCTCTTGTCCATGTCCAATGGTTCAGAGCATTTTGATCAGATAAGGGGGACCAAGACAACATTAGGTAGGTTACTGAATTCTAATAAAAGGCAAAGTTTTAGAACTAGCTGCCATGCTGGCCCAGTTAACCGGCCTACAGCTGCGCAAACATCGTTGCATCTGAATGGACGACGCTTCACTTGGAGGCTCCTGGATGAGAACATGCTGGGAAACTTCTTCTTTGTCATTTACTCATCAAGTGACCATGCTGACACTTGGACACTACCTTTTTCAACAAGAAATGAACTTTCAGGTTCAACCATTTCTGAAAAGCAACACATGTTCAAAAAGATCTTTAGCAATGTTCTAATATCTTCTTTAAAAAGCTTATCATTGTTTTATTTGGATGCTATATATGTGCAGATAACACTGGAAAAGGAAAGCACAAAGCAAAAAATAATTTCAGTAAAAATGTTGCGTCCTGTAAAAATCGTCTAAATGCAGTCACTGGGTGTCACTGTGAAATGTTATGGTACATACTGTAATAGTAACTTTTTGTATTAGTATTGTTGGTCCAGTTCACCTCAGTACGACTGCGCAAACACTGGCTGCATCTGACTAAACAACACTTTGCACAGTTGCTGAAGATCAAAACAACAAAACGATACCACATCGAAGTGTAAAGACGATCATTTTGCCTTTCATTGGACTAATTAGCTTTCTTTCATTCATATATATCAGGCAATTAGGAGTTTTTTATAGTTAATAAATACCTTTGACAGTTTTTACGGATCTCTTCCGTCTTCCTCAGAACGCCATCCAAATGTTGGGGATGATGTGCCTATCAGCTGATATTACTGAGGCGTGGTCGACCTGTCAAACTTTACAGGTCGACCACGCCTCCTGCTGTCAGATTGGCCCCCCTCCAAGACGGTACTCCTCCCTCATCCCTGTTCATCATCCTGGGGGCACGTTTTCTAATTTCCACCGCTTCCATTATCCCACGTCGGAACCGACTGTCTTTGGCAGGGATGATTCTGGCTTCTTCCCAGTTTATAACATGGTTCTCCCTCCAGCAGTGATTGACTATTGCTGATCTCAACTCTTCTTGTTTGGCTTTTGCCTTTTCTGTTCTGGTGTTTTGTTTTGTGGTTTCTGTCTCGCACTCATTTTTATGTTTGTTTTTTCATATTTTGAAGCACCTGCCCGTTTCCCCAATGTATGGGTTGTTGCATGAGTGGCACTGAGTTTCGTATATGATCTTGCACTTTTCCTTGGGTTGTATTTTGTCCTTTGGGTGTACAAGTAGTTGTCTGACTTTTATGTGTGGCTTTCCTGGTGTGTCAATTCCATATTTTTTCATTGTGCGTTGGATGCGTTCTGTGGTTCCTTTAATGTTTGGGAAACTCCATGCTACTCATGCAACAACACATACACTGGGGAAATGGGCAGGTGCTTCAAAATATGAAAAAACTTCTTCTTGCAGCACCACATACCTAAAACATCAGAGAAGTTACAGCTTGGGTGTGGGACAGTTAAATACAAAATAACAAACCCCTGCATTCAAGCCCAACAGGTTCACACAAAGCTGTTTCAGGCTTTCAGCGACAAGTTAATCTCTTTGTATTTCATAGAGGTTTAAAGTTTCTGTGGTGGCATTCCAGCGCTGGCTCGGTTTCACATTTTACATCAGCCAGCAAACATTTGTAGCATCATTTGTCACAGCGGCTGACAGAAAAACCTATTAGGCATCGAAGAAAAAGTTTCTAATGCCCCAGACGAAAACAAAACCTGGCATTCAGAAAGGGCTGGCAGTCTGAGAAAGTAAAGGAACAACAGTGAGGCATCCCCATAATAAGCATGCATGACAGTGTTTGTGTAATTACCTTCACTGCCAGAAGGGGAGACAAAAGTTCCACATCACTAAAACCATTTCTATGTCGGTTCATAATGCATATAAAAATACCATATCCTTTTATAGCATAGTTTCTTTTAAATGCATACAGAGAATTCCTTACATATGTTGGATATGTGCAGTAAACAGTTGGATTTACACAGAGTTATTCCAACAGCAACATAATGAGACAGCAGATGGAAACGACCAATAAAAACGCGCCTGTTTTTTTGGTGTATTTGAAAGACTGTGTTTATTTGGCTCCAACAGTACAGTCATATGAAATGTCAACTTGAAATATAATGTGTGAACACAAGGGTCCTCAAAGAAACGTCAATCAAGTGGGTAAGAAACAAAAAACATTGTAATACAAATGCAGAACAGAAACTGAACATATTCCACAACCCCCCAAAAATGCAATCAGAACTCCGATAAGCCACAAAATGGATTTTGCTTTATTATCATTATTATTATTATTATTATTATTATTTTTGCTACAGTCTGCTTTTTTTTTTCGGGAAAGTATGCGGCAATATACTTTTTCAGTGAGGCTGCAGTGCATTAGGGTGTAGAGAAGTGTAGGATTTCAAGCACTAATGCTTTAACTTAATTATCCTACAACAGCGCTTTTATTTTGAAAGGGGATTGGGGCCAAAGGGTGTTTTAAAGAGAACCTCTTCAGATTTCTGCAAAAAAAGGGACAAATAAACAGATGCTCTGTCGATACCAAAATAGAAATAAATGTTTGAAATATTTTGGCACTAAATTTGAAACTTCAACAACGAAACACAAACAATCGAAAGATCAACCAAATAAAAAAAAAAACTATTAAAAAAAGTAGCTGCACATGCTAAAGATACAGCACCTTGTGAGAACAAATACTGTAACAAAGGCTGGAAATCAAAACAGGAAAAAAACACATTGCAAAAAACGTATTAAGTAATGGAAATAACACTTGAAAAGATAAGTGAAGGGACAAGCAAAAAAAAAAAATAGACAACTGAGATTGAATTCAAAGTTTACATAAGCTCCTTCTGGTAAATAAACACTTTCTTGCCAGGTAGTGGTACACAGGAGTAGCATGACTGAGCAAATGGAGCTGTAGAGATCACCGCCATGTGACGTTTGAGCTGCATTTGATGCTACACACATTAACCAAAGTATAAATTGCACTTTATGTCAAAAATGAGCACACATGTCAACAGTACATTAATAATCCACTATACAGATATCAAACTACATTCAATGCAAAGAGAGAGAGAGAGAGAGAGAGAGAGAAAGAGAGAGAGAGAGAAAATGAGAGAAAGCGTGAGAAAAAAGGCTGTCAAATCCAACTGTACATGGTTGCATTGGCTGGGGCCCACATTCAGGCCGTTTGTTGTCATAGTTAGCTTTTTTTGGACACACAAAAATGAAAATAAAATAAAAATGATGCAAGTCATGGTAAGGCCTGTAAGAAAACAAATGCACAGTGATCACACACTGGTCTTTCTTCACACTGTACCATTTTGCATAACTGTTTCCACCTTGAACCAAAAATAGTAAGAAAAAAAATCTTCATATCGACATTGGAAGCCAAAAGGAATGCTGTTTTTTTAAAAAAAAAGAAAGAGAAATGCCTTCATTTAAGAAATGATAGAAAAATAAATAATGTACCAGAGACACAAAACATATGCACAAGAAAAAAATGAACTCAAACAATAAAGAAACCTATTTTGTATTTTCTTCAACTGAGCTGCTGTCAGCCTACTATCTGATAGCACCGTTGTAACCTATACAGATCCATTCTTTTCTAAGGATGAGATGAGCTGTACAATCAAACAAAAACACACACACACACGCACACAAAAATGGAAGTAAATCTTGGTGTCACAATAAAACGTTCACATCTGCTCTTACAGTAAATCATGCATGTTTGCGATGTTGAGAAAACAGAAAACATGGCATCACCTCTGTCGAAAGGCAATCTGGATAACAGGAAACATGGTGAGAAATAAACCTGCGGCTCCGTCTGAGAAGGAATGTCCACCAGCTGTGTGTTAATCTGTCAAATTGAGCTTTTCTCGCTTGTTTTCTACCGATTTAAGACAATAAACGAGGTGTGAAAGAGCAGTGAGATACCAGCTACGGCTAAATCTGATGCTTGAAAGGAACCTTAACGCCGCGCTTCCTCAAAATCAGCACTTATTCTCAGTATTTAAGAATCCCATAACTGTGTACATGCAGCGAAACTGACAACACTGTACAAATAATATCCCGTACAACCAATAAAAAATAGCATATTCGCAGGTGAAGCTACATGCTAATCCAACAGTTCTTGTGAAAAACAGTGTGTCTTCTCAGTCCGACTCTTCCAAAATAAAAGACCTTTTTTTTTACTAACAACTCAAAACATGATATAAAGTTGTACATTTCTGATAAAAAGGAATGAATAAAAGCTCGAGGCACCGAAGGCTATTATACACAAACAATGTGTAAAGAATGAGAGCAAATAAAAGAAGAAAACGATAGATGATTGCATTCTGTCGACACTCTCAGAAGACCTCAGAGCGTCCGGCTGGTCTCCACGGAGACCGATGAGGCTCAGGATCCATTCCCGCGCTCGGAGGAGGGTTTTCCTGTAGCACTGCCCGTCCAAAAAAAAAACCCAACAAAACAGAAACCCATTCCCCTGTCAGTGCCCGCCGAGGTCTTCCCCTCCTCTCTTGTCCGGAGATGTGTGGCCGAGCCTCGCGAGTGCAACGGTGAGTAAAACCTGCTGACCCTTGTGCAGGCATCACCACAATAAAGCAACAACAACCAACAGCTTTACTTTCTGCGGGGGTGTTTTCAGGCTACCAGCCACGGTGTGACTCCCTTAGGGAAGATTAAAGGAAAGCAGACATTACTAATTCAAAGCTCGGAGGTGTGTTTTTTTTTTTTTTGTCTAGTTAGTGTTGGGGTTTTTTCTGCAGAAGCCAACCACAAAACAGTGACATGTATGTACAATACATATAAATATAGTTTCAGTACACTACTCATGCTTTTTCAGAGGGGGGGAGGGGGTGCAAATGTTCTGCCTGCTTGGCACAGTCTCTTTTTCTTTTCTTTTCTTTTTTTTTAAGTCTTTGAGGAAATCATGAATGAGCTGGTTGAGACGAAACAACACACAACACCTAGCGTTTCGGTGTTAGGGAGCCAGTCCAGATCCTCCCCAGTCTCTCTCCGCGTCCTCCTTCCACCACACAGGGAATCTGGCCGGGCTGCGGCGCTCCAGTCTGAGCCATGCAAAGACTAAAGAGACCAGTTCTGCCGCCCAGCCGAGGATCTGAACTCGGACACACGTTTTCTTTTTTTTTTTTAGATTTTCCACACGGCGATGTGAGTAGAAGCAGCTTAGGGCATGAAACTCGGGACGGTTATCTCTTTTTTTTGTATCATTGTACACATAGACTTCTTTTCTTTTAGACTTCCATTAAAAAACTATAAATACCATAAAAGAAGCATTATTTACAAACTCCATGCGGGTTTCAGGGTTAGAGCGATCACTGCAAGAAAGAAGAAAAAACACAGGAGAGAGAGAATGACATGAAGGCGGAGGGGTTTCATGATTTTTTTTTTGAGTTCCTGGTTTCGACACGGTGAGATTTTTCACACATTGTTTTGGACAGAGAACTCATGCAAACACAGAGCAGCTGAAACACAGGAAGTAAGACAATAAACTGACAAACAGTGAACTAAATGTTAGCAGCAAAGTGCAAAAGTCTAATCCTGATTATTACATAAACAGATGCAGATTTGAGATAACAGTTTTACTCTATGCTGTAAACAATGCATGTTTTTTCTCTACTTTGTTAAAATACAGATAATATTTAGTCGTAAATCACAGAAAAAAAAACATTAAAATACATGTTGACTGTAAAATTTTTTAAAACTTACTTAAACTTCTTAAAGTCAATAAAAAAAATCTAAATATTTAAAAAAAATAATTGCCTTTATTTTAAATTATTTTAAAAAATGGTAAAAAAAAAATTAAAACGGTTTTTAAACATTTATTTTACAGATTTTTCCTGTTATAATAATATAGAAATAATAACTAGTAAAATCACAAAAATAATCAATTTACATGTTGACTACAAAAAATGTAAATAATGTCCACACCTGCAAATCTGCCTTTTTAAAATAATAATTTCCTTGAAACTGTTTGACTGTAAAATCAACCTTTTTCTTTAACTGTATTGAAGTTAGCAAAAAAGATAAATATTTAACAGATATTTGCCATTATTTGAAAGAACAATGATGTACATTAAGAATCAATTAAAAAAACACAGTAAATGCTTTTGGAAATGTTATGTTATGTTAAAATGTTATTTTAGTTTCACTGTTTTGATAAATCACAAATAATAAACAGCAAAATCACATAAAAACCATAATAAATTGCAATTTGACTGTTAAAAAACTGTAATAATCTTCACAGTAAACTACCTGCATGTTTACATATTTGCATATAACATCATTTGTATTGAAATAAGTGAAAAATAATAATTTACAGATATTTTCTATCATTTAAAGGAAAATGTGTGTACATTAGGGATTAGAAAATAGTCAACACTTTTTAAAATGGTTATTTGACAGATTTTCAATGAAAGAGTAAAACCACAGAAAATAGTGTTAATTTACACGTTGACTGTAAGGAAACAGGGCAACGTGTGACAGTGAAATAAGACTACTTTCTACTGTACTTAAATCAGCTATAATATCGTTGTTTGACAGATATTTGCTGTTGCATTTACAGTTTTTGAATCTTACAGGATTCCACTGTTTCTTCTGCACTTCTGCTGCCGGACTTTCACCGTTACTTTACAGCTTTTTGTTTTACAGTGTAGTTTCCGGATTGCATTCGATTCACTCTGCACAAATGTTAATGCACAAACTGCGGTGCTCCTGTTCTAATGTGTTCTCGTCTTACCTTCTGCCAGCACCCAGGCATTGGTAATCCATCCGGGCCCTGTTCGGAGAAGAGCAGCAGAAACAAACAGTGAGAGCTGAACGAGGAGTGGAAGGTGATCATACGTTAATACGTAGGTACTGATTAATTTCATTCAGACCTTCATGGAAAAATGCACCCAGTTAATAAGCACAAGTCACAACCTCTCATGTTTGGTGTAAAACGGACATTACATCTGCTTCTCAAACCCAATTCAAGACTTGGTTGATTGATTTTTTTCTTTAACAGAAAGCTTGATTATACTTTCTTTAGTCCTTATATGATCATTAGAAACTGGTAAACCTGTCCAGCTCATGATTTCCTCACAGTCTGGAGCTGCCGACTTGTGCATCCATATTAAACTAACTCATTTGATGCTATGGGGTCATTTCACTGCAAATCATAAATTGTTTTAGAACAATTTCTGCTACATTCTTCCCTGAATTTCCTGAAATCAGACCAACATAAAACATGTATACTTATAAAGATATTTGTAAAATTTTAGTTTGATATATCAAATTATTTATCATATAATTAAAAAAGTCTGTAAACCCACATTCAAGCAGGGTTTTTTTTTTGCACATTGAAATTTAGGACTATGTTTGAATGACAAAATCTCAGAAACTATTAAAGATGAAAACGAAAATTTTCACTGTTGTTTCTCTTAATGTCACTGATTCAGGATCTGAACACTGGAGATCAAACAGTCTCCGATTATTGTCTGTGAATGTTCTCCTTCATCCAGGTCACAGTCATTCTAGGCAATTCAATCGAAGGCAGCTGGACTCAGTAGAATGTCTGTCTGTCTGAAACCCAGCTATTTAACCTCTGTGGAGATGTTTGCAAAGACCAGTGGTGACCAACCATCTGAGTCACACCTCTGAAGCACCAATGACCGTCAGTCACAACTGGTTCTCTCTGATTATTGGTGAGTTGAAATACAAAATGGAGCCGTCACTTTCTTTTTATTATCGTGACAGAGTATTTCATATTAAAAATGAATGTATTTGATTTGTTTTGTATTATAGTGACATTCAGCTATATATGGTTCAGAAGATATCACTAGTTGACTTCTGTGCAATTCATTTCTCTGTTAATGTGTGCTCAAAAATGGGACTTTTCATATTTGAACTCACCTGTAATCATTATTTGATTTGTTTGTCCAGTATTATAGATACTGAATCGATGACATGATGAGAGATAACAGGCATAATACAAGGTTTTTATCTTTAATAGTTCCTGAGATTTTGTTGGATAGACAGCCTCAAATTTTTATGTATATAAAAATGGGATGGTAGTGGGTCGACAGGCATTTAAAAAAAAATTGATATATCGATCTAAAATTTCACAGATACCATTCTAAATATTCATAGTTTGATGCAAAGTCGGCATCATTAATGCAAATAACATTTTCTTTGCATTGTTTCTCACTGTATCTCTGAGTGTCTGAGACTGAGCATCATAGAAATGATGACATGTAATAACGACTGCAAGAGTTTTTTTCTCATTCATGCATAAAACACAGCAAAATGTGGCTCATGCACACAGAAATGTTCATGTTTCTACTCATTGATTCTGTTATAGCTGCCCCTTACACTGTAAAAAAAATTAAAATAAAAAAAATCTAACTGTAATTTTTCTTAAACAATTCAGTTATTTTATTTTGGTATATTGCTGATAATAATTTGTAAAATCATGGAGAAAAATAACTAATTGACATGTTGACTGTAAAAGAAAAACAAACAAAATAATGAATTACATTATAAATACACTATTTTAGCGTATTTAAATCAGCCAAAAATAATACTTTACAGACATTTGCTGTTATTTGAAAGAAAGGTTTATATTTGTGCCATTTTTCTCTTTTTTTTTTTACAGGATTTTTTTTACAGTGCAGGGATTTTTGATTTTTTGAGAAAATTATGGGATTTGGGGGCACTATAACAAAATCACCAAGTCTTAGTTGGTTCAAGTGAACAAATGCAGATGTGATTTAACAAGATGGCATCTGTGATATCTGAATGTCTGCTTACCTTCCGGACACAGTACGCAAATAAAACCTCGACATCACCTCAACATGATTCTACTTTAAACACCCACACTTCAACCCATAGTGTTCGAATGTCCATGCATCACACAGCATTGTCTCATAAACAGGATCAAAAAAACATTCATTTTCTCAGTTTGAATACGTCTACAGGAGCAACCGACTAAATAAATCGTTTGTCTTCTATCCTCGTCGTGGTCTGGCCCAATTGGTACAAAAACAGGGAGGGGACAGGAGAGTTAACAGAGTAAAGGAGGGAGTCCATGCGCCTTTAGCATGGGTATCTCATCAGTAAAGGGTGTTAGCATCAGGTTAAAAGGTCCGACAAGGAATCAGGTAGAACTTCTTTTCTTTCCAAGTTTTAATCAAAGGGAATGAAAGGATTCAGTTAGAGGGACAGACTGAAGTATCGATTATGTTTATTTTGTATATTTCACTCCTAATGATGTGTTTTATCTAAAAGAGGCTGCTTGCGATCAGGATATTAGTGAGATATGTGTGTGTGAGTGTCATTTTGTTAACAATTGATGAATGGAAAATTTACATTAAGGTGTGCTCATGCTGTTCAAGCTCTCAAGACATGCATGGTTCTTGTCTGGGTGGAGGTGAGCGGCATGCACTGGGTAGGAGGTTTAGGAAGAAGAGGAATACTGTACCAATTGGCATGGGGCATCCAGCCCGTCCAGACCTGGCTGCCCTGGTTCCCCCTTTTCACCCTTAAATCCCCGGAAACCCTGTTTGCAAAGATGACCTGGGAGTGTTACTGGGAGAGAGGTGGACCACCCTTAACCCCTGTGTCCATCCTACTTGCGACGGACACAAGCGCGGGGTGAAGGAGGAGCTGCCCCGTGAGCGAGCCGATACCACAATCCAGCCCAATTACAGGTTGTTTTTTTTTTAGCATCTAATGGCATGTTTTTGTGTAAGTGAAGTAATAGACTTTAAATTTCAGGTTATTTTTTCCTCGTCTGAGGGCAGGGCGCTGGGTTTCGGTGCAGCCACAGGGAGCTCATCCTTGTTCGCTCTACATGGCTGGGAGGCCACTTCCAGCTCACAGTTGGGACATACCAATGGGCAGGGTGCATCTAATCCTGGGGCACCCTGTTCTCCTTTCTCGCCCTTAGGCCCTTTTTTGCCCTTCTTTCCCTTCTCCCCCTGTGGATACAACGGTTGGGTCAAGTTAAAAATCACTTTTTTTTCTTCCAACAATTAGGACTGCTATTAGGAGGGATTAAAGAAGGGAGGCCCACAAAGGAGAAAGAGACACGATCAGTGTTAGATAAGACGGGATACTAGACAATATTGGGAATTCTAGGAACATTCCTTAGGACAGAAGGGGGACAAAAAGGGGGCAATAGTACGATGGGAAAGAGTGGGAAACAGTTCATCGCCAAAGGGGGTGTCAAGGGCACAAAGGATGAGAAAGAGTAGCAGGGAAAAACACCTCCAGAAAGACAGAATTAAATCTACTGAACACTGAAAAACTGTATCCATTTAGAATAAGATGTTGAATTAAATGATATGAGATTCACACTTTACCATCAAAGCTCAAAGATGTAACAATACAGGTACATTTCTGACTATAATTGTACTTTAAATAGTATGAATTTGCAGCAAAGTGAACTATATTGCACTGTAGTCATGCAAACTTGTATAAGCACTCATTACTACAAATTAAGAGTGCTGCTCATTGATCATTTTTCATCATCATCCATAATCAGTTGGTGAAACTACCTGAAAGAGAAGCAGTGTTGGGATACCAATAGTTATATATAAATAGCTGTTAAAAACACTGATAGACAGAACACAACGCAATGCAAAGTGTCTTTGTATGCCATAGAACAGGATACAGTTTCTTAAAGACATAGAGCATCTAAGAAATGCATTATAATGTTAGTGTAACGGAAACACACACAATAAACACAAGAATATAGACTATTATAAACACAAGCAAGGGAAGGGTTATCAATAGGCTCAAGAACTCAAGGAAGTGAAATGTTGAAAGTATGTTCATGCATGACAGCATCAGAAAATATAAGAAATATGAATTGTAAGAGCCTGCTGTCAATGGACTTGTTTGGGATAATATGTTGGCATCACCTTCAGATGCCTCAGAATGAGATTGGACTTGTGATTTTGAAAAAACAATGAGATGGTAAATCATTGAAAAGTGGAGAACAAAAGCTGGTCTGAGAGGACTGGGGATGACGTTTTATGCAAAGGTGGGTTCGCATTGTGTGGAGCTTTTGTCCAATTGGTTATCGAGAAGGCACAATAAAAGACTGAGTCCTTATCGGAAAAACATGTTCACAGTATCTGCAAAAGTAAAGGGAAATCATTAGGGTAATCAAAAATAAAAAAATAATTGAATAGCATTCTTTTTCAGATACACTTTAAACTGGGGTACAGCAACTACATAAATACCAAAAACCGCCACAAATCCTTCCACTGTCCATTGACACCAGTCCTCTGTCATGTTAGGGGTTTTACTTAAGAAGCCATTACAGCATATCTACATCTACCTTTTCTCCTCTTTCCCCAACGTCGCCTTTCTCTCCCCTTAAGCCTGGCAACCCCTGCGAAAGTACAACTCCACTTCATTACTTTACTGAGCAGAGACATGTGAGGGTTTGTTGTCCTCATAAATTGACAAGATAAAACATCGGGATCAAACTATAAAGAACTCTGACGGTGAAAGAAGGCAGATGGAAAAAAAAACAAACTAAGACCGCAAGAAATTGGAGGGATGTGCATCAAGAAATAGCTGAGTCAATTTGGTGTAAAAATTGTCCAGTGCCTATAAATACTATTCACCCTCCTTGGAAGTCTTCCTCTTTTAATACTTTTTAACATTGAATTATGGTGAATCTAATTTGGCTTTGTTGATAACAATTTACAAAAACTGAGTGGCCGCGCAATAAAGAGACTGTTGACGACCGAGACAACTATGACTCCTATGAAAGAGCTGCAAACGTTAGTGGCTGAGATGGTAAAGACTGTGCATGAAACAGCTGCCCGTTCTTCACCAATGAAGCTTAATGGCAGATTGACAAAGAGAAAGACACTGTTGCAAAAAGGTTATATTAAATCTTGACTAAGAGTTCATCAGAAGGCAAGTGGGAGACTCCAAAGTCAAGTAGATGAAAGTTCCTTGGTTTGATGAGACCGAAGTTTAGCTATTTGTCCATCAGATTCAACATGATGTTTGGCGGACTATCCCCACTGTGAAGCATGGTGGTGGCAGCATCATGATGTGGCCATGCTTCTCGACAGCATGCCCCTGGAGGGCTTGTAAAGTTAGAAAGTAAAATAAATGCATTAAAGTCTCGGGAAATTCTGCAGGACAACCTTATGCAGTCTGCAAGAGAACTGCAACTTGGGAGGAGGTTTGCTTTCCATCAAGACCTGAAGCAAACAGTCAAGGCTACACGGAAATGGTTCAAAGACAACAAGTGTAAGTTCTGGAGTGGTAGACTCATAGCTCAGAACTCAATCTAACTGAGAATTTATGGCTGGATTTGAAAAGAGCTGCTCACTCACAAACCAAATGCAATGTAACAGAGCTTGAGCAGTTTTGCAAAGAAGAATGGGGTCAGATTCGAGTGCAAAGCTGACATCTACGAAATATCAACATGGAAGTAGTGACTGCTTATGCAATCACTTATTTTACATTTTTAATTCATTAATTTTTAAATTAACTTTTAATTAACTGGCATTACTTAGTAGAAAGCTCTTTTCACTAAGAGTCTTTTAGGTAAATTTGTGTCACAAAGGCCAAACTAAATTGACCATAATGCTGAAATGCTCAGTGCTGAAAGGCAAGAGAGAGGAAAACTTCAAAGGGGGTAAGTACATTTTATAGGCACTGTATTTGATAGTGAAACAGCAAAATCTCATAAAAAGGAGGGAAAACGGCAACTCCTTACGTGCAGAAATACTTTTAATGTATTGAGCAGGAAAAAAGACCTTTATACAATTAGCCAATTAGCATCGGCTTTAGAGCAGCATTTAACGTCCCTAAAGAAATATCTGAAATCTGTACTGAAACTCTACGTAGGTTATCAAATGCAGGTCTGAGATGTGTTTAATTTGTGATTAAAAACGATTGTATCATGGAATTGTGGAAATAATGTCAACGTCTCCATTGATTATAAGCTACTTTAATCATGTAAAGCTTTTTAATGCTACATTAAACCTGTGGAAAACGTGGCAAAAGGTGCAACGTGGATTTGTTGATGAACTCTGCTGCTATATAATGTGTGTTATGCAGGTGTGGGTTGGGTTTCTTTGTGTCTATAAAGCGCTGCTGCACAGTTGATACCAATCAGGAAATAAACGATGGATAAAAGGACAGATAATTGCCGACAGTGCACAAGCTGGGAACACGTTAAAACTCTTTCTCATCTACGTTGTTGCATTCGATTCTAAAGACGTTTACGCCGAGCATCCCCGTACTGGAAGAAGCCTTTTAATTCACAGCTACATAACTAATTCTGGTGTCATCTCATATAAAAATGGAGCCAATAAAGACAAACAGACTTACATCCTGCCCTGGTGCTCCAGCAGGTCCCTGCAACGACAAACAACAAAAAGATGAATGTCTGTTTCATCATCACACAACTGACTTTCACATGCGTCTCAATAAAAGCTGGGACAAACACACAGATCACAAAGCATCGAACAAATAGGGGTAAAAAATGGAAGCAGCAAACAAATTTACCCATTAAACCACAAGAAAAAGGAAGCATGATCGTACAACACCAGCGTTTGTCTCCCTACAGCCTTCCTTTCTGTTTCAGGATGGATTTAGCTTGTTAAGGTTTTAAATCCGCCAACTCTTGCATCATTATACCCCAGTTAGAGCACTGAAGTCAACCAAGGTGGTGGTCTTGAATGTTCCAAGATCCAGGCAGTGGCTGCTCCTAATCTCCAGAACAGCTTACTTTTTTATGTTCAAACGTTTAAGTCTTCGAGCTGGCATTCGATACAAGTAGAACCCGACAACCCTGATTTCATCTTTTGTTGTGTTCAAACTGTTTAAGCGTATCTTCTTCTAGTCACTGTGTTTTATGGCGTGATATTTTAGTTGTATGGCACTTGTTGCTCTAAAATGTGATTTAAGCCTAAATTTGACTTTGATATGATACTACTGGATGTGTCCAAACACATGCATTACACTACAAACATGGGTCAACATAACAACATCCTTGATAAACTTACAGGTAGTCCATAATGTCCTTTTGGTCCTTGCTCACCCGGTGCTCCTCTCTCACCCTAGTACAAAGATATACGTGTTCAATTTACACAGGAACTTCACAATAAGTCAGTGCTAAAATGTTTAAAGTTAAAATGTACTGCTTTAACAGTCAGATATGAGGTCTTACTATGTCACCCTTCGGCCCAGCTGGACCAGCTGGACCCGGAGGTCCATCCATGCCCTGCAGAGAGTGATGCCATCATCATGAGTTGACGTTTTTGTACCAGCAGCAGGGTTTTCAGAATAATTTGGAGGGCAAATAGCAGATAGAAAGCAAGAATTGTGTTTAGCCTCCACATCTGTGCAATATTCCCACCTGTTTGGACCAATGAAGAGCCCACAGAACTAGTAGACGTGCACTGGCCACAGCAGACAACTACAACACTGCTGACAACTACAACACTGCTGACGTAGTTAATGTATGAGTGTGTGTTAATGCTCTGTTAATGCAACACGAGACAAAACAAGAGCCTGCTGTAACAGTGTTGTGTATGGTCACTATCCTGTGAACCAGTGTGGCTTAATTGAACACGTAAGACTTTTTTTATTTCTGGTCACAGTGACATACAAAGAATGAGGTGGCATGGGTAAAAAAACGAAACAAAACTTGAAGAATCAGGGTCTGTATGGAGGGGGAAAGAAGTAGACAGAAGTTGGGTTGGTGAAGCCTCTTGGTCGCATGACACTCACCCTAATTCCGGGCTTGCCGTCCAAGCCGGAGGCTCCCTGTGTGGTTATGGAGGTATGAGTGACATGAACAAGGCGGGATTAGTACCAGATGAACACTGTTATTAGGACAGGTTGATGGCAGGGTTCACAACAACGAAATTACACTGTGCGTTACAGGGAGCTTGGCAAAGTAGTCAGCCCAGGCAAATGAAAATGAGGACAGAACATGGAGAAGCCATTATAGACGCACACAAACACAAACCTGAATGTGTGCACTAATGCACAATAAGGCATGTGACTGGGCTCAAATAGAAATAAAGTATTTCTATGGGTGTCTGGAGATACAAAGGGCTGTATGGTAGAAGGTATACTTACAGGGAGACCCAAATGCCCGCGGTCTCCTTTGTGTCCTGGTTCTCCTCTTATACCTTTCGCACCATGTAAACCAGCTTCACCCTGGAAAACAAGGGTGACAGAAGAACACAGTCACTGTAATTGCAATTGCACCTGTGCCTATCGTTCTGCTTTACAGTTGCTGTAAAGTCTGCTGGGCCAGAAATACCTTCTTTAACACCCCTTAATTAGGCAGCCAACCTCTGTTTACTGAATTATACAGATTTACCCAGTTGGCCTTTGCTTGTTTGCCTCCTTCGCATACACCGATCAGCCACAACATTAAAACCACTGACAGGTGAAGTGAATAACACTGATCTTATTGGTACTATATGCTGTTCTGCTGGAAAACTTTGGATTTTGACATCTGTGTTGATGAAACTCCCAGCTTTACAAGCAAGCACGACCTCAACCCATGACTCTGGCTGTCAATTACAGAGAGAGTTTTCTTCCTGAAGGGGACGGCAACAGCAGCAGCTCATTGGTTTTCAGAGTAAAACAGTTTGTTTAGAGCAGCCCCTTGATAAAGACTTCGATCCATTTGCTGAAAATGGGACCTTGAAATAAATATGTATGTGTGACTACAAGATCAATATGTTATAATGTGTATAAAATTGTGCTAACTCTTTATACAGTATGATTTACAGGATGTGTTACAATAGGAAAGAAACACATAAGACTGCATAGATACGTGTGAAGGTATCATACATGTGAAGTTTATTTTTTTGTTGAGCATTACCTTCGGTCCAGGGAAGCCATGGGGTCCCTGAAAACCAATAAAAAGAGGCAAAAAATGAGTTTGTGAAATACGATTCCTGTCTTTCTTTTCACTAAATTAATTTTTAAAAATCTTTTACACCAGCAATTATTTCTGTATTCTGTGCAGCACCATGACATTTCTCAGAGTCAAGTACGTGCAAATGCCCCGCCCTGTGTTTTATATTGACTTTGTTCCTAGGTGACTTTATACAAGCAAACAGTGCAGTGGAATTACACAAACTGGCATAGTGGGCCGCAGACAGATGGAAGATGGAGTTAGTGACTGTCGGCTGAAGAAAATGTCTTTTACAGTGACCCCGAACACCCACAGAAGTTAATACAGCGTACAAACCAGATGGATTTGGTCATTTAGCCATCAGAGTTTTAAAAAAGAAAACTGTGGTGTCTCAGGACTATGTTAGAAGCTTTCTGAGGTCAACATTTAAAACGTCTATGTTTAACCACCGTATAAACTTGTCCCAGCATGAACCGTATCGCCCCGTGGTACACAATGTGTACGTGTTACTGCATTTAAATCATTCGCCATGACAGCATTGAGTTGCCATGTCTTCGTTTTTGAGAGAGAAGAATTAAAAACACCTGAATTCAAACAGGCTTGTTCATCACAGGCAGGAAAAGTGTTGAATCCAGTCTGCACCATTCAGTCTGTTATGAAGTATATTCGGGTCATGTGTTAGTTGATTAACTGGGTTTAGAATGTATGTAGTATCGACACTCACCATAGGTCCTGGGGGTCCATGAGGCCCTGCTGCTCCTGGAGGTCCGATAATCTGAAAACATTAGATGTATAAAGGATGCTACCAAATAATGAATCGTCAAGGTTACACGATTTTGAATTCACATTATAATATATATCAGTATTTTGCAGTGTAGTTTGCTCTGAACAGCATCTGTAAAAACTGAACATTGTTACTGTTAATTTTTTGAACAATTTACTGATATTTAACAGATATTTCCTGCTTTGTTTTTAATTACAGATGATATTTAGTAGATCACTGATTTAATTTACCTGTACACCCTGAAAAAGGCCCAAACTGTAAATGACATCCACATCAAAAATCTGCATTTTTATATATGACAATATAGAAACTGTCGTCACTTTACAGATATTTGCTATAATTTGAAAGAAACTGTATGTATATATAGTATCATTTTCAACTGTTATTTCACACATTTTCTCTGTTGTGTTTAAGTGCAGATAATATACGATAAAATCACAGAAAAAGAATCAATTTACATGTTAACTGTTAAAAAAAACAGGCTGAAGACTTTATAACTTATTTTGAATGTGTGAGTGGCCGTGAAGACAGAGTTATATCACTATGCCAGATAAAAAAATTTAGAGCTATCCTCTCAAGTGCACATATACTGTCATTCCTTTTATTGGGGGAGGTCCTTTCCCATAACCTGGTGTTGTGTGAGATTCGGTGTACTGCCTGAACAAAGAGACTTTAAGATCCTCGTTTTTGAGAGTGTGATTCTTTTTCACTCACAAATAACATCGATTAAAAGTCTGTTTTTCTATCACTGGTCATTTGCTCTTACATTTACTTGTAAAATTACACAGTTTTAACCGTATTTAAATCTGCAAAAATAGCATTATCTTACAGATATTTGCTGTTATTAGAAAAAACAACAAAACATGTATATTAAAGATTGCAAATGGTGAAGATTTAAAATATATACACTGTATAAATTTTACAGATGTTTTCTGTTCTGTTAAATTACATATATCTAGTAAAATTACAGAAAAAATAATTAACTTGCATGTTGATCGTAAAAAAAAATCAAATCAAAAATCTGTATTTTAAAAACAGTACTTAGTTCTTTTACAATATGTGACCATAAATTTACAATTTTGCTATATTATTATGACTGATATCTTCTGTTACTTTCACAGTTTTTTACTAAAAATTTTACAGAACATCATCATACTTTTAGCATTTTTTTCTTGCTGCCAGATTTTCATCTTTTTTACGGAGTTGTTTTTTACAGTGCATCAATGGCAAGTGGCTACTTACAGAAGGGCCTTGAGGACCAGGTAGGCCTGAATCTCCTTTATCCCCTTTGGCCCCGTTGACACCCTGAAGAACAACAACCATAAGACGTATTTTTTTCTGTCTCGTGAGAAAAACAAAGACATTTCAGAGGTGCTTTTTTTCTGAATGCGAGTGTCTGGGATTCTTACAGGTAAGCCAGGTAAACCGGTTGTTCCTTTCTCCCCTGAAGCTCCGGGCATTCCCATGTCTCCTTTGGAACCTTTGTATCCCTGAACGAGGTCAGAAACGGACACATAGAGGATTGAACGAACGAGCTGCACCATGCATATTGTCCTTTCCTACTTGTGTATTGTGCATTTGTAGCTAAATATTTTTGCTTTTTAATAATAACCTAACCTTTATTGATCACCATGGGAAAATTCCTTCTCTGCATTTGACTCATCCTATCCATAGTTAACCTTAACTATACATACTAGGAGCAGTGTGCTGTGGCAGAGCAGCACCTGGGGAGCAATGCAGGAGAATTGCTGCATATTTTAAAATCCTGTCTTTTTATTCTTTTGTAAAATTCTACCTACTGCACTTGAATGACTTAAATTTCACTGAATAGCTAATAGCTTAAGCAACATAAAGTCATAAAGTTTAAGTAGTAAAGCTCATAGTTCTTCATAAATCTGTTAAAAATTGGACTCATCTACTGTATACTTGAAATTTACGAGATCAACTCACTCTTTCTCCATCGAGTCCAGGCAGACCGGGCATCCCACGATCCCCCTGGCACCACAGAAGAAGACTTTTAGCAATTGTGGGGCGATAATATGCTGTGACTTTGCCAGCAAAAGAATAAGGTACCAATGTGATATCCAGAAACCAGTTTTTACCTTCATGCCCTGTGGTCCCAGCGGCCCAGGAGGCCCTGGAGGACCCTGAACAGAGAGACACAGAAAGACCACAGTTCTCTTCAATATAAACCATATTTCATATGGGTCTCAGCTCAGAATCAAGCTTCTCTACTCTGAATACACCACAAGTCAAACAACTACAATGGTTTGCAAACAAAAAAAAACATGTTAGCAATCAGTTAAAGACTATGAACAGGATGCTCGACTGAAAGACACATGCACAAGTCATGACAGCGAGAGCACATTTATAGATTATAATTATTAGAATGTGATCACGTTGCAACTAAACCATAAAGTCCAAACCATTTAAAACAATTACTTAGGGTGAAATGGAGGATATTCAGATCATGAAGGCTTCATAATAGATTATTCAGGAAAGAAGAATCTAAATTGTACGGAGATTCAGTTTTGGTAAAGAAAGATGTGAAATGTGAAACTTAATCTTCTACCATGTTAAAGGATATAATACATCATACTGTGGAATAAAACCACCTCTGCACAAATGAAGAATTATATCCTTCAAGCGGATATATTATACACCTATTTTTAAATGCTACAATGTGTGATAGTAAATCTGCTCATTTCTTTTTGGTGAGTTACGCTAAGTGAGGATGGTTTTCTAAGGAGACTGTGCACGATGCTTCATGTTTCTACCCGACATCACACGCACAGTCGCTTTCACCACTCTGGATTGAACACTCAACACTTTCAAAGCTGGGATTTATGAATATTTTGTGCATTTAAAAACTCTTTGGAACATCAGTTTTTCTGCATGGACAAGAATCTGTTCAATGTCAGTACGTTTCTACTTATGAACCAGTCTGTGGAATATTAATACTTCTCTATGAGTATTTCTCCTAATGAAGAATCTGTGCAATACCACTGATACATGCAGTATCGTTACTTCCACATCCAGAGGAATCTGGACAATCTGAACTCGTACTTATGTATATTCTTGGTTTATTTTTATTATTCTACTGATATTCTTTAAATGTTTCCACTATATTTTGCTGCTGTAACAATGCTAATTCTCCCACTGTGGTATTGGTAAAAGCTTTTCATATCATACCATCAATAAGAGCGGTTTTCCCAGCTCAGTCCACCAAGACTGTTGTTTTTTTGCATGGAAAATACCTAATATACATGCATTTATTCAATACTGCTTATGACAGGGAAACAACTAGCATTGTGCTATTATAATTATAAGGTATTAACGGAGGAAAATGCACCATCTCTGGTTTGTGGATATGTCAAACAATGAAAGTCTGGATTTTAAACATCTCACACATTTCACCATATCAGTCAGTGTTATGTTCGGTGCATATTTCTAAACACATTCTCATGTAAATCAACACAAACTATGGCCTTTACTGATATACTTCATACTTTAAGTTTTAAAAAACCACATTCTCAATAACATCTTCACATGGTTGTTTTTAAAGGATGAGTTACAGACATTCAAGGAGACAACCAGCAACTCAGGCAGCGCGTAAGTGTTGGCCACACAGAAGCGTAATAATCGAGCTTCATTCACTGTCAGGCAAACATGTGGCTGGGCGAGGGAGCGACAAATACAACAGGGCAGTGCAGACCGGCGCTGGGGTTGGGTTGGGCCCATGCTGGGACAGAGATGAATCACTCGTGGAGATGACACAATACACAGAGTACACAGAGCCTAATTACCGTCACTGTAATAGTGGTAATCTTCTGCAGTGGGCCGAGGGAGTGGAAAAGAAGGGGAGGGAGGAGGTGAGAGATAAGATTGCAGAGGTCACACAGGAGAGAAACCTTTGTGTCAGCACATTTCTGCACACAGTCATCCTCAAAATGAGCTCCTCGTTACAGTACAAATGTTTGCGTTATTTATCTGCAGAGGATAAAACCTGAGTGATGTGAAATTAAAGGCATTGTTCTTGATTGATTCATTCAAAATTAGAATGCCAAAGTACATCATTTTATATGCATACATTTGGCTCCACATGCACCTCCACAGTTGGATATTTAACTGCAAATGAGTTTAAACAGTTTACTTGGGATTGTAAATATGAACATAACCTCTGAAAATCAAGGTACATTAGTATTCATTAGTACCCAGAACAAACAGACCAGAACCCTTTGTCGAGTTTTATGAGCTGCATTAATTAATAACCTGACCAACCTGTAAAGCCTCCTGAATGTTTCCGTTGTAGTCGATGATTTCTGTGGCTCCTTGGTCTCCTTTCTGCCCTGGAGGGCCCTGAACATGGTCGGCACCAACATTTAAACACACATTATTTCACATCGAACGCCTGATTTATACATAACATTAGAGAAACCAATATCAGTGGGCCTCTGCTCCAAAACAACTGCTACGGTCTCATGGCTGCTCCCTGGTGGTAACAGGGTCTGGTTGCACTTACATTCATTTATATGGAATTCAACATTTTGAGTATTAACCAGGATGCATTAACATTAATAAACTATTAGAGGAACTGAAAAAAATGGGTGAGCTGACGCATTTATTTTTCATATATTTGCTTACCCTTGGGCCAATTGACCCCAAGTCTCCTTTATCTCCAGTCTCCCCCTAATGTGAGAAGACAAATAAAAATGAACTGATAATTCTACTTCAACTGCATTCTCAAAACTGCAACCGCTGCAAATACTTTCAAGTTGTAAAAACCTGTAAAATGCTTTAGAATAGATTCAGAAAGTGATCAGTGACTATATAAACTTTCTCCTTCTATGAATACTATCTTGAAACGCCTACAGAGGGAGTCATAGGTGTCTTGGTGATCGACCTCACTTATCTCTTTCTTGCACAGTCAGGTTTGTACACGCACCACATTCCTTCCATTTCCTTATGACAGATGTAACTGTACTTTAAGGGACACTCGTGACCTTTCTTGCATTCATTACCTGACTTTTACTTTTCATGAACCTTTTCATGGAGTTGTTTGGAGTGTCTTTATGGTGTAGTTATATCAAGCAGTACCAACTCACCAGTGGCTAGACCTTCCAAATACAGGATTCTATATATAACAATCACTTGAGACACATTCACTGCACTCAGATGATCTAGATTTGATTTTTGTGATTTACTTTCAATCACATTTTATATTTTTAATAAACTCATGTTACCGTGCAGAAAACTGTTTTCACTTTGACATTAAAGAGTCTTTTGGGGGTAAATTCTTGTCAACAAAGCCAAATTGTAATTTGACTATAATTCAATGTTGAAAAGCAAATGAAAGGGGAAAACTTCCAAGTAGGGTAAATACTTTCTTAGAGGTGCTGTACACCAATCAGGCATAACATTATGACCACCTGCCTAATATTGTGTTGGTCCCCCTTATGTGCTCAAAAATGCTCTGAACCATTGGACATGGACAAGAGGACCTCTCAGGGTGTCCTATGGGGTCTGGAACCAGAACCTTGGCACTGGATCCTTTGGGTACTCTGGCTTGTGCAGTGGGGCCTCTGTCAATCAAACTTGTTCCACTGCATCCTGTTGATGCTTGATCACAATGGGATGTAGGAAGTTTGGACGTCAAATCAACATGTTGGGCCATTGTCATGTTCCTCCAGATGTTCATGATTGTTTTGTAGGTCAGTGACATCTGGGATTTCCATTTGCATGAGGGAGTGTGCTTGTTCTGAGACAATGTTTATTTGGGTGTCTGAGTCTCATCAACAGGGATGTTAAAATCCAAGGTTTTCCAGCAGAGCAGCACATAGTACCGATAAGATCAGTGTTATTCACTTCACCTGTCAGTGGTCAGAATGTTGTGGCTGACTGGTGTATTTCGTTGGTTCTTCTTGTCACCAGAGATCGGCTCTATCTGCTAAATTAAAGAAAACACATCTGAACCTCTCACCTTTGACCCTTTAGGTCCAGGTGTACCAGCCTCTCCTTGTGAACCCTGCCATGAGTAAGAAAACACAGATGATGCAAAGAATTTCGGCTTGAAGGCCAAGACAAAAAAACAGAAGAAAAGCGAAGTACTTGAGATATGAGCGTAAAACTGAAAAAATAAAACAAGCTCTCTTTATGGGTTCAGTTCAAATTCATCATGAAAAATTCAATCTATTCCTAATGCAAGTTTCACAGAAGAAATATCGTCTGCGTCTCTTACTTCCCCCGACAGAGAATCGCAGTCGGCTTCACTTAAATAACCAGCTTTTAATATGCAGCAGTGGGGAGAGTGTTTATTTGAACTCTGTCACAGACAAAGGGAGGGTTTCACTTTTGGGGGCTTCTGATAGGATATGAACCAGATCTCTGTTGTCTAAGTTTAGACTGGAGCTTAAGGCACCTTCTGGGTCGGTGCCAGACATAAACAGTGGTGAACTCGTTTATATCTGGACTCCAGGGAGAGCCTATTACAGGCTATAATGGTTTATCCAGCTTTCTTTGTTGACAAAAGTGAATGATGGAGAATGCTTTGTCTAATTCCTTCACTGTGTGTGCTTTGATCAAAGAGGCTCTAGATGGCAGCAAAGCAACAAGTAGGAAGTTCAATCAAACGTTTATTTAATTCATGCCATACACATAGGAAGAAATGTGCTTACCTTTGGTCCAATCGGTCCAATTTCTCCTCGTTCACCTTTTCCCGGTGGTCCATGGTCGCCTCTCTCACCCTATGCAAACAAAACTGCTCAGTAACAAGGCCGAGTTATTGTGTTTAACTGCAACCTGTATGTCATAAATGTGATACGGAACTGCTGACAGTTCCTTTTTATCCTCAGCAGAAGAGTGGCGGTGCATCGCCTCAGCATCAGGGAGGCCTTCAGCTTCCTGTAATGTCATGCAGCAGAGGGATCTCCTGAAGGAGCCTCTTGTGAGTTTGCTTACTCCACAGATTGGCATGCATTTATGATGAGTCGGCACAGTCTGCTCCCTGACAGATGTGACCCCTCGACAAGGTTGTTTTTAAAGAAAAAACCCCAAAACATCCACTTGGATAGAGCTTTCTTTAACATTTACAGTCGAATGCAGGTTGTTTGTTGTGTCGTTGTGTTGCACTGAAGACAGCCAATAGAGGGGGGTGTGGTATAACGATGAGCTCATAGTGTCTGTTAGTTCCTGCGGACACTGAGATGCAACCGTTACTCAGCAATGTTGATGGAGTAACTGCTTACTAATGTGAACTGATGCATTCAAATGTCACAAACCTGTTATATTCTGCATGTTTTTATGTTGCAAGCTAAGAAATGAGGTAAAAGCCAAGTATTTTCTGTGGTGTTATTTCCTTTTTAGCATCCCCCCCTAACATTTTATCAAGCAACAGAGGACAAGACAAGGCTAATGCATCTCAATTATCAACGCGCAGCAAACACAGTGTGAAGCCAAAGGACAATGTGAGCGTTAATTCTTGTGTGTCTGGATCACCACCGCCAGCTCCACAGCGTGATAATGTCACGACTCAAAGGCAGCAGCTCTCTCTGAATGCTTCCAAGTGACATTTTTGAAGAAACAGAGGTTTAATCACCTCAGCAAAGCAATAATAATGGGTAATGAGATTAGAAACTTCGGGGGAATTAGTGATTTCAATGGAGGACGGCGCTGACGGGATGTGATAAAAAGAGCTGTTGCGTCTCGTTATCGCTGCACTGTGTCACTCAGAGCAGAAAATAAACCCCTTAATGTTGTGACAAACAAGATCGAAAGTCCCTCACCTTCGTTCCTGGGAGCCCTGGAAGCCCCGGCTCGCCCTGGGGACCGAGGAATCCAGGCTCACCCTAAAAAAAAAAGAGAGAGAAAGAATTTAAATCTTTTACTCATTTTTCCAAGAGGCATTTTTTTGGTATAACACAGCTAATGAGCGCTAAACACACACACACAGAAGATGCATGGCCAAATATATTCACAACGACAGGCATGCACTTACTGCTCGAAACACATGCATAAATCACACACCGTCAGTGGTTTGCTAATGTATCCCCTGGCTTCACACATATTAATGACTGACTCTCTCTTATGTGCCTTAATAGACGCTCTGACTGACCTTGTTAGAGGCTCATCACACACACACACACACACACTCACACACACATACACACACACACACTCACACAGGAGTGTTCTGATTAACAGCGTGCAAAAACCAGCATCCACAGCGCCGCTTTTTGCAGAGGCTTCAACATCTTTTTTGCACTTTCCCCTTATGAGGAGTGAGATTCCAGTATGAGGTGTGATGCTGGATTTGATTTACATTACATTTGATTGCGAAATTACTTAACTGGAATATATTATTACACCATCTGCAACCAGAGTTTCCACCTACAGCAAATTAGGAAACCCTCGGAGAGGTAATAGACGTTTGGCTCTGGAGCTGCTTTTTTTTCTTCTTCTTTTCATTCAACACACATAAAACACACAACTGGAGCGAGATGCATATAGAACTGTGTCGGCTTGGAAACCTTTTTTTTAAAAAAACTTTGATTGGATAAACAGCAAAGAATGCAGGAGCAGCAACAAAGTGCATGGTGAGCTCGGAGCTCCATGAGGTGCTACGTTAGCAAAATATTGTTAGAGTCCATCAAGCGTACAGGCCTCTTAAGTAAAAACAGGAGTATATAAAAATGTAAAATGAAAGTGCTTTCCACAAGAATTACAAGCATATGAAGAGGGAAAAAAACAGGACCAAGCGTTATCATCATGCCTGTGGGAGCATTCCTTGCATTCACATGTTACATTTCAAGCTAATGATCCTGAAATATATCGGAGCGGTTGCTATTCTCGAAGCAGAAGATGGCAGTGACTTATTTTGTGGCGTTTTAGTTTTCGCCATCTGTTGCTGATCTTCGCTTGAACAATAAAAATACTTTAAATAATCCTCTTAACAAGCAGTAGTTTTGACACATTCTGCACCGGGTCTCTTGATTGCCACTTCCAGGAACTAGACTGCAGCGTTAATTCGCAGTCCTCTTTGCTCTCTGCAGATCTTAATGAGTCCTGCAGACTGTCGAGATCAAAAGCATCCACTTGTCATTTTGCCTAAACTCCTGGTTTCTGGTGCCGCTGCCACTGCTGCAGATGGAATATTAAAGTCGAGGTGCAAATCCCACAAAGCAGGAAAGGCAAGATTATGGACCTTAATGAGTCGTACATGAGCCATGACGAAAAGGTCAGCTGAGTTTTGCTCTGAGCTCTGAAGCGGATGGACAGGGACAACACTGGGGGAATGACTGGGGGTAAAAACAGCGAAGCATTTACCTTTATCCCTGGGAGTCCAGGCAGCCCTGGAAGTCCTGGCTCTCCCTATACAGGAAAAGTGTGACATGTTACAGCCAAGCCAAGCTAAGCTGAGTCAAGCCTCATTTGTAGGCTCTTTAGGGTTCTATTAGCTCTGTACTTTATTTTCTATTTGTGTTTTCTCTGGCTATCAAGCTGCTGTAATTCGGAAAAAAAAAAATAATAAAGTGGTCTGCTGTCCAGAAGTGTATGCTGACTGTCATTTTGCTCGCAGTAAGCATTTAGCAGAAGGTCTCGCACATGCACTTTCATACCAACTCATGCAGGCCTGACAGCATGATTAGTGCTTGTTAAAACACTCAACCCTTCACAAAGTGCACCGGAGTTAGATTTTTTATTTTATTTCATTTTATTGGTTTGGGCAGGTGTGAAAAGTTCTGGTTTCTGGAAGGAAAAACTGTCAGATACTTTGGGTTAAAGTTGCACAAAGCTGTTTCGAGAGAGTTGCTGTGGCTTCAAGGTCATTACAGTTTGGCAGCGGGAGAAGTCGAGAGTCGGCCCGTTTCTCCGTTCCCAAGGTCGGGTCAATGTCAAGTCGAGAACTCCAGACTCCAGTTACCGACAAGTTTGATTGAAGCATGGAAAAGCCCCTTGTGGGGACTTTCAAAAATAAAAAATTCAGGCTTGGGATAATTTAACGCTCAATTAGGACCATTGTATTTACGGTGTAAGCAAAGAAACGATTAGCGCTGCATGAGGATGATAAACTATAATGGCACTCAGGGGATCATTCCTATTGTGGCTAATGAAAGCATGCTAAAATTACAAAATAAGAGTCTTTCTTGAGGACTTCACTACATTGGGAACGACTCAGTGTCGCCATTATGACGAGAAACACAATTTATAAGTGTGTCAGCGAAAGCAGGACGTGTGCAAAATGGAAGATAAGATTAAGCAGTCAAAAAATTAGTTCGTGTTTTAAAAGGAAATAAAACTGCTGAAAGCCTTTCTGTCTGTGTTTCTTGTCTGTGACCAGTTTGTCCAAATATGGGGGATTAATGAGGTGCAACATGTGGGATTAAAAAGTATAATTATACGAGGCACTGCAGTCTCAGCAGCCATCTGGTCAAAGGACAAGTCATTTGAGCTCCTCTTCTGCTGCATGATTGTTTTATTAGTTTGTCATCAGCAGCTGTTTCTTCTGCAATCTCGTCCTGGTTTGTTTGTTACCTTGGAAAGAGACTATAACAGGTCACACCAACAAACTTTAAAAACTTGTGTCGTTGCATTGATGCTGACCTGGTGGCCAATGCAGGTAACAGTGAAATACAGCAAAGAACAATAAAACATCCAGGAGGTTTAGTGTATTCTGAGGTGCTAGTGTGATACCTGAGACCTCACACTGGCTCAAAACAAAGATCAGGCCAAAGTCAATGTAAAATGAGTTGAAGCGCAGTGATGTACTGGAGGTCAGGTTGAAGAGTCAGCCCCCCCAAGTACCACTTTCAACAGGAGGCTCACTAGTCCACATTTGATCTATTCTATTCTGCACAACAGACGAGAGCTTCAATTTCAAGCAGAAAACTTGCCATGAAAAATAAAAAAGAAAGGTGATTATTTTCTGTTTCTGCTCTCAAAAGCTACTGAATGTATTTAAGAAAATATAGTTAGTTCATGTGTTTAAAACCGTACTATCATGACATGTGTTTATGTGCTGCTGTCTCTCTGCTGTGCATCAAAGTGCATGATTACCTTGTGTCCACTTCGTCCAGGTTCTCCAGGTTCACCCTGAAATACATGCAAAAAGTTTCAGCAGCTGCACTTCAGGATTGGGTTGCACCAGCCATTTGCAAATCCAATATTAGGGTTGGATTTGCAAATAGCTGGTTTGCAAATCCAATCCTAATAGGTTTGTGTGTAAAATCCCTCCAAAGTCATTTCAACAAGTTCAAGGAAGTATAGACTTCCTTGTTTTTCATACACCTGCACCCACAGAAGCCTTGAAAACATTTGTGCTGTCTGTAGGTTTTGTTTTATCTGGTTATTTAGCTCCCAAAAATAATAGTTCAGCCTTAACACTTAGTCGGCCTGGTTTTACAACATAACTCACTTTCGCGGACTGAGACATTTGGGTGGGTTTACATATTGTGCAGTGTTTTGTCCTCTCTGCAGGCATCTCAGGTTCTGATCTGCAGTTACCGGACTCACCAACTTCCACTTGTTTATTCTCTTCTTGTGCATTGTTTGTCTGTTTTGTCTCCCCTTCACCCTTACCCCGACTGGTCGAGGCAGGCGGCTGCACTCCCTGAACCTAGTTCTGCTGGAGGTTTTACCTTCCTTGTTGGGATTCTCTGTATAACTTTGTGCCTTGAGATGACATATGTTGTACATTGGTACTATAAAAATAAAACTGAAGTTGAATATTATATATTAAGCTAATATGTTGGAGCTGGTTTAGTTAGCTAGGCTAACGGTTACACCTGAATGATTTAAGAATTTAAAGTAAGTCTCACATGTCCACGGAATCAAAATACTGCACAGATCATTCATTCTCATAACATTCCTTGTTTTAGCGCTTTAGTGCATCTATGTTGTTCTCTATTTTGAGCCTCGTCGTCTCCTTTGTCCGCCTGCCTGGGATGTGGAGATCAGTATTGGCGTGCAATCATGAAGGATGTCTCAGCTGCTAAAATGCATCTCGAGGATAGAGGATTGAGGAGGTTTACCGGAGGAGCTACGAGCGAGGATGCACAGGTGTATCATCGATGGTTTTTCGAATCGTTCTGCACCCCTGACATATACAAGCCATTTTATTCATCATCCAATCAAATTATATGCCACTCTTAATTTGTATCTTTCATACTTCACAGCATGTTTTTCACTTTAACAGAACACTAATGTATGATGTCCGGACATTTTTATCACATTATGTCATGTTACCCATTAAATTAAAAGCTATCACTGACACTGTCCATTGAAAAAAGACGATAAAATACAGCATTTGACTGGAACAAAACAATGGACAGATGACGTCATATTTAACTGTCTTATTGTGTTCGCCTCCTTTCCCCTCGTGAAATTGAGGATGTACAAATTACAAAATTAGAAGAAAGGAGTGAGTGGCAAAGAAGAGCTCAGTGGAGGAGGGGGGAGTCAACTGGGGGTGTGGCTTATCCTGGTGTGACATCACAAAAGATAAAAAAACAAATTCTAATCTATGGCAAAAGAAAAGAAACAAGAAGGCGTTCTTTTCTCTTCCTTTGTGGGTCTGCACACACTCGAGGGGCACAGAATTATGTTCAAAAGCAGAATCTGATTCCTTTAAGTGACAACTAGTTCATAGCGTGATGGAACATTTTCCGAAACTTCCACATCTAATCTTGAACTTACAAAGTGCTGGGGCATCCGACTCCTAATGAGGATCAGGAAAAAGACATTTAGCATTAGCTTAGCTCTCACCTTGATCCCTGCTGCAGAAGAACCTGAGTCTCCCTGAGAAAAAAAGTCAGAAAAGAAAATGCAAAAAATTAGACAGACACAACATGAAAAACCCAAAGTGACAGAGGCTATTATCGAGCATCACCATGCAACTACAATTACCAAAAATTATCATTTATTAACCGAAGCCGATTTACTGAATAATGCAGAACGTCATTTTGCAACTGCCGTGTTTGTCCAGATAAAGTCGGGCAAAAATCCAATTAGAAAGAGGATTGTCGTCTACTCTGAGCAGCGTTGACTCTGAATGCACCTTCTTGCCTCGCATTTTCTGTTACTACAGTGCTGGGAATCATTTTGTTGTTTTTACACTGTCAGACTGCAGCTGGGTAATGGTGATGACATGAGAGGTGAAATCTAACACTACGTAAGAACAAATCCACAACAGCACAGGAGGTAAGGGGTTTGATAGATATACTGCGCCGACTGTAACCATTCAGCGCTTGTTTTCTTTGCATCTCTTCAGGTGAGGCGTTGAACCAGAAGGAGATGGAGCAACTTAGATCGCAGTTTTCCAGCAGAACTTGATCCTATGCGTTGCAATAGCGCTGCAGCATACAGTAAAAATAGACATAAAACAAGGGGCCAATAAGTTTAATTATGGGCGGTTGGTGGGAAAGAGGAGCGGGGAGAAGGAGACTGGGTCTTTAGCTCTGGTGTGGACTCTGTGGTTACACTACACATATGCCTCGTGCTCAGAAGTTGCTGAAGGAATGCCTCTCGCCCTCAGCTTTTTATGGGAGTCATTATGATACATAGCACACAAGGCAATGTTTAATTGCGGCATTTTTTTGCAGACAATAAACTGCATTACTGTTTACAGCTGGGCTTCGGCGCATACTCGAGGGTGCCTCTATCTCACAACTTATCGTTCCAATTTTTTATTTTTTTTTATACCGGCATTTTCACAAGTTCTTTTATATTTTATTGAGGCTGCAAGATCTAAGCGGATGAACTTTTACGGTTAGCAGCAGAAACAGGCTCCTTATATTTCAATTTACGCAAGACAAAAACAAGGCTTCACACGACGGCCAGAAGCTTAAGAAACAACCAGGATGTCATTTTGTGGTTGACCTACAAATTATAATAAAAAGAAAACTTTACGCCACAAGTTCCCGACTTCTTTTGAACACAAAACAAACATCAAAGTCTGAGCTGGTTTACACCTGTTGCATTTCTGGCATGGATGGATGTGCGAGAATGCCTCACATCTGCACCCAATCGCTGCATCTCACACAAAAGAAACTACAAAAAGATCTCACCTTGTTAAGCTCATAATCGAGCTTCTATGTGAGCATGATTAACATTTTCCCATTATAAATCCCAGCAGGAGCAGGAGCTAATATTGTGAAAAATGGAAATTTACAGCACAGTTCACACGGTTTTAATCAGAAAGCCGCCGTTAGCCGCGTGAAAACAAGTATGGGAGGATGCCAGACAAACAATTAGCACTTCACTCGCTTGCTGCTGATGTGAAAATCCCACTGACATGACAGATCTCGCACGAGTGACAAGGAGTTTTTAAGTTTAATCTCTTCCAAATGCAGTAGTATGAGATGGAAAAAGTGGTGTGGGGCTGGGAGGTGTGTTGAGGAGCGGCACCGAAATGTCCCAACTGGGCCAATTACCATGGTGAGACTACAGCCTGATTTAACCACAGAGCAGAGTGAGACGGAGAGCTGTCACCACAACTCCACTTCATTATAGGCACCCAGGCCTGTTGCTGCATATTGCCATTTAAAGATAATAGCATGAAGGTCTCATAATGTGCGCTTGGTAAATCCGGCCATTTTCCAGCTGTTTGCCGGGGGAACGAGATGTGCGAATGAGATGGAGAGAATTAATCAGCCAGCAATGAAACCGTGGCCGAGTTGTGACAAATGTCGCCGTTTAATGCCACTACAGCCTTCAAAACATGACTCCGCTCCACATTACGGCCATTAGCAGAGATGACCAAATTCAGCAGGCCTCAGCTGAATATCGACCTCAGTGAGGCAACACAAATTATGACTGGCTCCCAGGGTAGAAGGGCCCTGCCAACAGCTGAAATGTGGCCAGTTCACAAGAGCTTGGACCGGATCTTAGGATTCAAAAATTATACCAACCACTGTGCCACAGCGACCAGAGCCAAGGCACTCATAGCTTAGAACTCCCCAAAAGCCAAATCGAGAGTTTGCTTGGGTTTCTTTCTTGTTTTTCAAACCTTTAAACAATTTTCCTATCTGCAAGGTTCAGCTCTTTCAACAAGAAGAGTCCCAGTTAATTTCACACCTAGTTAAATACTTAGGCAGAATGCATCGGGAGTAAATGGTTTAGAACTAAAGCTTTTAACTGCAGTAATGATTTGTTTTAAATGAGGCCAGAGATGGACATGCAGAGGCTGTTAGGAACATTTCTCTCTGCAGCTGATGATAGCTTATGAAAGCAACACAGCAGGTGATGTATTACAAAAATGCATAGTATAAACTTCAGGTGGAAAGTAAGTCCCATTCCTCAAAAACTGTCCTTACAGCAACTGTTAAATGCAACTTCATGTGTTGCCTCTGCTACATTGATCTCTTCGCTTTAATGTGACTTTACATGTCATGATTGTTCACATAAAACATGATTTTCTTTTAGAAAGTATCAAGGGTTGGAATAATGTTTGTTGCCGGGCACACAGATGCCCAAGAAACAGCAAATTAGAATTAAGGATGTCTCGATCTTTGAGTTTGGATCAGGAAATATTCAAGCCTCTTTCACAAATCAAGAACCAAAGCCCTGTTACTTGTTTACATATGCCGTCACACAGTTTTCTAATTCAATAATCGCCAGCTTTACCAGTTAATAACTGGTTGATTGATAACACAAATAAAGCACGGTAAACTTTAATGCTATGCTAGTAGTGCTGTTTTCATCACGTGATTTGGCCAACAAAGATTTCTCCATTTCATATGCCACTGAGATACAAGAACACTGTCCTCGTTGATCTTGGCTATTCTGAAACATGAAAGACATGAATGGAGGTCATGAAGCGTCACAAAAGTCTTTGTCATGGTGCCCGTTGCTAGCTAAACCCCCACAATGCTGGCTAATGCAAACACAAAATTGTTGCAGTCCAAGTAACCACCTCCTCAAGTCCCTACAGTAGTAAATAGTAAGAAGCTTCACCTGGTGGTGCAGCCAGGTGCTACAGCTAGTCAGCAATATATTTTGTGACATGCATGCAAAGACAGGTTTTCACCCTCACAGTGCCCTATAGGAGCTTAAGGTTCATTAGCACATACGTAACATCATGCACCATTAGATGCAAAAAATGCATTTTTTTCTTAATGCACTGCAGAGCTTTTTGGTTGTCAAGCATTCACATCCGATTAGCTTCAACAACTTTAATGTACTTAAAGTGCGGATTATCTCGGAAAATGTGGGACTCGATATCAGCCGATGCTAAATATTAAATGACTCAGATCGGATCACAGGCAAAACAAACTTGAATCTGTAATAGTAATTTTTACTGTTTTTTTGCACACATCAAGCAAAAAGAGATGGAGGAGCTTCAGAAGTTTTTTAGAGGTAGTTTTTCCCATTTCCAGTCTTCAGAGTAAGCTGTTGGTTCTAGTAATGTGTTTACTGTAAAGACTTCAATCTTGCCATTTTAACAGCCTCACCAACCTCCCCAGTGTTTAATGGTCTTTTATGCATTCTTTGTGTGTTTTCTCCCTGAGCCTGGTTCTGCCAGAGGTTTCTTCCTGTTAAAAGGGATTTTTTTTCTTCTTTTTTTTGGATTTGTCTGGTTTCTCTCTGTAATGTTGTAATATTACTATGTGAAGTGTGTTGAGAAGACATATGCTGTGAACTGGTGCTATATGAACAAAACTGAGTTGAATTGAATCCAACTCATAAACTCATGAAGCATGTTTTACAAAATGTCAAACTATTCTGTTTAAAAATTTGGCAACTAATTTAACTACTAATCTGCTGTGGGCCCCAAAATGTAGGTAAAATTAGCATTAAAATCTGATATTATTAATAATGCAGTCGTTTTTTTTTTAATTTCAGATGAATTCAGAATTCTGTGGTTAAAAGAAGAAACCAGTAACCACAGACAATAAATCCACATCACTGATCAGAGCCAAGACTTTCTACTTTTGTGATTCATGATCTGAAATGCAACAGTTCAGTCTTTTGGATGTTAAAAACATACGATTTTAGCATGTCAGAGTTTCAACTTGTTTTTCGACGTGAGATTGCACGTAGCTGAGAATATATCTGTCTTGTCATTTAGTCTCTTTCACACTCCACAGATCCCCCGCCGTCAAAACAGTCTCCCTTTGTATCATGCAAAGCACAGCCCCACTGCTTACGCTGCCATTTCTCTCCCCCCTTTGCTCTCCCTGAGGTCTCGCTGCTCACCAAACCGAAGCTTTCACTGCTTCACCTCTCACCTCGTGTTACCACATTTTCCCCGCAGTGCGTGCTGTGTATTGTTAACTTTGGCATCTCCGGCAGTGGCGGGCTAAAGATGCCCTCCTCCCCTCCCGTGTCCCGCTATTCTCCGGTTTCCTCTTCCACCAGAGGAGCAACAATAGGATCATGGAAGAGCAATTGATCAGACACAAAAACTCCGATGACAGACTGGGGGCTCGGCTGGAGCGTATATTTTCTTCACTTCACTGAAAATCAATCAATCGTCCGTGTGTCTGACATGTGTTAAAGTCATCTTGATTGGAAGTATTCCTGCCATATGCTGTGCACTATGTTAAACAAACACCTTTCTGTCCTGATGACCTCAGATGAGGTAATCCTATCCATACTAATGACAAACTGTTTCTGCTTCTTTACCTTCTGTCTCTTTTAACTGCTAAATGCATGACTGTGCACTTGAGGAATGAATGGCAGGTTTGCAGAAGCCTGCGGTATTCAATTCCACTTTTTCTTTTTTAACTCCTGCAGCAAAAAAAAAAAAAAAAAAAAATCCACCACTTTTTTCTGCTTTTATTGCACCAAGGTAGACTAGATCAAAGCGGCGCTCGAGCTGCAAACTTTTATCGCCCTCCTCGTTCCTTTTTCGTTCGCTCATTTTCCACAGATGATATCCTGCATCTGTTCCCCTCGAATGGTGTCTTTCTTGGCTGCCAAGTTCGGCAGTCTTTAAAATAAAAAACTTTAAAAAAAACCTCCGGTACCCATAAAGTGAGAAGCTATCAAAGTAGTTCTGCGCTGAACAGCAATAAATTGGCAGTGACACTTTGAGTACACACTGCTTCTCCTCCGCTTCTGGTCTATCAGCTACATTTTGTTTTTACATCTAACTCTGTGTTTCTAGCTAAAAGAAGCAGCTTTCTTTTTCGCTAGAAGCACCTGAGATGTGCTTAGAGCCTCTAATACGTTTGTGCCGACTGTTCTTGAAAACAGTTTTTTGGCAGCTTTGGGGAAAATCTTCCTCTTTTTGCCGGAAGTGTGAGAAAAATCAATTGTTTTGTTTCTGAAATGCTCTACAACAGGTTTGACATTTAAGGCGGCTCAAATTTTCACATGAGATCACCCAGTACAAATAAAGCAGTGACCCATTTTCCTAAAAGCTGCTTTAACAAAATAATAACAGCAAAGGCGGCGCTGGTAAGTTCTGGATGTATAATCAGCCCTCTGGACATGATGTCAGAGCACTAATAGAAAAAAAACTTTTCCCCGAAAACAAAAGCTTTTTGGACAGAAACATGAATCTATTAGTTTAGCTCGGAACAATCTGTCCGGCGGAGCTCCACTCTGCCTTTTGTTCGAAATGGATCTCAACTTGACAAGCTGTCTTGATGATAAATGGTCTCCAAATTAATGCAGGAGCCATCCAACCAGAAAATGTAGCGTCAGCGTGGCATAGCAATTAAGTCCACATTAAATACAAAAAGGGACACATCAAGTGCCGGGATGATTCTGCAGCTTTGACTACAGCTACAGCTGATGGCTCTTGACCTCATCTGCTTTTGCTGCACAGATCCCCTCTCATATGGTCAGCATTGACGTTTTCACTGTTTTCAGCTGGACTCCCTGCTGCTTCTCTGACAACATTCCAAGACATAAACAAAGAGAACAAAAAAAAAGCATACCTTCTCTCCCATGTCACCTTTGGGTCCTTCTTCACCCATATCGCCCTGAAATGAAATCATATGAAATCGTATTACAACGCAGCAGAGATTGTAAAGCTCAAACATGATTGGTGATTGCGCAAACAGGCCCAGCACACAGTAGGACTCTCTTTTCTAAAATATAGCTGCAGAGGAAACAGTCTCATACATTACAGCAAAGATGAAGTACCACTAGTGTACACATGCACAGTGTTGGTCCTTCATCTTCGCTCTGGTCACCGAGTCATCACATGCGGTTCAAATATGGCTGATTTCAGGCGACGTAATGCGCTCTGTGAAGATCCTACAGTCACTGCATGTGAAAAACTTTACGACTTTTTCATCTTTGCTGCATGACATATATTAAATGTCAGCGTCGTTCTAAAGTTTTTGTTTGGGTGAATTGAAATATCTCAACAGCTATTGGACGGGCTGATATGAGATTTTGAGATGAATGACCTTCATCTTACTGACTTTTTCGGGCGACCATGAGGTTGACAGTTGGGTTGTTCCACCTCAAATCATCAGGGATCTTCTGCTCGACCTTCTCTGATTTGCTTGAAACTTTTTTTTAATCATAAACTACTGAAATTTAGGGCTATGTCTGAACAACAAAATCTCAAAAAGATAAACGCCTGACATTTTCACTGTTATTTCTCATATAATGCAACAGAATATAATAGAATTCCTTTATTGTCATTGTACCGTTTTAAATGAAAGTCAGTAGCATTACTGTCAGTGCATTCACACAATCAAATACCAGTTTTTTAAGTATAGTAAGAAATGTTCAAATATAAAATATAAAAATATAGTGAAAAAAAATCTGGTGAAAACCGTGATATAGATTATTCTGTGTATTAAGAACTGTAAAAACAGTTACGTAAGAAGTATGCAAATGTAATGGAGCTTAAAGTAGTGCAAAAAGAACATAAAGGTGCAGTTTTCTGGAAACATGCACAGGTTCAGTGTACTAAGAAGAGGTGTGTAGAAGAAGAAGATGCAAAAAATATCAATATTTCCAGATTCTGCGATTGTAACAGTGAGTAATCCTAAAAATCTGTGACATTGAACAAATTATCTCTGATTAAGTTGAAATATGAAAAAATGAAGCCGTCCTATCTTTGAGCACACATTGATTAAAAGAAAGATAATGCAGAAGTCGATAGCGTCATTTTCTGAAGCATACGTAGTTGCATGTCACCATAATTTAAAAAAAACACACATGGATTACTTTTAAATGTGAAATACTTGGTCACAAAAATGGGGGAAAAAAGTTATTTTCAATCCATCCATTACTGAGCAGGTATGACAAGTTATATCACAGAAACAAAAATATTGCAAAACAGCATAATACAAGTAGAATTTAGCTTTAAAAGGCCACTGAAAAATCTAAACAGGTGATTTTTTTTTTAACTTGAAACGTATTTGATACATCAACCTTACTTAATTCAATGCTATAAAAATGTTCAGGTAAATCAGAGATGGTCGAGCGGAAGCTGTTGATTTAATGTGGAATGACCCTTTCACTGAATAGAATTTGTTAGCATGCTAACATGCTAAGCTAATACGGTGGTAAACATTAGACCTGCTTAACACACACTTAAAACAGCTTCACAGTGGCTGTAGATCCTTCATAGCATTTCGCTGCTAGAAATCCAGCTTGTTTTATACCACTATAGCAAAATATGTTACTAATTTGATATCCACAAAATGTTTTCTGGGAAGATATTACCAATAGCAAGAGGCTTTCTGTTTATAAGCGTCGGAGGCTAACATTGTTTTCCTGAATTCGCCTGCTGGCTAATTAGCCACCAACCGAAGCCAAACGCAACAGATTATGCTAACATGCCTGGCTCCTCTCAAAATAAAAGAACTCACAGTACTTTGGTCCCAGTTTGGCAGAGAACAGATCATTTCAGTTTTAATAAATCCACATGATTTTATATTGCGATTAGTTTGCGAATCATACAACCAACAGCGGTTCCAAGGATATGAAATCAAAAGGTTGTGTCCTCATGCAGAGCATTAAAACGAGAACTCGAAGAGAATGAGATTACTGTAACAGCCTCCACGCCTGACGTTGCTGTTTATTTTTCCATCCGTGAATTTATCTGTTAGAAATTACTCTCTGAACCCGCTCGCTGGCTCTTTGGTTCGTGAACAAAGCCAGAAACTGCAGTTTATGTTAACAAATTCTCCTAATATTTCAAGGGAGCAATTCACAACTTGGAGCTGATGATTAACAGGGTTGGAAATTTAAACACATCAGCGGCACAAATAGTTTATTTTATTACTTTTCTCGGCTCTTTTCTCTTTTTTGCAGCTCAGACCTAATGAAACTAACTAAGAAAGGAGCACCTCCCTGTTTAAACCAGCTACAACTCAGACATGCAACCTGTGGCACAGTCAAGGAGCCACAAGCTTTGTTTTGAATGTGTCGTTTTGGATACCAGTTCCATCCCAACACTGGAAACCAATCCACCTTCTCAGAACGCTGAGTTGTGCTTCAAACTTTCTTCTCCCAGCCGTGGTTTTCTATAACCGTACTGCTTATCTTCATCCAGCTAATTCTCCACAGGATACCCGTGATGCTGTGAGCGGCGGTTGCTAGGCGATTGTTTCCACACAGCCCCATTATTACAGTGAAACCAGGTATGTCGGTGATAAAGCATAAGCCTCTGATTTGACTCAGAGCTGAGAACAAGCGCCTGAAGGCCAGTTTTGTGGTCGATGAAGCGCACTGAGTCATCACCTCCCTCCCCAGGATGGTTCGGCCGGCGTTCACACCTCCCACCCAGCGCCGGCACGGAGAGAATAAAGCTGCTGTTCCTCTGTGAGGTTATTGTTTTCTTGGAGAAACTCGGCGCAGTTTTTTTAATGACTGACTCACTGATGGGAGTCAGTTGTAAAGGCAGAGCTGCCGTCTGTTCCAGCACATGGCGGGATATCAGACTAAGAATAATGTTTGCAGATCGGAATTAGCGCTTTACCTTTTCACCTCGTTCTCCCATTTCACCCTGTTGGGAAAGAAAGCAGAGTATTAAAGAGAGAAAAGCTCAGGGGGCGAGTTGGGCTGGGCTCAGGGTCAGATAGTATCTGGGGTTAAATTCATGTTAGATTATAGAAATTCTCTTGTGTTATGGCTGCTCGTTTCTCCCAGACAGACCCTTGAGAATCAGCGTTTTGAAGGTATTTTTTTCAGAATTGTCATTGAATTATCATCACAACAAGTAGTCACCAGATTTCAGTGTGAAGTTACATCTAATTTAATTAATCACATTCACACACATTTAAAGTGTCAACAAATAAAGCACAATGGAAAAAAAGGTTGATGGCCAAAAAATAAGATGAAAAATGACTGTAAAACTGATTAAAAAAGATTAAAAGGGATGTTTTCTTGATTGGAAAAAGAAAAAAGACAAAAAGATTTCAAACAGAAATGAAAAGGTGATAGTCATGTATTTACAAAAAGTAAGAGCACACAGAAATCGTGTGCACCAGACCTTAACTCCCGGGACACCGTCCAGTCCTGGGATGCCAACATCCCCCTAAAGACAACACACAGTGGCTGCATTCAATGTGCTGCTCGAGCAGTTTGAACTAAAATTTCAGGTCAGGAGATACAAAAAAACACATTATGCAGATAACCTTTAACCCGATCAGAGATTAGCTTTGTGTGGATGATGAACAGATGGCATGCATTTGCAGGACACACCATAAAAAGATAAATGTTTTAAAACAGTTTAACAATTTTTCCATTGCTGTTTTATTAAATCACAGATCGGAACTATAAAACTCACAGAAAAAAAGCATTCATTAAAAACCTAAAAAGATGAAATTTTTTTACATCGACTGTAAACTTACACTGATTAACTGTATTTAAATCAGCAAAAATATCAATATTTTAAAGATATTTGCCATTATTTGACAGAAAAATCTTGTATATCAAAGATTTAAAATGGTTAAAAAATTCTTTTATTTTACAGATCGTCCCTGTTTTGTTAAATCACAGATAAAACCAATTAATTTACATACTGAAAGGAAAAAACAAACAAAAAACAGTATATATATTATATTTAAATCAGCAAAAATGAGTTATTTTACAAAGATTTGCAGGTACTTAAAAGAAAAAAAATGTATATCACAGACAAAAATATTGTAAATATTTTTTTATTTTTATTCTACAGATTTTCCTCATTTTGTTAAATTACAGGTAATATTTAGTAAAAATGTTTTAATGTCTGTTGGCTGTTGTGTTTTTACTTGTTTTTATGTTTTTAGCTCCAACTGTGACTACTACAGTGATTGTAGCACTTTGAGACTGTGTGACAATGTAAAGTGCTTCACAGTAAAATATATTATTATTATTAGTAGTAGTAAATCACAAAAAGTATTACTTTACAAATTGACTGTAAAATATATAACTAGATAAATAAACAGACCAAAATTGTACGAAATGTCCACACCTAAAAACCTTAAAAGTAACAAATAGGAATTTGTTGCAAAATTTAAAAAATGATCATTATTTTTGCAGATATTTGCCATTATTTTTACTGTATTTTACAGTTTTTGAACATTGTAGAATTCCACTGCTTAATGTATTTTTTCTGCCTGATTTTACTTTTTTCTTCCAGGTTTTCTTTTACAGTGTAGTTGTTAATGGAGCAGGAGAGATTTTTTATGGCGTTGGAAGGAACAGACTCTGCACTTGTTAATGTGCGACTACGACTGGATAAATATCATAAAATTCCCCCCAAAAAAGTCAGTTCAGAAGCATCGAATTATTAAAACCGCAAACTAAATCTGAAAGCAGAGAGAATAAACAAGCTGATTAAAAGCTTAATTATTTCTGGTTTGGTTCTGTACATGAGCAGAAAGGGGAGAAAAAGCCAAGTCCATGTGATGAATGCCAGTTTGCTGTTAGTCTGAAGCTCTGAATTCTCTGAAACCGACCTCAGTCCATCTGTTGCCAGAAACAATTAACCTTGTGACCTTTGCGAACCTACCACATCATTAGCCTTTTAGAAGAGTGGTAGCTATTCCTCAACCCAGACAAACAGCTAGAACCAGATGAAGCTGATTAATGCAGCCGGGACGGAAAATAAAGCAATCTTTGATTTTAATTAAAATACATGTCAGTGGGCAGCTCGCTACTGACCATATACTGCAATATACGTTATTTTTGAGGCCTTTCTCCTATTGTTTCGCATCGTTTCCCCACAATTCTTTGTTCACATGAGGCCTTGTGGGAATATCTGCATATATGATCCATGCAGGGAGGATCCCTGGAGCTGCACACAAGTGGTGAAATTCTTCATAAACGCTGGAGCCTCGTATCATTTATCAGCCCACATATGGGAGCCATTGACATAATGACGATGCTATATTGCCATAATGATGATGGAGTCTGATTAAAAAACTCCTAACTTTGGCTGATCAGGTTTGCATTAGCGATCGCTGCCTTTTCGGTGGATATCGATGTCAGATCAATATGATGTCCGCCAGTCAACCTGCCTCTGCCGGGCCAAGCAGCTTTAACTGCTTTAGAGTTCAACTTTCTGCATGAGTGAGGCTTACATACCATAACAGATTCTGTTTTATAACTGCATTGCACAGCATTGGAGTTCTATTTCATGGGTGCTGGCAAACTCGGCTCCTTTCACAAGTATGGAATTAAGCCCTCAGCCTTTGCTATATCCAGAGTTTGTATGGCTTTCACTCAGAAATGAAACTTCTTCACTCTGGTTCCCATTACAGCCATGCCGTGCCTCTCCTCTCATATCTCTATGAATGCATGCTCAAGATTAGAAAGATGCCACAAATCATCTCCCCCCGATCACTCTTATACCATCGGTTTTTGTTCTGAAATAAATACACTTTTCCATTCTTTTCCCCCTCCCATTGTGAAACACCTGCGCCTTGGCTCCTTTATTCGGAATGAAAAGCAGAAATGAATGTGTGAACGGAATCGCAAGGCAGCCAGAGCGGTAACCTCGCGCCTGAGGCTCGGAGATGCAGCCCAGGGGTATTCTCCTAAATAGAACGGCGGTTTGAAATTGTCCGAATTTTTCTAATATGAAAAAGTGCAGGAAGATCAACGAAAAATAACATTATGTTGGAGAGAGCCTTTGCGGGATAAAAACACGCCATCAGCTGTAGATGGAAATGAGCTTTTGGAACTTTGAACAGTCGCACGTGTTCGGGCAAAATTTCGAGGGATAAAGTGTAAGAAAGGGGAAAAAATGGAGCATTATGTAGTTTAAAATATCCATTTGGAGAAAGTAAACAACTTGTTGAGTCTTGAAAACTGTATTTTAATAAAAGTGGCATCACATAGCCTGTCATGTATCCTACTGTTTAACTGTAAAAGACAATCCTGCAACATTATCAACTTCCTAGAAATTACACAGTCAGTCATTGCATTATCTCACCTTCAGTCCGTCAACACCTGGGATTCCAGGAGGGCCAAGTGAGCCCTGGGAAACAAAAATAATAGACATGATTATTTTAAAAAAACTCCCCTAAAAACAGAAATTAAAAGTAATTCATTTTCCAGTGTAGACGATATAGACAAAAACAGAATCAAAGCAACAGCACAGTCTGAAGTTCCTCATGCCAGAACCAAACAGACTTGAGATTAAACGGTCTGCAGAAGTGTTCCTGAACTCATCTGTCTCTTGTTAACATCTCCACGTCTTCACACAATCTGTGCTGATGTTACAACACCAGACTAGACTAAATACTTCATGTCATAATTCAATATCTGCCACATTATGGACGATATATGAATTATGCAGGCAGACGGCAAGACTCGTTAGTCGAGAGTAGTTCTGTTGAGGAAGAGAACCACACAAAGCTACAAATTGCTCGATAAAAGTCTGATTTCAGATGAATCGGGAAACGTGTCTCGTCTTTACACATTCCTTAGATGACAGATGTTAGACGGTGAACACAGTTTTATTATGTTTACTGCAGAGGGATTCATTTAAACACTCTTTCTACTTAAGCAGCTTTTCCTAGATAGGACAACACATCTGTGCTACCCTGCAAAAAACTGCTCAGGAACTGCTCGAGGAACACGACCAAGAGGCTTGACTCAACCTCCAAACTCCCCAGATCCTCATCTGATCTAGTCCATGCAGAACTAATGGGATCCATTAAAAACATCCTGCCGCCAGACACCACAGGACGCAACAGGTCCTGTGTCTATTTTTGATGGCACAAAAAGGGCCTTCACAATGTCAGGGAGGTGGTTTTATTGTCTCGCTCTTAATTATTTCTTTGTGGCTTAAACTCACTAGATTATCATTTAGACTCTGAGGCCACCAAGCATGTCTTAATGGGCTCCCACTCTCTTCTTAGGGTTTTGCTTATGTTGGCTACTTGTATTCTTTCATAACAAAAATAACGCCCTGTTGCCTTGGCTTCTTTTATTAGAGATGGATGTGACAGTAGTTGTTGTTAAAACGTCTCTTGTTGTGTATCTGTTTGTCATCGAATTCCTATGCTGTGCACCGACAGTGACTAAAAATGACACCAACACAGTCACCAAGGTGATGAAACTTGAACTACTCGTGTCGTGGGCCCCCTGCAGATCTGATTGAGTAGCTTCAGGGTCTGGCGTCTGAGTCACTAACATGGTGGTGTGTCATCATTGACCCCCCACACCTATCGAAGGCCATTTTTCTAGAAGATACACATTTTAAGTATTGTAAATTTGCTGTAGTACCTGGTTGCGCCACCAGGTGGTGCCATGTACCGCTTAATGCTGTAGTAGGATGTTGTCACTCAGACTACAGACAGTTTCATGTTAGCAAGCAGAGAGCATTGTGGGGGGGGTTAGCTCGTGAGGGGGCCACCATGACAAAGACTTCAGTGGCATTTAATGACCTCCGACCAGAGCTCATGAGTTTAGGACAAGCCAGGACTGACTAGGACAACTTATAACCCAGTGTCTGTAACAGAGTTTGAATTGTGACTAAAACAGCAATGTCAGCACAGGACAAATGTCCACAGCGCTGATTGTGTGCAATCAGTTACTCTATTATTAATGTATATGGCTGCAGTTACTAAGTAAGTAAAAAGATCATTACTGTTTTCAGGTAGACAACTACATAAATGAAAATGTACTGTCATTCTCCAGAAGAATCACATATTTAACCATTTTAATGGGCTCCCACTCTCTTCTCAGTGGTTTGCTTACGTTGGCTATTTGTATGCTTTCATAATAAAAGTGACGCACTGTTGCCATGGCCACATTTATAGATGTATTAGAGATGGGTGGGACAGCAGTTGCACTAAAAACGTCTCTTTTTGTTTATGTTTTTTGACCGGGTCTTATGTAATGCACCAACAGTGACTGAAAATGACACCAAATCAGTCACCAAGGTGATAAAACTTAAATAACTCCTGCCTTGGCCCCTCTGCAGATCTAATTGAGTAGCCTCGGGGCCTGGCTTATGAGTCATTAACACGACGGTGTGTCATCATTGACCCCCTCCTCCCACGCCGAAGGGAGGCCTTGCCGACAGATGACAGCGCAGACAGGAAGTGTCTGATTGGGTTACACTGAACAAACACTGGCAGCTACCTGATGGCTGGATACGGCTTACATCTGTTCCCCACATCAGCGTCGCCAGGGACCCAGCAGCCTGCATCGCAGCACTCAGCTCCAGGTTCTCTGTTCTCTGTCTCCCTCCTGCTCTGTCACTCTTTTTTCTTTCCCTCCTCATGTTTACTCGCCCTGACTGCGGCTCTCTATCTCTAATTTCTCGGGTCAAACTATTTAACATCCCTTTTTTTCACATTTGTGCAACATCATTGAAATGCTAAAAACATCAGCTGTTGGTTTAGATGAGAATTTTAAACCCAAAAAGAGAAACTAAGGAAAAAGAAAAATGTGTTATGTTGTTTAGAACAACTTTATTCAATTTAAGAAATGTCAGCGAAACGAGAAATAATTTTCTGTAACTTACCTTTGCCCCTTGTGGCCCCTCGGGTCCCTATAAATTAAAAAAGAGACAGAGAGATTGAGTGAAGGAGAAACAGAACAAAAAGAGCCCATGTCAGATGAAATAATACGATTCCCGCAGCCAACACGGTCACAGCAGAGAGACTGGCAGAGCCCGTGGTAGGATTTCATGCAGTGAGCACACACCCTTCAGGCAGAACCGAATCACAATCAATCCCTTGTTTTATTCTCCAGCGAGGAACGAAAATCCACTCACTCTGTGCCTTCTTTTCACTGAGCAGCACCATAAACATGAATCTCTAATGAGACCATGAATAACAAAAGCTTTTATGGTTTTTTATCTTTTATGTTGATCTCTGTCTTTATTCGTTTTAGCGACTGTAAAAACTTGTCTTGTTTGGCAGCGCTGCTTTCTGAGTGTACAGTCCAACACATAGAGAGGCTCATTACCTAAATGGGCCAATATTTGGAAAGCTGTACTACTCCAATAAGTAAGCCAGGGTAAAAAAGGCGCCACATCTCTGACTGAGATTTAAATCAGTGATGTATGAGTCTGGGAGGACAGCTTTCGACTTTCAACTTGCTGCTTAACACAGTAAAACTGAACGACATGCTGGATCCTCAACCTGCTCCACGAGACGCTGCAGGAATAAAACAAGAAACCAGGCTGACAGTTGGTTCCCTCCATGTTGCTAAAACAAGACTCTGAGCTATTGCAGTGCCACAGCAGTTCATCAACACCTTTACGCTTGGCTGTTATGACACTTGATGTTGGCCAGCTTTGTTCTCACTTTGGGCCCAGGATCCACAGTAAATGGCGCCATTTGGCTCTTCACTTGCACTTGAGTCAAGGCCAGGCAGACCTTACGCCCTCTACACGAGCAACATTTCGAGCTTTATCCGTGTTGATGCAATAAAACTGGACAAACTAAAGATAAAAGTTTGTGTGTCTGTATTAAAATTCAGGTTAAAAAGTTAAACTGTCAGTGCAAATTTCTGTGAAGAAGAAGCGCAGTTTATTGGTGGCCAACTCATGACTTAATAATGATCAGTTTTCTGGGAATCAGCTGTTCATTGGATCATTTCATATCTTATTTCATTTTCTGTCGGTGAAACAAAGTGATCACCAAGTAAATAAAGCCTCAAAACTTTCCCATTCCCAACTTCCATTTTTCAGAAATTAGCCCGTTTAATACCCCTGCAGCAACAAGTTCTCACATTTACAGAAATGGCCCACACAGTTGCAGCTCGTTTATGGTGCATTCCATCCGCGCTTATAACAAAAACCTCAATGAACAACTTTCATTATCCCGGCCAACCAAGAACAAGGTTTTCCTCCCGCTTGCCTTTAAAAAGCCTTTGTTAGCAATCCTCGGTAGGGTTTGGTAAACATCTTTATGACCCACTAGGTATGTGAGAGCATGTGCCACTCGCCTCAGTGCTAATTAGCTTGGCTACATCTGAGAGCACTCAGGAGCTACTGGCTGAAAAGGAGATTTCTCAGAAAGTCAAGCACCCTTGAGGAAGTCCTGGCTCTTTTCTTCTCAAATTTGGGGCCCGAAGATTAAAACTGAGAAGAATCCAAACATCTGCATGAAAAAGCATAATTCTTTCAACTAAAAGCATCCATCATGATAGTACACGCTCGGCGTATTACACCTTAAGTGCCTCATTTAACATTCAAAATGGGGGGGAAAAAATCCACAAATGTGCACCATCAACAGGATGCCTGTTCAAGTCCCGGATCCGAGCATAAATACAAAGCCCTGAATGTTTGGTACTTTCATTTATGACTTGGAAATGACAAATGAGGCAAGTGCCAGGTCAGTTCCCACACTCAGAGCGCCGTCTTGAACCCTCAGCAGCTGAAGGACTTCCAGAGTCTTCAATTCTTACAGGAATAATATTTTTTGACTGATCAAAGTGCAGAAAACCTCCATGCTGGAGCTCTGGGTATGCAGGTTAAGAGCTTCTGTACAAAGCCTTTGTTTCTCTTATAAGATAAGTTTTGGAATATTTTACTGTTTACAATAAATTATGGTGCTTTGAACTTTAAAGGAACATTATTGTTTGGACAAGCAGAGTTTTATTGTCTTAAGTTCTGGCAGTGTAGGTCTAGGTTAGCATAACACTGGGCTCACCACCGTCACTGTCGAGACCGTGGACGTGTGTGCTTTATTTAAACTCTGTACATGAATTTTAATTTTGTAAGACTTTTCAATAACCCAAGCTTTGCTGCTGCTAAAACTACAAACAAAAGGTGACTGGTAAGAATCCAGCACATAGGTAAGTCGGCAAGGCAGGCAAAAAGAAGCAGCTCCGTCATGCAAAAGACTGGTCTAATCAATTATTACCTTTATACGTCTTAGTTTCCACAATTATTCCTACCTTCAAATAACTACTTCTCCTGCATTGGGTTAAGATTAGACTGTTTACAGGGGATTGGGAGCTTGTATTTCTTTGGGGCTCATTAAATTAAATCTTCCAGTAGAACTTACTGAAATCTTAAGTGCACTTTATCCATGACGTCCGTGGTGAGGACAATGTTATGCAAATCTACAGTACCATCATGGGCTATCGCTAACACTGGGGAATCAAAGGCCAGTTCTATGTGCATTTGGAGGAAACGTTCACATCCACAGGAGCTCACATGGAATAATTATGCACTTTTGCACTTTTAAACTGACTTTGATTAATTTAGACTAGGGATGTCCTGATCAAGTTAAAAAAAGTAACCTTTTTTTAAGATAATGCACACTTTAAGTTATATAGATTAGCTGTATTACCTGTTTAATACTGTAGTAATCAGAGGAAATGGGCCACTGGACTAAGGGCAGGTTCATGATGGCAAGCAGAGAGCATTATGGGGGTTTAGCTATTAAAGGGCCACCATGACAAGGATTTCTGTGATGCTTAATGACCTCCGACCAGAGCTCATGTATTTAAGACGAGCCAGGATCAAACAGGACAACTCATATCCCTATGGATAGAACAGAGTTGCTGATGTGGCCTGTTTGTGTTACCAATTACTCCATTATTGGTAGATAACGCTGTGGTCACCAAGAAAATTGTTTAAAGTTTGCATCCCGTTCTCGGACATCAACAAAGGATCGGTCTTAGGTTAAAAAGTGCTTTTATTAACCGCGATCCAGATCTTTGAGATTGGATCAGGACATCTCTCATTTTGATTAAATATCTCCTGTTATCAGGTCGGAAAAACGTCACAAATGAAAATGTAGTTCTATTCTACACCAGAATCACATACGAAGAAATGTGGGGGAGTCTTAGAAACAAGAAATAAACCAACATTTACAGAAAAATATACAGAATTCAGTGTATTCAGAGAGGTCTTTAGAGATAAATCTGCATTGCCATTTACAGTTTATGCAGCTGTAGGAGGCAAAAAGAGAAGCTTTGTAATAGATTTAGCTACTGGCTACACTCCATCTGCAGTCCGTGAGCATGTAAACATGACCTCATGACCTCAGCATTTGTAAAATCCTAGCTGTGGCCCTGTCTGTAACTGTACCCTCTAAAACCATATCATAATGAGACCCAAGGCTATAAAGAAAAAGAGAAAAAAATAAATTTCCTTTAAGAGCAAACAGATTGGTCCCACAAAAACTGTTTCTTCGACATTTGCCACAACATTGCTTGATTCCACCAAGCATGTCCGAAGCCATTCCCTCACATCTTTGCTCCTCATGTTTGGCTCCACTTTAAAGAAAAACTCAGTCAAGGACACCAAAATATTATAGGTATGTCCTCATTATAGAGGCATATTAAGAAAATTAGGTCCCTACATGCCTGCCTGCTGTGCATTTAAAAAAACAAAATTCCAAGGTGAGTCACTGGTACATTGTATGTGGCTTTGGAATAAAGAGGACGTAAAAGTGGATCAGTGAACGTCTGCAGCATAATTGAAAATAACACCAAAAAGCAGATGCAGCTCTCAGTTATGGATGGAGAATGTTTAGACATATTTAATCTTTTTGGGGGGTAAAATAGGAATAAATACTGTGTACAAGGCTTCAAGCCACCTTTAGAGAGCTGAAGACCCCCTTAATTTACCCCAGAGAGACCTTATGGCACTGATGATTTTGAACCGAGTCCTGAAAATATTTCCTTTTCTTCTTCTTCTTCTTCTTCTTTCCACCTCCCTCTCCTCCTCCTCCTCCTCTTCCTTGTTGCTCCACAAGAGCTTAATCCTTCTAACCAGCACCATATGTCCTGGAAGGCTGCTGGAAAACTCTGGAATCTACTTTTGCCTCTTTAACAATAGCATCTACATAAAAAAAACAAAAAACGCTGAGCTGTGTCAAGTGGGCACTAGCTCCTACATGCATTGTAAAAGAAGCAAAAGTTGGTTAACTGGTGACCTCAGAATCCTTACCTCCAACCCACTTTTGCACATCTAAAAGTGCCGATCACAGATTATCCCCACAGCACAAAGTAGTCATCTTGTTGCTTTTGCACATGTAATTCATATTGATTTCGATGGTGTGTTTCTGGATGGAGAGTGCACACAAACCCGTCACTCTAGCCCATTAGCCGATCTTTGCCGATTTTCTCTGAGGAGCAGCAAACAATCTTGTGTTGAACTGAAATCAGAGGCTGCGAGATGGTAACTGCAGCCTTCTTTTTACATCTGCTGGGACATGCTCATCTCCCGCAGCCTTACAGGAGGGGGGTTGATTTCCAGATGATGACATTACTCCTTGTTAAAAGTACATTAATGTCATGCTGTGTATACTCATGAAGGAGTGCGCCTTATTTAAAGAATTACAGCGAGCGGGGCTTAGTTTTGTGTTCAAAGCGCCGTGTGAAGGCTCTGAGCTGAATGGGATTCACCATTCATCTTTTGCAGAAACACTCCAGCTGCTGTCATGAGCAATAAAAGGAGAACACCTGGAAGCATCTATTGAGGATTTTACATTCATGACGCAGTGAATTTTAAAACAAAAGCAGCAGAAAAAAAATCTAATTAAACCCAACAAAAGCAGTAAGAAGGAGTCAGATTTACTGATGGGAGCCTGTTAAGTGATCTAGAAATGATTAAGTTCAGCTTTTAAACTCCTTGGTGTCCTTTTCACTGCTTCAGTTTCAGTTACTTCCTCTGTCCATTTCTTCCCAGACCCACCAAATTTTTCCACACCACAAAAGGTCAGAGGAGATGGAACCGGGAGATGAAAGCGTTTGATAGCACCCTCGTCCGTCAGCCTCACTCTGCTTCACTCCCCTGCACTTGCGAAACCTGACATCACCGAGTGCTTTCGTGTCACGTTTTCCTTTTCCTCGCCCGCCCTGGAATTCGGTTCGACCTATTCGGTGCAGCTTTTTTTTTTTTTTTTACGAGGAAACTTTAATCAAGTGCTTTATTTGCGGAACATCACAAGCGGTATCCTGTTGCTGTTAACTGGAGCAGCTTGTCCCGGCTGTGTGAGTGGGGCTTGCGGGAGATAAAAACACATTTTTGCAGGTTATCGTAAAATGTGTCGTTAATTTTCACTATGGTTTATAGAAATCATAGTGAACGTTAACGAAACACGAATATCTCATCGCTTATTATGTGTATTATGCATAGCACCAGTTTAGCGCAATTAAACCAGATATTTATGGTATTAAGTAATGATATAATAAATATTGACATTTTGGTAATTCCCGGAAGAACAACCCTGCACATAACTGCCCTTTACAATTTGGTAACTAAAACTAATTCAACACATGCTTTGGAGGTGTTGGCTGGTGGATTTTGTTACTTTTGGACCAGGAGTGCACGACGATATTGGCTCACCATTGGTATTGGCTGATAAAGGCTTTAAAATTAAATACTGGCATCAGACCTCCATGAACCTGCGTGCAGATAACACCTATGAGGTTAAAAGTTTGCTTGAAAATGTTATGTGAAAGTAAATATGGCTACAGCGCTTTTCAATGTAATGTGTACATTGAAAAGCGCTGTATTTTCAGCAGGCCAAAATCATAATACAATATGTTAGTTACACTTCAAAACATCTGCAACTAAGTGGAAAATAACACATGCATAGATCATCTATTAGCTATAATGAATTGGAAAAGATTGGAAAATTGGATATTGGCAAAAATCCAATCCATGCAACTGGTCATTTTTCAATTTTGAGTCTCGACAATAAAGCAAATAAGTATATTTTTCACACTGTTGAACTATTTCTAAGCTAGTTGCCCTCCATAGTCAGTATGTCAATAAATGGTCAATGGTCTGCACATATATAGCACCTTTTTACTTAGTGGTACTCAAGGTGCTTTACAGTGTGTTTCACCCATTTACACACCAATGGTGACAGAGCTGTCATGTGAGGCGCTAACCTGCCATTGGGAGCAACTTGGGGTTCGGTGTCTTGCCCAAGGACACTTCGGCATGCGGGGGTGCTGGGGATCGAACCGCCAACCTTGCCATCAGCGGACAACCCGCTCTACCACCTGAGCCACAGCCGCCCATAATAATTCAGTGACGCTACATTTAAAAAAAAATTGCTGGGTTGTTTCTGAAAGCGCATCGTTGGGTTGTTCATGTTGGGTAAAATGAGTTTTCAAGGGTCTGATTTGCAGCTGGGGGTTCATTCACTTTCCAGCTAATCCATTGCCAAACCTTGTAGATCCTTCTCTTGAGATCAGAGGTTTGCACAAGTCACAATGGGAGGATTTTATAGTGGTTAAATAAGAATACTGTACCTGCAATAATAGAATCATCTTAAACTAATTTAACTGTAAAAGTACTAATCTGGGATCATGCTGGTGGTAACTCTCACAATTAGCATAATGTTAGCTGAACAATGCGTTGAGTCTCTCCCATTAAAAAAAATGTGGCATATTATTGTTTTTATGGTTTATGCTTCACAAGATTATTTCTAGAATCTTTGTGGAATCATCTCACCATCAGATGGTTCCATTGATTGCTGGTTACACTCTGGCTGCATTTTCCGTAGAGTCCAGTCAGTTAAAGTCAGTTTTATTAATGCAACATCACTCAAAGTCACACATTATCGATGGGATACATTGATGTCCCATTTATTGATATCCCAGAATATCTCATTTATTATGATTATTATTAGCAGCAGTAGCTTTAGTATTAACCATAAAAGCAGGAAGGCAATGACTCACTACATTGGGTCAAATGAGCAAACTGTCCCAGAGCAACCCAGCAGTGGGGTTAAGATTAGGTTATGTTTTTTTATAGAACAGCAGTTTTTAAGGGTACATTGCAAACTTAGCATCCAAGTTCAACCACATATCAAGATGAAAATGTGCTTTGAAAAGGTAACGTTAATGCTCACCATGGGTCCGGTCTCTCCAGGCTGCCCTGGATCGCCCTGGAAGAAGCATAAAAACAGCCAGTTAATGAAAGAGCTCTGAAAAGTTGAGAATAATATTACCAAAAAAGAGAAAAAACAGCAATCCAGGTAAAACAAGCCAAATTTTCAGATTAAAAATACTGTATTTTCCACGTTACATTTGAACTCCCCCTTTTTGAACAGCCACTATGTGGTGTATTGCAGCCAAGTTGCTAAGAGGAGCCCAGAACTGCTCTGTTCAAGTTATCATGCTGTGCCACCTGTAACCTCAGCTGTCTCCAGCCAACAACCTTATTCTAGCCTCAGCTTTTAGTTCAGGAATGACTCTTGGATGCTCCTGCAGCTCTCGGTGCAGCAACGAGACTCCCGCTATGTCCGGATTCCAGAACATTATTCCATTTCTACCTCTTTGTGACATTTACGGGGCACTTTTCCTCACCGTCCTTCTTGAGTGATTGAAGCCAGAGGAGGAAATGAAGCTGCTCTTCTCGGGAAAAAAAACAACTGTTGCAACTGGAAGAGCGAAAAACTTGGAAAGAACCAGATAAACAACACTTATTGTTTTATTTAATTTGATTTTTTGCACTCCCTGTCGTGATCTCCGCCAAGACAATAAAGATCAGCTGGAGCCATCAGAAGGTTTTATTGCTGAACATAACTGACAGGCCGTTTTCTGTTTCTTCTTTCTCTCGCAGGCAGCTCACATAAATTAGGCCAGTGACGGGCTTAAAGACATGGAAAATGTTACGTTATAATGAAAAACAACCAAGCAAATCTATACAGTAAAACATTCCCCTGGGAGAGCACTCATGTTGTCGGGAAATTAACTGCGACGGAGCTCGTGCAGTCTTCATTAGGAGGGTTTTCATTGGAATAAGCCCTCGCAGCGACAAGGCAGAATCCGCTGAAGTAGCTTCATCAAACTTCCTGCAGATGTGGAAGTAAAATCAATACTCACTGGTAGGCCGGGAACACCTCTGGGTCCGTCCTTGCCAGTGTCCCCTGGAGGCCCTCTGGGTCCAGGAGGGCCCGGTGGCCCCGGTGGCCCGGGTGGTCCTGCCTGCCCCTGATCTCCCTGTGTGGCAAAAACATCAGCATCATTATGGTGTGATATTGTTGGATCCAGTGAGACCAGAGACTCTACAGTTAAATGATAATGAAGAGAGGAGCAGTGAGATGGACCTCGTGGGTGGCTATGGGCCGCCTCCATTCATAACATGGAAGAGAGGTTTGCATTTTGGAGCTAGCATACAACAAGGAAGAGTAATGACATGATTTATAGATGCAATATTAATTCCTACAATGCATGCAAACCTAAATGAGTTGACTGTGCATTTAAAAAAATCTGTCTGTGAAGAGTTACAATAATCAGGAGGGGAAAAAATACTGAAAATGTGTGGTCCGGTATTATACTGGATTAGCAGAAATTCTAAGAAAATATTCAGCAATCTAAATTGTAGGGAAAGTTCTTTGAGGAGTGCCAGGACAGTAATTCTTTTTACCTTAATAAAACCTTGCTTTTTTAACAACAACATAAAAAAGGAATTTCCATATTACTCTTTAACAGTAACAGGGCGTCTAAGAGTGCTTGTGACAGGTCTGTCTGAAGGCTTGCATGCAAACTGGCCAGAGGGATGTGATTGGCTGAGCCTTGGCACGGTGGACAGACAGACAGACAGACGAGAGAGAGAGAGAGAGAGAGAAAGAGGACACAACCCACTACCTTAATGAGCCGTCGCTTTATGAGCTGCTGGTCAGCGGAAAGAAAGCCATGATTGATCTTAGGGAAGACCATCTGAGCAGGTGTGTGAGGTCAAGAGGTCGAAGGTCAGAGGTGAGAGAAGGTTGAAGGAGGATGAAGTCCCAGAAGAAGAAGGAGGAGGAGGGAGGAAGAAAGAAGCAAATGCAGAAAGATTTTGTTAGAAAAGACCTGTGTTCATGAACCCGGCCGCAGCACCTTCACAGATGAGAAATCCACACTTTTCCGGCGCTTTTTTTCTCGGAAGTTATTTCACTGGAGCCCATAATTACCACCTCTGGGGTTGCCATCCAGCCACAATCCCCCTGGAAAAGTGGGAATTTCTCCTCCTCTGTGAAAGTGCTGCCATCATCATCATCGTGCCCGCTGCTGAGTCCGACCCTGAGAGCTGCACACACTGAAACCAACGTTCATTGCACACCGCCGGTGTCCATTGGTATTAAGTGGCTGAGACAATCCTGAAGGCCGAATTGGTGGATTTGTGGTGAACCATGAGCATGAGCTTTACAAAAACATTTTGCCACTTCGGTTCATCGTTTTCCCTGCAGTGCACCTCCCATTCATTTTTGCACCAATGGACACGAGCCAGGCCAGTTCTCCTCCGTCTTGTTCCAGTCAGCTACATATTACTCGCTTGTAAAAGGCCACCTCTGCTTGCAGTGGGAGACCTGGCTTGCAGAACGGAACACAAATCTCCTGAGGAGAGGATAACGATTGACTTGATTAATTCGACGGAGGTTTTTCCTGCGCTCGCTCTATCATCAGCGCTTTGGAGAGGAGTGGCCCAGTGGTGATTCATGTACTTCCAGTGTGTGTGTGCTGCACGGGGGTTGGACCGAGCGGCCGGGCAGCGCCACCAACAAACCTTGACAGTCAGGATCTGATTGCTGTGCAAAGCAGCCAGCGTAGGGAGACCAGGCAATCCCTAAAGGGACAAACAGCAGAACATGGCACAACACACGCATGACACTCAAACACTGGGTAGAACAACAACAGTTAAAGGAGGAAGAAGATAAGCATCCTACTTCTGACTGTTCTTACAAATGTACAAGACAAGCTGTATACACCGATCAGCCACAACATTAAAACCACTGACAGGTGAAGTGAATTACATTGATCACATTGGTACTATGTGGTGTTCTGCTGGAAAACCTCGGATTTTAACCTCCAAACTTCCTACACTCCATTCTGATCAAGCATCAACAGGATGCAGTGGAACAAGTTTGATTGAAAGAGGCCCCACTGCACAAGCCAGAGTACCCAAAGGATCCAGTGCCAAGGTCCTGGTTCCAGACCCCATAGGACACCCTGAGAGGTCCTCTTGTCCATGCCCAATGGTTCAGAGCACTTTTGACCTAATAAAGGGGGACCAACACAATATTAGGCAGGTGGTCATAATGTTATGCCTGATCGGTGTATTTGAAATACTGCGATGTGCATGAGCTTCTGTGGACCAGATGTTTCAATCCTAACCTATTTTAAACATCCAACTTCCCTCAGTGAAACCGTGTGTACACCGACCATCCTGTGTAGACTCCAGTGTCACAGCTAAGTAGGCATTTCCTCTTGTTTTCTTCCAGTTTTCCCTGACAGACATTTGTTCAGATCATTATCATGCAACGACATGCTGGTAAACCGAGGAGTGCCATTGTCCGCTGTTTTTTTTTTTGTTTTACGGGGAACATCAAGGGATTGAGATGTTTGATGGAAATTCAATCAAACGGTTTCCAATTTCGCTTGTCAACAAACTCCGTGACAAATGTGATTCAATCATGAGAAGTGAATGAAAAGAAGAAAGCAGCGGGTCTTCTCCTTGTTAAAGGGAAAACAATGGTTTACAGCTGCATGGTAGCTTTAATCTACATCCAGAAACAGTGACATGTCATCTGCGAAACACGGTTCTAGAATGCCGTCGTCAAATACATGCACCGCTTTGAAGTTCATCATTTCGGGGATGACTGTTCGTACATTTTTATTTGAATGCAGTTTCTGACATGCTTATGAGCAAAAAAGGCAGATGTCCACTGAAAAATGACCTGAAACCCAGCCAAAACCGCAAAGCTAACTCGGTCGGCCATGTTTGTGGTCTTGAGCTGGAAAAGCATCAGCGAAATGTTAAGTAATGAATTTAAACGCTTTGCTGTTCTGCTCCTCACCACCACCAGCCTCCTTGTTTCTCCTCATGAACTACATTCATTTTCGGGGTTACAGGTTTTAAAAAAAAAAACTGTTGACTTGCACACTCGCCGTGTCATGTTTCCTCGCCGTCTGAAAGCTGATCCTGGATGCTATCGGAGATCAGGATAACGTAAGCAGCTCCGCTTTATTGGATTTGTGGACGTTAAGCAGCACCAGCCGGCGCCACCAAAACTAGTGTTTTCTTCCAAACACATCAGTTCCTCCTTGTCCTAAAAAGCTTTTGCTTCTCAAACTGGAAACATGAAAATACGAACAAGTGCATAAGCTAAGAACGAAAAATAATTTGGCTTCACATTTATTGTTAATATTGTGCTTCGAATTCTTAAAAATATCTGTATACTGAGTAGTTGGTTACTGATGAGCTGCTGAGGATGCGGGCTGTTTCCCTTGCATCTTAAAAACACGACCTAATACTTGCAAAAGTGAACATTTTATATATTCTACACTCATTGCATGTCAAGGCAGATATTTCAAGCCTTTTTTTGTTTTAATTTAGATGATTTTGGCCTCATAGCTCATGAAAACCAGAAACCTTGCATCTCAAAAATTAGAATGTTTTGACTTTCAAAGGCTATAAGCCATAATCATCAAACTTTATTTACTTTTGTAAATCACTTTACATGTAATGAATACAGAATATGTGAAAATACCCTTAGTGAATTAAATTACAAGGAAAAAATCAAGATAATAGAAGCGTTTTAGGCCGTCATCGAGCACAAATTTAAAATCAATATTGCAATATTTTAATTTTAAGAAGGAATTAGCTGAACAACATCCAGCTGGAGTCAATATTTTTGAATAATTCTCGAGGGAAAGTCGTCATTTCACATAAAAATGCAAAGCATGCCTTTATTTTGAGGAATTATGCAAATATTGCTTCTAAAATATACCAGATTTCAACTTGTAAATCTTTAGGCGGGGTCACGTGTTGTGCGACTATTAAAAGCTTAAATAGTTTAGAAATAGGAACTGAAGACAGACTGGGTTTATGGATGTAAATGCTTTTATAGTAAACGTGTTGGCTGCATGCTGATCTTTACGCTCCACCACGAATAAGTAACGTGAAGTATTCCTTCAAGGCATGCCGCACTAGCGTAAACATCAGCCTATAAGAGATCAATCTTCATCTATATTCGGGCAAGATAAAATCTGGCCTCTCCAAACACGGCTTCGGTGCCATCCCTCTGGTTTTCCAGAGATAATTCAAAAAGCATGGCTCATTAAGAATGTGGCTTTCAAGGCAGCCTTATTTAATTCAGGCCTGCAGCAGAGCAGAGCAGTGGATCCTCTTACAGCGCAGACAATGGCCGCGCTGTGTGCGACTCAGCACAAGCATTTCTCCAGTTATTTACAACCTCAGACATCTTGAGGACAAAGAAGGAAAACAAGCTCTGGATTATGATTTTAAAAGAGTCCAGGCGAACGGACTCTTTTTGTTTTGTTTTGTTTCTGCTCCCATTTTTTTCTGGAGGAGAAGCTGGTCGACAGCACGCCGACAACCTCGCTGACCAACGCGCGTTTGAAATCTGGGAAAAAAAATAAACGATTATCTGCCCCAGAAAAACAGCAGTTTGTTTTTTTTTTTCTCCACAGTGGAGCTCGAGAGAGTTGGTTCCTCGTCCTGCTCATGTCCATGTGTGAGAACGATAATGACATGGCGGTTGACAGAGGATCCTAACCGTCCACAGATTGCTCTGTTTTGATTTTTCTCCTCCAAAGCGGATGTCGGTTATTTGGGGAGGAGCTGCATTGCTCTGTATGTGCCTGCAGCGAGATGACTGCATCTGTAGTAAACAAAACAAAACAAATACAAAAAAGGCCCGTTATGAGGACGAACCATCTCGACCAGCTATGGGCTGTGGTGCTTTTCTGCACACACATGGCTTCAATACACTTAAGTGTGGTGTGATTATACATTCATCTGAAGGCTCGATCTGATCATTTATCTTGAGTAAAATTCACTTTAAGGCTTTTCACACACAAATAGTAATAATTCAGGACTGAAATCCTGGAAATTACATAATTGTGGCCTCTTTATTTTGGACTGCAAACTGGTCAGATCCCAAACACCGGACAAACAAGGGCTGAAGGGCAAAATCTCTGGAATCTTCCCTCCAGGAATCCTCCTCCCTGTGCTTGACAGCTGCAGCATCCCTCAGACAGACCACACACACCTTTTCCTCAGCGATGATTCCCGTTAATTGCAGCCGACAAGTGGAACTCCGGTGGTGGCCGTGCGTTTGCTAGTCAAAACTGGCCAATTTATTATTTGCTGCTTGGTTAACCTTTGGTGTTTTGGATGCGACCTTTGACCTTTAGAGGCTGACAAATGGCCGAGCCTGACATGTGGGGAACAGACTGAGGAAGTGGATGTTTTGTGAGGGAATGTGGTGATTTTTACACCGTCTTTGACCACAGAAGCCAAACTGAGCCCTTGACATTAACCATATAGATATATATATGCATATATGCACATGCAAAAACAAAAGTCTGTGTTTTGAGTTATTCCAAATTTAAATCCGTTTAGATTTGATGGATTTGATTTGCTGTGCACGCAGGACATGCTCTGCTGTTTATATGTGCTTCATATGGGTTTAATCAACTCCCTGCACACAGTCAATACTGGGCATGAAACGAGCTTCACTTCCAGACAGACTGACAGAGTCAAGGTCAGGCAGCTCTTGTCCTGTTGTGCCTTCATTTATTAAGGAAGTCTTTCTAATACTGTTCCGCTACATTTACCTACTAATCGAATGTGCAGAGTCAATATGCTGTTCTGGGGGAAGATAATATAATTTAGTGGTGACCTCGCCTGCTTCCCTGCCCCTGCAGTCCTTCATATGTGACGCTCTGTTCATTTGTACCTGTTACGGGACAATTTGGCTGTAATTGGAACTTAATGAAGTGCCATCCTGACGTGGACGTTTTGTTTATTTACTCTCTGAGACAAATAGGACCTGGTTAGTTCCTGTTAAAGCTCCATCAGTATAATTCATTTAACTGATAGATGACTCCGTTTCCGAGGTGGAAAGGGAACAAATTATGAGCAAGAAATTCTATCCAAATGGGGAAGGTTGTTCCAGCAGCAGAGGTATTTCCTTTCACGCTGTTGCACCGTGCAGTTCTTGCAACTACAGCGATTATTCAACGCTTTGTGTCGCATAAAAAGTTAACTGAGGGGCTGAAAAGGTGTTTGTCAGAGATCTACAATCTCTCGCTTGTAATTTATAGGATTTTTACTTTATATGTATATGTGTGTATACATGTTTTTTTCTTTGAAAAAATCCACAAATATCAGTAAAATAATGATATTTTTGCTCATTTAAAAACCTAGGACATATTGTCATTTGACAGTCAAATGTTATAAAAGAAGGAATAACTGTTTATAAAAATACAGGTTTTTGATGTGTTCCTTTTTTTTTTTAAAGTTAGCATATAAATGATTAAATTGATTTTTTTTTCTGTGATTTTATTACTATTTATATATTTAACAACAGTTAAAATGAATGTTTAATATACATAATATATATTTAATAACATCTGGAAAACTATAATTTTAAAACTATTTTTATGTTATTTTCTTTTTATATTTTTTATTTTTTTTATTCTATTTAAATACAGTAAAAAATTTAATTTTATAGTCGAATGAATTTTTTTTATAGAAATGAATTCCTGACAGCTTTTTTGAGTTTTGGCTTTTTTTAAGTCAACATGTAAAAATAATAAATTCATATTTGAGATTTTTTTTCTGTGATTTTAGTGGTTATCTGTAATTCAGCAAAGTGCACTAAAAATCCAGATAACAACAGATCATTTTTCAGTCATTATGAATAATTAACAGATTTTTTCCCTGTTATTTTACTCATTACACGTTCTAGAACGATGAATTGTAAAAGGATAATTTGTAAAAACTCTGATTTTTTTCAATATTATTTACAGTTTTGGACTTGTCTTTAGGACCAACATGTAAATTAATTTTTTTTTGGTGATTTTAGTAGTTTTTATCTGTCATTTAACCAAACAAGGAAAATTATTTACCATTTTTAAGTCATTATTATACATTTTCTTTTTTCATATAATGCAAAATGTATGTTAAATAATATTTTTGCTCATTTAAATACTGTAAAAAAAAAACTAGTTTATCTTTCAGTCAAATGTGAGCATTGCTTTGGAGTTATGCTTCAGATATTTGCACTTTAAAGTCTCATAGCAGAAGGTGTTTGTCAGCGAACTACAACTTCCAGCTTGTAATTTACTGTGTAACATTAGACTCAAAGGTTACTAATCAAATTCCATGGAAAAAGGCCATCTGTGTTGACTTTCAAAATAAAAGAAAACCTGACGTGCACAACTCGAGCTGACAAAATGAATGGTCAAGCTGCTAAAAAAACGTGGGTGGGCACCGGCCCTCAACCCGGCTCAGATCCTCTCGGGAGATCAGCACAAACCGAGAACCTCGTCTGCAAACCTCGACGAGTTCTCTGGCCTCAGCCTCTCAAAGTGACTCCACACAACCCGGCCTTGATGAGCAGCAGCAGGAAGTGAAAGTGTGTGTATGCACGCGCACGGGTGACCCCTCCCGGTTAATGCGATCTACTTTAAACAAACCTGCGCCGTCTGCTTTTCAAAGAGGGCTCATTTTTTAACCATTATTCGAGGGAAAAGCGAGAGCTAGCTGCTGAGCGGGGATCGAGTAATTCATTTCGGAGTCTGCCGAGCGTGGAAAAGCACTCACATTATCATCACTTAGAAGCTGCACTTTTATATAAATGTCAAACTGCAGAGCTGGGAATGATTAAAGTTCTGAATATGTCACGTCGAGGTGAATTACGTGTAATTACGGAGACAGAGCTAGTTGCCTTTTGATTATTGCTGAGACTTAGCAGAGCTTCTCGGCTTCATATTCGGGGCTTTCGCATCTTGAAAAAGTACACCGAAGTATCTTGCACATTCGCTGCCCGCTTCTCGATGTAGAAATAAGCAGTGCCGCGTTGCTTGTTGTGTTTGGCTGCATTCGGGACGAACACTATCCCAGGAATTTCATGCATCTCAAACCTTTTTCGCCCGCAATTCTGCTGGGGGGGAAGACACACACAGTCACATTCATCTGCTAATCACAAGAAGTCAAACCGCATACCCGTGGTCCCTGGTCGCCTTGATCCCCCTGCAGAAGGCAAAAAGAAAGAAGGAAGAAATGTGAGGGTCAAACACACACAAGCACTAATAATAAGACTCACACCCAAATCACTGAGGCCTAATTCAGAACACATTGATAAAGAGAAACAACACAGGAACCCTCAGCTATTTATCCACTGCGGCTGAGAGTGAAATCACTTATGATAACATGGACTGACATGAGTTGGGTATGAAAGAGAGAAAAAAGACTAGCGGTGTGAGGTTTGGTGGGTTTGGTGAGGGGACTGCCAGGCCGGATTTTCTGCCCCAGAGATGTTTGGCTCTCTGCCTCGTGTTGGGGGTAGATCTTGGCGGACGGAGCTCGATCCTGACGGAGAAAACATTTGGTTTCCAATCGACCTGCGCGGTGAACACTGTGGGTTTATCACATTAGTGTGAACCCGGAGAAAGGGTGCACTTTTTTGTTTGACACAAGTGAAGGAAGACCGAATGTTAGACGTCTAGAATCGGACAACTGAGCCTCCTCAGACTGGCTCATCTCAGACTCATTCCAATGTGACGCCTGAGCAGTTTCAAACAAAACAGATTTTGGAATTTTTCTCATTTTTCATCCAGCAGCTGTTTCCAAAAACCCCAATTTTGATGGGAAAACAGTTGCGAATGGCCACACTGATGCTCGCTTTATTCCTCCTGGGTGGGAAGAATGCACACAGTTGTTTTTCATTTCAATAAAAACTACAGAAGAAGCGGTTCACATGTAAACACGCATGTAATCAGCGGTTATCATAACGGAGGTTCACCGTCTCATAAATCTGCCGTTCAGTCACAGTTGTTCTGTTTTCAGGGGCGCAATGGAAGAAAAATTCAGCAGCGACAACAAAGTAAAAGATGCTTTTTCCCGTGACTTTCCTACATATTATATGTGATTTAACAAGACAGGAAACATCTGTAAAGTAACTATAAAAAAATATTTACCATTTTTCTTATAAAACAATCTTTAAAAATGTTGTAATTTAATTTAATACAGTAAAAAATAGAGAAAAAATCATAAAATTGAGTTTCAGCTTGGGTTATGGTTTTATTTTTTAAATCTATAAAACAACAGTTAAAAAAAACTTTTCATTGTTCAGTGCTTTTACGGATATGTTTAATTAACACCTTTTTCCTGTGATTTTACTAGTCAGCTTTGTAAAACAATGAATTAACATTTGTAAAATGGCAAAAGTATTTTTTACATTATTTACTGTTGTTGTTTTTTGTTGATGTTTTTTAGGGGTCAGTAAATGAACTTTTTTTCTGTGATTTCAATAGTAATTTAACAAAATAGGGAAAATTTGTAAAGTAAAAGTTAAAGAAAATTATTTACCGTTTAAGATGTGGACTTTATTTTTGAGTTTGGGCCTTTTTGTTTGTTTTTTTAAAGTAATCATGTAAACTAATAAATTAATAATTTGTCTGTGATTCTAGTAGTAATATGTTACTTAACAAAACACAGAAAATATTTTTTTAAAAAACATAAAAATACTTTGAAAAAAATACATAAAAATGTTCATTTTTCAGTCCTTAATTCTGTTTTTTTAGGGATATGATGAATTAACATCTTCTTTTTTCTTGTGATTTAACTCGTTAGCTTTGTAAAACAATGAATTATCATTTGTAAAATGAAAATATTTTTACATTATTTACTGCTTTTTTAAAAATTAAGTAAATCAAAAAAAAATTCAGGGATTTTAATACTAATTTTAAAAAAAAAACAGGGACAATTTGTGAAATAACAGTTAAATAAAATTATTTACCATATAGGTTTTGGACATTATTTTTGAGTTGTAGGTTATTTTGTTGTTGTTGTTTCTTTTTAAGCAAAATTAATAAATTAATACTTGTGTCTGTGATTTCAGTAGTTATCTGTAATTTAACAAAACACAGAAATAAAAAAATTAAAAATCTGTAAAAAAAATACTTTAAAATATTTTTCAGTCTTTAATTCTTTGTTCATGGTTATGATTCATTAACAAGTGTGTCCTGTGGTTTTTTAATCATTATTTACAGTTTGATCTCTTTTTAGGGTTAAGTTGTAAATCAGCATCATTTTTCTGTGATTTTACTAATTAATAACATGGAAAACTTGTAAAATAAAGTCTATTTAGAACTTTTTAAATGCAAGCTAAGGTTTGTTTTACATTAGACAGACAAACACAAACTAAAATCATCCCACATCACGAGAACCTCGACACAGATTTTCATGTTTCTCTGACTTTATCTCTACTTTGCTCTCTCTGATGCTTTTCCATTTCATTTCTTGTCCTTTCCAGCACAATAATCCTCCAGTTATCACCCACGTTGCTGCTCATTTCAAACAAAACACTCATAAATACTTAATTCATTCATAGCGGCCTGTAAAAGTCTTATCTTCCTCAGTGGAACTTTCGCACTTTAAAGCCTCCAGGCAGCAACCTGTTTCCATGCAAAGTGAATTCAGGGGCTTTATCAACTTTGTTATGATTCCACAGTCACACATTTTGGAGACAGCGGGTCTATTCTGCATGCTCTGCTGCTGTTTTATGGAGGAAAGCTCAGCGAGGCCTTTAAGGGCTTCAATTCAGCGCTCTGGCATTTGGTCTTTAACGTTCTGTGGATTTTTGAAGGCAGAAAAATTTGCTCCAAGGCTTAAAGTCGGGATGGCTTGGATGCAAATTAAAGCAGCGGATGCCAAATGATGCTATTCATGGACAAATGAACTGTGAGCGGAGCGAAGACAAACATTTTTATGGTCTTGACCTGCAAAAATGTAAAATATCTCTGTCATGGCTGTGCAATAAATCTGACCAGCAGTAAGCAGCTGTGGGTTGTTTGGTAGTTTGGTAGTTTTTACACTGTACAAAAATACACACACACAAACAATGGGTGGAATGCTGTCATACTCAAAACTGTAAAAAATAAACTGCTGTGAAAATAACAGCAAATGTAACTTTAATGCAGTAAGAAGGTTGGATTTTACAGTCACACACTGTAAAAGAACACATGCTAAAATACAGATTTTAGATGTGGAATTTAGACAGCTTTGTCCATGTTTTTGGTTAACAAATTAATACTTTATCTGTGACTTTACTAGATATTATCTGTAATAACAGATCAACAAAAAAGAGAAAATATGTAAAATAACAGTGAAAAAATAGTTAACCACTTTTCAGTCCTTAAAATATGGTTTCTTTCAAATAACAGCAAATATCTGTAAAATAACGATATTTTTAGATGATTTTAATGCAGTAAAATAGTTCAATTTCATAGTCAGACATTGTAAAATTACAGATTTGTGATGATTTTAATACATTTTTTGCCTTTTTTTCCAATCATCATGTAAATTAATACTATTTTTTCTGTAACTTCACCAGATATTCTTATTAATTTACTGTATAACAGCTTAAAAATTGTTCAGAAATTTTCAGGCCTTAACATGCATATATTTAAAATAATGCCATATAATCTGTAAAATAATATTTTCTCTTTTAGCTGATTTAAAAACAGTCACAAAAATGTGTAATCTTATGGTGAAATGTTGCAAAATAACAAATTACAGTTTCAAAAAACAACAGATTTTTGACATGGTCATGATTTACAGTTTTGGCCTGTTTATGTTTGCAGTTAACTTAAAAATTTACACTGTTTTTCTCAGATTTTTACTTGTTATTGTTAACAGGAAAAACCGGTTAATTGTAAAAAATAAAATAACAAAATTACTTTTACAGTGTATCTTCAGCTGGAACCAGTCGAACTGCTTCCCCCTTGTTTCAGTGTTTGTGCTCAGCTAAGTTTTAAACGCTCGCAACAAAAACCCATTCAAGCGCCAGCATTTCTCAAACTGTCAAACTGTATCTTAAGCAGCTGCACTGAATAGTCAGAACAACACGACAGCAGTAGAATATCAAAGTGTTTGATTACTCACCTTTTCCCCCTGTGGACCTGGAGGGCCCTGTGAAGAGAGGAAAAAGGGATTGTTCAAACATTTGCAACATAAAGGAGAAAGAAAAATGACAAACTGAGGTCCGTGTCAGTCCACTTGGAATGATTCTGGAGACAATCATGAGCTGTCTGGAAGTGGAACAAACTGTTAAAAACCAGGGTGACCAATCATGTGAGCAGAGAAACAAACACAGCTGCTAAACAAGGCGACACCATCGGAAGATTAACAAACCCACTTCTGATGGAGCTGACTTTGTGTACTTTCTGACATCTCTCTCAGCGTCTGATTAAAATCCCCTGTCACAGGCTGGGAAGCGGTACCTTATGCACTGCAGACAGCAGGGCTTGTACAAACACACAATTAAAACATAAAACAGGCCCAAATCAAGTCCATGTTTACTTAGAGGATCAAATCCAGCGATCTCTAACTAAGCATTGGCAAGCACTTGGTAAAAATGTGCCCTGAACAAGAGGAACACTGCTTTTCTTTTCTCTTGGTTTTCTTGCGAGGCAGCTTCGCATCCAGCATCTGTCAGTCAGCGGTTCCTGGGTGGCCTCAGGGAAAGATTCGACAATGAAGTGTGCATCTGTACGTGTTCAAAAATAGTATTTTTAATGTTAAAGTCAGAGCCAGGAACGCTGGGATTCCTCCTTATTCTGAGGCGGGACAGTTAGAATAAAAGTTAGCTTTGGAAACAACCACTCTTCGTTCAGTGTCAGTGACCTGAGCTCCGGCAGAAAGCAAACTGTGTCGATCTAATCTGCTAATCTAAAGTATGAGAACAGACCTGAACATTCACACTGTAAAAAATACAGTGTGAGAAAAAAAATGGGGACAGAAAAAACACACTAAAACTAAACATTGTTCAAAGACTGTGGGTAAAAATAATGGCTAATGTAAAATTAGGTTTTAAATCTAAATACGGTGAACCTGTAAGTTTATGGTCGCATGTTGTAAAGGAATGAAAGACTAAATGTAAATGTACTGATTTTTTTTAATGTGGACATTATTTACCATTTGGGTCTGTTTTTCCACTCTTTTTTCTGTCAATATGTAAATTATTATTATTATTATTATTGTTGTTGTTGTTGTTGTTGTTATTATTATTATTATTCATGATTTTAAAAGTTATCTGTAATTTAACAAATCAGGGAAAATCTACAAAATATATTTTTTTCCATTTTCAGTCTTTACCAAACCGATTTTTTGTTTTACAAACTGCAAATATCTGTAAAAAATAACTATATTTTATGCTCATTTAAATGCAGTAAAATAGTTGTAAAAGAACAAATTATCATTTGTAAAATACAGACATTTGACATGGACAATATTTACAGTTTGGTTTTTTTTGAGTAACAAGTAAATTAGTTTTTCCCCAGTGGTTTTAATAGTTATCTGTAAATTAACAAAACAGGGAAATCTGTAAAATAACAGTTGAAGAATTTTTAGGTCATCAATGTACATGTTATATATATATATATATATATGTATATATAAAATCTAATATCTGTAAAATATATTTTTTTCTAAATTTAAATACAGCAGATACTGTGTAATTTTACAGTCAAACGCTCTAAGAGAATGAAACACCATTTAAAAGATATGGACATTATTTTGGAGTTTCGATTTGCTTTTTCTTTAAATTTTTTAAAAATCGACATATAAGTTAATATAAAAATACTTGTTTTCTGTGATTTAGGTAATTATTGATAATTTAACTTAATCTATGAAACAACAGCTAAAAATATTTTCTATTTCTCAGTCGTTAACCCGATTTATTTTGGGTTACGATGTAAATTACCACCTTTTCTGTGGTTTTATTAATCAAACACTGGAACAATGAGCTGTAGTTCAACACATTTGTAAAAATACAGAGTTTTGATGTGGACAATATTTACAGTTTAGATGTAAATTTCTGTGATTTTACTCTTATTAACTGGAAAAATCAACAATAAATGACATTTAAAAACTTTTTTACAGTGCACAAAAATATCCGCCATGCAGGGGATATTTTTCCAGGCTAATACTGGGAACTTGTTTCCAGAGAAAAGCAAACGAACGCTAATCTCTCAGTGCTTGACATTAGCAGAAGAGCTTGCTGTTCCTTTCAGTCTGTGGCCCTAAAATAGCAGCTGGTAGACACCGACAGGCGTCCAACTGCATAGTCTCAACCTGAAATGCTGCATAGGTACAGTTCAGCACTTTTGCTCAGCCAACTTCCACCACTCTGAGAGAGCTTCATGCCTTCTCGCTGCCTCTGGACCATACTTTTGATGCTTGGTTAGCTATCCGCAGCTTTGTGTGCAGTTGTGTTTCCCTTGGTCATGAGGTTGTGAACCTGCATGGCAGCACGTCATGCTGCTTTATTCAGACATGAGGAAACTGTGTTCGCTTGGGGGAACATGCAATATTAATACCCCCACATCTAAGGAGGTGGTCCTGGTGCTCACTTGACCGGCCACACAAAGAGCCACAACACACTTGTAAACACAAAATGTGCTATTATGAAAACGGTGCTTCCGATTGCGGTTCCCCAGGGTGAAACAACACGGGCAACATATTGGAATCAAATGTGACTTTTTACATTCATAATGATTCCAAGGCATTCCAGGGGAGCGGAATAAGTTTTCCAGCGTGTTCCTTCAGAGTGGAAGGCAGCAAAAGCAAATCAGCCTTTTGTTGTGAAGGGAAATTGCCTTTTGGACAATAGGAGGCTATTGACAGGCACACACAGAAATAAACCCACTGCAGCTTTTTACACAAGCCTGCTTAAGGTATTATGTTTGGCACTGGAAAACGCGTTGGCACACTAAATTACAAGGCCAAATGACTGGGCACCAGAGTTTGTGTAAAAGAAATGAAAACGCTGCATTATATGATGTGGCGTGACAATAAATCCAGATTGTTTCCTGATAAGTGCAGCAAAGTAATGAAACTTCAACAAATTCATGCTGAACTTTGGTAAGAGGGCAAAAAAGCAGGTCTGTATTTGGTTAGTGAGGGAATAAATGTGTTGGTGGGAATCCAGCAGCAGATATTTAGAACAACTCAGACATATTTACTTGTTTTTTTTCATGAAAATAATCCATTTATGCAGTAAAATGTCTTAGATGTCACTCAACAACATTGCTTCCTTTGGATTAGCCGTAATATTGGAGTAATTAAGCTTTTTATGTTCACACCGGAAATCAATTTTGAAGAAAAATCATGATACAGGAAGTCAAAACCGAAGTCAAGACAGGATTGGTTCCTGAGGTTTGTGACATTGGAAACGCTGGAAGTCTGAATCCGTGTTTTGAGACTGTTTTTGTTAAGCAGCAGTTACAAGATGGAAATCTGCAAGTCATGGCGTTGGATTCTTATTTTATTTATAATGTGTTTTCTACTATACCTATATAATAAACACCACATGAAAACACTACCAGGGGAAAAGACTTGATTTTTTTTACGTCAGGATGCCTTGAAAATAACTAATTATTTCGATAAGTCAACCTGTTTCATTATACTTTTAGATACACTCTGTTACTTACAATTTCAACTGTTCTACAGCACTTCACAAATTATTTTAACAGACTAGATTTCATGAAATAATCAAGTATGACTATATTAGAAATGGTAATGGGTAAACAGAGAGTCAGACATCTGAAACTCAGAGTCAATGAGGTTGTCAGTGCCAGTTTGAGATTGTTGTTCCTTTCTTCCTGAAAGGCTCGGTGAAGTTGATGCACATTTTAGGAGACAGGATTGGGTTGGCAGACACTTTAAGCTGCCTGAAGCGATTTCTTAGAAGACAAATGGTAAAATTGTGGACACTTGAATGCCGAGCTACTGACGTACCAGCATACATCCATACATCCGTTCTTGTCTTTCTTTTGTCATCTGTGACATTGCGTCATTTAAATAAAGCTGCATTTTAAGGCCGTTGATAGTCACTGATCATGTCTTACAGTGTCTGTTTTCTGGTCACAGTGTCTGATCACTGTCCTATACATCACACCTGAGCAGACTGTGGATCAACTCACTGAATTTGTCACAAGTTGACAAAGGGAGTGTGCTTGTTGTGGGACAATGTTTAATTGGGTGTCTAAGTCTCATTAACACAAATGCCAGAATCTAAGGTTTTCCATCAAAACACCACATAGTACCAATATGATCAATGTTACTCACTTTACCTGTCAGTGGTTATAATGTTGTGGCTGATCGGTGTATATATTTTTATATTTGTATCTATGAAATTCCTAATTTTACTAATTAACTTAGGTGAGATCAGTTGTTTTAACCTCTTAGCTCTCATTTTTAGACAGAATCTTTTAATAATGAAAACCCAGTCTTTATCAGTCACATAAAAATCCCCTGGCAACAACACTCAGCAGGATTTACTGGTGGATTTGTACTGTACGTGGAAGTGAAATGCTACTTTTGACACACCTAAACCATAACTTACCCGAACACTCATTTCACTCTCCCGTCTGGCCATAAAGCATGTGGAAATGATTTGGCTACACAGTGTGCACCTGCTCATTATACGGCCCATCATTTGCACATCACTTGGAGAGACAACACCCACTGGAGCGCTGCCAGAAAGGTTTAAGCGAGTACAGTAAGGGTCTTTTATAGAGACTATTAAACAGCTCACTTGCGAGGGCTCTTTCAAAAGGAGTGGACTGCACCACAGTAGAACTGCAGCGGGTGTCTATTTGTCAAAGCGTCTCTGCAGCTTTGTGGTTTCACTCTGCCTCGAGGAAGGTTACTAATCAGCACCTGCTTTTCACATCTTTTTACTGTTTCTGCTCTGGCTCGTTTTCAGCAGCAGCCCTCCAGCAGGTGCTCCACGGCTCATCAGGCTGTTTGATCAAACTCGCTCACTGAGCATTTGCAAGTTCGTTTGCTGAACATGATTAACTCGCTCAGTGCCTTCAACACCTTTTACACATTCTGGATTCTTTAATAAAGGCATGCAGACCTCAAAAATGTTCCTCTTTGTTCATGTTCTTCACTTTATTCTTCACTTTTCATTTTTTAAACTTAAAAATTTCACAGCAGTTGAAAAGTCCTACACCTCTATAGAAACAGCACAGCCACGGTTAGAAATCGAGAGAACTTAATAACGTCTTTTGTACAATAAAATGTTATTTATTTTATCAATTATTTAAAAAAATGAATGCAACATGCACATTTTTCTAAAAAACAAGATGGTGGCGGTCCATACTTTGGATATTTTACTATTTACATCTTTAATTTGTTTCCATGCCTGTCCCCTATCTTCTATGTAAACACTGCCTGCAGTTCAGCTGAAAAATATCAGAATTTCTGCCACATGACTGAGAGCTGCAGCTCGGAGCTCTGTGGTTTCACCGAGGAGGGCAGAATTTTTAGTTTTTTACCAACTCTGGCTCAAGCAAGTAATTAATTTTTGGCGATTTTTGAAATCAGACATGTAGAATAAAGTGATTTTGATTGAATATCATGATTTTAAGTGTAGATTTGGTTTTCTGATTAAACTGCACATCACACACGGTAAGTTCAGGGGCTATCAGAAAGTGGAAAATCTGATGATTTTTTTTATGTTTTACAGTTTCTAGCTCTGACAGATGGTGTAATTTTGGCCTTTCTTAAAAAAGAAAACACACTTTGAAACCTGTCTGGGGACTTCAGAAGTTAAAACACAAGGTTAGAACTAAAAATATTGCTCCTCTCAACATGTTTGTATTTTGTGTTTGGTTATGAACTTGGTGGGGTGTTTTTCACTGTTACTGTAAGACTTGGAGGAAGTATTTCAGAGAAGCTCTTAAGCTATTAGTCCCATAAGTAACTTAAAAGTTCCAGATAAGTCCTTCCTATGTGTGCTGAAGAAGAGAATGCAGTTGCCCTAAAGCTGAAGCTCGACATCCACTTATTGAAAATGACACATATCACATTGATGGTAAGCCTCACATCTTCTGCTGCTTAATGTTGGGCAAACTTCTGTCAAACTTCCATCGTGAGATGATTTGTAACAGAACATCCTGTGTGCATGATATTGTCGAGTTTATGGTGGACCACTGGATCAGGATGAAGCTTTTTTTTGTCTATCCATACATATGTGTAGCTTCTCATTCGAAGCCAAACCGTGACCACTGTCTCCTGCAACGGCCCGAAAGAGAAAACCTCTGCCACCTTTAAAACGGAGCGGGGGAGAAATATGGGAAGGTCTGCAGGGAAATATAAAAAGGCAAAGAGAACCGAGGCCAAACCCACAAGCAACATGGAGAACGTTGTCATTCAAATCTGACAATGTAACTTACTTCACTTCATATTACAAGGAAAGAGCTAATGATGCTCAGTGAAATGATCCTGGCACTGAGGTGCATTATGTTCATCCTGATTTCTCAGAATACATTGCACAACAAGACTGTTTTGTTGTGTGCTCATCTGGTCTCAATCATACAGAACTGCACAGAGGTGTTTGTATGTATACATGGACAACCGAAGACGCCAAGATGCAGCAGATCCTTAAGACCTGTAAACTGTGAGATGGGATCTTAATGGATAGGAGTTGTTTTCCAAGGTGATTTAGATTTGGAGGCCAAGTCAACACCTGGAACTCTTTGTCATGTTCCTGAATAGTTCCTACAGGGAGCTTTATCCTGCTAGAAGAGACCACTGCTATGAGGGAATACCATGATGGGGTGTACCACATGGATGCCAAGATCCAACGTTTCCCAGCAGAACATTGGCGTTTCCCATAGTGCATCCTGCTGCCATCCCTTCCCCAAGTAAACAACACACCCAGCCGTCCACGTGATGAAAAAGAAAATGTGATTCATCATCTCCCGATGCTCCATGACCCAGTTCTCAAAGACCTATCGTTGGGGCTTTTGGTTGATGGATAGGAGTCCCCATTGGCACTAACACCTTTTAATTGTAACCAGGATTAAGGTTTGCAGCAATTTAAGAAATTCGTGAGCCAGCCTTCAATCTCCATGGATACCAGTCAGCCTCGATTTCACCAGTTGTCCTTCCTTTAACCACTTTTGCGACCAACTGGGAAACACCCCACAAGACCTCCTGTTTTGGAGATGCTCTGATCCAGTCTTTTAGGCATCACAATTTGTCAGATCCTCACATTTCCTAATTTTCCTTTCTTCCAACCCGTCAACTTTAAGAGCCGAACCTAATATATCCCTTTGACAGGTGCCACTGTAACAAGATAGAAGGCATTTTAGTGTTGTGGCTAATTGGCGTAACTTTTACACCAATTTACTCACCTCTAATTTATTTATCAGGCGACCAGATTTCTCTAGTTCCATTTTTATACTAAAGAACTTGTTTGTAGATGTTTAATACAATAGAAAACTCTCATATTCAGCTTAAACTGCTTTAAATTTGCATTGTTTTTCTTTGATATCTGTAATTTTAGTGTTTATTTACATAAAAAAAAGTAATATTCACATTGTTGTTTGCAGTATGTTTCCTTTTATATAGATCAATCTGTCACTCGCTATGAATAACGAGGAACCACACCAATGCACAATGTGAAAAATATCTCTTTTATCTTTGTCTAATTTCAAATTGTCTCCCATAGAAGTCAAGATACTGAATATCCATTCTTCACATTCTTACCCTCCTATAATTTAACCAAAACATGATGGATGAAAGCCTGACAGTGCTCGTCTGACTGAGCAACACAAGGCGATGGTCTGGCTCGCATCCATCGCTATAGCTGTTGTTGACATGAGCAAAATAATTCTCGTGGGTTTGGCTTCGAGCCGCTTGTACGATCTTGTTAAGCGATCCGTGCAATCCAACAAGATGCAAAAAAGTCAGGATCTGCATGTAACCTCCGTCTGGACTCTGTCGTATTGGCTTTCATCGCAGTGACCTGTTAAACCTATCGAGGTCCAGAAAACTCAATCCATCAAACAGAGCTCATATCCTCCCTGCAGAAGCTGAGCCAACTGGGCTGGCAGCGGGATTGTGCAGCCCAAACTGCCGGCCACATGGATCCAATCATCTCACCCTGGAGCACTGGCATCTCTGAGAGTGCAGGCCAACAACTACCGCTTTTACAACCTCTTCTTTACGGGCTCTCTCTCGCACAGCTACACAGTATTAATAAACATGTGTGTACACAGGAAGCTAAGCGGAGCAATCCTCCAGGCAGCGAGTGTTGACAGGGAATGAGTAGGTGAAGAGGGGGCAGGTGAGGAGGGCTGCTCACCACCGAGTGGGAATTGAGCCAAAGTAAACCATTTGAAAGGGATAAACCCTGACTGACACACTTCACACAGTAAAGTGATGCGTCATGTTTGTTGCACGTCGAAATCAAAAGCAGCCGAGTCTCCCAACAATCTGAATCCAGTTTAACCAGACGGACTTACAGGAATCATTCAACGTTTTGGGAAATCCGTTTATTTGCTTTCATTGCTGCGAGTTACACGAGAAGATCGATGTCGCTGTGCGGTGACTACAGCCAACAGCCAATTAGCTTTGCTTATAGCAATATGACTGGTGGTGGGAGTAAACAGCAAGCCTGGCTCTCCACTGAGGAAACCAAATCTGCATACCAGCACATCTAAAGCTCACAAATTAACACGCTACATCCTGCTTGTTGAACCAGAAAGAAAACACAAGAAAGGATGCAGCACATGAGCTACAGACTGTCACTGTAGCATAGAAAGCGGTATCAATCCTCATTGCTTCACAATGCTGATTTCTTCTTTCAAAGGTTACAAGTCAGAATAGCTTCAGTAGAAGCTAACTCTGCTTCTCTTTTTGGTTCATGAAGATGTTTCGCCTCTTATCCAAGTGGTTTCTTCAGTTCTAACTGACTGCCAGGGAGTCATAGATAAGTAATATAATCAACAAACCCATGGCTCACATGTCTCGAGGTGTAAATGGGTGCAAACTGCCAGAATTCCCAACTGATGGTAGTGAAACTTTCCATGGAGGGATCTCAGGACTGCATTATAAGTTCGTGATAGGTGATCTATCCAAAATGTGTACATTTTCATCATTAAAGTTTCCCTTGTCTGTTCTTAGCAGGTTACATCTTGCCGATTAAATTTGTATGAAAACAGAAGAAATGGTGCAGCACATAAGTTACAACTGTGCTGGGATGTTACCAGCTGTCAGTGTGGTCAGCGTACATCCATGAAAGTGGTATCAATCTTCTCATCTCAGTGTTAGCAAGAAAGCAAGGCAGCATTATTTCCTTCAAAGATTCTAAATCAGCTTCAATAGAATGCAGCTCGACTTCCGTTTTTGGTTCTTGAAGATGTTTCATCTCTCATCCAAGAAGTTTCTTAGGGAGCCACGGATATGTTGTAGCATCTCCAAACCCATGGGTTTCATGTCTTGAGGTGTGACTGGTTGTCCGACTGCCAGAGCTCCTTCAGAGGGATCTTAGGACTGCATTGTAAGTACCTGATAAGTGGTCTAGTCTTTTTAGAGATGTCTGTTCCATTTCAACATAGATGGCTTCCTTCTGTCTTTTCCATCCCTTGTCCTTTAGATGCAGGTGGACTGCGGAATCTGGTCCAAAACAGTTGATATTACTGTGTTGAGCTATGTACTTGTAGAGCAGTTGTTTCATCTCGCCTATATTTATTGGTAATCACTACACTGGACTGCATACAGTGTTGCTTAGCTTGTAAGTAGATGTTTTATCCTTAGAACTGAACAAATTTTTTCCTTCCCAAACACACAAGCTACACAAGAGATGACAGGGTTCTTCTTTACTTCGGTGCTGCATCGACAAACGAGGAGGTGTTTTCAGGAGTCTTTCTGCACCATAAACGAAAAATAATGTAGCGTCAGTGCTCACAACATTTTCCCGTTAGCTCTCTAAAACATCCCATCTGGATACACAAGTACAATCAAAGGCACCAATGTGAGAGTGAAATACCGTTAACTCAACGGCAAAATGCACATTTGACTATTTGCAGCTGAAAGCTCGCTGTGGGCATCATTAGCGCTGAAAGCCACACTTTCAAACAAGCATAAACCTGCAACAGGGTGAAAGATCTGAAGTGAAAACATATCTATATGCACACCTCCATCTGTTAGTTCTGCATGGGAACACTCAATCATATTACCGTGGGCCCCGGGGGAACTTTTCTTCAAGGCGGGAACCTAATGGAGGACAGGGATGTAAGTAATCAGAGCAGAATGGGCAGCGGCGGATGACCACAAGTGGCTGGTGCTCGTCGGGGGAATCTGGATGCAGAGGTTAGGCAGGGATAGGAAAACCACACTGGAAAACTGACTTGGGAATGGCATCTGGTTCCCATATCCACAGTGTATCACAATTAGCCGACATAAAATGACTTTAATGTGTGTGTGTTTGTGAGGGTGTGTGTGTCTGCTTGTTGTTACGTGTTGGATGTTCCTGTGGGAGCAGGGACTCTGTGAACTGAGGAACAGCTTATATGAGCGTGCTGTGTGAGTACAGTGTTGAGATGCAAATGAAACACGGAGGAGATTCTCATTACTGAGGAGGGAGACATTTAAAGGGCTTCAACGTAAATTGCAGGCATAAAAAGCCAAAACATCAACGCCAAATTTCTCCCTGTGCAATTCTAAGCAAATTTCTGACCCACAGGCTTCTTGTTGTGGATATGAAACGTTGAATAACGGACAATGTTCCAGTTGGGAAAGTATTCCTTTTACTTCTTCTGTTGATTCGATTAGAACCACATACTGGCTGCTCCACATTTCTCATCATTTGATGTTGCGAGCTGGAGGAAAATTCCTCTCAATCACAAAGCTGTCAAGCCTTTCGTTTTTTTCTCTTCGACTGTGAGCGCTGCATTCTGTGCTAATTTTTCAACCATGCTAAGCTAGTGACAGTCAGTTTTCCCTGCGAGTATTCCGCCTGCTCAGCCGGCCAAGGTACACTACTAACTGCTTCAAATCCCAGTGAGCAAACCTCAGGGTTGGCCCGAGTGCTGCTGATTGTCATTTACTGACAAACACGCGGCGCTGATGGGCACAGCGTGAGCACAGGACTGACATCTAAAAGGTCAAACTCTTAATGTTGTCACATCCAGTGCCAGTAGGCTCCTTCAGGCACCGCTGCCCTTATGAGCCCAAGTAAACGCTGTCATGTCAAATAGATCCACTTTCAGCTCTCGGCAGCTCCAAAGCCTGCATGTATCCACCCTCCTCCTGGATGTTACACCCGGTAATGTGCTTTTTCTATCGCAAACTCGAACTGTGCGACATAGCAAAAAGTGCAAACAAACAACTCCTGAGCGTGCAACTGGAAGTTCACTCTGGATAAACTGCTCACCCTTTTCTCCTCTGTAGGGCAAAAGTGATCAAAGTCCAGCTGGAATATGTTTTATTAACAGGTGTGGAGCCGTGGTGCATATCAGATGAAGGATGAAGGGTTGAGGGCGCCAGGGCTCCTCTGCTTCACCCCCGCGCTGCCTCTAATCCGCGCACCGCAGCTGCATAATTCATACATTGTGACGGATCATCCTCACCCTGCGTCGCTGGAATCTCAGCTGATGAAGCAGGGGAGGAGAAAACCACTCGTCAGACCCAGACACAACCGGCTTTATTTACTTCAGCGCTAACATGACTGAACTCTTTCAAGGGCTCACGTGCTGCAGCGAGACCGGGGTTGGCCCCGAGACTCCAATGCGGTGCAGGAGGCATGCTTAGCGGGGTTGAAGTGGGCTCGATATTTCCAGCGTTGTATCATTTTCAAATATTTCCCCCTTCCTTCTGACCAGACTTTCAAAGCACGCCAGATTTTCCTCGTTCTGTATAATTTTAATTTAGTGTGGCATTTAGTCTAGTGCTAAAAAAGTAACAGTGGTGTTAGTGGGTACTCGAGTGCGGCCTCAGGGATGGTGTTTTATGCTCGATTGGTGCTAAATGGTGTGCACACACAGAGCGGTGGGTGCTTGGGGTTGATGTTTTGACATGAACCGCCCCCATGGAGTCACAGAAAGATGAGAGAAGGAGATAAAAAATGAGCAGCGAAGACGTGACTTTACAAAACTATTATGTGCAGTGTTTTGGGGAGAAGAGGCAACGCACATGTGAACGCCCATATCTGTACCGCGTCTCGTCAATATTTTTCCAATCTGTGCGCGGAACAAGAAGAGACATCGAACTCGGTGACGTCAAAGCTTGATGGTGTGGAAAAAGCAGGGAAGGTCAAAACAAAGCAAATCACTTTTCCATGTTTGACTGATGAGCCTTCGATGAGGATCTCTCCTGATGAGCTTTGACTGAGGAGGCCGGTTCCGTTTCTGTCCATTCATCAGAGCCGAGCACCGATTAGGACGCAGATACGTGTAATGACTTCTGCAGCGGTTTGGGTTTGTTTGGCTCCGGCGGCTGTGTACAATTTACGCAGTGTTCCCAGAGTTGCTGAATATTCATAGCGTTGTGTGTCCTCCCCGCCATCCCCTGGGTGGGCATACCAAAACCGCATGAGATCACTTACTACTGTCTCTTTTTATAAGGAAGCTGGCATTGGGGGGTTTTTTAAATTCTAGAAACAGATTCGGTGAGCATCGGGTGAGCCGCTGTCAGATCGTTGTATTTGCAGCCAGTAGAGCAGACAGCTGGTTCGGTCCATACGGTAAATTACAGGCTTTTTGTTTGCATTTCCAGCACCTTCTGCTACCTATAATGACTTCATCAGAGAGCAAGCTGCTGGAACGCCGTCAGGTTCTCATGTTTGCTGGATTTACCGTGTGTCACCCAAAGGCCCACAAGCACCTGAAAGCAGGTAGATTTACCGGGAAATCTAGCTTCCCCCAAACATTTCAGGGACACCTCCTGGACTTTTTTTTCCCCCTGCTCTTGAGACATCTCACAGTATGATTTTATTTGTCAGATGTAAGGCCTGGCGAGAGAGGCTGAAAAGCAAGACCACCTGCACTTACTTATGTCCCAGAACCCCAGGAGCGAGTGTCTGAGAGGGCTCAGAGGATTAACTTACGACTTTTACAGCTCAGTCGGCACACGCTATTATACCTATTCAATCATGCTTGCCTCTGGACTATAAAAGTTTTTTTTTTTAACAGAGTGCACGCACATGTACGCACACACACAGTGCCCGCTTGACCCGGTTATAAAGCAAACTGTCACAAGTCCTGGCACTTAGAAATGTATGTATGTGTTTCTCTTCATCTTTGAAAGGAACTCTGAAGTTTTCCATCTGTTAAGAGGAGCGAATCTGTGATCACCCAGCAGTGTAATGAGGTGAGATAATCTCTTCGGGTTCAGGGAGCTGGCAGGGATGGTTGCTGGTAGCAGGAATATTGCAAACCAGACCGGCCAGATGATAGGGACACGGCTCCCTATTAGAGGAAATTCTAATAATACAGTCAGACTACGTGGTGCAACTGCTGGTGCAGTTTTCTACTTTGTATACTTGTTTGCTTTACCACTTTTTATAATTTTGGAAAATGCAATGACCTACTGACTGTGAGTTTGAACAGAGGACTGATTTAAAACTAAATTACATTAATATTTGTTTATTCTGCACTGTGAATCATTAGAATCAAAACCTCAAGTTATGGTTTTAATCCGCCAAACTCTTATTTTTCCTAACTGTGGGCTCATTTTTTACTGAAATATAAAGTCCTGCACCTCTATGGAAACGATACAACCATGACTAGAAATACAGAGAGCTAATGTCTTTTATGCAGCATGACAGTTAAAATGCCATAAAGCATGTAAAAAGAAAGACAAATGAATAAAAAAATTTAAAAAACTTGGAATCAGCATGTACAATAACTTTTCCAAGTATTCACAGTTAGAAAGCAGCAATACCACAAAACACTAGAGACATTTGTTTCTGTACTGAACACTGCCTGCAGTTAAGCCTAGTCCAGGCAAAAAGAAAAATGAAAAAAAAATCCCTGAATTTTTGTTGTGTGACTCTTATTCACAGCTGAGTCACTCATTACTTCACAGTTGCATAAAAAAAGGACAGAATTTTTCCATTTTTACAGAATCTGGTTAATACAAATACTTCATTTTTTGTCAATTTTTTAAACATGGAGAACAAAGGGATTATGATAAAATATCACAATTTTAAGCTCAGATTTGGTGAATTTTCCGAATGGAACAGTGCATCACAGAAGAGTTGTTCATCAACTTTTAGAAAGGGGGAAAAATCCAACATTTTTTTCTGTTTTTACAGTTTCCTGCTCGGATAAATGATGTACTTTTAATATATTTTTAAAAAAACATAACATGGCTTTCAAACTTGCTGGCCTACATTGGTGGTCACAGGGTTAAGGATGATTACATGCCGGACTATTTCTTGGCTCCCTGAAGCTCCCGCTGCTTTCCTGACAACCTCACTGTGATAACAAGACTGGAGGTAAATTTAGCGCACAGGCTGGAGAGCGCTCATCGATCGTCTTGTCCAACTGAGCAAGGAAGTGAGTGACTCCGTTGCCTGAAATGTCAAATGACTTCATGGTTTTCTGTGTTAATCATTTCTGCCCGTGTATACTGGCTCATCTTGTGTCTACAGTCTATCTGATCTTCTCACAACTCAAACTGCAGCATCCTGTGGTCATGTTTTATGTGTGTTGGGTTGTTGTTACCTTCAAATGGCAAATGAAGATATGAGGCAGGGATACTTACAGGAGGTCCTGAAAGAGAAGGGAAAAAAATAAGGGTTAGTATGTTTTCAATCAAACTGATACAGATCATCCATATTCGACTGAAACCACAACTTCAGATTACTAAGATCCATCTTTCCCTGATGCGTTCACTGACACTATCCTACCATTTATCTGTCTACCTGCGCTATAGAACATTAGCACTGTGACAATCTATTTTCCATTCAGTCGGGCCAAGAGCGGCCACCAGGTCCCACGATCACATTCTACAGTGGTAAGTGGCTCTGATTTCACTACTACAAGGGGTTGTGCGCTTGTTAAAAAATCCCCCCACGTTTTTGTGAGGTGACACTCGTCTTTTTCCCCCCAATTACTGCCGCTCTAAGGACTCGGTGCCAGTGCAGTTCAGGGCTCCCCAGAACCCTGCAAATCATTCCAGGTCTTTAGGTTCTTATTAAAAAGGTACCCAGCTGCTTTAACCCTGAAAAGAAGGAGTTTTTTGTCTTTACAAGTCCTATGTCCTTGAACTGTTCTTCTTCATGACCAGTTGCAAATGGCTCCTACAGCTGGAGCATTTAAGTGTGTTTGAAGCTCGCTGGGCTGCGTTTCTGCAGCGTTGTTTTATGGATCGTTGAGCTACAGTAGACCACTTAGGTTTTAATAAACCCGCTCCCCTGTGTGTTTTTTTGACATGTCCTACTGTGTAAAATGGTTTAGAAGTATAGTATTCAAGTATTCAAACAGCAATTATGGAAAATCAAAGAATAATGTTATTAATAGGTCCAACTTCCTGTAAAGTATGTAGCAGGCACCTCAGAGGTTTCAGGGGATATGGCTATTACAAGTTCTCAACGGTCTAAGTTAAATTAAAAACAGTGTTATAAAACACAGTGTGAGAGACCATGTTAAATAATGCTTTATTATTATGAAAAAAAGAAAAAAATCGCATGAAAAAGGGGACGATGTCAGAAAATGGTGAAAATAAGTGAAAATATTGGTTGTAAATGTAGTTAAACTGTGTCATTTTACAGTGATGTTGATAACATGCACAGCTTTTATGCACAATTTTTTAATGGCTAACATGTAAATTAATACTTTTTTCTGTGATTTTAGTAGATATTATTCACAATTTAACAAAACAGAAGGTCTATAAAATAACTGTTGAAATAATTATTTTTCAATCTGTAATATTTCCTATTTTCCTTTAAAAAAAAAAGGAAATATCTGTAAAATAATTCTATTTTTAAATTATTTACATAAAGTAAAGATTTGATGATCAAATTTTGAATCAGAACAAATGACCATTAATATAAATACATATTTTTTATGTGGACATTCACATTTTTAGTATGTTTTTAATGTTCATATGTAAATTAATATCTTTTTTAAATAATTATTTTCTGTAATATAACAAAGGAGGGAAATCTGTAACAGTTTACATAACTGTTTGCCTTTTGCCAACTTCAACATATTTTATCTTTCAAAAAATGTAAAAAATAAATATCTGGAAAATATTGAGATTTTTAGATTTTACAGTAAACTGTTGTATGGGGAAAAAATGCCACTGACAAAAATACAGACCTTGATGTTAATATGTAAATTTTTGTTTAATTTTTTTTCTGATTTTACAAATTATTATATGAAATTTAACAAAACAAGGGAATCTGTAACAGTTTTAAAAAATATTGCCCATTTTCCAATCGTTTATATAGATATTTTTTTCATTTGAAATTTTTAAAATATCTGAAAAATAATGACATTTTTAGATGATTTAAATAGTGTAAAATGAAAAAGTGTAATTTCATGGTCAAATTTTGTATAAGAACAAGAATTGTTTTATCTGGATGTTATTTACAGTTTTTACCTTTTATATTTTTTTAATGGTTATGATGTCATCATCTGTCCTTCTTTCAAATATGATAACATCTCAAATATCAAGTAATATCTGTGCAATAAGAAACATGTTTTGTTATTTAGACACAGCAAAAAATAGTGCAATTTTACAGTAAACAGTTGCAAAAAAAAACAAATTACCGTCTGTTTCTTTTACTGTTAGCATGTAAATGAATACTTTTTCTGTTATTTACTAGTTATCTTTAATTTGAACATCACAGGTAACATCTGGAAAACAGCAGTAAATTAAAAAGAACTTACAAACGTTTTAAATTTATTTTTTACAGTGTAACTGACTCCCTAGTACAGGTTTTTATGTGGAAAGTGTTTGCTCACATAATGATTAAAGCTGTTTTTGTCCTCTAAAACGACACAAAGGTCACACAGCAGCTGCAGTTGGTCTCTCAGAGTCTTTTTTGAGGATAAAAGCTGCTTTTGCGCCACTGGATGGTTAAATTGCTTAAACTGCTCAATCTGACCATCAATCCCTCCTTTGCTCAGCGCAGGTACCTGAGTAACAAGTCCTGATTATTCACATATGGGAAAATATGCGAGGAAACTTCTAACACTTTCCAGCTTTGACCACCTGCTAGAACAGTTTGAGACTGTGGCTTCTCGCTGCTACAAAACCTTTCTTCATCCTGAGCTGTCCTGCCACACTTTCCTGTTCCATATGTTACGGGCAAACAAACAGCGGATCCTAATGAAGCGTCCCATTCATTTTTAATGCGGAGGTAAACATCACCGTGTCTTTTTCCCATTCTGTCAGTCACAGCCAAGTCTGGGCGAGACCTTCCCCCTCCCACCTTTGTAGATGAGCAAACTGCAAAACACCTCGCTGTGAATTTGCGGGGAACTCAGTGGCGGTTTAGTTACTTTTGGTTCGAGTGAATCATGAATTAAATATGCCTCCCTTCGACATCCGCCAGTGTTGAGAACTTAAAAGTGGGAAATTGGATTTGCAGAAGGCTTACAGTGCAGAATTCAGTCCGCCTGAGCCCATCAAGGACTGAATTTTTCAGTCGTATAAGTAATGTTTTCAGTTTTTTCCCTCCTGTGAAATGCTGCGCCGAGTTTGACACTGGGCTCCGATGATGCAGCAGAGTAGAGACTGAACCTGCTCCACTGTGAATCCAGCAAACTGAGCTACAATTGCATGCTAATGTGCAGAATTACACTGGAAAATGGCATTTTTTGCACATAAGTGTAGATAAAAAAAAAGCTTGAATGGCTAAATCTCTCTCCTGATAACATACTTCATCCTAGTTAGTGATGTAATTCTAAGACCTGCCTTTCCAACTTCTATCTATTGTCTACCCTTCATGGGCCAGTGTACCTCTGTAGCCCAGACATCATGACTGGGCACGATTGTTTGCTTGTTTCCAATTGATTCGTCAAGAGATGGCTATTCACATTCTCCACATTTGCTCCGGCTGAGTGGGGAGCAAAAAAAATGGTCTATGCACAATGGTGCCATTTGAAATATGCTGGCACGGTGGATGTTTATTGGAAAGTTGAGGACGCTGCACAAACAAAGCCTGGCGGTATTTCAGATCTGCAGCCAACCGGAACATTGAAGCGTTGTCTGACTGTCATTTGATTCTCATCTTCCCTCGCTTAAATGAGAAAAATAAAGGGTAAAAGCATCTGCATCTTTAAAAACTAAATTTGGCAAAGTTGAAAAAGCAAGCAAACCTCAGCTGATTAAGTTTAATTCCTGCGGCGTTTTTTAAAAGTAGCGTCTGGATCTGGTGCTTTGTTTCTTCTCTTCCCTTCTCACAGACACTGGGTTTGTTTCTCAGGCTGCGAAACCAAACCGCTCCCAAACTCAGGACCTCGCTTTGCCCCGTCTCTCTAATTTTTTCTGTTTTTTTTCCTTTCTTACAAGGGCAATACTTTTGTTTTCTGCGCTCCACTGCTCTCCAGTCCGGAGCCCATTATCACTTTCGCTATCAGGTGCAGCGGAGTGCATGTTCTGGCTGCGAATTCAATTTGCGGCGACACTTTCCGGGGAGTGTCGCTGCACAACACGTCCCCCTTTTTTTTCCTCGACACTCAGAGGGCTTCCGCCGGGCCAAGTTCCTTGAATCAGCTCAAAATAAGACAGAGAGGAAGGGAGTGTGTGGGAGGAGGAGATGGGAGATCTTCGAATACATTACTTGTTGCCGAGTTTGTGGAGGCCAACAAAGCGTGGGTTATTATACACACACACACCGACAAACAAGTGCATCACGTCTAGAAAAGGACCGGAGTGTCTAAAAGTTCAGACACGGACGTCATCAGGAGCAACAAGTTTGGCTGTCACTTGTCAGAGTGGCAGTTTTACTGTGAAAATCCACCGTTTCCATAGCGACCGAAGCTCAAACAACCCGCTTCAAACCACCGAGGCCACAAATTACACATCTATAACCTATTTTGGCCTCCAAAGATATACAGTGTACTTTTACATGATTGTAAGTGCAGGATGATTTGCTGATGTCCTGCTGAATTATTCCCTTAAACCGTTCCTGGATTGAAACTTGCTGTGATCTTTGGTCCAAACACACACAAATGCACATACCAGGTTCTCCGTTGCGGCCTCGTCTTCCTCGCTTCCCCGGAGGTCCTGCAAAAAAACAGGAACATAATACATTTTAGTCGGTAATTTGATTGTCTTTATGTTTGTGTAAGTTTCATATTCTTCGAATGTTCTCACAGTCATGCTGCCTTGCACCAGGATGAGGAGGAATCACTGGGAAGTATTGTATTTGGTCAGCAGACACCTCAGAATATCAGTGTTTACTGAGTATTTAGGCTCTGTTTAGACATAAGATGAAGTATAAGAAGCATGCTAAGCTGTCATCTCGACTCCTTTCTCTTCCTCTTTCAGCACGGATGCCCTGGTTTTTAATTTGTTTATCTAGACGGTGTTTTCCTGTTTGCCTTTCTCCGATCAACACTATCATGCTGCTCAAGCTCAGCTGGAGGAGTAAAACAATTACACGCTTTACCAGGTTTTACACATCCAGGACTTGGCTGGGTTTATACTGTGTGCAGGTAGTCTTAAAAAAACAGGAAAAAATGGAATAAAACCTTTGGAAAGTGGGAGCATCTCCCTGAAAACGACCTCAGAGCAGAACGTGCGGTGTTTTCCTGAGGATGCTGTGAGCATCCAGTCGAGCTCTTTTCACATTTACAGGGATGTTATCAAAAAAAGGAAAACTGCTTTCCACTTAATATCAAAGAGAACTTTCACAGGAGTTATGTCATAAAACTAGGCCATGTATGTTGAGGAAAGGTGCAATTATTAGTCCTTCAGAAGCATAAAACTGAAACATTTTAGCTTCTGTGGAGGCAAATGTGTGATAAATGGTTGTACAGGCTGTAATGCATCAGTCATCTGATAAGTGGTAAACCTCAGTCACAATTCTGTATAGTTTGTATTGATTTATTCCCAATTTTAAAGCCTGTCGAAAACTGGTGGGTACCCATGGCTAGATGTACAGCAAACTCAAAAATGTTCTACACAAGACATAATGGCATTAATTATTAAAAAAAAAACAAAAAAACACGAAAACAAAAACGAAAAGCTACATCTTTTTTTCTATTATTTTTCAAAAATGTTAAAACCCTGGCATGAACGTGTACAGCTGTTAGCAAAACTAAAAAAAAATGGCAGGCTGGGATGGTACAAGCTATGTATGATATTTTACTGCGTGCATATTGATTTACTTTCTATACTTGCCTCCTATCAGGTCTGTAGAAACACAGCCTGCAGTTCAAACTAAAAGTCACATGACAAAATGACTTCACAGTTCAGTCAAAAAGCTCATTACCTCCGCCAAGGAGGTTATGTTTTTGATAGCGATTATCTGTTTGTTTGCTGTCTGTCTGTCTGTCCGCCCATCCGTCTGTCTGTTAGCAACTTTACGGAAAAAGTTATGAACGGATTTTGATTAAATGTTCAGGAGAGGTGGATAATGGGACAAGGAACAGATGAATAGATTTTGGTGGTGATCTGGATCACCGTCTGGATCCAGGAGTTTTTTGCAGGATTCTTTAGCATTGGGGGATAGGAAAGTGTGCATGCATATCTGCATGTAACTCCAAAACATGGCCAGGCTGCTTGGCAAAAAATAAAGGATAAGTTCCTGGTAATTTCTACAACTTATCAAAATTTGATCCGGATTCAGGTCAAATTCCAGATACTACGATCCAGAACAGGAACAAATAGAGGGCCTGTGGAATGGTCATCACTGTAAGGTAACAAATGAAGATACAGACATGCAGCTAACACCAACATGTAGCTGATACTCTTCTGAATCAGGAGTACCAGCAGATCTGTTGTATAATCAGTAGCTTTGTGAAAAAGTGATTTTCGTGAATAACTATTGAACTAATGATCATATCAATGTGAATCCAAATGTCACGATATTTGGTTGAGTTCCTTGACAGAGCGCCACATCAAACAGGTGAAGGACTATCAGAAAGTTGAGCATCTGATGTTTCTTTGTGTTTTAACCGTTTCTGGTTCTGATAAATGGTGTAATTTTGTTTTATTCTTTTCAAAGACAACATGCCTTTCAAACTCACTGTCAGGTTCTGGGGTTCAGAGGGTTAAAGGAGAAGCCAGTATCAAAAAGACTGGAAATGAAAACAGAACCGAGAGCAACGATGTCTCCTCAGCAATAACACTGTGAAGAGTTATTATGCAAATCACTTTGAAAGCTCTTTTGACCCCCTTTCAGTCAAAGAATTGCATTTATTCATTGTGTTTGAGGTTCAAGATAATTACAGTAATGAAATGGGTTTGGGGAAAGTTTCTGAACAGACTCCGACAGCTGCTCCAAAAGGATGACTTTGTGACACTGGGCTTTTGTCCGCAGCTCAAAAACAAGACTAAAAATACAAAGCAATCACACTAATTACTAATCTACATAACCTGACCTGACCTCCAATCCCCAGCGTGAATAAAAACCTCCTCCTTCACCTTATAGCGGGTCTTTCATTTCTGAATTTGCCAGACTTTGAGCACTTCAGCCCTCCACGAGCAAAGCGACACAGCAAAGAGCAGAATAAGAAGAATAATCCCCGTTTACACTGTGCTTGGTTGATTTATGACATTCCAGATGTGGTGCTGGGGTGCAAAATGCAAAGATTATGTTGCACAACTCCCTGTATGATGCTAAGTCCTCAATTTGATCCCACTGTTTGGCTTCCAGCTCGGCTCCTTTTGAACCGAGTCCAGGACCACGTCTGCCAGCGAAGGGTCCCGGCACAGTTTAAAGTATGTAACCACAGGTGGAGTTTGACTCTCACTTTACTACGGTTCACATCAACCCTGCCTTCTCCGTACGTTTGTTTTCGAAGGCTTTAAAGGAAACAGAAGGGGGGTTTACTGCGCTTGGCAGCCGCTTCACTACTGCTCACTCTGAAAATGACACTTGACACCTCCGGGAGGAATATTTTGCACGACGATACGACATCCGCCTGATTTCGGTGGTACATTTCTGACAGCTGTTAAGAAAACATTCACCCACATGGGAGCCGGTGGTCCAGACTCTACAATAGCCCACATTATTTTCAGATATCATCGTGATTCACAATATTCATCATAATATTTTTCATTCTGATTATAGACTGTAAGGAGAGATCGCCATACAAACGAGATTATACCAGCGACAATGAAATGCTGGGTACAGGTCAACATGTTCCAACAACAATATTTCAGTTTATGAATCACGAATGAAAGAATAACTTAATGTCAATAAGGAGCAGTCGAATCAGGTTTTTTAGTTGGATTTTGAATTAGTCCAAAGATCTCTGGTTTAAATGAAATCAAGGGGGCCTTCAAAACGGGATCCTGGAGTGATGAGAGGCTGTTAAAACATCATTCTTGCTCAAAAACATTGCGCTGGCCCGCTGTTTTCTCACAGCATCCCAAGCACGGTCACGGAACAATGATTTCAGAAAAAAATGAGGAAAAAAAAAATGTGGCTGGGAATTTCAAGACAAGGGTCAGCAACTACGAACAATCTGTCGAAGCCTTTTCAGCAGCTTCGGAGTCGGAATGTGAAATAAATCAAAGTGGATTTAAAGTTCATTTAAACGTTTGGTCAGACAAATATTTTGGTCAGACAGAACAAAATGCGTCCCGCTGTGTTGTGTATTGGGGTTTTACGTTGTGTTGTTTGGTGGCTTTTGTAGTTTAGAATGTGAGCAACTTTAGGCATCAATAAACGTGCGGTTTGGCTTCGTTTTTCGGCTGCACCGAAAGTGGAGGCTACTTCGTTCCAGCCTGAAATATCTCTACAACTACTGCATGAACTGTCATGGAATTTTGTACAGACAATTTATCCTTAAAGTTCAGGTGATCCACCACCGTATAGCTCACTAAGTTAAGGTGTTATCACGTAGGCGCAGGTCGCAAGCAGCGGTCGTGGGTTCGAGTCCGGCTCCAGCCCTTTGCTGCCTGTCTCTCTCCTCTCTACCCCCTTTCACTCTATCAATAAAAGCTTGAAAAAATCTCCCCCCCAAAAAATAATATTAAAAAAAAAAAAGTTTAGTTGATCCTCTGACTTTTTTTGACATTGTTGGCAATAATGTCCAGCTCAGGATACTTCAGAACTTTGGTGATCACTTATTGTAACCACCAGCAGGGCATCTCTTTTTTTAATTTGTACATTTTTAACCTCATGTCAGTCATGTTGAGAATCCTGTTTTGCTTCTTTCCTAGGATTTCTAAAGAACTTGGGCGTCTGCCTTTAAATACAAAACTCCACCTGATTGAAACAACCTGTGCGGCTTAGAACCATTACTTCCTTTGACTTTCCTTTCAGTCCAAAAGGCATGTTAGCCTTTAAAAACCCATTTATTAGAGGAAGAAACTGCAAAAGCAAGAAGGATCTTTGGATTTCCAACAAGTCCTTGAATTAATCATGTCTGGTGTGTGGTTCTATCAGGAAAGTGAACCAAATCCAAGCCTAAGATTGTGATTTTTCATCAAAATGTCATATTTAAAAAATTGTCAAAAATAAACTACTTGCTCTGATCAGATTCTGTAAAACACAAGCGATTCTGCTCTTCCTGGAGCAACCACAAAGACATTAGGTACCCAGCTGTGACCAAATGTCATGTAAAGAAAATTCAAAGACTTTTCAGCTGAACTAGGCTGAACTGCAGGCTGTGCAGAGAGGGGAATAAAGGATGGAAACAATTTTTTTGTGATTTATGACATTATACGTGTGACATACTGCACTGAAGACATTTTTGAGTTCTCGACATGCTTGTGCTGTTTCCACTGAGGTGCAGGAATTCATAGTGGAGTGAAAAGTGAGCCCACGGTGAGGAAAAATGTAACACAAGTAAAAAACGATCTAAGTATTGTTCAGGATTTAAAGGGTTTAAATGGGAAAAGTTAGAAATATGCAGTGATTTCAGTGTAAAGTTGTTTGCTATATTGTGTAAATACGGATTTTATGATACTGTCAAATATAAAAACACATCATATTCCAAATTGTAGTTTTGCTCAAATCCAATAAACCACATAAAGTCTCCAAACTCATCATTTAAGTTAATATGATGGTTATAGATTGTGACTTGACAGCACCAACTTAGCTGTAAGAGCAGCATGAAACCATCAGCATAACACTGTCAGGTCTCACAATTTATTTTCTAGTTTTTCTCAGGAATAATCACACAACATGGGACTTTTACATCCCACAGAAGGTTTGTGGTCCAGAATTTTGATAGCTGGAGTCATTTGAATGCTATTTGGCACAAAGGAATCCCATGTAACTGGCAGCATTGCGAAACCTGCCGTTCTAAGCCACGGCTGTATTGTTTTTTCGAGTAATTCCGCTCATGTTGTTCATTACAATGTTATTTCGAAGTTACGCATAGCTTGAGATAATAAACTTCTTGTTTATGCTTCATGCAATTGAGACACAATTGCCTTTTAGCGCTACCCATCATCCGGACTCATTTACAATACCAGCATTGTTTCAGAGCTTGATATACATAATCAGACCACTCAAAGCTTCTTTCATAAAGTAATACAGCCATTCCTCAGAATAAAAGTCAAAGTTGCGCCAAAAATAGCAAACTGGGTACCAGCTCCAACCTCCAAAATAAATCAAGTTTGAAGAGAGTTGGCTTGAGACTTCACAGCAAGACCAATTGCACCTTTCGGGATGTGGTGAGCAAACTCAGATGTTTTCTGAAACTGCGATCCACAATCACATACAGTTTGTGTTACCACATGTTCAAATGTCATCATGTGTGAAGCTTTACATTTTTTTTTATCTTGATGATGCTCCATGTGTCACTTGCTGTTTTGCAAATGAAAAGGAATACAGTTTTGGATGATTGTTCAAACGTATTATTGGTTTCTGTTAATGTTAATGCAAACAAAATCTAAAATCACACTTTTTGAAAGAAACACCTGCTTTTTAAGACGATCATAGAAGGATCTCATGTTTGCTTCGTTCATCTACACATTTTCCACAGTTCATTTTAAAACCACTTCTCCCTCGAACTGTAAACAGTCGGCCTCATTCATGGATACCAAAAGCACCACACGCTGACCTTACTGTTTATACATGAGTCACAGAAACACAATGACCAGCAGGAATGTTTAGAAATGTCACAGCTGTACAATACTTCCAGTGGCAATGTTTGCACAAACTGACATGAAATTGTTTTGCTGGAGTTTGATTCGGTACAACGTGAACCCCTAAAACACCAAAAAAATCCATCCATTTTCTCAGCATATCTGGAGTCGGGTCATCGTGGCAGCAGGTCAAGCAGAGCATCCAGAATTCCCTCTCTTCAGCAAGATTGTCCAGTGTCTCCTTGAGGATTCTTGAGGTGTTCCCAGGCCGGATGAGATAAGTAATATTTCAAGCAAGGCCTAAGCTCTCCTACTAGTTGGGAGTGCCTGGAAAACTGGCAAAAGTAGGCACCCAGGAGGCATTCTAATCAGATTCCTGAACCACAACACTCCTCTGAGCTCCCTCTGGATGTCCAAGCTCCTCAACCAATGGAAGAAACCCATTTCTGCCACTTGGGATCTCATTCTTTTGTTTGCTACCCAGAACTCATGACCATGGATGAGAATTGTAAGGTAGGCAGACTGTTAAATTAAGAGCTTTACCTTCTGCTTCAGCTCCATCTTCACCACTGCAGTTTGGTACATCTGCCCCAGTCCGCCTGTCAATCTCACACTCCATTTTCCCATCTATCATGAACAAGATTCCAAGAGGCAGCAACTACAGCCATGGCCTCAGACTTCTAGGTGGTGATTCTCATCCAAACTGCTTCTCACTTGCCTACAAACTGCACAACTGTTTGCTCAAATCCACGGTCCGATGAAGCCAACACAAACACATCATCCACAAAAAGACAGAGGTGCAACTCCCAGGACCTCAAACCAGACTCCCTCCTCACCCCGACGGCACCTTTACATCCTGTCCATGAATATCACAAACAGGATCCCAAACAAAGGGAAACCTTGGCTGAGTCCAACATCCACCGGAAACATGTTTGACTTTGTGCCGAGAACGGAAAGGCCAAGAAAATGTTCCTCAAGATCTTGAAAGAAGGATTAACTGAACACTTTTCTTTCATTATGTGCTGTTACACAATCAGACTTTTGTATCAGTTCCTAGTCTGAAGTGCATGGTTTTGTCAGGTCTTATAAAGACAAAAGTAATATTTGCTTCATTATTGTGTTGCTGAACACTGCAACATCCTTCTGAAAGTATCTGCATACATTTTCAATAAATGGGGCCATCTCAAGGTGGCACCAACTAGCTTCAGAACTTGAAGTTTAGCTGAAATGTTCAGAATATTTCTCAAAAAAACCTCTGATGATCAATGTCTGTCCAAGCATTCCAAGGATTTAGGAAGAGTTAGTCAAAACAGACTTTAATATAGTCCATTTAATCCCACAACATGGATGGATGAGTTTATTAAACCTGGCAACACATGGGTATCCAGGTCAGCCGAGCTAAAGCTGCACAAAAGCTGGCTTCGGTCTGCACAATCATTTGTTACTTTACAAGTACATTTTTGTGGAAACGCCTGGCAAAGAGGAGCCCGGTTTCGATCCAAGATCTTCATTACTCTGCATGACAATGAATAAATCAATGCATAAAATGCTAATTCATGGAACACTGCGTCCACTGTCCAAGGGGAAAAAAATGGAAATGCAACCACAATTTTAACATCATCCGAGTCCATGAATGTCACTGCTCCCTTCATCTCCGCGTGTATTGTTGTCAGAAAACAACAGCTAACACCGACAGCAGCAGAGCAATTATGTAATAAGTGCACTTTTCAACAGACTCCACACAAATGTCAAGTCTGCAATTTCATTCCAAAAACTCGGTGTAAAACCTGACATTATTTGATCCAGCAGAGTTGATTTCACTACCTGCTCCGACCTCTGAGCTCCCCGAGGCTCTACGGATGAAGCTGAAGCACATCTGCGTTTCTCTGACACAAACACCCAATTCAAGACTTCAGAAATGCAGTCAACAGATAACCGGACAGAGATGGATGAAGATCTGGACTGTGTCTTCACCAGCTCCCAGACTCCTCTCGAGGTCATTCGTCAACGGTATTGTTGAGTGAAATCGAACTTGTGACCCACTAAACCAGCTCCGGAAGACAAGCCCTTGCGCTCTCAACTACTTCTGCTAATCCCTTAACTTCCTCAAATGCTTTAAATTTAAGAGACATGAAGCCAGAACAAAGACTTTCCTCTCAAAGGGGCGACTTATTAGGCCCCTGACAAGCCTCTAGGACCTGCGACTTAAATTACCATATCGTCCTCTGAATGTTTGTAGCATGACGAGCGGACTGTGCTGCTCTAAAGTTAGCCCACCTGACCCTATTAAACCGTACTTACCATAAGAAAAGCATGCAATCTATTTAATGGCTTTCAAAGAATGTCAAGCAAAGGTTGTCTAATTTGTGACCAACCAACTCGTACGGTCGGATTTTTCCAAGCACAAAAACAAAAGAGATATAAAAAAAAAATACATGTGGATGTTTGCGATTCACATATAATGAGCTTCACTTGTGTCACTGGGAGTTCAACTCCTGGAAATTAGAGGTAAGTTTCCAGAATTCCTGCAATCGGATACGAGGAGCAGACTACAGCAGCATGGTTAGCGTGTAATGTTATGCCTTTTCAAAGAGCAACCCTATTATCAGGCTTGTTTAAAGGCAGCGGTTCTTTTAACTGCCTTTAAATGGGAGCCATGCTGTTTGGATTATTTTTCTTGCAAGGCCAAAAATAAGTAGCGGATTGTAATACAGACAGGTATAACGGTTTTTTAATCTGTTTAAAGGGTGCTAACCTAATAGCCTGCAGTGCTAAATCCTGCTTTCTTTCTTATACCGGACTCTACAGTTTCTGGCAACATCATAGAAACAGCAAATTCTGAAGAATTCGGGGGCCGATTTTAATTTTCCCAAGACCCACATTTGAATCCCGACCCAACCTAGAAAAACAATGTTCTGAAAGATCTTTCACATTATTCTCTGATCCTGTGACATATATCTTCATTATCCTTATTTCCAAGTGCACTTAACTTCAATGTAACAATTTCCTGAATAAATATAATGATTATAGCCATTTCCTACATACTTACTTGCAATTATATTTAATTCGCTGCCCAGAAAAGAGGCCATTGTGTCTGATTTTTACATTTACTCATTGTCCTTTCTTGCTCCACTCATTTTGTCACCACATAAAGCCTTCTGTAGTCCGCACAGACACGCACACATACTGCAATTATTCGGTTTATTTTCTGTTTTCTTGCTACAGGGCGACAAAGTTTAGCTCCAATCAGCAGCTTCCACAAAGAACATCTTTGTGCTTCTCTGTAATGAATGCGTTGTTGTGAGCTGATGGACTTGTGTTTACTTTGCTACTCAAGACAGTATGATTAGTTAGCAGGAGATTTACAGTAAAGCAAGACGTCCCGCTGATTAGAGCCTAAATTAGATCTAATGAACAGTCACGAGGAGTAATGAGCAGTGACGCCTGCTGCACAAACTCTAATGAAACGCGGTTTTCAATTACAAAAACATCGCAAATACATAAAGTCCATGCCAGTCCTGTTATCAATATTATTGAGGTTCAGACTAATGCAAACCAGGGCATTTGTTGATGTCACTAAATTCTAAGATTGAAACTAATCACATGAAGCAGCATTTATCACCACACAGAGAGCAGAAAGTGATTTTTAAAAAAATTTAAAGCAATCATTTCTGAGAGCCTCTCTGTGTGTATACTCGACAGTGGTCAGAGAACACTGTTATCAACTCAAAATGAATTCATTTCTCCAACCATCCCTGATGAATACAGCAATTTTGTGCCTCTGTGTGTGTCTTTGTGTTCTGCACTGTGTTTGTCCAGATGCCAGTTATCAGTTCATTAAACCACGAGTCAATCCATTAGGATGCGAGGAATTGTCTGCCTCTGCAGACTCCATTAACACTGCGTCAAGCAGATTGAAACCAGTATTAAAAATGCATCTTTTCCAGTCCTGCACCACAAGAATGAAGCAGTCTCATAGTGTTGTGCTAATTGCAGGCAAAGTAACCGTTTTGGCACTTGAGAATCTCCACATTGATTGAGCGGTCAAGTCATCTTCTACATGTAACCTCCAAACAAAGACGCACACTTAACACACGGTTTCTGGGACTGAAAATCGTTACAGAACAAGCAGCTTCTCTCTGGTTCTCTGTCATACACACACACACACACACACACACACACACACACACTCGCCCAAGAAGACAAATGACATGAATACGAGTACGGCTGGAAGGCATGCATGGATCATCTGCGCTTTTGCTCCGGTTCAGTGTCAAGGCTGGAACACTCCTGAGGAGGAAGCGGGGCCTTTGAGAGAGCCTTTTCATCACCTTCAGAGATCAATGTGTTTTCCTCTGGCAACAGGCTGAGTGCTGGGATACTTGAGACCCACCCCGTTTGCTGCACACTGCAATTATCCTCCCCGCAGTACTGACTGCGGTCGTGATGGAAGCAGAACACACTCCCTGATGAGGGGAGGTCAGTAATAAGCCAATCGATCGGCCAAGTCTCATCGTTTTATTCTACGAGGTAAATTGGCGCAGGCGGCCATCTTGACGGCTCTATCTGAAACCTTCACCATGTCCTTCACTTGCATGGGAGGGAGTGTCACTTTTTGGTAACCATATAATCATTAACTACACAACTTCCCGATTTCAAGTCTTGAAAGTGAAAAAGGGAGGGGAAGCAGGATGAGCCCAGCTTGGCTTGGACAGGCTGAAGTGTAATCCACAGTGGAAATGAATGGTTTCTTTTGAGTGTTAACCAAGTTATATCTTGGCGAATCCCCCGTCTGGATTGCACGGCGGCTGAAGAGTCCACCAGATAAAAGAATAATAATTGAATTGTCACGACTGAGGCCGGCAGTCTGGTGAAATTGCACTGAACTGTATCTTCTTCCACTTGTCTGCAGGGAAATTACAAAGATGCATCTTAAGTTGAGGCTACAGCAAACTATGAAATGCTTCATTCAAACATTCATTAAAGACAAATGGATATTGCACAGTGAAAAATCTGTATTGCAAAGTGGACAATGTGTATTGCATAAGAAATAAAGTAACTGTTCTACCAGAATAGAAAAAGATATTGAGCTAGAAGGTAGTATGTGTGTTTTTTGTAAAGGTCTCAACATAGGTGTGATCTGTGCATGCAACAGTGCTACTGAGGAAGGGTTAATTAAGTCTCAGCATTCAAAGGGAAAAGCAACCTCAGCCTCGCTTTGCAAGAATTGATTAGCCACAGCCAGTGACTGATTTAAGCTTTTGACCGGAGTACTCTGCTCGTCAATCAATATCCCTAATTAGACTATGAGATGCTGAGGAGCAGACACAAGCAGAATAAACCTGCAGCGTGTCACATTTATTAGTTACTACAGGATCTCAACATCCGGGCTCCATTTGAAAAGCAACTCCAAAGACAGTGAGGATGCATGGGCACGCTGCAAAATGACACCCTTCTGAGGAATCGGTGTGGACATGCTTTTGATGCTAACCGAGGGTGTGTATAGTGAATATTGTTCCGAGCATACTGATGGCAACACGTGTAGTATCACATAGCCAGAGCCGTTCCCCTGCTGCTAAAAGAGTTGCAAGAACATTTCTGCAAACGGGATATAAAGTGCATGATTAACATCAAATGATCCCTCTCTTCTTCAAGTTCAAATGAAATACTTTATCTGTGTTTAAGACTTCTGTGGCTATTGGATGTCACATTGAAAATGTGCTGTAACCCTATACCTGCTGCTCGCAGATGACATGACTGCTGGCTGACCTTATCAACACCAGCGATGTGCGAGCCAATGCGCACAATCTGCGTATGTGTCTGTGGTGTGTGTGCGGATGGATTTAGAGACGCAGAGCTATATAATATGGACCACAGGGCCCCAAACTGCTCAAGGACAGTCGGTGCAGTTCTTCAAACAAGATGAAGTCACTGGAGAGGAGCCAGCGGTGCTCAAGTCAAAAATGTTATTACAGTCCTCAGCTATTTTAATAGACTGGCATACAGTACTCTCTGCCTGAAAGCCATTCAAAATGTAATTCTTGCAGTGTATCTGGTGCTTCTTTGGCATTATGCAGAACAAATACCATTCAACTTCATAGAGTTTCATACATACACTGTGTGCTGCCTTTAATTTGCTGCCACATTACTTTTCTGCTGCTCTAAATACATATTATACAGCTTGCGGAGCATATTCTTCAATTCGTAGAGTATATAATACAACAAAAGAAATCCTGTGATCATCAAACTCTGCAGGAGGGATGAAAGGCATGTTGATTTTTTTTAAAAAAACTGTAAAATGACACCACCTATCTGAGAAGAAGCTGTATTTTAAAGCATTTTTCGACATTCTGATGTTCCTTGAACTAAAAATGCTAAACCAAATCGAAGCGTAAAATTGTTGTATTTCATCAAATCACTTTGTTCTGCAAGTCTCATTTAAAAATCTGGCCTTTGCACAAAGTAGATTCTGTAAAATACTAAAAAAAATCTGTGTTCCTTTGTACAACTGCGAAGCCATGACTTACTTAGCTGTGGCCATAAGTCCCATAGAATCAAATGTTAAAGGCTAGGGTTTATGGTAATCCCTAACATCTCATTTTCCAAAAAAGAATGTGTGCAAGTTAAAGGATTCATCAAATCTATGTATTTTAAGGGTTTATTCCTAATTTGCACATTTTGACTTAATGTGGCAGCTCTATTGGTACTCAGCGATTTGTTTAAGTCCCCTTGTGAGCAAAAAATGGATTCACTCTCTGGTTAAAGCTGGTAAAATCTGAGGATTTCCTTGAATTTCTCTTTAATATCAGTACATATAATGCCTTTGGGTTTGGAACCGTCAACCTGACATGTTGATATTTCATTCTTTTTTTTGGTTCTTTTTGGAATTTTGGTAATCTGACCCTTTAATCTAAACTAAAACAATGCTTCTCTCTGGTCAGCAAACCTGTAATTTCCCCACTATGCGGGAGGTTTCCATCCCCTTTTGATCTGTCCTCTGAGTTCTAAGTGCAGTGTTGTTTTTATTCGGCTCTCGACTGTATTTTAGCTCCCAGGGGCTTCACTTTCACTACTTATCAGTCAACCTTGGTGGTCTGAGGCCGGTGTTTACTCGAGCGATGACTGACCCTCGTCGGATTATTCTTGCAACAGTCCGAGCACGCAAGCGTGACGGCTACAGGCCCTTATGTCACAGATACCCTATCTTGTCAGCGGCAAAGGAAAACGCATGATAGACAGGGTGCAAAAAGCAGGGTGGCGTGCTGGGGGGGAGGTCATTTAGCAGAACAGAGGGATGAAAGATTTAGGAGAGGAACAGAAAGTCGACGCAAAGTGTATTTGAGGCTGCGTGAAGCTGTTGAATTCACTGCTCATGTAAAAATCCCCAGTCAGGGCGGACGTCACACTTGTAACATTCCAGTGGATGTTAAATGGCAGCGAAGGGATCTTTTTTTATTATCATTTAAGAAGGTTGATGTAATTAAAGCTAGAATTTAAAAAGAAAACGGCTCAGCTGAACCATCTGCCGTGCACAAGCTGGAAAAAAAAAAGTACAATACAATCTTTCTTTTCCATTCAACATTCCACTGAAACCTAAAGTAATGGCACAGGATGTCAAATCAGATGTGGTATCATCCGCAGGTGGGTCCAGCTTTTAGGGAGGCTTCATCATTTCCAGTAGGATAGATAGGTGCACTTACAAGAAGCAGCATCTGGATATCAAATGAAACGACAAAACATGCACCATAGGTAAAAGTCACTGCAGGATAAATGGGATGCTCCTGTGTACAAGACAAATTGAATATTATGTGCACCATCACCATGAAAACAACCTGACTCCAGAATTTCATGGCTTTCCAAACCGCCCTAAATAAACACAGAATAGCACAGACGAGCTCTGGGAGAAACGCTGAAAGCTCTAAGTGTCTCCCAGCCCTCAATGGGTCCCGAGTGGAAACAAAAATAAAGTGTCATCATCATCGGGGCTGTCAGCCGGAGACTCGCTGAGACTCGGCCAGTTTTTTCGAGCTCATTTTCCCCAAACTCGGGGAAACCCCTCTGGATGCTCGGGGATGAGCGACGTTCCTCTCGAAAACACTCAGAACGCTCTTATTAGAGATCATTTCAGACCGCAAATAATGCTAATGTTCCCACTAAAGACTCGAAATGATGGCTTGTAAGTAAAAGTAGATGCATCACGAATACAAAACGCGCAGCTGAGTGGTTCAGCAGGAAGGCCAAAAAACGCCTGTTTGTCTAACCTCTGTCAGTCTTTCCTCTTAAAAAACAAGCTGCACCTTCAGTTACATTTGTGAGCCATTAATTCCCCTTAATGAGGGGCAATTTTTTTTCACAAAGCACTCACAGTTCCAAACAGGGGCTTCCTCTGGAGCTGAGTCACCGCTTTACATACACCTACTGCAGTGTGTGATGTAGAAGCTGTTTCACTAAATCCAGTCAGGGGACTCTTATAAACAGGTATAAAAGTTAATTCCTTCTTACCTTGTTTCAAATAAATTGCCCTAAAAACCCATCTAAAGTGAACTCTGGAAGGATTTCTACTGACAATTATCTCAGTATAAGACCACCACTTGTTACTTTATGCATTTCTTTCCCTCTTTTTTTTCTTCTTGCGGTCAAAATCATTTGCTATTAAAGAAATTAACGTTGGTGGAAAATATCCTTTTTCACTTTCCTGCTGGAACTTGGATGCTAAGTGAATGCGGACCCACAGCCAGCGACCAGTTAATTTAGCTCGCAGGGAAACAGCTAGCTGGGTTCTGTGCTTCAAAAACCAGCACTAATAAATCCCCACAGCTCAGTTCTCTGCTGGTTTTCAGGCAAAATTTAGATGACAAGATTTCAAGAAGTCACTGCGCCCACAACAGAAACAGCCCCACAAACACAATTAATTATACGAGATACAGTAATGTTTTCAGGCTACTCCAAGCAGTTTCTGGGCAATTTTTGCTCCCGTCACATCTTTATTTACTGTGGGCTCAATTTTCACTGCAATATAAAGTCCTGCACCTCCATGGAAACAGCACAACCATGGCGAGAAGGACAGAGATCATAAGAATATCTTCTGTGCAGTATGGCAAAATTACAATACCATTAATCACAAAAAAAGAGTTGAATGTATTTGATTATTTATTTTACAAAAAATGGAATACCTTGGATTCAGTATGTACAAGCTTTTTCCAAGTTCCATCAATAGTAGAGGGAAAAAACAGTGACCCCGCATATTAGATATAATTCACTACTTACATCTTTAATCTGTTCCATGCTTTTCTCCTATCTGTTCTGTGTTTACACAGCCTGCAGTTCAGCCCAGTCCAGCCGGAGATTCTCAGATTTTTTCGTCAAGTCACTGTCAGTGACAGTCAAGTCAGTCATGGCTTCACAGTTTTACAGAGGAGCAAAGAATTTTATATTATTTTATATTTTTAATGCAAATAGTATATTTCTGGCATTTTTTTTAAATGACACTTTTAGATGAAATATGATACTTTTGTGCTTAGACTTGGTTATGTTTTCATCATGATTAGTTTAAGGGCCATTAGAATGTTGAAAATCTGGTGATTCTCTTTTTACAGTTTATGAGACTGATAAACTGTGCCATTGTTGATTTTTTAAAAATATAACATGCCTTTCAAGCCCATTTTATTGTAGGAATGACACTCTGTACTCTTCATCGCCTTGGACATCCCTTTCATCTGTCTGTCTGGCCAGTACCATTCTGCTCACTGTGCTCAAGCCAATCATTCTATAAAGGCTGGTCTTTAAACATCACTGTCATTCTGCCTTTCATATTCCCCATATCACCTTCTCCTGCAGAGCTACACAGGTGTTTCAGCTGAGGAGTTCAGTCTTCCGTCTGTCGACTTTATTCCGCCATCTCTATCATGCATGCGTTACTTTTCCTTTCATCCCCCCCACTTACTGAAAATGCACACATTAACAGCCTGATCGCCAAACTCCTGTTCTGTTGTCAGTCTCAATAAACATCCTTATATGGTCAATTAATTTCTTCCTTTTCGACTATTCATACTCTCTGGATCTAAGAACGACTTGAGGTCAGCTCCATGTTGTGCTGTAAGCTATGCCCGCCTCTCAGAGACCCAAGCTCACATGAAGATTTTTGATTTAAATCCCTTTGGTAGTTAAACTTCTTCTTAAAAGAGACTTCAAAGAACAAAGCAAAACATCATTTTTTCGTCCATAGATGCACAAAATCAAACTACAAGTAGTGAGACAACAACAACAACAACAAAGCCATCACTGGGCAAAGTCTTGATCCAGAGGTATCAGGACGTATCTTTCATGGCCAGAATGAGATAAGACTCTTAAATCTCAACTGTGATAGTGACACCATAAGAGCCCAAAAGGCCCCTGTAAGTAAAATCAGTGGTGTAGATCATACGAGCAAGCCGCCATGCAAAGATGATAAAAACATTTGGAAAGCGTATAGTGTAATGCGAGCAAAATGCATTATTGTAACTGCATTAACTGAAATATTTGGTGCTTAATCATAGACACCAAAGCTCATCAAGTTCGTGAAAAACTGTGAATCATACACGACGCCCGCAGGCTGGAGGGCTTTCTGTGATTACCAAAGGAAATCCAGACACAGTAACACAATGCCACATGAGAAATAACTGGAGGAGATTTTTCGCGACCCCTTGAAGTTCCACTACAAAGACAACAAAGAGTGTTTTGAAAGTGTTCGGCTAAAGTCTCTCTGCATCGTGTTTCCCCCCCCACCTCATGTGTCAGTCAAACTGACCAAGTCAAAGGTTATAGGAGGAGGAGGAGGGGGGCTCATCCTCTTGGGATGATTTATAATCCTGACCTGTAGTTTCAGGTGGTTTGAGGGCCACAGTGAAGCTGGTGGTAGAGCTGAACACATTGTTCCCATTATGGAAAGGGTTTTAACAAAGAATCCACAAATACCACCAGGCAAACAAATGGCCAACTCTTCAGCTCGCAGCCATGGCGTTGCCTGCCTTGGAATAAACATTATCCCCCTTTTTATACATTACATAAGTCTAAAGTAATATACAAGTTATTTATGGTATTTATATAACCAGATTTTATAAATATTTAAGTGGGCTTTCCCTTGATTTTACAGGAGTTTTAGGGGAAAATGATAAACTGCAGGTTTGTGACCAGAAGGCTGTTGGTTTAAATCCCCAGACTGTCTGTGAAAATACAGTATGTGCAGTGAAAGTAAATGTGCCGCACTCTCCCCTCGCTCCCCAACTAATTTCAAAGTTCCCCTGAGCAAAGAACTTAACCCCCAACTGCTCCGGCAAAGCTTCTCAGCAGCTTGATAAAGGACTGTAGTTTTACTGGGGCACCTTGTAGGTATGACTACAAAGTAGACTGTTGCTGACAGAAGAGCGAGCCTGCTCAGCCATTTCTCCCTGGATAATGGATACATAACTGACTCATAGTGTCAAAGTAAACACAGTAGTCTCACTTACCTTCAGATTATAGTCTTTATGTCAAGCTAAAAGGCTGTAGCTAATATAACTCTCAGCAAAAAGCAACTGAGTGCACTTATATAATCAAAGCAGTCCTGTCATGTGGAGTTTTAATTATAAAGGGGCTGCTTATGCACATATTACATTTAGTGATACATACACCAATCAGCCACTACATTCTGACCACTGACAGGTGAAGTGAATAACATTGATCATATTGGTACTATGTGCTGTTCTGCTGGAAGACCTTGGATTTTAACATCCATGTTGATAAGACTTAGACACCCAAATAAACATTGTCTCACAACAAGCACACTCCCTCATGCAAATGGAAATCCCAAATGTCACTGGTCTACCCCTGGAGAAAAATGCACCCTACCACATGGAAAAAACATCAAACAATCAGGAACATGTTGAAGAACATGACAATGGCCCAACATGTTGATTTGACCTCCAAACTTCCTACACTCTATTCTGATCAAGCATCAACAGGATGCAGTGGAACAATTTTGATTGACAGAGTCCCCACTGCACAAGCCAGAGGACCCAAAGGTTCCAGTGCCAATGTCCTGGTTCCAGACCCCATAGGACACCCTGAGAGGTCCTCTTGTCCATGTCCAATGGCTCAGAGCATTTTTGACCACATAAGGTGGACCAACACAATATTGTGTATGTGATAAGTGTCTTTCCTTTTATAGTTAGGCAAAGGTTTCAATCAGCCTTGTATATCTGGACGCTGCAGTTTTACTCCATTTTTATTTGAAAAACTGTCAGATTCACTTTTTCCAAATTAGAGAGAGGTCTGAGCTCTGACTTGGCCACTCCAGAACATTCAGCTTGTTGTCTTTAAACCATTTCTGTGTAGCTTTGGCTGTATAATTCAGGCCATTGTCTAAATGGAAAACGAATCCCCTAAGTTGCACTTCTCTGTCAGACTGCATCAGGTTGTCATCCATGATTTCATTATATTTCTGGTGACCTTTTTACCCTCTGTCTTTACAACCCATCAAGGACCTGGTGCCAAGTAGCAGCTCAACAGCATGGTGCTGCCACCACCATGCTTCACATCATGATGCTGCCACCACCATACTTCACAGTGGGGATGGTGTGTTTGTGATCATGTGGCGTGTTTGGTGGTTAAAATTTATATTCTAGTCTGATGGCCAAAAAACCTAATTGTGGTCTGAGCAATCCAAAGAACCTTCTTGCAGTGTTCCAGAGTCTCCCACGTCTTCTGGGTAACTCTAGTTGAGATTTAATATGAGCTTCTTTCAACAGTGTATTTCTGTTTTGCACTCTCCCATAAAACTTTGACTGATGGAGAACAGGCAGCAGTTGTATGAACAGTCTCTCCAATCTCAACTGTTGAAGCTTGTTACTCCTACAAAGGAGTCATAGATGTCTTGGTGGCCTCCCTCACTCATCTCTTTCTTGTACAGTCAGTTTTTGAGGACTACCTGCTCAAGGCAGATTTACACGTGCCATATTTGTATCTATCTCTATCCATCTCCTAAAAATGGACTTAAATGTACTTCAAGGGACATTCGGTGACTTGGAGATTTTCTTGTAACCATCCCGACTTATGCTTTTCAATAACCTTCTCACAGAGTTGCTGTGAGTGTTTTATTGTCTTCTTGGTGGATTTATATCCAGGACTACTGATCCACCAATGACTGGACCTCCCACATACAGGTGTCTTTATACTGCAATCACTGAGACACAATCACTGCACTCAGATGACCTCCATTTCACTAAGTGTGTGACTTCCAGCATCACATCTGCAACTGTGTTGACTTAGGTGAGTCATTTTGATGGGGGTGAATACTTTGAATTTTAATCAGTTGGCATTACTTTGTAGAAATCTGTTTTCACTTGACATGAAAGAGTCAGGTTTTTTTGTGAATTCTTCTTGAAAAGCCAAATTAAATGGACCATGATTCAATGTTGAAAAGTAATAAAGGTGGAAAAACTTCCAAGGGGGTGAATACTTTTTACAGGCACGATATTTCTACAGGACAGATGTGAGAGTGGTGTCGATATTCTCACCTAACTCCTGGCAAGACAGAAAAATGCCAGACTATTAAGAAATAATTGCTGGAATTATAAACATAATAACATCAAACTGTCATAGTTTCACTGCTTGATGGTTAAATATGACACAAAATGGCATTTCCAAATGTTGGACCACCGTATGAACACATTTCCAGTAATACAGGATGTTTAAACAAAACATAGCATTAGCAGGGAGGGCAAGGTGAACCATGGTAAACATGGAAAGTGACTCAGAAGTCCTGGAAATGAGCCTGCATGGTAATTTAGAGGACTGCTTGCTTCTTCAAATGATTCTCATACTGCAGCTATTTCAAGAGGAAATGGACAGAACCATTAGACTGCAGGATGGGCACTTTGTATTATGAACTAAACGTGCATCAGGACATAGAAAATCATAAAAATGTACATCCTGACATCATTAGTTCTTCGCTGAGTTAACACTTGTCTCATCCTTTGTGTTTCTCCCTCTCTGCTGTACTTCAGCATTTTTAGCAAATTAAGCAGAATCTAAAATTTCGAGTCATGCGCACCTTAACTGGCAAAGAGTCCAGCTGGCAGCCGTACTGTTTGTAAATGAGATCCAGCGCAGAACCAAAGAGGTTATGAGAAATTTGCAGACGTTTTAAATTAAGCTGGACAATCATCTCCTCTTACATCTCCCGTAATGAGAGAGATTATGGAAGATCAAGCCTCTGAATCTATTCTGTTCCTCCATAAATCATAAGAAGACACGCAAGATTCAATTAGTCCTGCTCGCTTAACCTTGGCAGCGCGGAAATTGCACACCAAACCAGATACCCCGAGCGCAGTATGAGAGGTATTTACAAAAGAGATTTGAGGAGGCAGGCGGTACCAGTCAATGGCAAACAAACTAATAACCATGGCCAAAAAGAAAGGAGTCAAGACTGTTATTAGATAAACATCGAACAAAACCAGCACAAGAGGATCTTTTGGGTAAATGGCTTATGAGAGCAACCTGGATGCTATTTTCGGGCCACCCATTTGTTGGAGTCAAAGCCAAAGCAGAAATCCTTCAGCATACAATGTGGCTGTTCAGTTCCTGGACGGGGCGGCGATAAAAATCTATTCTCATTTAAGGCTTTGTGTGTCCACAAAGATCCAAAAATGCATTCTGTTGTGGATTACCTTCACAGCATAACGAGCCGCCGCACAACCAAAACATTAGGGAACACGAAAGTAAGTCTTCTTCTACTGCGGCTGCATTTTTAATGCTTGGCTTCATTATTTTTCATCCCAATACGGCTTTCATGTCTACAGAGCGTTGAATGCATGTTGCTGTCACCTTTCACAAAGCCTCTGTTTAATCAAACTACAAAGCTTTGGGTCGCTTCATTAAAAGACAGAACTGGGCTGGAGATAATGACACTGAGGAAAGTTTCTGGGTGGAGATCAGATTTGTTCTTCTGACCAAATAAAGTGACAAGTACTGTAACTGGCATGTCTTTGAGTCGACTGCTGCTCCAATTTCCAAACTCCAATGGGAATGGGATGAGACAGCTCGCAGTGCATGCATGTTTCCTTATTTACAGTAGGGGACCTCAGCTCGGCTACACATGCGACATGCACACGCTTTCCATTCACAGAAAGCAAAAAGCCATTTGCTTGGAGCGTCTCAATAAAGAGGGGCATCATCAGAGATGCTATGATAACAGAGGGGGCTTTTACTCTTTGAATATATTTTGACTGATTTGTGTTGACTGCTTGAATGTTCCAACTAAAAGCACAGCCATTCAGAAAGCACAGACAAAATTAGCATTGTTTGACTGAGATCAACTTGCACTACCTTTAAGTAGGTTTTGTGACGAGAAGAAAAACTTCATCTTAATGTTGGACGCTGCTATGGGAATGCGCTGGGCTTCATTTCTGCAAACAGGGCACAGATTGTGGGTCTGCTGAAATCAATTACTCGTTCGAGTGGCAGCATGCTGTTCACATTACAAGTGCCATGTTACGCTGTTTATTGCTGCCTGTGTTCCATGAGAACTTGCACTTTTGGGAAGCAGATGAAAGCCAAGGCAACTGTACTCCTAAAGAAGAGTTCAAATTATGTCGAAGCCTGTGTGTGAAGATGTTCTGGTCCAAATTCAGCACCAAGCCATCCTTGACAATTCTCTCTGAAATCTATCAAGCTCTGAAACCGTGGGATGCTGCATCTATCTGGCTCGGCTCTCGTCGTGCGCGGCGAATACTTGCGGATGAGCGGCGCGGTGGCGTGCACGCCGCTGCCTGGTTAACCGTCTGTGATGTTGTACATGTAACACCTACTCTGGCAGCCGGCATTTTCCACAAGCCCCCACTTTATCAATCATTACTGGGAAAGTGCCTGAACAGAGGCCCTCAGCAGTAATTTTGGTGGATCATTTTGTGCATGCTGGGGCGGTCGTGATTTACGTAAACACTGAACACTTACAGATGGGCATTATTAAAAACAGGTGACGGAGATTTTAATCTGGTTGAACTGGAAGAGTGCTTTCTCCATATAGAATTACATAATTAATAGATAGAATACATGTGTTATTTCAGTTCAGATTTCCTTTTTTAAATTTGAATTCATGAAAACTGTGCACACCAGGATTCGATCTGATCTGTGGTTAGCGCAATCCTTCAGACTTTCATGACATCAAAATCAACTTTCTGATACTATTTATGCTCTTCAAAGCAAAATGCACCCTTAAAAGTTCAGCATTATTACCAGGAGTGCAGCAATTCACTAAATCATGCTCTTGCATTGAATCAAACAGCACGAACTGCGACAAAACTGCAGTAGAAAATCCTCACATGACAGCCATATCTCAGTGCCTCATCGTGCCGTTTCCTTCAGGTTGTCAACAGACTCCTTTCAAATCAAACTTCTCTCCACTACTGTTTTCGTCAAGTTTCATGCTCCACATTGAAAAAAACACACGCTTCTCAGTGATCCATCACTCTGATTCACTAATTAACACAGCAGACAGGTAGAGAAGCGAAGTCCCAAGGGTCCTCGCACTGAGTTGGAAAAACTTTTGGCGAAATATCCAGACGGCAACACTTCAGAGAGTCTGATTCCCCTTTTCACCTGCAGCCTGCATTAGCAAACATGAGAGGTATCTGCATGTTCCTCCATGCTGCAGCTGTGGCCAGAATCCATTACTAAAGCCATGACATAAAGCTAAAAACACGGCAACAGGGGGACTATTAGTAAAAATATCCAGTTCTGAGGAGCGACTTTGAATAAATTTGCATTTGTTTTCCTGCTGTCAACAAGCAAAACGTGACATTCTTTCTCCCGTTGCAGGTAAAACTACCAGATTGTCACATCGTACTGCTTAAAAATGTAGCGTATCAAATATATATATATGTATCTCACACTTTACTGACCCCATGGGGAAACTAGCCTTCACTACTGCTCATCTGCTATATACCTCGTTCTGCTCCATAACCAGTAGTTTCACTTCTCCCTGCAGCCTGATCCACCATATACAAAAGCTTTTACCATTTCCAATAAAGCTTGGGAAACTTTGCTGAGCTTTGGCCTTAGCCCAAGAGAAAAGTTCTCTAATGCATGTGCACAGTGGAAGGTTTTTCTTTTTTTTCCCTTCCTTACCCCAGTTACAGATGGTGAGACCCCGGCTTGTCAGGCTCCCCGGTGCCAAAGCTCTGCCAGGGAGGCCCCTTTGATAATGAGCCTTACACACTATTTACAGCCACACTACAATAATCCTGCAACAATGGTTTCCACATAACTTTTGATTGAACGGGCCTTTACGGGCAGAACTGGGCTTGGACCGGGCTAATAAGTGGCCCTTGGTGGCCTCAGCCAAAGTTTACCTCATTGTTCTGTGTGTGGCTGCGTGCATCTATAAAGACTTTGAATGTGACAAAATGCACACCGTCAAATTCAACACGAGGACTGGAGGTTGAGATCAGAAAATATATAACATTTCCTGTTTTACCCTCCAACAGGGAGATACTCTAATTGGCTTTCTTTGCAGAGAATTAGATGAAAAGATTGCATGAATGTATGGCAAACATGCAAAATGGTCGCTGCTCTGTCCAAAAGTAACAACATCAGCTTGAAGTCCTGTCATCACCATGAGACCGTGAGGCACTCAGTGGAAACAGGAGGCTAATGCTGCAGGCAAACCAATCATTTAATAATAAAAGCACAGGTTTTTCACGATATGTGTTCTACAGATTAAACAAACAGCATTTACTATATTAAGTATTGTGTCTGAGATGTGCAGGATGACAGATTTTGTTACCTTTGATTAGCCTCAACTCCAAACAGTAGTTCAAGAGACCAGTTGATTAGATGCATGTTTGCAAGAAGAAAAATCTAATTTGCTGATTTTGATAATTGTGTTTGATCGACTCTGTTGACACAGTAACGTTGCATCATCTTAATATTGTCAAGCTGAGGTAGCTTAATGAATTTGGCTGAACTTATTTTTCGTCACCTTGAGTTAAGAATTTAAAGTCCTTTCCTTTATTTTAACATACCTGGACAATTTCAGACGGGTACAACTGGTCATTAAGAATACAGTTGATGCAAATCTAATTCATCTAACTCAACACAGTTTGTTGGTTGAACATGTTTTTATTACACTGATAAAAAAGAATAGTTTGATCAACTTTGACTGAATGCTCTAGTTGGCAAGATGCGACTGAAATACGTTCATCTAAATTAGATAATATTAACGCCACTCACTCAAGTTAGATGTACTTGAAACATCTGATTTCTCTCAAATGAAGAGTTTGCATTGCTGCCACCTAATATGAAGGAAAGTCAACCTGAAGTTTCTAAGTTTTCCAACTGAAGTGTTTGCTTTCCCCAAATGTAAACTGGAAAACATGATTTCGTCATTAGACATGCTGTTCTTTCTTTGTCTTTACTTTGTAATCCTACTTGAAGAAAACGGTGGCTGGGTTGCAGCAGAAGCAGCAGTAAACTTAATTTCTGCACTTTTGCCTCAGTCAAAGGTACAATGTGTAAATCCCAGTAGATGGAATCCACAACTATTTTTCAACTACAGCTTAAATACTCTTTTTTACAGTTTGGGTGTTTAAAACTCCAAAAGACTGACGGAAATTAGTGCGCTGATTCATTTAATGTGTATTTACCACACAAGCATGAGTGGAATCAATCTTTCTATCTAATACTGAGCAAGAAAGCAAGACACTAGGTTCATGTCTTGTAAATATGCACCAAAGCAGAGCATAGAAACTGAATCTGCAGCTTGAAGTGTCTCACTGCATCTGGGTTGTTTATCCCCTCCAAAAGTTTGCAGGATTCATGTGTTTGGGTAGCGCCAGGAAAACTGTGTCCCTCTATTTCCAGTCCAAATGCTCAACTTGTCTAACCGGCTTCTGTCTGTAGCCTCATATTTACTGGACAGATAAAAGAGTTCAGTTGATATTCTCATGTAACTATCAGCAAGAAAGCAGTAGTGTGTCCCAAATGTCTCCTTTACAATGCTGTCTTTAAATCGCTGGATGTGCTCCAAACAGTCTGATGGATAATACAGACAACGTAGCCCTGGAGGTCTCTCCAGCATTGGAATGAATTTACCCTAAAAACTCCTCAGTGTTTGTCTGTTGCTCCCCAGGACTGCAATAGTTGTGTCAAAGCGCACACAATAGTGCAGTTGTTCAGTTGTTGTACAATCAGTAAACAGCTCAGGTTGTTATCCTGTCTCGTAACAAGATGTAGGACATGAGTGTGACGTTGCCAGAAGACATTACGTATGTGAAACCTAACCAAGGAGGGTACAGAGTACAACCACCGGCCTGAAAAGCCCCTTCACCCGTTGTTGTGTGTGATTTGTGGAGTGGGTAGTTGGGAGTTACATCATGGGTCCCGCTTGGGTTGTGTGGCTGCCAGGCGTATGATGCAAAGGAAAAAGAAACCGTGGGCAGGAGAAGGGTGTGGGAATTTAGAGCTCTACATGAGTCTCCAATCTTAGCAACCTGTCTTTGCTCAATGTTCACCCCCGACGACATGGAGAGGGGTTTCTGGAGAGATGGAAAGGGGATGTAAGTGGATCTGTCTATTATCACTGCGGAGTGGCGACCCCCTTGGGAAGGCTCTTCTAATTCTTTGAAGGGCACATTATCAGACAAAGTATGAAGTTCCAATCTTTTTGAGTGTAAAATAATTGCCCCTGCAGGTGTCTAACTTTCAGATTCCAAGTGAAGTTAATTTTGTCTCATGTTTCTGAATCACGTCCATTTCAGCCATCAACTAGTCTGATGCATCCATAAAAGCAGATGTCAGACAGCTGACAATTCCCATACCGGAGACGTTTCCGTTTCCCCTCGAAATTTTCCGCTTTGTTCTTGTACGTCGACGAATGTTTCAGACAGACAGAGACCTCTCCAAGCTCCCTCTAAAGATTCCTTCAAGGGTAATTGAACAGTGATGGGTGATATCCTGAGTGTATTTAGAGGAAACTGGACAGACAGGTGCTTCCCATGGTGCAAGAACGCAGCGCACCGGAGACCTGCGAGGGGGTTACATGCTTCAGACAAGGTCACGAGCTGTTTTGACTTCACCACTCTGCCTTTCTGGAGTCTTTTGGCAGGTGGTGACAGCTGCATGTAAGCAAAGGAAGGGTTTCTACTCAAGTCTCTCGGAGGCACGGGGCGGAACACAAAGTTTTCAGTTGCACATGTGATGATCACTTTTACCTTTGTTTGCGTTCTTGGTCCGACTGCTTCGGACAAATTATTCACTTATATGCCTGATTTTATCTTCTTTCGACAGAGGACAGTAAATGGCGTGTTTCATTCCTCACAGCTGAAGCTTTTATCCAACTACCCGCATCAAAACGATAAGTCCACTCTGTTCTGACTTTTAATGGCACCTTTATTCTCGAACACAGACAGTTCCTGAACCATGGCGAAATATAATGGAATTGCTTGCTGCAGTTACTAAGGTAATTATAGGTGTCCCAATAAAATAGCAAAGGGAAAGTGTTCTAATAAAACCAAAGCCCTTAGAAATTAATTAATCTCCATTCTCTCGGCCCTTTTCACCCACCGGAACCACGTGTTTGATTACTAATTAAAAAGAAGTTGATGTACAAAATTTCAGGAACAGCTTCGGTCATTAAAATCTCATCAGGTCATTCAGATGCACACTTAATAAACTGCAGTTCATTCTATAATTTCAGACGATAGTTGCAGTGCTTGGTAACACCAACCACAGACGGTTAACTTCAGTTCTTCTCGGACAAGCAGTTTTCTAATCTGCCGAGACAGTTGCATGCCACAACTTCAGCGGCGAATGCAGACTTCAATACCTTTCTTTATCAAAGTTTGGAAGTATGTCTTAAATCCCATTTCTATTGCTGGAAATGCTAAACCTGCCTTGACATTTCAATTCTCTACGGTAATTGCTGTATTTTGTCTCAGGCTCTCGCAGAGATAAGGCATGATCTTTCCCAGCCAAGGTAATAACACGCCAAATCATCCATCCTTTCCAATGCAACAAAAGGGACCAAAACGTAAGATGACATTACACCAAGGTTGTACATTATATCTTTGACAGCAATGAATCTGAAGATGAAGCAGCTTCGAATGCCCTCTCTGGAGCACTATAAAGATGAGGTATTTTCGTCTCGCTGTTTCCCCAATACAAGGACTGAGATGTTTTCTCCATCTAGCTCACTGGGACAAGGGCATATTAACATAGACTTGCTTTCTGTGGATATTTTGGTTATGAATATTTCAGATGGGGGTATACGCAGAGGAAGTGAAGAGCAGATTTTTGCCCTCAAGGCTTTGACCTTGCTTTTTCCAGGCTTAGATCAAGAAGACGAAAGCAAGAACATGATTTAATCCCTTTAACTTGGATAGAATAAAATATTGAAAACAGTATATGTTGTCCAGACATTAGCCACACAGTCTTTCCCCAGCAAATCAACTTCCTTTGCTGGAGGTAACATCCTGTCTTATATAGATAATATGTAAATACAGTAATCCACCTAAAACTGCAGACAAAGAGGCTAAAATATATAAGCTGTATGGTAGATAGCTATTCACCTGCTAAAATCACAAATAGCCATGGCTTGGAGCAGATCTCTTCCCTCTGAAATATTTTGCAGTTTAGATGAGCATTAAATGACCATTTGTGATGAATAAAGGCAGAAGGCTTGCAGTGTGATACAGCAGTGTAATCCATGTATGTAGTGTGTACATCACTATGAACAAGATACCAAGCGACAACCTCTGGAAAAATGCCAAAATGAAACTGCAGTTCCTCAAATGACCACTTGAGGCTTCCCCCAAAAGCGAGTCAACCCCCATAGACCTCCATGTTAAAATGTCCAACTTTCCAGCAGAAATAAACATGTTTACAGCCTGAAACAAAGAACTATGTTGGTCTCTTTAGCTAATTTCCTCCTTTGTGACAACTGTTCAGTGAGTGTTTAAATTGTATTAAGGCTTAAAGTTATGTATAATGACTGTTTTGAGTGACGGATAGACAGTCCATGGCCTGCTTAAAGCTGCACTCTGCTACACCTCTTTGGTTTTGATTAGCCAGGAGTTAGGAGGAGTCAGTAGTGTCACGATGATGAGAGCCAGAGCCACCACACTGGTGTTCAGGAAACCTATCTGTGACATCACAGGAGGTTCGTCTATCTTCATATACAGTCAATGCAAGACACCTGCTTACACTGCAGCAATATGAAATCTCTGACAGCTAACAATAGCAACACCAGTAGTCTGACTCACTAGATGCAGATTGTGGGCATGAGCCTGCCATTGGCCACACATTTCATTTCTCCTTCTTTTCCGTTATTGGTGACAACAATAATAACCTCCAGGCAGCAACCAAAAATTTCAAGAGTCGTCAAAGTTTTGGATCACGCAGCACAGCAGTCCTGCTATATTTTTGGTGGATTATCCATTTTAATGGCAGCTTTCCCTCTCTGTGTGCAAATGTTCCACCAAAACAATTCCCCTGTCACTATTCTCAGTTAAATTCGGTTTTATTTATACCACAGTAATTCACAACATATGCCATCTCAAGGCACTTCACACGGTAAAGTGAAGACCTTACAAAATTGTATGGAGAAACCCAACAAATCCAAAGTTTTCTTTGGATTCCCTTTGAGTAGGCACTTGGCAGCATTTTGAGTGAACACTGTCTCTGCATCCTGTTCTTAGACTTGCCCGGGACAATTGTGATTTATTTGAATACACAAGAGCTTTTTCCTCCTCTATAGCAACATGAAAATGAGGTGAAGTCAGACTATTGACTCAAACATTATAAATCTGTCAATTATCGCATTAATGAATGACTTTATACATATGATGCTCCTTCCAACTCCTACTGGGACAATACTGACATTTAAAAACATGCAAAAAGATCTAATTTAGTGACCATACATGCAAGTGCAAGGCATTTTAAAAATGAGTCACAACAGCCCAGAGCAACAACAGGAGAACTTGTGTCTTGAAGTAGCATTTGTGGTCCAGTTCATAATAACAAAATGTTAGCAAATAAATGGCCAGCAATCCCAACTTGTTCTCACTCTCAAAGTGTCAAAACCTACCATTTTGTCCGAGCCGCTGGTGTCTCAGAGATACATAAAAGGGATCCTTTAAACTGCCACAAATAGTGGCAGGAAGCACTTGCATTCTCCTGCTGTGCCGGCCTCAAAGCAGCTCCCTTGGAGTTGTGTGTGAGGGAGATTGCAGAGGATGCTACAGGAGTGTCAACATATTGCAAAGAATAGCTTCAACAGAACGGAGGCAGCTTACCAGCAAATAAACAGCACCATTCCATGAAATAACACAAATATAAAGTGGCCAATTTAACCAACTGCAACAAATAAAATTTGCCTGATTAAATGTGCTAACATAAACAGCACATGGAACTGGAGTTTTTTGAGTTTTGATCACAAAACAAGAACAGTATCGAGCCTGAATTCAACATGAAGGAATCTGTATCCATCATCCAGCTGCTGCAGTCTGTTTAAAACACAAATTAAAAGTTAAATAAAAAATGAGACTGACAAGTTTGACCAGCTGATCTTAAGTGTAACTGCACATTAGCCGTCACTCGAATCATATTTGGCAAATTTTGATCACCAGCAGAGATTAGCAGTGTGCTCTCTTGTACAGGAAACCAATTAGTGTTACTGTGTTAACACTGATATTGCGAGCTTTGATTAAATCCAGGCATGTGGATCGATTACAACGAGGGAAAACCACCGAAGACGTTTTCTCACATTTGGAGTAGCGACCCCGCTGCCTTTCATCAAATGTACTAATACAGAAAAATACAAGGAATTTAGGCAACGGCGATGATTGGAAGTCGGTGCAGTCGAAGAGAACACAGTTGTCTTTGTTCATAGCCGTGCATATGCTTCAAATTACACCTATTATTTTAGGAAAAATTTAAAAACTTCCAGCTTGGCATTTGTCGGTGTACTTTTTTTCACTTCATAAAATAAATGCTTCAAAAAAAGGGGGATATTGAAAGTGCCATAATCCCCAAAAACTGTTATGTAAATGGACACTGGCGCGGTAATTGTTTGTTTGTTTACCATATGTGATAGAAAAAGGCTGAGCCGCTCCCCTGAGCCTGCCACCCACAACAAACAGGAGACGGGAGGGATTTGAGAGGAGAAGTCTGAGAGGAGCAGGGTGGGGGGAGAAATCATTACCACCCCGTGTCGGCCTCCAGAAAGAAGGCAGACAAGTAAACAAGAGGGTCAGAGAGGGGGATGCTGATTGGAGGGAGAGAATAACTGGGACGAGGAAGATACTGGTTGACGAATGGAGGAGTGGAAGCTGATATACAGAAGACGAGTGTTAAGTTCTGTGCAATTCACGGTAACATCAAAGTCCTGAGGGTCAGTCAGACAGAATTTAGGAAATGTGTTGCTGCAACATCCATCATTTGAGACCCAAGCCTCCAATGTTTTGACTGAATTTCCACCAGAAGCCATTTTACTGGTGCAACATTTCCAGAATTAAATCTTGGTGAGGTCTCGGACAAAACTGTTTCCAGAGGAGCCGAATGATTGATAAATGGCTCCAGGAAAAGCCAAATTTTGAATTGTTGACCCTTAAAAATTGAAGAAAGTGCAAAATTTGCAAACGTGGGTGGTAGTGGGGCTCAAGAAAGCTCCTCTAAGTGTAGATATACATGGATATATCCATATTTCCTACTAAAAATGCAGTTTTAGTCGACATTTAACCAACTTTTGAGGCATCTAACATGAGTAGAATTTGATATGTGGCAAGCATGGCAAGCTAAGGTTCCAGTTTTTTGCCATTTTGTCAAAATATTGATGTGGACTTTGTGGTGGGACCACAAAAACCGGTGTGCACAGAGGTTTATGTATCGTTATATGTGCAAAGTTGTTGTTATGTTAAAATTCAACTACATATGAAGCCTATTTTGCATCACAAATGCAATAAATGTCACTTACTGTCAAATTTCAGTGTCAGGGTATCAATGCTGTGCAACAAGCATCAAAAGAAAACTGTAAATTCCGCAAATATGTTTTTTACAGAACTTAGTTTTGGGTCCCAAATAACTAATTACTCAACTCCACTATCAGACTATTTGTGTGAAACGTACAAAGTCAAGTTTCATGTTGAAGCCACTTTTCATTTTAACTAATTCAGCAAAATAGCTCAAATGGATGCTTTGCTATAGTGCGCCACGGTGATGCTGCAGTCAACACAGAAAATGAGGCTGACTTTGTGTTTTTGTGACTGTATCTGAGTGAAAGCAGGGAGGAAAAACAAGCAGTTTTTAGCAGGACTATAAATCTGGACAGAGACAGCACCAGAGGAAACAGGCCTGATAAAGCACCACATTAATGACCATTTCCCTACGAAACACAAACTAATTTACTAATTACAACCTCCTGTTGCTCTGAGATTCCACTCTACCTGCCCCTTCAACCTGCACCATCTACTCTGCGTACCCCAAATTGAAGAAAAAAAGCCCCACTGCCAAGATAGAACCACATCCCACTGAATGTGTTAGCACTTTTTTACAATCTAACAAAAGAGCCCCACAATGTTATTCTTGGAATCTGTCTAAAAGAGCAGCGTTTCACAGCTGCGTTTTGTCCACTAATTCAACAAAACCCATTTTTCCTCATTTTGATACACATTGTGTAGATTCTTATGGAGCTATTCATCACTTTTACACCACAAGAGCAGCACAATAACCAAAGATGTGGCCACATATCTGTTCATAACAATGTGACGCAGAGATTTCTGGAGGCGAGGACCTTCTCCATCCCATCTAAACGCGTATCAAATGTTCTGCAAACACATTTCGGAATCTTTACAGGTCAACCCCCGGAAAGGTTAATTGCCCCACGATGAGAAATGTCCTAATTTGCTCCAACGTGATAATTACAGCAAAGAAAAATGTTTTCACTGCAAGCGAACACTGAGAAAAACCCGGAGACCCCCGCTCACTCTCACACCAATAACACACGAGGAACTGCAGTGGTTAATTGGAGCGCAGACGTGTGTTTACTTTGCAAAGTGAGACGGGGATTGGGAAATTATCGACAGGCAGGTCTGCTGGAGTGCAGATTGCCCTTGAGCGCTCCGTCGCTGGCCTAGAGACTGCAGGAGTGTCTACTTGAAATTCAGGGTAGTTTGCAGATCATTAAGGTAATAGTCTGGAGGAGTAGTGCATCATATAGACAGAAGTGGGAGGAAGCGAGAATGTGTCGAAGTGGGACCGACTGGTAGAAAAAGCTTAATTCTGTGCTTAAATATGGGATTTTGTGCCCCACTGGGGTACTCTGGCTCCATTAACATTTTAAAAAATGTACCTGTAGATGTGAAATATGTTCACGATGCATTTTAACGTGCAAGACTTTCTCACTGTATCATTATGCGCATCACATTTGGCTTTCTGACAATGACGCATCCAGAATTTTATGGAGTCACTGAAAATCTTTGAGTTGCACACAAAAAGAAAAACCATCTAAGTGTCATTGTGTTGTAGCACAGAGGCTACTTAAAAAACAAATGTTGAGGTAAAAATGTACACACTGGTGTACTTTGGTGTCCTATTTCACAGTTAAGGTTGCTAATTATCAGATGTGAATTCATGAATACAGATACAACAAACATTTTGGTATTTTGGCTGTTCAAAACGGACCAGGAGAAGAAATACTGTGGTGTACTTTAAAGGAAGAAGTTCACCTACAGGGAAGATGTCCCTTTTTATTCATGGTTTCAGCACTGAAGATTCTGTGTGTGTATGAGGATAATAATAATAATGCACTGGTTTTATATGTATGTAGCGTTTTTCTAGGCACTCAAAGACACTTTACATTGCATTATTCATTCACTCCATATTCGATGGTGGTAAGCTACGAGCTGCATCTGCCCTGGGGTAGACTGACGGAGGCGAGGCTGCCAGTCTACACCATCGGCCCCTCCGACCACCACCAAGCACTCACTCTCTCACTGCATTCACCCAGGCTTCCTGGTGTTCCCTCATGGTCTCCCATCCAGGTACTGACCAGGCCCAACTTCACTTAGCCCCCGAGATCTGATGGGATCGGACATCCACAAGGTGGTATGGCCACAAGGATAGAATGTGTCTAGTCAAGTTACCGTTTTGCTGTGTTTTTATATTCACAAAAATACAACTGTTTGACAGATAATAGTTGTTTACTTGAAAGAAATTTGTCTTAAGGATTCAAAAATGGCATTATGGTCAACATATCTCCCCATTTCTCTGTTTATTGTGCATTCAGACTCTGCAGTTTGTTTCTGTTTTTTAAGAAGCCACACTCTTAAGAAAAGGCCACAAACTGTCCATTTCAGCTTTTCATCCATTTCTAAAAGGATTTCTTATTTGTAGAGACAGATGAGTTTTCATCATCCGTCTTTACAAACAGGCTGTTTCTGTTAATACCATTAATACCACTAACTGCGTCTAAACAATGCATTTCTTCACTCTGTTAAACTTGTGAGTTAGAAGTTGTCACCCCAGACGAGAACCTGCTTTGCGAACCATATTGGAGGAGTCCAAAGTTATAAATATTAGCTGCCACCTCCCAGCGCAGATCTTTTTATGCATCAGCAGTTTGATTTAAAAAGGGTCAAAGCTTGCCTGCCTCTTATGTCAAACACATTTCTCCCCATCCTGCTTGCCTGTCTGATCTCTGCTGCATTTTATTCAGCTCAGCATTTCTACTTGGAGAAAAGACTTTTTTTTCTGCCTGTTTCCAAGGGTGTTAAAATCTAATGTGATGCAGGTCAGATATGACCAACAGAATCCTTTGCATGCATGGGCAGACTGCGATGCATCAGCCGCTAAAACGCCACTCACAAGTCGCTGCCTTTTCAGGTGCTGAATGGCTCATGAATGAGTGAGTAACTGTCGCAGCTTTCCTGGGGGTCACGGGGGTCGGCATGGAGTTATTTGAGGGTTATGTACCCAACCTGGCTCCTTGCTGCTAATGTCAATCAGGTTAACAATAGCCCACTTACATGGCAATTGTAGAAAGCGTCACCTGCAGACATGCAAAGGTCAGACTCCGCCGTGTAGGAATGTACATGTGGAGGCTCGGTGCAGCCAGCGATTACCAGACTCTTAAAGTGAGAAAATGTCACCGAAGCAGGCGGGTGAAAGCATAAGTGCAGTTTGTCAAAGTCGTGTTGACATGTCAAGGATAATGCTGGTGTCATTTGATATAAGCCGTTGCATTTACAAACATAAGTGCTTTATAATTGAATGGAAATGACATGTTGTCTCAAATCACCACTGCAAAAAAGGAAACAAGAATTATATATATATATAATTCTGGCACCTTGCTTTTTTTCTGGAGCAAGGTGCCAGAAAAAAATATGTCAAAAATGGTTGAATATTGTAATGTAAGCACAAAAATAATGTAAGTTTGTTGTCAAACACTAAAAACAAATCTAAATACAATATGATTATCATGTATTACAGTCAAAATGTAAATTAGTGAACTTTTTTCACAGTGATTTTATATTTGCAAACTGTAAAAACTGTGAAAATGACTGCAAATACCTGAAAAAATGAGACATTTTCGGCTGATCTGAAGACAGTAAAACAGTTTCATTTTTTACGGTCGGACATTGTAAAAGAGCAAATTTTAAACAGTAAGTTAGCTGATTTTACTTAATATTATCTGTAACTTAAAAACAGGAGAACACTGTATGACAAAGGTTTTAAAACATATTAGTCATACAGTTAACATGTAAATTATTACTTTTTTCTATGATTTCACCATATTTTACCTGTAATTTAACAAAATGGGGAAAATCTGCACGATATACCCGCATGTGACCAGCATTAAAAAACCTTTTTTAAAGATGGACCAAAAACCAAAATGCACACTTTGTGGCCTTTTCTTAACAGTGTGACTCCACTTTCCTAAAACAGAGGAACAAGCCTGCATAGCCTGAATGCACAATAAACACAAGAAGCTGAGGGGGAAAAAGTAAAACCCAGAAATGACTGAAAATCAATTGTTTGTGAGTCAAACTGTGTTCTGCTTTGATTCTGTTCCATCCATAACTATATTTCCTACATCGCACAATACCGAGCAGAATAAATCACCTTTTCTTTTTTTAAGACCACAAAGTGAAACAACTCCTCTGTAAAAAAAAAAAAAAACAACTCAAATTTGTATTTCATGTTGTTACCCAACACTCCCACATTGTCACCCGTCGAGTTCTGTGGGCCGACGCCAAAGATATCAGACGTTTATGCGTGTGAAAGAAAAAGAAGAAAGCACATCCAAGTTTCCGTCTTGCCACATGACGGTATCGCCGCAGTTCGCTGGACCTCGTGGTGACTCTCGCCGTAATGATTGTCGTTAAAAAAAAAAAAAATGCTGAATTTTAATTGGCGCCTTCTGAAGCAGCCTGCCCCGGGGGCGGGACGGCTTTTTTCGAAGCAGCTGCTGGTACAACTCATTAAGGAGCCACTTTTAAAACTCAACACCATTCCCATTTTATTTTCCCCTGTCAAGATTTATAAGAAAATTAATTTGGAGATGTGTAATTGCTGGACAGTGGCTGTTGACTCTGGCCCGCGGAGGCAGAAATAATTGACGTGCGCTGTATTTATCTGAGCCGAGGGGTGGCCAGAGTGCCGTTTGCCAAGGCCTACCTCTGGCATTCCAGTGTGCACATCTGGGCTTGATTCATAAAAGGTATTTGCACCAAAGTGTAACAACGTGCAAACAAGCGTAATGAACAAAATGTGCCCGAGCCCTTTCGCATGATGCACAGCCGACGTGGAATAAATAAACAAACCAAATGGGGCTACAATAAGGCAATTTAAGGGGGGGGGGGGATCCTATTTTTAAATCCAGATGCTTGCGGCCTCTAAAAAACCAGGCCTTTAATGAGACTCGATGACAAGAGATGGAACAGGGTCAGTTTGTGCTTTTGATTCACCAAAGCTTTGGCTCTCTCTGCGGTTTGACACAGGAGGGGGGACGGGGACGAGTCCAAACTCTCTCCTTCTGCAGCCCTGAGGTTCCACAGAAAGTCCTTTTTCCTCTCCATCCCGTATCTGCGCTGACCAAAAGACGTCAAAGTCACTAAATGTCTGCGGGTAACTTAAGCACGCCGTAAGCCTCGACTGTCACAGATACATCCACGTCATTAGAGGCATTACGAGCTCTTGCGATTGGGTCTGAGCTGCGGCCAAAAGCAAGAGGTTCATTATTTTTCCGTCGTTTTCAGGAAGGAGATGTTGAGAATTTCACGGCCCGCTGCAGAGCTAACTGCATTACTGAGGAATAAAAGTCAGAAGAGGTTCAGAGGAAACCCATAATATGTCTCAGATAGAGAAGTTAAATCATATTGTCACTCTCACAGTCACTGCAGAGCGCTTCAGGAGTCCTCGATTAAACAAATAAATCCTCACATTTCATGCATGACTATCTCTGGCTGCTTCTTAAGCCGAAATGCAACAACCTGTCCAGGAGCCTCATGTGCTTCAGTCCTCCGTCATCTGTCAGAGCTCGAGGTAGATGTGACCTTATCGCAAGTGTAATTTTGCAGTGGCCTCACCGAGCAGTAATTGGAAGTCAGTTTCCTGGACTCTTTAAGAAACATTTGCAGAAAAATGATCATCAACTCCACTTTAAACCTGCACATCTGCAAAAAATCAGATCCCCTGTCTCTTGGATGGCTCACTTAGCTCGTCTTTTTTCCCCCGTCATTATTTCATTACGGAGGGGATGAAGGTCTCTCCTCGTCTTGAACGCGGTGTAATTATTGCTGATGAAATGAAATGCCCTCCTGTCACAAGGCTTTTACATCTCTGACATGTTTTGGCGTCGGGAGCAGGGAGGAGCCTCTGGGATGTTAGCAGCACAGACCACACAGGGACGTGTGAAGAATGAGGTTATTAGGCAGAGACCGGAGGACTGAATTAAGATCAATTATGGACATAGAAACAAAAAATAAACATGAGCTCATACCGTTCACTGTAAAAAAATCTGTAATAAAAAGAGAAAATCTGGCAATTTCATTACAATTTCATCCTGTTTTGTGGGGTTACAATGTAAACTAACACTGTTTTTATTTTGACTATTTTTTATTTAAATTTTTTAGTCGATAATAATTGGAATTTATCAAAACTTTACCATTTTCAGTCCTTAATATTCCTCGTTTGTCTTTTAAATAAAAGCAAATATATGTAAAATAATGGATGTAAGTAACTTTTGCTGATTGAAACACAGAAAAACACTGATTTTATGTTACAAAATACCAAAAAACATAAATTTTATAGATACAGATTTATACATATATATAAATAAAATTATTTGTAAAAAGATTTATTTTTGTGGCTTTTACAAGATTTTATCTGTAATTTTAAAAAACTGGGAAAATCTGCAAAAGTTGCATTAAAACAATATTTTTAAAATCCTCAACAAAAAAGTAACGATACATACGTGTAAAATAATTATATTTTGCTCATATAAACACAGTAAAGCAATGATTTTATATTGGCAGGGTTAAAATATCAACATATAGTTTTGTGTCATTTTTAATTTAACAAAACAAGAAAAATTTACACAAAAAATACAGTCAACAGCTGTTCTTTTTTTTTTACAGTGTAGCTTTGAAATAAAGCATTCAAACCCTATTTAAATGAGTGAACATTTTTACCTATCCTTAGAATAAATACTGTTTAAGACACTTAAATGGAATTCTTCATTAACAGCCTTTAGCCCCCGTGGAGCCCAGCAGATGCTGTCTGTAGACTGGGAGCAATGGGCCTCCAGGCTGATTGTATAGCCTGAGCAGAAAGCACAAGGCTATACTGTCTGGCACTGACACTTAGCACATGTGATAGCAGCCCTGGGTGCCAACTGAAGCCCGCTGCCGACTGCTGCAGGCGATGCAGGAATGAACAAGCTGTTCACTGACAGACTGATGCTATTTGGCTGTTAACAGGTCCCCAGCTGGTGTCTGCTGTGTGCTGTATGCGTTAGCCTGGTAGCATGCCACTGTTTTGGTCTGCGGATGTTCATGGAGCATGTGTGCAGCATGGATGTTGGCATAAAAGCGCCCGAGGCCCCCCGAACACAAGCTGCCACCAGAATAAAGAGGCAACGGCAAGCATTTATTTAGACAGCTTGTGTCTACGACAGGCGGAATGCAGACCACAAGCTCCAGGGCTGAAGTGACTGAGAGGGCTGGTTTGTACACAAAAGGGCTTGTGCAGGGATTGGGTTACGGCTAGATTAGAGTCTGGGACTGGTAGCAGCTTCACCACTTTGCTGGTGGGTTTTTTATGATCTGACGCAGCATTTACTTTGAAAAGGTACATGAGAAGCACAAACTGATCCCTGGGTAAAAGACAAATACATGTTTGCATCATTTTCACTGTCTTATTAGAATTATTAGACAGATCTCTGGCTTCTGATTTCCTCAGATATACGTCTGTGGGAAGCTGTAACTTTTTACAACGCATTATGGCCCGATTTTAGCACATGGGGGGAAAACGAAGATGGGAAAAGCCACTGAAGCATGTCTCAAGCAAGAGGACTTTCTCATCTCTGTGCAGGAATGGATGGTGGGAATGGGTGGTGGGAATGCCTGCGGTTTTGGTTTCCTTCCCAAAACCTCCCTGGGTCACCAGTATCATTTAATGAATCACTTGGGGTGGCGTCAAATAAGAGCAGACGGGTTCCTTGATGGCACCCCTCTGAACAGGCTCCCCACCACTGATCATACACCACACTACGCTCATGAACCCCAAATGAGAGGCTGTCAGGGTTTCGCAATTCTTCCAGAAACCATTTTACACCCTATATTTGTCCGGTTATCTTCCCTGCAGTAACTCAGATTAGCTTTGTTAAGTCAAACAAAGAGATCTCTCCAATCTTGTGACAATGAAGCCTCAAAGTGGCTTCTTTTGTAGGAAATATTCCAGAAAGCACCTTAATAAGTTTGAATGTGTTGTGCGAATAAATTACAAATCAGTTAGACGGGAACGCTCCCCCGTAATAATATTCTTAAAAGAAAATTCATGCCAGAGCGTCTCCCTGTCAACAAAACCGTGACAGCTCCTCCTAATGAGCAGTTTACTCAAAATGCAATTAATGGACCGCAAGAGGTGAGGAAAGCTCCTCTCTAAATAAAAGACATCAGTATTTATTTAAATACTAAAGCATATCAATCAAAAATGGATTCCAAACCAACCAAAAAAAAAAACAAACCTGCTGACAGGCTTGTGCTGGAAACAAACAATGATCCACCAATGAAGCCTTGTTTTTGCAAGCGTGCCACATAAAAAAAAAAACAACTTTAAAAATTGATGGGGTTTGTTCTGGAAGTGGCCGGTTTGCCGACAGTGAAAAATGAAACTCTTTCACACACACACACACACACACAGCAGAAGTGTTTTCCTAGTGGTGGAGATGGTTCCAGTTGTAGGGTAGGTTAATGTGAAGTTTGAAATGCTGCGACAGAGGAGGAGAGGATGGGGGAAACTGTGCCTTCTGCTTGTGATGGTAACAAAACTGTTCTCATATATGACAGAAAATCATTTACTGTTTCCAGACTAGTTTGCACATCATTAAAGGGGAGCAGATTCACCAGGACGTCCACTGATTTCCGCTACATCATAGGAGACAACAGCAAGAATATATCAAAGCCACACATTGGAATGTTGGCAGCGACTATCAAAGCAGCATCATTACTTTGTGACACCAAGGATCCACCATGAGGTCCTGTTTATTAATCTTGTCAGGACATTGCTGCCACGGGCATGTTATTAATGCTTTACAATTCCCCCTTTGAAGACGACGAAAAGAGAAGGCGAGCCGAGTCGATCGACGCTGGTTTTTCTCATCAGGATGAGCATTCCGATCATTAGGACTTTTTGGGCAGTGGATTCTTTTCTAATCATCGTCATCAGATTAATGTGAGCTGACAAAGCCCATCGGTTTGAACCTTCGCCCATCCGCATGACTGCCTTTGTTTGGCAAATTGTGTTGCCGCTAATGAGTCGGTGCAGGCCCAAAACCAAGATAAAAAGGAGGAGGAACCCCTACACTGAGTGCGACTTGGTTCTTTCTGACCACGACATGATCTTGAGCAGAGTTCAGCAGAGAATACTGAAACAAGTTGTGTGAGTGTGGTTTTTTTTGACATAATCTGTAAATTGATAGTCTAGGGTAGCCATGGTGTAGAGTGGTCTGACTGTACCTCATTATTATGTATCTGTAGGGGGGCAGAAATGAGCTGATAATTAAACAAAAATACACACCAATCACACATATCACTATGACTACCTGCCTAAAATTGTGTTGGTCCCCCTCATGTGGTCAAACATGCTCTGAACCATTGGGCATAGACAAGAGGACCTCTCAGGGTGTCCTATGGGGTCTGGAACCAGGACGTTGGCAGTGGATCCTTTGGGTGCTCTGACACATACAGTGGGGCCTCTGTCAATCAAACTTGTTCCCCTGCATCCTGTTGATGCTTGATCACAATGGGGTGTAGGACAATCAGGAACATCTTGGAAGTCAAGATGTTCCTGATTGTTTGATGTTTTTTCCATGTGGTGGGGTGCATTTTCCTGCCAGTGACATTTGGGATTTCCATTTGCATGAGGGAGTGTGCTTGTTGTGGGACAATGTTTATTTGGGTGTCTAAGTCTCAACAACATGGATGTTAAAATCCAAGGTTTTCCATCAGAACAGCACATAGTAGCAATATGATCAATGTTATTCACTTCACCTGTCAGTGGTGTGTTGGCATTTGTTTTACAACAACACAACAGTATGACCACTAGCAATCAGATCACAACGGTCCTCCAACAAACTGAAAGAGAGACACAGCTTCGAAACATCCTTTTAAATTTTCCGTTGTAATTCATTTGCCATCCAAGAAACCTTTTAAATCACAATGTTATTCTATTGGATTCAAATGCAGGACGGAAAAAAGTCAAAAATTTCAACAAAAATATATGTGATGAAGACATAAAAATACTATAGTTACACATAAATAACTATAGTTATGCTGTCATCACTTTCCAACTCGAGCCATGTTATTGCTCCAAGTCCAGGACATTTAAATCTGCAGAAATATAACAATGTAGATTATAATATATCTATGAGAAAACTTCATGTAAAGGCATCGTTTAAATCCTTACAGGAGGCGCCTTCCTATAATTTTACCACTGTAAGTACTTGCCTTTGGCCTGTTGCTGTTATTTCACAGCTTTCAAATGGTTGATGTGGGTGCTGAGAATTAATGACTCCAGCTTCCCCCATATTACGCTGTCATGTGTCAGCTATGGAGAAAAGCCCTGTAAGAAATAAGGAGATACCCGTGCTATAGCCCGGATAGCAGGTTGTGATTAGATAAAGTGAGAGAGTGAGGCTGGCTGCCACCTTTCCCAACAGAAGAAGAAGTCGTCCTCCTCCTCCTCGTCACTTGGGTCTGATGTCAGTGCTTTTCTAATGGGGTGGGACAGGAGCGCTATAGCCACTGGGACCTTGTATATTGGACTATGTGAGTCGGGGGGACAAAGGAGCAGAGAGTTTCCACCATTTTCAGGATCCAATTAAGAAAAAAGGCATATTGGGTTAATACAAGCTGAAGACTGCACCCTTGTATTATAGTTTAATTTGTCTGTATATCATCAGCTAATAATCTCATAAATGCTTTAAAATTTCCATGTTCATTTTCAGTTCCCTGAGAATTAGTAATGCTTTCAGGACTGAAAATAAAGCAACCAGTGATGCAGTTAATGATGAATCAATCAAATGATTAGTTGATTTAAATGACAAAGCCATTTATCAAGTCTGAAATACAGCTCTTACCATTAAAACGGTGATATGCATGGGACAAAAATATAAAGCAACCTTGGATCATTCAAAAGTGTCATTTTTCCACATTTTAGACATGGGATAGTTCTAAATTCATCACTAGCTGCAGCCATTTCTCTCAAAATGACATGGATGTATCGATGTTGTATTTTTCAATTCCCAGTATTACTATAGCTGAAGTTAATGGAAGTATATGGTACGTTTTTGAAAGAAGTGCTTATTATTTTGGAAGCCATATGAAGTACATGTTGAGTATTTATTGACATTGCTTAGCATTTTGAGAAATATGCCCGTTTGCTTTCTTGTTAGGTGGGAATATTGGCCCATTCTCATTGGGTAGTAGTTTCATTTCTAGCATTACTGTAGCTGAAATTAATGGAAGTATATGGTAAGCTTTTCGAAGAATTGCCTAATATTTGAGAAATACGCCTGTTTGCTTTCTTGTTCGATGATAGTTTTGGTTCATTCTCATTGGCCCTTATTTCTGTTCTTAAATCAGTACAGCTGAAGTGAATGGAAGTACAGTGATCCCTCGCCTATCGCAGGGGTTAGGTTCCAGAACTCCCCACGATAGGCGAAATTATTTTTATTATTTATATATATTTTAAGGCTTTAATAACCCTCCCCATGCCTGGGTTTGGTGCCAGAAGCCCTAGAAGGAGAACATTTGGGCGAAATCGTAGGGCTTGAAAATAAATTCTTTTTCAATGCAAATTTCACAAAAACACAACACCGCAGAGCAACACTACGCACAGCGATCAGACGTCGATGTGAAACAGAAAGGCGAGATGCTGAACGTATGCTATACACGGGAGACGGAGGAGACGGAGGAGACTGAGGCTACGGCCGCTGAGCCAATCAGCAGCCAGGATCCAGAACACAGTGCTCTGGTTGGTCGCCTCCTATCCGTCAGCCAATACTGTGCCGTGCACGATCTCACATGGGCATACTAGCTCAAGCGGAAATTGCCCGATTTTATAAATGTGGTAGAATATGTCAATATTAACAGCAGCTCTGATGTTTTTCACCGTGGAGTCACTCAGTTTTGCTGAAAGGCAGACTTTATTTAGTTCAAAGAGTCAAGCTAGTGACCCCTGCTTATGAGCCTTATGCTAAGCTAAGCTAAACGCTTCACGAAAAACAAAAATAGCACATTTTCAATAGTCCAAAATGGAACAATTACATACAGGATACTGTCTAAAGATGAGGAGGAGGAGTTGTGAGAATAAAACTGTAACTTTAGTAAAGTTAATAAAAACGCAAAGCATTTGACAAAACTAAGACCTGCAAGAGCAAGAGTTTCCTGTAACCTGAACAAAGAAGAAAAGAAACGTAGCCCTGCTGAAATGTTGCTTCTCTCAACTCCTTTGTTCAGCCTTTGTGTCTTGCACCGCTTTCATTCCGCTACACCAGCCGCTCTTGCAAAACCACAACCGTGCATGTGAATTCAGGAAAAAGCCTCTCGGGGACCGATACTGTGCTTTTTCAGGGCACAGCATGGAGAATTCATTATTGCACATACCTGACTTTTGCAGGAGAGAGTGAGACAGAGAGACAAAAAGCTTTCTCTGCTCGGATGTGACTGTACATGATCATCCGGCAAACACACAATCAGCAGCATAACCTCGTCTTCCCTCCAAATCCCAGAGAGCGAGTGACTCAGAGACATTCATTAAAACACTCCTTCCTCTGATACTACACGTCTGTGAGAGGACACAGGGAATACTAATGATCCCATTTATGTTTTTATTTACATTAACCACCACAGGGCTCTGCTTTTATTCCAGCAAGACAGAAAATGCGATCCTGGCGAGGGGGTAGAACTAATGAAACATTGATGGAGATAAAGGTTAACTGTTTTTCTCCGAGGGACTTTTGATGACTAATTGATTTGGCATACAGAACAGGCTGACATGGTGTGTCCCTTTGAAGGGGAAAGGGAAGCAGTTTTGTTCCTTGCAGATGTATCAGACAGTAATTAGCAGATGAACAAAAGTTCCCCGAAGACAAATGTCATGAGAAAACTGTGATTTTCTGTCCTTTGGAGTCGGTTGGCATTTTGTTCTTTATGGATGGATAACAGGAGCTAATTAACCAGCCTCGTATTTTCCTCCCAGCTAGTAACTGAAATGATTTACCAGCTCTCAAAGCCACATCTTTCACTCGCACACGGCTGCGAATCTGTTGAAATTATCATTATGAGGTAGGCAGATTGTGTGTGCTGTGGGATTGTGTCATAATACACTGTAAAAAAATAAATGAATAAAAAATACATAAAAAGATGGTGCAATACTACAACATTGAAAAGCTGTAAAACTGAAAGAAAAAAAGAAAATGTCTGCAAAATACTGTGATTTACAGCAGATTTAAATACAGTAAAATAATGTTTAAATTAGAGGCAAATGTACTAAAAGAACAAATAAACATTTCTAAAAAATACTGATTTCTGATATGAATATTATGTATTGTTATGACTTTTTTCTTCTATTTTTTACACAGTCACCATGTAAAATAAGACTTTTTTTCTGCCATTTTACAATACATAAACTAATTTAACAAACAGGAAACATTAACAGTTTTTAAAAAAAAATTATCTACCATTTTTCAGTCTTTAACACACATTTTTCTTTCAAATAACAAAGTATCTGGAAAAAATATCTACTTGTGTATTTAAATACTGCAAATCAATTTTATGGTCAAACATGAAAGAACAAAAGAGCATTTTTTAAAAAACGGACTTTTGATGTGGACATTATTTGCAGTTTTTAAGGTTTATGTTAATTAATAACTTTTTAGTGTTTGACTGGATATCATCTGTAATTTAACTAAATCGAGAAAAAACAAGGATTCTTAAAAAAAAAAAAAAATGTATGGTTAAAACGTTATGAGAGAACAAATCACCATTCATAAACAATTTATGATGTGGGAACTATCAACAGTTTTGGATTGTTTAAGGTTTAACATGCAAATTAATAATTTTTAATGTGTGGTTATTATAAAAAAAATCCATAATTTAACAAAACGGGGACATTTGTTTAAATTTTTTTTTTTTTTAAATAAAAAAATTTATACTTGTTTATTTAAATACAGTTAAGGATTAACATATAAATTAAGAACTTTTTTTCTGTGATTTTTTTACAAGATATTATCCATAATTTAACAAAACAGAGACATTTGTTTAGAAAAAAAAGAGAGAAATAGTGTAATTTTTTGGTCACACGTAAGTCAAAGTGGATGTTATTTACAGTCATTTTCTGTGATTTGACTACATATTACCTGTAATTTAACATGGCAGGTGATATCTGTAAACAGTGAACTGTTTTAAAAAGTTAGAATTAAAAAGGGTTTTTTTACACTGTACTGTGGAAATAAAATAACTACACAGCAAATCTCAAATCAATATTCAGACTCTTTACCATCCTGTTAATTTGCTGATTGCATGTCAAACGCAGCATGTGATGGTGAAATGCACTCGTAAATCCCTCCTTCATCATCTTAAAAATAACCCGCCCCAGGAAGACACCTGACACGACAACTGTGTCTGATGGCCGACTGAGGCATGCTGAGAGCTGCTCCAGCAGCCAGCGCCGCCTCCCATTTCAAAGCCAAAGGAGCCGGCGGCCCGTTGTACTCAGCGAGGCTATTTGAGAGAGTTGACCTCTGACCCCATCGCCCACACCCCGATCACGTCCCACTGTGCGTGCTTTCAAGTGCTCGACCCTCTAACCCTCGCGCCGTGCCCTCGGCTTTAAAGTGCCAAACGTGTATCGATTTCCCAATTCCTCAGCTGAGCATCACCTTCGCTCCTCTAAGAAGCAATATTGGATAGCAGCTTTATCGTACGTACAACATACAGTACATACCTGCCCTGCAAAAAGCTTTAATTATTGTGGTCCTTATGTCCAAAATACAAATTACTCTTCATCATAAAGCCTCTCAAGTTTCTCTCTTAAAGTGCCTCTCTGCAGAGAATTAGAGGTTGCTTTAACCTTGGCCTCATTGCTCCGGCGTTTCTCCCTCTGGCCTCACTAGCGAATGCCGGGCATAGCTTTCTGTGCCAGTGGTATGACTAGCCGAGCCCTCACTGGCCCTCCTCGCTTATATACAGTTGCGTGAGTGTAATAAAGGCCCGAGCCCAACAGGTGGCGTTATTTATAGTGAACTAGATGAGGAAGGGAGCCAGGAATGAAGCAGGGAGAGGTCTGGATAGACAACGAGAGACATGAGATGTGAAAATAATCCAGGGAGAATGGATGTTTGGGCCTTAGCAACAGCAAAAAGATGACGTCGATGAACTAATCTTTCTGACAACTTCCAAAGAAATTGTTTTCAGCCAACAAACACTGAGTTAGAAGAATTAGCTTCTCCTCTTCAGTCAAAGGCATTTTTAATTACCACTTATTCAATGATGAGTAGCATTAACACGTTTTTAAGTTGATAACTCAAAAAGATCAAGCCGTACTTTCATGTTAATTAATTGGAATTTTAAGTATTATGTACTTAATCACCATAATTATGAACAAACATTTTTAAAATTGGGAAAATGAATGTGCTCTTGTGCTCATGGGTTGTAAAGGAGGACTTGAAATCTTGAAAAGTAAAAATCAAGTCAGCAAGCTAATTTTTATTAAGTTCCCTCAACTTCTATATAGTTTCAAATCAGGTAGATTTGCAGAAATTTGAGTTCAAATTAGACAAAATATTAAGTTGACGCAGTTAGCAACATTATTATGTCAACACAACCCATCAAATTAGTCTTTCCAACTTAAAATATAAACGTCTCAATCAATATTTCAGATGTTTTTATTTAATTAGGGGGCAGGAATGAGTTCTTGGATTGATCATGTTAGTGTGAATCAGGGAAACGTAGTAGAAAAGAAGGTAGATGGAAGGAAAATGGTGACCGATGATGAGAGATTGGCAAAAAAGAAAAAGTAAAATCATTAAAGATGGTAAGACGGGTAAATTAAACTTTAACTGCTACACATACAGTTGTTGCAGGATTTAAAATACATATACATAACTATATTTACATAACATGTACATAAATTAAGAAATGTCAAATCTCACTGATGATGAAAAAGTATTCAACAGAAACAAAACAAATATGCAACATAAACAAGACAAAATATCTAAATCAAGACGTTTTTATGCGACATCTAAAAAGGAAAAAGGTGAAAAGGATTATAAACGGCAGAAAGAAAGTAACCTATGTTAAACAGATATTATTTAAAGTGTGATCATAACTCATTCATTTACATATTAGTAATTAAACCCCTCAGAAAAGATATAACTTTACTTAACACTACTTTACTTCACTATAGTACATTTTAACGCTGAGACCCTACAGCGTTAATAAATATAAAGAATAAACTAACAAATACAATAAAGCTACTACACTAACTAATATAAAAACTGTGGCTAAAACCCAACAGTATTAATGATTTCAGGGCTAGACGTGATTATTTTTAAAGTAGATTTATGTATCTTATTGCTGTATATGCATGTTATTGTTAGAAGAATGTTGGTGATTCATCAACTTCATACTGTGTGTAATTTGAACTCCATTTTCTGCGTTAGTTGATTGAAAGACTTTAGTTTCCCTCCTCGATCTGAACACGCTGGGACCATTTCTGACAGTTAACACTGGTGATTAACTTTAATTAGAGGCAAATCTGATTCCCTTCACTCAGTGTAGATTGTTGGTTGATCATCAGAAGTCGTCACAACTCAAAATAATTGATGCAAAAAGTGTTCATTTTTCAAACAGTGCACAGTTTTGTCTCTACCCTGTCTAATAATCACTCAAACACAAATGACTTACATCTTTGACAAGTGCACCAAACAATCTCTCAGCTCTGTTTATGTTTGTTGAATGGGCTTATGAAGAACTAACAACACCTTTTTTCCTAATTATCCTGCACACATTAAACTAAATCAGGGCTGATCACATTAAACATGTGGAATAAAGGACGCCCTATGGTAAGAAGAGAAACTCAGATCCACGCTTTAATGACCACATGAAGGAGATTGATGAGATTATATTCCGATTGCCTCAGCTGGTGCTCTTTCCCTGAAAAGTCTTCTGAACTGATCCCTGCATCTCTCTAGTCAGCATTAAAGCAAACCGCCCTCCAAAATATTGTCATTATGCATTTTTGTGTTTCTCAACTCGACTTTGCAGCCAGGGTTTCTCTCCTCTCTGCACCGCTAAATTAGAAATACAGCTCCTTATTACGTTGCAAAGTGAAAAGCCGCACAAGAAATGCGAGTTTGAGGAGAATCCAATGTGACTGGGACCGTCTCTGCTTGCCATCTCGGCGTTATTGCATAAATCAGACTCTTTTATTTAAGAAAACATTCCTGCACCGCGGGGGGACGCAAAATGAGGGTTTGGTTGCACACAACACTTCATCTAGTTTGTTCTCTGGTTGAGAAGTGGGGTGCAAATTGCCGGTTGCACAATACAGAGATACAGAAAACAAGAGCCTGGAGTGAGAGTTACACTTTTCATCTCTGCAATGAAAACATACAGACTGAGGGAGATATTTCACACTGTCATGGGAAAAACCTTTAAAGGTCTGATGTATTCTGACCTCCTCAAGTGTCCCGACTCAAGACTTTACCTTAATTTCTGTGTTCTTGCATTACATATTCATTTACATTATAGTCATACACTGCAAAAAATGAACATTTAACAGGTTTTAACAGGATTTTTAGAAAAACCAATTTACAGTTATTTTACACATTTTCCCCGCTTTGTTAAATCACTGATAATAACTAGTAAATTCAAAGGAGGAAAGCATCCATTTAAATAAAACGGACCAAACTGTCATGATTTGTTCTTTTACAGTGTTTTTTAACCATAAATTATACCGTTTTAATTGTTTTTAAATCAGCAAAAACATCATTATTTTTCCAAAAAAATGCTGTTATTTGAAAAATAATATGTAGATAAAGGATGGAAAAAAATCAGTATTCATTCATAATCATCATTTTAAAGATTTTCTCTGTGATTTATTGCTGTATTTTGCGTTTTTCTCTCTTTTTTCCCTGTTTTGTTAAATTACAAATATGTAGTAAAACTCACAAGCATTTGGATTAATTTCCATAAAACAAGTCAAAACTGTAAAAAAAAAAAACTAAAAAAAAAACCTTTAAAATCATGATAACCTCTGTTATATCTAAGGGTAGGACTACCACACTGCACCTCTTGGCCTTGAACTTCACCTTTGACCTTCAACTTACTGCTGTCCGTCTGTGTGTGGCTGTGTGAGTGTCTGGGTCCGCAAGATAACTCGATAAATACAGATAGGACAATCAAACCCAGCACAGATGTTCATCTTGACCTACCCTGGTCACCCATTAATTTTGGGGTCACAGGGTCAAAGTCACAGGGCTACCCGCCCTGTTTAGGAAGGCATCTGGCGTGGGTCTGCATGTTGCTTGAGTGCATTCCATTTACCAATAGATTCATTCTTTTACAATGTGTGACCATAAAATTACTGTTTTACTGTATTTAAATTTGCAAAAATCCAACTATTTTACAGAAACTTGCCATTATTTGGAAAATTGGATACACTAAGGATTGAAAAATGTTAAATCACTTTTTAATTGTTATTTTACAGATTTTTCCTGTTTTATTAATTACCGATAATATCCAGTAAAATCACAGAAAAAAAGGCCAAATCTGTACATCATGTTCAAATCAAAAATCTGTATTTTTACAAATAGTAATGTAATGTAAACTACGCTTTTTACTGTATATACATTAGCTAAAAATATCTTTAATTTACAGATAATTGCCTTTATGCTGACAGGTTCAACGGTGGAGTATGGCCCGGTTATATAACATATTTCTTCTGTCACTGTCAGACTTTCACCGTTTCTTTATTTATTTTTTTTTTTTTACAGTGTATGCTGTCAGATGGCAGCTCAGATTTCTGCAAAGCTTTATTAATGGCGGCAAACTGCAACGTTTCCAAATGCGAACCACAAATTCTGCTATGTCGTGTGTGATCTGTTGATTCCTCATCCAAATATGGCTTCACATAAATATAATGAACTGTCATTAGAGAGAGAGGAGGCTTGGTGAAGGACGGAATATCATTAGTTATGGTAGAAAGTGATTTTACATACCTGAAGTCATTCAATCCAGTCCAAGACAAGCAGTGGGTTTTCCAGCAGAGAGGGACAGAGAGAAACAGAGAAACAGTGTTAATACTTTCACAAGGCGCAGGGCATTTTCTATTTCATGGTAAAGCAGCTTTGACATCACCTAAAAGTCAAGGTCTTGAAGTCAGACCAGCGAGTGTGCAACAGTTAAACATATACACAATATTCTTCAGCTGTCAACGCAGTTCAGCTACATGTTGGAGCACACTGGTCTTCCACTGCATGATATTTGAAGCGACTGGTCTAAAAACACTCCGAGTCAAAACTACATCTTCTCAGATCCGTTTCCAAAGAGAGGATTCACCAGAGCTAATGGGAAAAACATGACTTCATCTCCGACCATTGTTCACCATTTTGTTTTCTCTTCTTTTCCTTCACTTTGTCACAATTTGACATTTTCTGAATGTTGTCATAACAGATAAGGGCCCAGTCTTCCAAGTTAAATATCTGCTTCACTCGTTGCATATGCAAACATTCTAGGGGGTGTACAGGGGTGAGAGAAGGGGGTGTCAAGTTCAGGATATATTACCTGACTGAAAAAACTATCCAGATGGATTTGTTGACACTTTTTTAAACTTGCTGGCAGGGCCTTGTAGCCGTGCTGTTGACAGCGTGCATAAATACATGGGATATTGACCAAACACAAACAATCTCACAATCCCATCTGATGAGTGGCAGACATACATGTTCTTACAAGGCAGAGTGGGCTCGCAAAAAAAATGAATCAGCCACAGTGTTAACTCAGATCCATGCAGTTTTCCGCTGGGCTGAGCAAGCTGATTGATCCTCATTTTATGAATCTACAGCTTTGTGCAGAAGCAAGCCATCTACACTGATCTATACTCTATATAAAGCATCTATAAAAAGTATTCACCCCGTCTTGGAAGTTTTCTCCATTTATTGCTTTTCAACATTGAATCACAGTCAATAGAATTTGTTTTTTTTGACAATAATTTGAAAAAACAGTATTCTTGTCTCAAACTTTAAACAGAGTTCTTCTGAATTAATCAAAAATGTAAAAATAAATGATTGCATAAGTTTTTACCACCTGTAACGAGGCTCACCTAACTCAACACAAGTTCAACCAATTAGTGCTGGAAGTCCCACAGTTGGTGAAATGGAGGTCATCTGAGTGCAGTGAATGTGCTTTAAGTGATTACAGTATAAAGACACCTGTATCTAGGAGGTGCAGTCACTGGTGAATCAGTACTTCTGGCTATAACTACACCATGAACACATAAGAACACTCCAAGCAACTTATTAGGTTATTGAAAAGCAAAAGTCAGGGGATGGATACAAGAAAATTGAGTAGTGTATATCTGCATAGAGCAGGCCATCCACAAAGACTGAGTGACCTTGCAAGAAAGACTAGTGAGGGAGGTCATCAAGACACCTATGACTCTTCTGAAGGAGTTGCAATACTAATGATACACTTGCTGCATTGATTTGAACCTCTACTTTACAATCCATCCAAAGCCTGCTGCTGGATGATGCTGCCACCACCGTGCTTCACAATGGACATGGTGTGTTATTAATGATGTGCAATATTTGGTTTCTGCCAAACCTCATATTTCATCTGATAGTCCAAAAGCTTCATTTTGGTCCCATCTGACCAAAGAGCTTTCTTCCAGTTGACTTCTTCCACATGTCTTCTGGTGACCTCAAGCCAAGATTTAATATGACCTCCTTTCAACAATGGCTTTTCCTTTACCGCTCTTGGTGGCCTCCCTCACTAGTCTTCTTTTTTCCCCTCTTTCTTTGCACTGTCACTCAGTTTTTTAAGCACTGTAATATATATATATTCTTGCCTGAATGCTCTTATTTCATCTGTAAGGACTGTAGGTGTCTTAACTTTGACACTACTTTGACTTAAGCTAGAGATTTTTTAATGAAGTGACAAAGATTATCTTATAGTTAGCTAAGATTTTGGAAAATGCGACTGTTGTATACTCTTTAAAGGGGAATTTTGATAGTGGAGGTTCAGTTAACTCAGCAGCAAGTAAAAATCCAACAACACTGCAGAGGTTTGCACATCTTTCCACCACTTTGACTTCTTTTTCTGAAACATATCTTTGCTTTGAAACCAAAAATGGGGTTTTGGCCATGCTGGGTTAATAAAGTGTACACTAAAGAATGATCGACTGCAATAAATGAACTTAAAAAGCTGGTTTCATGGTCTCTTCAAAAGGGGATAAAGCACTAAAGTTAATGTCATACGGATGCTATTAAAGAATAAAGATTCGTTTGGTCTCTGGATAAAAGATTTTACAGTATCAAGATGCAGATGCAAGATATAAGTCGGCGTTTTTTGCCATCAATATAATAATCTATCTTCTTTGAATATTTATACTCACTGACACAGTTGAGTAACGTGCCATTCAATTTGTTAAGTTCACATGATATCTCAGCTCAGGAGTTCTGTCAGTTCTTTAGTAAAAGCTTCTGTCTGCGGCCTTTTGGCTCCAGGTTTCCTGAACTTGCAGCCCTCAGCTACAATAAATCGCGGCTAGTATTTATGGTCGATTCCAGTGAACCGTATTTAGCATTAAATAGTGGTGTGCACAGGGATTGGATCACTCATTCATGACACTGGAGGTTTCAAAGGGTACAGGAAGATAAACAGGTATTTCATCTAACTTTGAAAGAAAAAGATCACATTTCCGCTCTTTCCAACACTGGGTTTGCATCTATGGTTTGGGAACACATGAGTTATGCCGCCGGTGGGCAGATACAATGAAAGAAAAACCACATTCTTTTCAATTTAGCACAGACCAATTCACTGCAGAGGTACTTATGCTTTACATAAGTGTTTACACATTTCACATAAAGTTCAGCTGTGCCAGATGCCTTGAAGAAGTACCATAAATCCCATGTTTGGATTCCTAATATTTTCTTTTGTTTATGACTAGTAAACCTGCACCACTTTGGATTTGCTACGGAGGCAGTCCTTTTCCAAGCTCCAGGGTGCAAATGGCTTTGCACTCCATCCTAATGTAGTTCAGAGCTGATTTGTGGTGAGCTGCCAGGTCAAAGCCTGACTTTGACCTAATTTTTCATGGTTATTTGTTTTACTTATATAAGGCGAAGGATCCAGGTGTGTACCTAATGCAGAAAACACTGATTGAATGCAGAGCTGAAGTTGACACTATGTGAGCTTGGTTGTGTTTTCTGTGGAGTATTTTTGTAGAATATTTGGGTTTTTCGAATGCATAGTGTCTTCTGTGCAAATTCACACCAGAACTTACACAATGCTCAAGTGCCACAGCAACAATACACCACTTTGGTTTAATAGAGTGCAGTGGGAATTTCTGAAAATGCAGACATCCCCATAAGACATGAAAATGTTTTAAATATGAACCTCATTCCTGTTCATTGCAATTTCAGTTTGTCGGAATTTAACACAGACTCGCTACTCTCTCTGGAGTTAATTATGACACTTTTCAGCAGAGGACTACCGCGCAGATTGGATTTGATCATGGCTGTCAGCCTCTTTTCCATCTGAAGGCACTGAAATTGTAATTACAGACAATAAAAACTGATGAATGAAAATCCTTTTCTCTATCTCTCAAATAAATCTGCAGCTCTTTCTTGGATCCAGCCTGCGACAGAAGGTTTAAAACTGCCTGAGTCTAATGTTTGAGCAGCGAGCTCTCCACGCTAAGAGGACTTTCATCATGCTTTGGTGACAGAGCCAGTAATTGGAGTGCCCTCTGCCTTTAAGCGCAAACCCACATGCTGCAGCTACAGTACACTACTTTGATTTACATCCCTTCATTACGCACAGACCCGCCCACCATGGGTTAAATTAGTGGGCGCTGAAAAGTCATCTGCCCTGATCAGTCAGGGAACTTGTGACAGGAGAGCATCCTCTGTGGTGGTTGGGTTGCTCCGCTGCTCCAGAATCTCAGCTATCTGGACTGGATGGAGTATCTGAACAACCAGGGACAGAGTAAACACGAAGAGGGCTAAACACGTCTCCCCTTCTCTGTACCACTTTGGTGGGCCCCTTTCGTTTGATATTTTCATAAATCAGTACCAAGCTCGGTGGACAGGATAGAAAGACAGAGAGAGAGATCAAGTCAGAGGGTTTAGGACACCCGGGAGGGGAACAGCTGTCTTTGAGATTGCTCCAATGTGTGAGCGCCAGAGAAAGAATCCTTTTGTTTCCGCGCGGTTTGCCGCTTCACCGCGGAGCTTTCATCTGCACGGTGCACACAAAGGCTCCATGCATCTCGGATGAGGCAGAAACCTCAGGAAGCGCGTGCAGGAGGAGTAATGAGGAGGGCGGGAGAAGGCATAAACATGTTCCAGGAAGTGAAGCTGCACTGGGAGGGAAGAGGTTTAATGCTGGACACTGGTGGAAAACTGTGGATTATTAAGAAATCAGTGGCCAGTTGCAAAAAATCTTCAATGCTTTGCAGGAACAGCACTCACAAGAAGACCTCCGCTGTTGAGTTTTTTACGTCTGAGCACGTTCAGACTCACACATTCATTCATCATCTCCCTTATTCCATCGCAGTTATGTTTCCTAATTAAATGAAAGTCCTTTTTAGTCAAGAACAGCTTTTGGAAACTATTAAAGCCAAAGAAGAAAAAAAAAAGTTTCACCACTAAACAAAGATCAAATTACACACTGGAGCATTTTTGTCAAACCATATTGTTGTTGCTTTATACAAGAGCCTCACTGCTGCAGATAGAGTTACTCCGCATCATCTTCTTCTTCGGTGTTGTGGATGAGAAAGTAGACGATCCATTGTCTCCGTGTGACCACAAATGTGCAAAAAGTACCTCTGCAGAATTCTAGGAGGCATGATTTGCTTTAAAATGTGTATATTTTCACCCAAAGTGTGTGAAAGTAACAGACCCCGGAGTGTGATGGTTTCCAGAGGACGCTGGGCAGGACTGCAAATACAGGCACATGAAACGCTTTAACTGAAGTACATCTCAATTTTGCAGTTGTTTTGGCCTTTTATCCACTTTCCCGTTTCATCCAATTATCATTTTTAAAACCCTAAGGTGATCCGTTTTCCATTATTCCATTTAGTCCATGAAGACCTTGTGACTCACCACATATATTCACGTTTTATGTGGCGTGCGGTCATCACATTAATTACAATTTTACATAATCGCAATTTCAAGCTCTACTTTCATCCAGCTGTTTTTGTGCATTTTTTTTTTGTTGGTCATATTAGGATGCAGAAAGATTCTGGTTTCCCACAACACATGCTTAAACGTCCTTTACTCATCAATGGAGCGGGAGTGAGGCCACCAGATGTTGGCTGCTGTCTCTGGAAGTACAGACCGTCCTTCTGCCTCTTGTTGAGGCTCGGCGGAACAGATATTTCCTACCAGACTGTACTTGAAGTAACGGAAAACCATATGACAGGGAAGATAGCACTCATGCTTTGAACAATTCCATGATGTGCTGCCTTCCAAACATATATACAGTCTACATAAAATGTGCACATTAAGGGAAGTTTTAAGTTGTCAGTGATGAAAAAAACAAGTTGAAAGCACCAAAGCTTGCAATTTTGATCAAATATATCTTTTCCAATGGACATATTTTCACGACAACTATTTCCCTGCAAGGCTCTGAGAACAAGGTAATTGTACTTCGGAATGCTTCTGCAAGAAAAGAGTTACTGTTGATTATATTTCTGTTGCACTTGTCAGGCATCAACTTGTGTGGCCCTTAGTGCCTTCTGGTTTTGTCAAAATAAACAAATGACTAAAAGAAAACCTTGGCAAGCGGATTCCTTTATCCTCTAAATAAAGAGCGCTGCAGAGTGTTGACACTTTTTTTTTTTTTTAGTTTTACAAGAAAGTTTATGGCGAGCTCTCAAAGTCTGCCTCTTCCTCCACACAAATGAGCTCCCAGCGGAGCAGCGAATACGTTTTCATTGCAGGTGACTTCAGCAGGAGAAATTCAAGCTCTAGACTCGGGCCTGTCTCTGTAAATGACACATGAGTGCCATTTTACACGAACAACACACAGAAACACATCGAGCAATCTGCAGCAATTAGTATTTTCATGTTAAAGGTAGTATACTTTCTGTGTCGTGTGAAAGCGGCTGCTGAGTCAGTTCCCTTCACTGTATGGAGCTTTTTAGTTCATTTCAGCTTAATGTTTTGGGTTTCCAGCCCAAAAGTCTTATCTCCAGCTGCAGCAAACTGAAAATGACAAACCCAATGACCACGACTTACCCATTTCGGAACAGCAGAGAGACCAAATTTGCAACAAGATGCTGAATAGGAATGAATGAAAAGCTAAAAGGAGGTAGCGGAGACCAAACCAAACCTAAAATGATGTCAATATTGGACTTTGGAATCTGCATCCAGAAACCAGACTCTGCATGACTGAATGTTAATGTTGCTCTCTGTCTGTGAGAGTCATTGACTGTGTATAAAGATGGATGAACCCTCCCTGAGGTCACCATAGGATTCCTGCAGTGTGGCAGCTCTGGCTGTTCGACTCCTCCGAACTCCCAACTAAACCAAACATGAGTGGAGTTTAGGCATTCATCTGTCACTTAAATTGGCAATGCTCCTAACTATGCATCATTTTAAGCCTGAATCAAATAAAATTTCTTATTTAAAAATTCACACCCTGTAGAGTTGTCATGAAAGGGGCGATTATCTAAAGCGACCAAGACTATTTTCTTTACCAGGCTGTAAACATGTTTAATTCTGCTGTACATTTGGACAGTTGGGGTTTGACACACTTTTGGAGACTTCATCACAGTTATTTTATTCTGCATGCCTCTTCAAATTCACCAAAATCATTTCCTTTCAGCAGATTCTGAAAAAAAACCTTAAAATAAAAGGAAAATATTAGTGAATCAGCTGGGTCCAAAAATCCTTTGACTTCTCGGCTGAACTGCAGGCTGTGTACAGAGCAGAAAGTCAAAAACAGAAGTAGTAAAGTGTCTATGATATAAAGAGCCACAATTTAACCTAGAATTGGTAACACATGGGGGCTTGGAATAAACTGTTCAGTCCATTGCTTTTTTCAATTTTTGTAAAATAAAAAATGACAGTTATAATTCTTTCTTTTTTATGATTTACGGTATTATAATTTTGCCATACTGAGCTCTCTTTACTTCTAGTCATGGTTGCATTGTTTCCACAGAGGTGCAGGACTTTATGTTGCAGAGAAAAATGAATAAAAATGTGAGCAAATTCAAAAAAATCCAGAAAACATTTGGGGTTTAGAGGGTTGTAGTGTTACACAAATACTAAACTTGAAACCACAAAAATAAAGGTATTGGAGGATTAAATGGCTCCACTGCCACTAATTCTATATGTGTTAAATAGTAAGTGAGTAAGGCAGGTAGAAGGTTTCTTGATGCTCTTCTAGCTTTTCCCACTGAGATCAGCATATTATTTTAACCACAATAAACCCAATTGAAATTGCCATTCATTTTCTCATCGACTGTAACTCATGTAAAAGAGGCCAACAGGCATATGTCCCAAAATATGAGCACACCTTCAAAGTATTGACATGTAGACAGCAGAAATTAAACCGGCTTTATAACAGAAATTAATACGCCCTTCCCCGAGGATACACTCTCAATAAATGCCTCCATTATGTTTCACTTGAGGGGGGTGGATATTGGTTTTTATACGGTAATGTCATAATAATCACAATTAATCAAAGGAGACATGCTGCAACCCACTCCCGTGGAAAACGGTTTCATGAGCACAAGCTATTCAAGGACACTCTTGGCTGATACTGACTCCGGTCAAATTTCTTCTGCTTCATGAGGCTAAAGAGCATCACGGTAAGAAAAAAAAAGGCAGAAAATAAGACACGCTGTAATGTTCTTGCCAAGGTAGTTGAAAGAAACGGAGACTTCCTTGAGCCATGAAATAAAACCAGCCACATTAGGCAGTTTATAAAAGGGCATCAGCCACCGAAAACGTGGCAGTCGCTAATAAGCAGCGTGAATTATGAATGTCTGAAAGGAGAAAAGTGTAACAGAGCCCCCTGACACGTTATTTCCACTCCTGAGATACGAAGAAAACTTGTGGCGTCTCGTCACCCAGCATTATGCGTTTATTTCAGAGAAGAAATAAATAGCTAGAAAGTCTCTCGGCTGCAAACATTTCAGGCTCTAAACAAAATGAATCGAAGTCACGCTGTGCTTTTCAGCAAATATTGAGGAAAATAGAGAGGAAATACTGTGCTCTCTGCAGGTACACTGGCTGAGGAAATTGGACGTGTATGTGTGTGCGCTTGTGAAAGGATTTCAAATGGTTCCCCGTCTTGATTTATCAGTTTTTCTGGCACACAAGGTGCTACTTATTCAAGTTAAGCCTTATGGGTGACCTGAAAAAGCCTGTTAACTCTAAAGACATGCAGAGCAGGTACGATTTGGGGAGTGAAAGAAGTTCTTTATGTTGGATGATTTTTAACTTTGTTTGCATGTATTAGTCGAAAAAGGGTTGCAGGTTGATAAGACTGGAATATTTGGCAGCGTTGTTTATGTCGCTGCAGCTGGCGTCACTGATGCAAATCTACAGGGAGAGTTTGGTTGGTTTTCTTCTCTATGAACACTCTGAGTCGAACATTAAGGCAGAGAAAATTAATTTAGATTTCAACATGGATAATCTGGCATGCTTTAATGAGACATGATTAGGATGTGAGCCAAAACAAAGCATACAAGAAATTTGTGTGAACATAGGCTATACATGGATCAGGCACAGCATTAAAACAACCGATAGGTCAATTAAAATGTATTTATAGAGCATGTTTTAAAGAACCTGAGGTGCTGTAAATGGTGTGTAAAACATCAAGACAAGACAAAACTTTTAAAATCAACTGGTAAAACAAAATGAAATGGAAAACAAATGCTAAAACAAGCTAAACAAAATAGCAATTTGTGAGAAAATTTCAAAAATAAAATTAATTTGACATGTTAAGACTACTAAAAGCAGAAAAAAGATATTACACATGTATGTCATGAAGTTCTTCCTGAAAATATTCATGGAGGAACACTTGAGTAAAGTTTTGGAGCTACGACTGCAGATACTATTCACCTAAACATTGTTCCCTGATGGCAGTGGCTTCCCCAAGCAGGACAATGTGTCCAGTCACGCTGCAGAAACAGCTCGAGGAGCATGACCAAAGGCTCAAGGCATTGATCCAGCCTCCAAACTCCCCAATTTCTAAGGAGTCGGGTCCCAACCTGCAGGGCAGGCCAGTGATATTTGGGATTTGAATATACTCTGAAAGTGAATTGCCAAGCTAAATAATTTCAATATCAGTTAATCTTCCAATTGTTTTCTCAATAATTTGTCAAAATTTTGCAAAAAAAATCTATCATAATTCCCCAGAGTCCAGGTTTTTGATTGCTTGCTAATTTCAGCTTCACCTGGCAGATGTTTTGCAAAATTACTGCAGGGATGTGAACTGCTTTAAGAACCACAAAGCATTGAAAAAAGAAAGCTGAAATATACCACTGCTGCTCAACACCGGTGGCAGAACTGTAACCAAATAATACGGTACCAAGTCTGTGGTCGTAAAATGTCCAGAAGTAGGGTCTCCTAAATAAAGAGAAACAGTATAGTCGCACACAAACATCCACCACAGGTGAAACCAGTAAATGACTGTCTTTGTTTGGGTGACAACAACCAGCTGCTGTCATTCACAGATATATCGTTGAAGCCTTCTGTGCTCCAGACGTGTGTGTTCACAACACACTAAAAACAGGAGCTCCGGCTCAGCTGTTGGTTCAGACGTGGAACCCAAACCATAAAATATATCCTCTTGTCTGACACTGGCACAACCACATCAGGGCTCGCACATGGGAACCTTGACTGTGGTCACTCTCACCATCTGCCAACTACATGTCATGAGGCACCTGACATGTTAATGAACACTGCACAAAAGAAACGCTCTCATCTATGCGTTGATAATTTAATTAAAATTTCAGGAGATGTTTGTGTGGCCTAATTTATATCTGTATATGAATCTTCCTATCAGTTATGGTATTTGTCCTTCGGGCGACAGGATCAACGCACGATCTGCGGATTTATTTTGGTATGTTGTATAATGATGCTACAGAGGATTAAGAATTTAATACGGCACTAAATAACAGGTGTAAATACTGGCTGACTCAGGCTCCGAAGCATCCTCCCTGATCTATTCCAATACCTCTGATGTAGATCCAGCAACAGCACTTGAAGAGTAAATACATGCTGCAAACATAGTCTGTGTAACAGAATCACTCGGCCATAAATCAAACCCCACAGTTCTCTTGAGGACTTGGAGTCGTTGCAGTGATGAAAAAGATCAGGAGCTCTGGTATCCTGATGCCAGGCAGAGTGTCATGCTCAGTTGACACATGTTTGTGACCTGGGCTCAGTTGTGACACTTGTGAGTAATAGCTGGAGAGTTAGGTAACCGCTAGAGTGGAGTGAGGTGGTTTGTTCAAGAGGAGGCACTGGGGAGGCTTTCTGTCTGGTATTTCTTGTGTAGTGGCAAACACTGTTGAAGAGGAGAGATCCTCTGAAACAACTGCTCCTGTCTCGGATTTATAAAACATTTGGAGGAATAGCCCCCTGAGCCTCATATGAGCAGCGGTTTCGGGCAACAAAAGGGGGTCAGAACAGAAAAGGTAACGTTTGCGGTTGGGAGAAGAAATCCGGCTGCGCTCACGAAAGGGCCCGTGTGGTAAGCAACTGGCAGTTGAGGTCTGACGCTGACAGCTTCGAGGGGTCTGAAACTGAAAACCTTGTCAGTCAATCCCACACTTGCCCTGAGGGGCGACGACGGGAAGTTGCGGAAAGGCTTGTTGCTGGATTTTCCCCTTTTAAAGTGACCCTTTTTTCCTGAATGTGCTCAGCGAACAAAAGGAAAGATGTGACTGTAGAAAGGCTCTTTGAGGGGCATCTTGCAAATTCACTCGGACCTCACACACACTTGGGAGTGAACCCAAATGAAACACGATATATATGGTACCATTTGACATGAACCAAACAGTCTGAGTCACCGAGAGTTCCTGAGAAATGCACCACAAAGACTGAACAGTTTCATTTGGGCAGATTTCAGCTGGACAAGTAATGTGGCTCTTCCATTAATTGCCTCATTTAAAGTGTGACAGAAGACAAACTAGTTAAAGGCCCTCTGCGCTGCCCCGAGTCGATCGGGCAATTTTAGTGTACTCAGTCAAACAGGGGCTAATTTCCTCACCATTAATCACCGCAGCCCTTGCACTGACAGATGGGAAGACTCTTACAGATCATGGAGATTAATGTGGCTGCCTGGTGCATCTCTCAGGTTCAGCCGTGCTCTCCAGCCAGCTCAAACTCCACTTTCACAACTTTTATTTCCCTGCCAGCATGGTACACATTGCGGTACATATCTCCACTCTAAATTTTATTTGCATTGACACAGATGCCAACAAAATTCCACTTTTTCAATAAGATAAAAGAAAGAAACCGTGTCAGTGTATACCAGGGAGGCCTTCTAACATTACATATGCCCTCATGTTAAAATGCAAAAATAAGAATATTTTCCTTGGTCTCCAAAATGCTTGTTAATATGCCCGAGGAAATCAAAACACACCTCAGATATTGCTAAATTACATTTAACTCAACCAAATAAAGAAAACTATATCACTTTTTTTTTGTAACTCATTGGAATGCCAAGAAAAACTTATGTTGAGAGCCAAATTTGGCCCGCAGGCCACTCTTTGGGCAGCCTTAGTCTCAACACAGAATTATGCACTGCCAAACTAGACAGACTCCCTGTTCTGAGAGCCGCGGGCCAAAAGAGTGTCGCGGCCATGATGGTAGATATTGACCTGGCCGCGTTTCCTCAAGCTGGAAATGAATGGCTGGACTCCCGATTCCAGGTCCAGCAGCCAGACATTTCAAACAGAGAGTTAACCAGCTGCTCTCATACTTCAACAGCAACCAGCTCCCCCTTGCAAAGACATGCACCAAATCTCAACTTCCCCATTAAATCCACCCCCTTAGACACACATACACACACGTAACACTTGATACCCAGAGCTGCAAATACAGTGGATCAGGGCGGACGCAAATAACTCCACCACAGTTTCAAGTGATTCCAGCAGACCTCCTAATTCCACTGTGGCCACTTGTTTGCTCTCAGCATCTCCAGATGACGGGATTTGAGACAGACTGTCTCACAACGGTCGTGACACCTCTTTAAAGGGCTGGGTCCTCTTTCAATCTGACAATACGCCTCTGTAGCAGTTTAATCTACAATTTAAATTCACTGTGCTCAGGTTGGTACTACAGCCAGCTTGGCTGTAGAAAAACAGAGGGGAAGTAGAAATTCACACAGAAATGTGGCTGTGTGACTGTGAGGCTTGTTTACCATCTTGGTTTAGTACGCTAGAATGATTATTTGCTGATTTTCACATGACAAAATGCACAGCTGAGGCTGATGGGAATGTCATTATTACATCCAGATTCACAATCCTCTCATGATTTCATCCTGATGGAGGCGTTTCGTTGCAGTCCAACCAATAGCTGACAAATGTGAACCAGACATCGGTGCTACAGGAAAATGTCAGTGATCAAATGACTAAATGTTCTGATCACTTTGGAGATCTGCATCCAATCTGAAGACAATCCATGTAAAAGTTGTCCTAAAATGTCACTAATAAATCCAAAATGACAACCTCATGGTGGCACGAGAAGAGAAATCAGACCCTATAAGCTTCAGGTGAATCATAACGCCAATACCATCAATATCTCAACAGTAGGGCTGCAACTAATCACAATTTTAACTGTCATAATACATCAGTTATTAAAATGAATTATCAGCTATTCAGATTATTAATTGCACAGTTACTGAATGGCTTTTATTTAACAGGCAGCTTTTAATGTTGGCTTGAGGTTGTTTTAGGCACATGCTAACTGACAATAAAGACCGTAAAGATGGTGGTTGAGTACTTTTGTAAGACTCTTATGTGTTTATGTGAATTGCTGCTACAACAGAGCAGCTTCCAATGCCTAGTTTTACAATATTACGTCTAAAAGTTGTTAAATCTGGTGGCTGGGCCTGGAAAACTCATGTGTGAATGACAGCAGCAAAGAGGGCACATTAAGAGACATACAGGACCAGCACAACAAAAACTGATTTTTGTACTGGTCTACCGATGTGACGCCACTACAGACAAGTATGTTTTGACATCTTCCAGAACCTGAAAGAGAAGCCCATTTACTTTTCTACTGAAACTCCGAGGATCAGGTTCCTACAGTTTTTCTGATAACATACTGACTCATCTCAATCAACCTGAGGCTGGAGTAACACTGTTGACTCTGTGAAGCCACAAATGCTGGATGTTGCTGCTGAGCTTTCTATCAAATATGTCTGCATCCAACCACACCACACCACTGTAGCTGTAGTTTCACAGACCCTGCAGGTCTTGGTGTTTGCACCACTCCAGTGGAAGCTAGAGTTATATTTTTGGTTCATCAGTGTTCCTTAAAATTCTCCTCAGTCTCGCCCAGCCAGGCACTTCTGTAGGAAATAACAGTCTGGCTGCACTGTAGTATCATTCTGCTATACTGACTTGTTTGCATTTCTTCAAACCAATCATGGTCATCGCCGCTAATCGATGGATGCAGCTTTCAAAATAATGATTCGCATGCAGGGAGACAAGAAGAAAATGGACAATCCACCACAAAGAACTAGCAGGGCTGCCTTACTGCATGATTCAAACTCCCACTGTGAAGGAAACATTGACACACAGATAGAAAACGTCTGATAGAAATGAGTGGTGACTTATGCCTGCATCCTACATCCAGTAAGTCAGACTAGGGGTGGACCAACTAACCAACCAACCGAGTGACACCAGCATGGCTAAAAATGTCACAGTTGTAACCGCTCATCATCTGAGCTGACTGCACTGAGATACTGTAGGAGGCAGAGGAGCTGGCACTGCAGAAAACAGCCGTTTGTAGTGAAAGGCCCTTACAAAGGCCTCCCGTCGTGAGTCAATAAACATGCTGTCTCATGAAGATGACAAGGCCCCCCATCAAACACGTCCACGCACAAAGGGGATCTTTGGGACGCTGACAATGTTCGCCTTTCATGGGACTGGCATGGATGCTTCAAAAGTGCACCCAGCGCACACATCCCCGGAGACCCGTTGCCATGACTCTAAAAATAAACAAACCGAGCAATGTCCAACAAGAAGGCCGTCATAGGGCCACTGACCGGACTCAAAATCAAGTAAAACGTTGCTCGACTACCTCGGATTAAAACTACTGCGATGAAGGAAAGAGGAGGCGAGCGGTTAAGGAAGAAATGCGAGGAAGGCAAAGAGAGTGAAGGCAGCATGAAGGGGCGAAAGATCATGAAACAGTTCACTTGCAGTTTTTGCTGTTTAATTTCAAGCTCTATTAACTGCGAGCTAATAGAAGAGGCAACCAGGAATTCCAAAATCACAAAAGGTTTGGTCCATCAAGCTTATTTCCCACAAAAGTTATTAGTTTTCACGTACCGGGGGTCAATACATCAGCGTGCAGGCAGCCTGTGTGTTTGCTTGGCAACTCCATTACTCTCCGTGAACAATAAAGCTCTCTGCACATACTCTGTGGCAGCAGCAGCAGCTACTGCATTGTTTGGTAGAAACCCAATGCAGAAAGCCTGTGCATGAGAATAAGGATATGTTATGTTTTACAGTTCAGGAAGAAACACCCTGCATGGTTTTCTGTACATTCCAAAATCCCCTGTGTGTCTTTAAAGATGTCTTCTATTCAAAACACTCTCCATCATGGTTTAGATTTGATTGTGCATACATGCATTTTCCAGCATTTTATGGGGCATCTCTTTTCCATGGGCGGAGGACCTTTGATTTGTGGTTTTCCCTAACCTAGGCACGGTATCAATGCTCCGCTCCCCCTCTGTCGAAGGTTTTTGCTGCAGCTGAACATCGGGTTGTGCCAGAGACACAATACTCTCCTCAGGGCTTGGGCTTGAGCTCACTGTTGGCAGGGATTCGGTTTTGGACACTTTAACCTGCCAGCAAATCTGGGTGGGCAGCTGGTAGTAACCTGAGCTTCATCCGATCATCGCCAAGTTCTAACTCGGTGCTGTCCCTGGGGCACTATTTCTAACCTTACAGCCTGGTGCCCGACCTTACCAGGATGGTGTCTGTGCTTTATAACGCCACTCACACAACCCACAAGCAGAATTAGTATGAAATATTAATGTAATAAATCTGGTTTGTCCAATTGTCCTGAATGAAATCATGTGGCGCTCCAAAAGCAGATAATCACCGTGACATCGAGTCGAGCGTGACCTGCACATTTCTCGGCAGCACTTGCTTTGTCTCTGTAATTGCCTTGGAAAGTCCTTGGACATTTCATTAAGACGGACAGGTTACTCTCACCATCGATCACGAATGATGAAACACCGTCTTCTCGTGTTGGATTTTCTTTCCTGGCTTGGATGGGGACTGGAATGGTCCAGCTCCGATGGTTTACTCATTACCCAACTCCCATCCACACTCAGGTTCTCTTTCAGGTGCAGAAAATAGAATTGTCTTAACTACATGAACACTGGTGCAGTTTTCTAAAGTTACTTCCATCACGCTCCAGTTAGAAGAACTTATGTGTGACGTTTTTCTGCTTAATATCACTAAACGCTAAAAAGCAACAGATACATTAGCAGATAAGACCAAGGCGGGTACAGCAAGCGGCAGTTTGAGAATTTGTGAAACCTACCTGAACTGTAAAAAAACTAAGAAAACAAACAACAAAAAACCCTGATAAAATCTGGCAGCAAGGGAATCAGAAAAAAGTGTTCAAATACAATACTGTAACACCCACAAGCTGTAAAAAGGGTGATAATTAAAATTTATGTAAATTATGACATTTTTAGTTGATTTTTACCAGATTTTTTTTTTTAATAGCCAACATGATATTTAGTAGTTATTATTTGCAAAACAATGATATTATGGTGGTTTAAATAGAGTAAATAATAGTGTAATTTTACATTAAAATGTAAAAGAACAAATCATTAACTGTAAAAATACAGATTTTTGATGAGGACATTATTTACAGTTTGGTTTGTTTTTTTTACTTTTTAGAGTTAATTTTTAATTACAGCACATATCTATACATAATTATTTTTGCAGATTTAAAAATAGTAAAAATAGTGTAATTTTACAACCTAATGCAAAAAAAACACACAAAAACAAACAAACAAAAACCCCAGACAGATTATCATTTGTAAAAACACAGATTTACAGTTATGGCCTGATTTTTAAGGTTAATGTGTAAATTAAATTATTTTTTAAATGTGATTTTACTAGTTATATGTAATTTAACAATATAAGGAACATCAAACAATACAATTAAAAATGTTGAAAAAAGTTTTTTTTTTTTTTACTTAAAATTATTTTTGTCCAAATCAGGTCACTAAGTTATCTGGTACACTGCTAAAAAGGGTTAACATGCAAATTATTTTCATTTATTTTTCCAGTTATCTGTAATTTCACAAAACAGAAAATTGTTCAAAAAATTACAATGAAGCACTGGTTAAAAAAAATCCAGTTCATCTGCTGCACCTCTAACTGTCATGTTCCCAGTATTTATGCTAAGCTAAGCTAATTATCTCTCAAAAGATGGAAAAAAAGACAATTCATTTGCTTTTCAGCTGATGTATTTTGGTCAGAAGAGCCAAGTGGCAGTATGTAGTGTTTCGGATTGGCTCTGGCTGGCAGCAGTGTGCAGAATGAGGTAGTGTTCTGAGAAAGGGTGGAGGTATTCAGCAGTGCAATGCAGTCAGGGACAGCGGCCACTTTCTCTCCAGTTGCCTTCAGCATACAACTTTAAATCCAAGCACAACACCGAGCTGGTTGGAGAGTCAGAGCGTAGCTTTGTCCGAGGTCGGAGCGCCGGTGTTTACGGACAGGACTGGCTAACACCATCAGCGTCGATCTTATGTCATAATGACGAAAGGCTGAGGCTTTGTTGACACCTAGATAGTCTCAGTGTGTTTACCATGTCCTCAGTGCTCCCTCAGGAGAAACTCTAAAACCCTTACCTGAAACACCAATATTTGCATAACAGGCTAACATGGGGATTTCAGGTTGGATTTGCAGGCTGGCCCAGAATAAGCACCTATATTTCTGTGGTGACAGAATTCTGCTGTAAACTATCAGCTGCTGACATGCAGTAATTTCGGTTTGTTGTTTCTAGAGCAAAGCGGTAAACAGGCACATGACTTTTTTATTTGGAGGATCAATCACATGTGCTTTGTCCTTTTTTCACCACAGGTCATATACGTAACTGCCATCCGACTGTCGACAGCTGCAGGGTGTCGTAAACGTTCTGGAGGCTGATTTGGTAAAAGTGCAAAGTTCAGACAAAGACAGTTTTTAATTATTAGTGCACGATGTTAGTAAGGCAATGAGAACTACTGCAGCTGAAACTAAACGTCAACGTGCCGCCATGAGAACCAACAGGAAAATTATACTGTGAACTGGAAAAAACATGACTTCATAAGCAGTGTTTAACTGTAATTTGATTGAACTAATCAGTTTTATTTTAGTTATAGAATTACAGATAATATTTGGGTAAACAGGTACAGGTTAACCCTAAAAACACAGGCCAAAGTGTGCATATTGTCATAACCTGTGTTTTTATAAATCATTACTAATATATAATTTGGTGTTTTACAACATTTAATCCTAAAATGAAACTATGATTCACTTTATTGTAAAACATATACATATCCTATTGTTATTATTTACTGTGTTATAGATGACAAACATTATTTTACAGATATTCGTCTTTATTTGAAAGCAAAATTATCCATTTTAGGGGTGAAACACAGCAAATCATTTAACTGCTATTTTACAGATAATCTCTATTTTGTGAGGAGTAATAATTTACATGTTAACCCTTTAAAAAAAGACCAAAACTGTGATTGTCCACATCAAAAATCTGTATTTTTGCAGTTAGGAATTTATTCTTTCACTATGTTTGACTTTGAAATTACAACATTTTTACTGGATTCAAATCCACAAAACAATCTAATTATTTTACAGATATTTGACATTTTTCGAGAGAAAAATTATATTAAGTACTGAAGAATAGTAAATCATTTTAAACCATTAGATTATAAATTTCCCTGGTAAAATAGCAGTAAGATCTGAGAAAGTATAAGTTTAATTAATTAATAATGACTGCAAAAAAAAAAGGCTAAAATGCTCACATCAAAAGTCTACATTTTTACAAATCGTGATACGTTCTTTAACAATGTGTGGCTGTAAAATTACACAGCTGTACTGTATTAAAAACAGTTAAAATGTTATTATGTTACAGAATTCCACCAGACTGTCATTGTTTTTGCTTAAACAATGTGAGGTGACCATATCAGGAAAAGGATAATGCAGTATAGTTTTAAATCTGCATCTTATATTTACCTTGTTTTGGTGCCATGTGACAACAGTCATATAAATCTTATCATTTTGGGGCAAATGAAAAAGTCCCAACAGACACATAAAGTTGCTTTGAGGTATGATGTTTCTAGATATAAACATATTATATCCTTATTGCTTTCTATTAAAAATCTATATATGTTGTGCAAACTGATTACTTGGACATAGTTGGCAGGTTAGCAGCCAATATACTCCAATCACAGCTTAACTTGGATGTCTCCATGATCATGTGAAACGTAATGAATAGCGGCTGTAATTCATACTCTCTCCACACACACACACATCAAAAAGTAGGTTTGCTAAAAAAGGAAAAGTCCACAGCTACTGTTATGGCTCTCATGTTAGCAGCTGTCCACGCCTAGTTGGCAGACACCAGCATCGGCCCTCCCTCTTCTGAAAACTTAATCACAGCTCCTCCAAACCGCTTTTAGCACCTTTAATTCACTTAATTTACAAACGTTAGCGCGACAGGGCTTACACAGGTAACAAAACTTTCTGACCTTGCCACGCTGACTTTATTGAGATCGAACGAATGAATAAAATCATGTTCGGGGTAATTGTACAGCACCGTCTTAGCAGGTAACCTTCCTGCCAAGAATAAATCAATGACTACCTCATTAAACACAACCCATCTGCCTGCTTTGAAGGCACCTGAGCAGCAGGTGCAAACTCTCATGAAATTGCTTCTTCAACAACCCTTTGGGGCTCCTTCCCAATCCTAACCGCCAAAAAAAAAAGAGACTGGGTTTCAATTAAATGTGTGAAATTGAATGTGAGGATTTCAACTATCTGCGTCGCGGGCTTGGTCCTGGAATTTGAAAGTGCGGGATGTTTAACAAAACGAAAAACTACAGGAGGAGCCGCTGATTTCAGCATCGAGCCCGAGTGCTGCGGCCAAAGTGGGAACAGGTGCATGGCGATTTCAACCGTGGACGTCTGCTGGACTGTGCACAAAAACACAACGAAGATACATGGGAGGCCAATCCCGAGGAGGTGCGAGATGATGCCCGAGATAAAGAGCTACTCTGCATGTGCTCAGCTCGTCAATCATCCCGATGCATTTGGGATTTGAGGTGAAAAAAAAAGGAGGAATCAGCTGCTCCTGTGAGTGTTGAGCCTTGGATTCCAATAGCAGGTGCTGCTGAATGACCCAGTTCACTTGGGTTTTGTGGCTCTTTACATGCATGTGTCCCCCGCCCCCAACACGGAAATGAGCGTGTTATACACATGTACAGCTGCTGCAGCGACAGAAATACCAATGCAGACACATCCTGCACAACAGGTTTTCTATCATTGATCTCCCCCATTATCGCTTATATTCCCTGCTGGCATCTATTGCAGGGGATGGATTTGCACAAAGCAGCTAGAAGCTTTTATATGTCTTTCCGGTTAGCTTGGTGCTAGTAACAAGAACCTGATTAGTAAATTCCAGCGTTAGCCGCATCCTCAGCGCTAAGCTAGACACCGTCGGTAAGCCCATTTACATGTTCTTAAAACTCTAGAATTACACTCCGCCTTATCCGATGCACAAAGCAGCTGCAAAAATGTACCATGAGGCCGTATAGCCGCCGAAGCCGAGGACTCTGGGGTTTGAGTGTGCGGCTTCAGCAAACAAAAGAAGTATTGATTACACCACGCCGGGTTGTTTCTCCCCGAAGGTTGCTAATAGTTCCCACATTGTAAACATTTCACCACAAGCCTTCATTCGAGGAAATGTTTCCCAGAAGAAGGGGTAGCCATTGGCACCCATCAATCCCACGCTACCAGAGTGTGTCTTGGCTGGACGCTGCTGGTAACTTAAGAGAGGAAAAGAGGATGGAAAGGAGGGGGGGGAAGAGAATCCCTGCAGCCCAGTGCATGAACTGGTTCCACAAGATTTACAGAAAGCATCGCAGGCCAAAGGTTTTGTACCCACATGCACTAAAGAAAATACGCTCCAAGAAGGCAAACGTTGCATTTTGGTTTCGGGCAGAAAGCTAAATAACACTTCATCTTCTACATAACCGATGACACTTATGTCTCTTGGCATTTCTTGACACAGATGTTTCATACTAGTTTGCTTATTTAAGGCCATTTAGAGAAATTATACACCGAGCGCACCAGCGGGGACAATTCAAAATGTGGATGTTGGGTTTATTCAGTGCAGTTGTAAAGGTACAAATTTGACATCGGTGTTTATTGAAATTACCTGGTGTGCAGAGTTGACCAGGGTTGTTTTTCGGGACTTAAAGCCAGCTGGAGACTAATCTCTGCCACCTCACCAACAATCAGAGAAACGTAAAGTTTGCATCGAGTGGCTGCAGCATGTCAGATTGTCCTAGTAACGTTTAAAAACACCATTCTCTGTGAGAAATCCGAAGAGAATGATGAATCACAATGTAGACACAACGTCTTTAGTGTGCATTACAATGCAGATACTGCAAATAGTATTGTTAAGATTTCTTTCAGCGCCGTCCCTCTTAAGCATCACAACAGATGGTCAGAAATCTCATGTTTCCCCTCTGTTACTATTTTGGTCTCGAGTGTTGTTCTGCTGCCTGCCTCGCAGTTCTGATGAGAGCTCGCTCAGGTCAGAGGCCTCATCCACTCCGAAGCCACCGGACCATAAACAAGCGAGTAGCCGTTTCCCATCTTCTGTTTGTCGGCGCTGACGTCAGGGCGCGGTATCTGTGGCATCTCCAAAGAGCCTTGAGAGTTTGGAAAGGTGGCGATTGATAGATGAGCTCAGGGAGTCATGAAACGCTGCTCGGCCGTCTGTTTCTGAGCCTCCTCTATGCCAGACAGTAGAATCTGTCTGTCTGCCCACCCACCGGCCTGCGTGTCCAGGCTTTGGCGAAGCTTGTCAGCACCGGGCGGCTGACGTGATGGCATGGTGTTGTACACAAGCGCACGATGACCTGAGGTCAGAGCCACCTGGAGCCAAGCCATCAGAGCACATATACTGTTGAATGTGCTCTGCTGAGCTTGAACAGTCACTGAAAACAAAACAAAAAATACTTAAAATGACCATTTTCTATGAATTAGCATGTCAGGAAAGTGTTGCAGTCAGTGTCCTATAACTGTAAGCAAACATCTACAGTTCTGTTCAAACTCATTATTAGGACTTTTTAAGTGAACTGACTCAGTCTTACAGAATTACTTTATCTAATAGTATGTTGTAATATTTTATTTTTCATGTACAGTATATCAATGTAACGTGCAATATTTCATTGTCATATGTGATACTACTTTTACCTCCTCGGAGTCTTTGCCAGTATTACTTATTTCTTTTTTAGTCAACTGTAATAAATTAATAAATTCTAAAAGTAGTGTACTCTTTTTCAAAATACAGGTAAAAACTGTGAAATCTGAAGCTTCTTTGGAGTCAAAAATAAGAATGACCACTAACTGACAGTGTGAACTGAATTTTAAAAATTGACAAACTAGACACAAAACAAAAAACTAGACCAAAAAAACAATCACAAAATGAGGCACTAAACAAGACACAAGACACTAAACGAGATGCAAAACAGCATGAACCGACACGAAACATTCCAAACTAGACACAAAACGAGACACAGAACAACACAAACAAGACAAAATATGGAAACAAGACAGAAAAACACAAACATGGCACAAACAACACAAACGAGACACAAATCAACAAAAACCGAACAACAAAAATCTGACAAAACTTCAGTTAATGTTGGTTACCGTTGTATCGGTAAACCTAGTTACAGTACTAAACAGTAAAACTCATCTTGTTCAACAGAGTGCTGTGATCAATTACGCAGTCATTAACTGTTAAAGTTAATTACAATAGTAACACTGTACGCTGCAGCTTACTCATTGTTGTTCTCAGTAATGTATCCCACATGTATCTCACTGCTTTTCCATTATGCACTCTCTATTCTTCACGTGTCATTTTGCTTTTCTGAGCAATATCTTGCTGAGGAACTTCCTTCAGGATTAATAAAGTTTTATCTTATCTTAAGCTCGAGTCTGACCTCTGATTACCTTGTTGTCAGCCCTGGTTAAGCATCCAAGAAGCCAAAAACAAAAAGGATCATGGAGCAGGACTCTATTGTGTACAATCTAAAATAGCAGCCAAACTCACAAGCAAGAAGAAAAACCTGGGTATCGATCACTCGGTGCGCTTTCAGGTTGGTGAAATAAAAAGAAAACACCCCTACAGGATTCTCACAGCCAGCCAGCAGAGCAGAACCTTAAAGGATGTGAAGCTCAGAGTTTTTGCTTTGGGGGGGAAAAATCATTACTTAAAATCATTTGGAAAGCCCTTAGAGAAGGCATAACATGATCCGGCGTGATCGGGGCAGGGACCAGTCTCGCCTGTGCATGTGGAAGTGGCACACAAGCCATAATTAAGAGTGTCAGCCTTTGATGTGGACCACTGCACAGCTGCAAGGCGACCGGACTGTCAAAATGTCCTGAGCCCGAGCACAGGAATGACTGTTTAAGTCGAGGGGATATTTGCACAGGATAGATTAAACCGATGTGCTTCACGGAAACCGAGGTTGCTGGGTTTAGAATGCACTGGAGCAGAGCGGGTCTCGGCTGCATGGGGAGCCATGTTTTGACACAAATAGGTGCCGAGTCATTATTAGATTTTACAGCATGTAAAACTGATGATACAATAAGCGGTGGGGGGAGGGGAGGGGAGCCACACAGCACTGCAACGTGGGTAATATCACACACAATATGGTAGCCATATCCTATTGACACCCCTCCAGGGTAAACACAGACGCAAAACAGAAGGAACACACAAGCCAGCCTTTCGCTTCCCCCTCCTCCCTCTGGTTCTCCGTCATCTGTTTTCTGTTTCGCTGGCGCTGTCTTGGCTAAACAGCAGCAGCAGCAGCAGCAGCAGCAGCCGGGACAGGCCTCGCGGCTCAGCTCCAGCACTCTCACCTTCTCTAATCCCTTCAGCCTCGCCACGCCGGAGGTGCAGCAGACATGCACCTGTCTGCAGGGATTTATTTAGTCTCATCCGTATACTACACCAGAACGCCAACACAGAGATCCGCTCAGTCCACAAAGAGCACCGAGCTGGTTTAGTTCAGATTATTAAACGTAAATGTGAGCTTCAATTGTGTTTAGTTGCAAAAATGTTCAGAGAAAGTTCTGCAAAAGTTCGACTACTGTTTTCAGCAGCAAGTTTTCTTTTAATGTTCTTCTTCAAGCCAGAAAAAACTAAAGATAACATTGCTAGACTGTTGCACTGAGAATGTTCTGCCTCTGTTGTTGTTGTAGAACATTGTGGGAACGTTTTATAGATTCTACAATGTGTCCCTCAGCAACATCCTTAAAAACATTACAGTCAGAACGTTCCACCTTTGGCAATATATCCCAGTAAAAGAACATTTTATTGAGAACGCTGTCTCAGTAACAGTTTGAAAACATCTGTTGAATGTTGGTTTAAGAACGTTCTTCCTTTGTCATCGTGGAACATTGTAGGACTGTTTTATAGAAGAACGTTCTATAATGTGTTCCTCACAACATCCCGAAAACATTCTTGGAACATCTGAATGTTCTACCTTTGTGAATATATCACGTTACGGGAACGTTTAGAAACATTTTTTGAACGTTGGCTTGATAACGTTCCTTCTGTGTTATCATGGAACAAAAAATGTGTTCCTGACAACATTCTCTGAATGTTGATGATGAAACATGATATTAACTTTATGGGAACATTTGTTTTAACGTTCTTTGAACATTTGGAACAAAAACATTAGAACTTGTTGGTAATGTTAGCCAATGTTGCGGGAACGTTCCCTGCTAGCTTGGCAATAACTAAATGAAATGTAAGTTATAAAAATGTCAACTGGCAGCTTTAAACTGTTTATTTCCTCCATAAAACAGATCAAAACCCAGAAAGATCCAGTTTACAGTGATATGAGATGATCTTCTCTAAGCTACAATGTGAGGCACTTGGGTTTTTCTGTTCCTAATGTCCATAAACATGAAGATGCAGTCAACCTTTGGCACATAAACATTACAGCTGAGCCCACATCATTCCACTCATCAACACTTGAGCTCGTGTCAGCTTAGTGGACATCCATCCCCAGCACCAATTAATTTAAAGGAAAAGGTGTTAATCCCTCATCTTGGCAGCCTCACCGGACATGTAATACACTGATCTGTCCTTTTCCTCAAGGAGATCTCAGATTCTTGTTCAAATATTATCTCACTCTTAACCGAAGAGGCCAAAATTTAAATGGGACTCTTAAATTAAGAGTATAAAATAATATGTGCCTGATAAAATTTAAAAGCCCGACAAACCAAATCTTAACTACGCTGGATAATATGAGTGCCGATTAAGAAAAGACCGTATAACATAAACTTAATTACAAGATAACAGCAACTACAAATGCAGTTTGGTGAGTAATTCAATGCCTTCAAGCCATGAAAAGAAGTTTTCTTCCCCACCAACACTTCCAGCTCGCTAATATAAAATAAAAATCTGTGAACCACAGCTGGAGGCCTCGTAACCATCAGCCGTTGCTTAAAGGCAGCTTCTGGCTTCGCTATTATTCCTAAGTGTCATTTCTTTCCCCCAAACAGAGCCTCTGTTGTTTTGGGTGACATGCGTGGTGCGCCACATTCACTTAATGAAGCATGCCGACTTCCTCGCTCCCCAGCGTGCCTGAGCAGGCCTCTCGGAAGACTGTGGAGTGTGAGGAGGAAGGAAGGAGGCTATAAAAGGACACTAAAAAAGACTGCAACACGGGAGAAGTCGGGCAGGCAGCGCGCCCTGCTTGGCTTGTTTACCACAAGCTCCACTTAATGCGGAACCTTAAAGCTCCAAGTGTGGCTGATTTGCAGGAAGGTGTGTGAAAAAAACCAATGTGGTGCACAAATCCTGCACTGGACTTCAGAGCCAAGTGTTAACCAGAGCTTGTCTAGTTTGTGACTCATGTGAGCTTGCTTGCAATTGTATAATTGCTTTGGAGGGAGTGTTTATTTTCGGAATTGATGTTTTTGCCCCTAAAGTGCACATAATCTTTCTTCTTCATGACATCTCTTTGATTTCCCTTTGCAATCTGCACCTCCTTTGGTACATTTGCAACCGTGAGAGGATGGTTTCAATGAGCAGACAGGACCACATGAGAGTGTCTGAGATGGAAACCCCTCTGTACACACTGCAAATCAAAGCACAGCCATGCAAGTGTTTTTCCACACATTTTTTAAAAAAGGGGATGGTCCGAGACACCGGTGCAAGTCTGAACCTTTACAGCGAAAGATCAAGAAAAGAGAAGCTGCAAACGATTGAAAGCATTTTAGATTATTAAAGATCAACACGTTGAGATGAAGACAGGCGAGAAGTACAGCTGCTGTGACTTATGTGGTCCACACACATACCACATTCAATTCATGCCAAAGAGATGTAGACTAAACTCATCTAAATGGACAATACGGATTTATTTAAAAACTTGCTCACACAGGCTCAGATTTGAGAACGCTCAGCATCATTGTAATGCCAGACACAATCAGCCAGTAGTTCAGCAGAACATAACAACTGTCATTTGTAAAAGTGTTTACTATGTGTGACTCCACTTGCCATAGAGCCAGTTCTGTCTCACAAAAATGACATTCTAATACAGTTAAACTTTGTTCTCATTTACGTTTTAAGAAACACTAATTTTCTCCGCAAAAGGTGAGACCATGATGTCATAGAGAACAGCCATAGGTCCAAAACAGGACTTTAATCCAGAAGACTGAGATCTGCAGTTTGGTTAGATTCTGGCATTACAATTACACATCAACATCTTAGAAGTTTGGTTAATTTTAGGTTCCAAGACAACATGGTGAGGCTCAGGAAAATAAAATGCTTTGGGTTAAAATTTGGCCTTTTTGTAACAACACATCTGAGGTTCCATATTTTGGGTTACCACAGTGACGAATCCCACCGAATCAAATGCAAGATTGGTTTGGCTGAATAGAGCCGACAGTTAAACAACAGAATAAATGGCAAAGAAATGTTGATTTGAATCATGCTTGTGGTAAATTACAAACAAATGGAACCCAGGAGAGAACAGATTGCTCCAAATGTAACCGAGAATGCAATCAGGAACGTCATTTTTTGTGATACAGGCCTGATTGGGCAGGGAGCATGTAGCTTCACAGGCTCTGTACAAATTTGGTATATTTATATAAGTATGTCCTCTGTATTAATCTATAGCAGTGTTATTGAGTGTTGACTGTGCTGAATTGTTCATATACCAACAAAAAGCACATTTGCTAAGCTAAAAAAATAATGTGCATTGTACTGTATTTAAACTGCAAGTGAACAGTCAGCTCAATCACTGGCCAGAGTATACAGTATGTTCTCCAGTACTAGTCACAGTGGGTTCAACCAAACAGTTGCAGGTGCACCTTTAAATAGTAAATGAGAATATGCTAAGCTAACCAAGCACTACTTACAAAACTATGAAAACATGACAAGTTATACAAAATGTTAGTTGCCACTATAAAAAGTTAAAAAGATGCTCCTTAATCTTACATTCATTATTTACACATCCAGCAAACACAAAGCAGCATTAGCAATAATATGACGTTGTGACTTCCTGATGTCCAGTAGTGAATATTTTAAGCTCTGTTTGGGTCTCCACCAACTCCTTTAACTGCTCAATACACTACTTTGTTCATGAGTTACTGGAAACTACATTTTAAAATAAAAAAAATTTAGCACCTGTTGGGCAAATTACAGTCAGATATGAGAGCATCCATCACTACAAGCGATGCCTTTCACATGACAGTACTAATTTGATCCATTGTTCATTAAAGATATTGCAGCTTTAAAATGTTGTTTTTACACGGCTAAGCAGAAAGCGTGATTCAACCCATGCTACTGCTTCAGTACACAAATATAGTAGACAGTGCAAAACTTACACTGATCACACAACATTCTGAACACTGACAGGTGAAGTGAATAACATTGGTCATATTGGTACTATGTGGTGTTTTGCTGGAAAACCTTGGATTTTAACATCCATGTTGATGAGACTGAGACACCAAAGTAAACACTGTCCCACAACAAACACACTCCCTCATTCAAATGGAAATCCCAAATGTCACTGGCCTACCCCTGCAGGAAAATGCACCCCACCAAATGGCAACAACATCAAACAATCAGGAACATGTGGAGGAACATGACAATGGACCAACATGTTGATTTGACCTCCAAACTTCCCAAACCCCATTGTGATCAACATCAACAGGATCCAGTGGAACAAGTTTGATTGACAGAGGCCCCACTGCACAAGCCAGAGTACCCAAAGGATCCAGTGCCAGCGTCCTGGTTCCAGACCCCATAGGACACACTGAGAGGTCCTCTTGTCCATGCCCAATGGTTCAGAGCATTTTTGAGCACATAAGGGGAACCAACACAATATTAGGCAGCTGGTCATAATGCTATGCCTGATCGGTGTATTTCTGAATCACAGAGTATCCAGAGAATTCATGTTAATTTAATAAACAATGGTAAACTAAACGCACCACTGCAACTGGATTCACAGACAAGCTTACTTCTGTACAGCTGATACCAAAAAACAGGGCCAGCTTTGATACTGAGTGCAAATATTGACTTCTCCAGGACGGTTTCACTGCGGCCTGAGGTTCAAGAAACTCCGACCTCCCCTCCACCCGGCCCGGCTCCCAGGACAGCTCCCCACACCTGCTGTGGTTGAAGGCCTTATTTACACCGGCACCATTTGGAAATGTCAGCATGGGGTGCAGGGAAGATGCACAGGGCTCATAAGCACACATACATATACACACCAACACACACTCGTCTCTGTTTCATCTCCGGCCCAGAATTTTTGGGAGTCTGACAGGGGCCGCTTTCTTGGCGAGAACTAGGACCCATGCCAAAGGTCTGTCTAACACAAGCTTGAATTTCTGCGCTTGCACACACCTACACACACAACAGTCGAACAAGCTACAAGACCTAACTGACATATTCGATATTTGCAGACATCAATATTGGGCAAAACCTAACCTGCTTCATCTTGGCGGCGTGTTTAGAGTTTCAGATGCCGCTAATGAATGTGGTGAATGCAGGTAAAATCCCAGCTATCCGTGACAATACTGTCTGCACCGAAACGCTAAAAGTCACACTGGTGCACCGCTGCACAGGGGGAAACGACTCAGGACAAAACCCTTTTTTGGGGATTTGACATTTTGTCACAGCAGATAGAACAGTATACCATTTACCATCATCAAAGCACAGAGACGGCACAGTCGGCTCTCAGAGGGCCTGCTATTTTCATGAACCATTTAATGTGGCCTCCAAAGACATTTATATAATTTATCATTCTAAAGCGTCACAGAAAAACCCTTTTGGAGAGCTAAAAACCCTGTTTGTTTCCCTCCTCCCCTCCAACTTGGAGGCAAATAAATCTTTTTCTCTGTTTGAGAAGGGATTCGGTGACCTGAACCTTCTCGAGGGGGATCCATATCAGCGGCGCACACACAGGCTGCTCTGCTTAAAACAAAGTGAGCTTTTGCCTCTGCTCTTTCTCCGTTTGTCCTTGTTGCTTATTTTGGTCACTTTTTTTTTGTTTTGCCCTCGTCGATAAATCCATTCAATAGCTGAAGACCCCGAACAGCTTGCTTCCCCGTGCTGCTCTCGCTGAAACTGAAGAGAGCTTTTTGAGAAGGAAAAAAAAAAAGACAAAGCAGAGGAGGGGACATGCTTTTAGAGGAAAAGGATAAACGTCTCTTGTGATTCAAAGATTGCTTGTAAAAGACAGACTTGCTCCTGGTTCAAACCAAATAGCTAATTGTGTTCTTTTATGTAGCGGCTGACGGAAGCAAAAAAAGAGGATTTCAGAGCAGATAACCTCTGCCAAGTGGAGAATATTTCTGTGCCACCATCGCAAGCGTCTCATTTGAAGAGTGCAGAAAGGGGGGAGACAAAAAAAAAAAGCCCTGGCAGCCCGGAGTGCAGACAGCAGCACAAAGAGGCGATTTGAGTGAACAATTATTAGGCCGCACCAGACTTGACTGGTTTGTGTGCGCATGGGAAATTCTTCAGCACATGGCAATTAAACACGGGTGGGTTGGGAAGGGCCTTCGACGTGGCCCAATTTTGACATCAGGAGGTGGCAAGCAGTGCCTTGATGATGTTTGGGTGACTTTTGCAAAAACCCGTTTTACAAGCAATTCGCCTCATTTTCTGAATTATTACCCTTCCACTTTAGCCGGTCTCATGTGGATGTAAAACTCTGGACGCTGGAGCGAGTTTCCCCACACAGAGATGCACGAAGCATAATGCAGTTTTTCCCCCTTAACTTTAATTTATTGATGGTTTTAGGTGAAACTAGAGGGTTGGCATGGGCAACACAACAATTCTGCAGAAATATAATGTAGAATACATCTTACATGTACATATGCATACATATTATTAGTCTATAGGGAGCAGTTTGGCTGGCAGATTAATACAATTCTATCATTCTTCATGTTAAATATGGATCTACTGCCAGCACCAGCACTCCTAAAGCTCACATGTTCCATTGTTTAATCAGAAAACAACATTTTCAAAAAGGGTTACATGCTGAACAGTGATTTCCCCCAAATATCACACTTTTCTTTCCCATCCCAGTCCTCCTTGATCGCAGCCGTTTTCCCTGTGAGGGCAACTTTAAAAAGCCTTTCCTATTTTCAAACCCACACACAAAAAAGAGCAATTAATACATTGTCTCTTCATATTTGTCAGATTGAAATGTCTTTGAAACGCAAATTACACATCTCAAACTGACTTGTCTGACACCAGATCCGGCGAGGAATTAGCAGCCTCGGTGCGAATGAGGGAAGTTGTTTCTTCACTCTCTCCCTTGTTGACTTTGGCCAGCAACATGCTAATCTGAGAACAGGCCAGAGGGGAGTCGTCTACCTGGAGCAGACTGTCAGAAAACTATTAAGAGAAACATATAGTAGGAGTGCATTTTTCTTCTCTTGTAAGCCCCCAATAAAACCTTTTGCACTTGTGAAATATCTCAGACTCCCACTCTTTGCAGCTCTCAGTGTGCTGGTCGATTCCTTGCGAGCCAGTATACAAGTACCAATAAGAACTCTACTGGCTGTGTGTAAGAGGTGAATGTACACAGGCTGCACAGTTTGTCAAAACTTATTTATTCAGCCATGCCTGCTACCATAACATCATGCCCACTGCAGCACGGCAATTTTGCAACCTAAAACTTTCCCGCCGTGACCTCTGTCAGCGCCCCGCCTCAGGCTACACCTCTCAGAGGTAGCTTCATATCCGCCGCACTGATTTCGTCTTGCTTTAGCACCAGCAGCACAAACACAACCGAGAGGCCTCGACCACATATGTCAGCGAGCTCCACACTTCACGGTAACAGAGAACATTAAGGGTAGTGATGACTTTCAGCCGTCTCGGCGGACTTCTCTTAAGAGATACTGCGATCCTCTCTTTTAAATCTACTCGAACAGGCTTTGTTAACTATAAAATGTCATTAATTTCATTTAACTCGGCAGTATTGTCTCAAGCTGCAACTGGATCTAGGGCTGGCAAAAGCGTAGATTTATGGGTATGACATTCACAAGCAAGAGTGCCTTCACTCCTGCGGGACTCTGTGTTTCTTTGGTTTAAATCTTGAGTTCCACTGAGTTATGTCGTGTTATTCCCTGTTCTCACTCAGACGAAACCTACACCCTCGTATTACTGGGCCGTGACATTTGCAGTAATGCAGATGCTTTTGCCAGCTCCTGCCAACTGACCTCCACCTCCAAAAAAGTGACTCCAAGTTCACTGGTGGGATAGCCAATAGTGCATGAATAACTGCTTTAAGAATAACAAGCCCATGATCGGGTCTATGTTACGCTGGGGGATCTGACTGCAAAACCCACACGTGTGTAAGACTTTCCCTCTCATTTATTATGTCACATGAAAGGAAAAAGCCCGTTGGAGCTGACAGCGGACGCATGCTGATGCTGAAATACAGTTGGGCGTTTATATGTTCATGTGATGTTCTGTGTCATGCACTTGGCAGTTTCGAAAAGTACCTAATCTGATTACCTTCAAGTCTAAACTACTCCTACATATAATCTCCTGTAATGTGCGTCGTGTTAAATCATGTTTCTTCTCTGTAATTTGCAGCGCAGGCAGGTACAATGCCGGGGAGGCAATTTGTTTTGAAGGTCAAGGGCGCCGTGATGAGTCCCTACTCATCTTTTTCCCGTTTTGCCCCGAGAAAGAGATTATCTCTAACCGGAGCACCTCGAATCAGTCAAGCTGACACCTAGTATATCTGCTAAGAAGGAAGAAACACTTGCCATTTCCCTCCCCCGCCGACTCACAACAGCGATAACCTTGACCACACACACTCCTTCTTGACTGAGTTATAACCACCCTGCAGGCCGGGGATTTTGTATTAAAAAAAGAAAGCCCATCATCCAGTCTGTAGCTTAGAACCAAGAAACATTGATGAAACTGTACAGACAAGTGAGAAAGCAGCGAAAACACTTAGTAATTTTTTTTATAGTACACTAAATTTGAGGAGCAGAAATGGCACCAGTTAAGAAAATGATTTACTCTTGGGTCAGTCGTGTCAACTCAGCGAGAGAAGGTGAGTTGCTTGACCATCTCAGAATCTGTTGAAACTTTTTGGCATCTGAATCCGACATCTGCAAATTTCATAGTAATTTCTCACCAAATGGGAATTTTCAATAAATCATTCACGAGTTGAAAAATTGAACGAGAATTTCTAGCATGTGCTGGATTTATCCACTGCATGCTCTGCCTGCATGCAGCAGGTGGGGAGTACATGCACTGTGTGAACCGAATTGTACTTTTACACAGTCAAACCTTGTGAAGAAGTTCCATTTTATTGCAGTTACAGCAACAGCACCTCATGGGACACAAAACTGCTTGAGATAGCAGCAGGGCTCATGGGAGGTGGTTCATTAACCTGGATCCCAACAAAGCCTTGCAGGACGTCGTGTCGATTGGCAGAGCGAGAAAGGTTAGTGGATGTAGGGCGACTGATTGTAACATGTGTGTGTCAGATCATTATCAGCCAACACTGTCCGTTCCTTGTGTGTCTAATGAGCTGTACTGGTGAAACTAAATATTTTATGAAGTCACGTGGTGCACAGATTTCTTAAACTTTAGTATGTCGGGACACTGGAGTACAAAAAAGCCCTTAGCTCAAATGACACGCACAGAATAAAGTAAATCTGTATGTAAGCACAGCAGGGAATTTGGGTCATTTCATCGAAGCACAAGAATGTGGAACACATAAAAGAAACTTGGCTGACTTTTTTGTGTCTGTGCATCAATTAGACGTTGCATTTGGCACAAATGAATATTACGCTTTTATGTTTACAAGGGGAATGTATCAAATATGCATGAGGTATTCTGATTTACAACCTCATAATATTTCCGCTCACTGGGGCCGATTCATTAAAACCTAACAAACACTACTGCATGAATGCACTCGAAAAGCCCATCAACCTCAGACTGAACAGCTTGAATCCAGATGAATGGCATTTTCAGCTGAGATGATCTGCTGCAGTGGAACAGAGAGAATACCACCCTTACCTATACATTAGTACAAGTATTTAATTGCTTTATGGTTTGTATACTTGCCAAGGTTGCTACATGTGTTTGAAGCATTGTGGCTGCACTGGTTTGACTGACCCTTGACCGAGTACGACCTGCTGTTATGCATGTCAAATCTTTCTTTCTAGTGCTGCGTAAGGGCGTCACTTTGTGTTTCAACTGATGGGCACAGATGACCTTCAACATGTGCAATTTTAGGTAAGCAACTGGGTCGGTGTAGATAACAGCGGACCATAAAATTGCATAATGGTGCATTCGAAACACAATGAAAATACTCATCAAAATAACATAAAACAATGTCTACTGCACAAATAACTTATCCATATGCATCAAATCCACAGCTGCAAAACAATGTCATATAAAGCTAATACCCCATAAAGTACAAGTGCATTGCTGTCAGTGAAAACAATATCCAATATGACTGCATTGAAATATGACTAAATAGATAAATCAACTTTACCTCTTCGTGTTAAGTTAAACTGCCTTGATTCAATTCTACATACTTTCTCAAGCACAAGAGCTCATGAATCCAGACTGATTCTTTGCATAAGATTTAAATGTCATTGTGTGAGAACATTGTTCAGCTTTTTGGCCCCAAACTGGAGCTGGGAGTGCACTGGTTTCTTCCATTTACAAAAGCCTCCGCCTTATGTTCCATCCACATTTCAGGAGTACTGCTGTGTGGACAATGCACATTTGTTTCTTCTGTGTTTACACTGCATCGCATGCTTTCTGACTGTGCAAATAAACCTGTCTCAAAGCTTTCTCATTTAACATTTCTTGGTTCAAACTACTTTCAGAGCATTTTTTAATAATGCCCTTTGAAAAATTGATGGGACAAACATTTGGCCATTTTAAAAAGCGTTGAGGACATTTCTCCAGCAGTAACAACAGTGACATATATATAAATACAGCCAACCACGCATATATGCAGCGGAGTCGTCCAAGCAGACTCCTACACACTAAATAAGTAGTATAATATCTATGCATCCATGGGTGTTCAGAGGTATATGTTCATGGCTTACGGCCATTGACTTAAGGTTCCCCAACTTCCAGAGAGCCCACAAGGACCTCCTCATGTGCAGTCTAAAATTTGGATTACACAGTGACTATGCTAAAGGGTGTCCACATGCCTGGCAGCAGTGTGCATGCAGGAAATGTGTATCTTAGACTTACTTCACATAAGTGGAACGGAGTCCTACCAGTTGACTACAGGCGGACAACAAAGTATAACAAATACGTTCATAGCAAGGAAGCATAATCAATGCTTAAGTGATGATCGAGGTAGCTAGGGACAAACACTATTTGGCTTTTGCATTTGGAAGGCCTCAAAAAAAAGACACGGCCCTCTAAAGTATAAATACCATGTTAGTTGCAGCCACTTTTCAGTAACGGACGTTTAAATTCAAAACTGGTCCGCCAAAGAACAATGAAGCATGCAGACGAGCACAGCCCTTATATTCAAGCGACTGTGTCCCAAACTAATGCTGCCATCTAAGACTAGAAATCAGGCGAACCTATTTTCGGCCTGCCATACACGGCATCAATGCAGTTTATCAAGCTGTCGAAAATTACAATTTAACCATCCGTCTAGCCTGCTTGGGCCGTATCGTATGACCAGCCAATTAAATTAAAGTGCACAGGGTTGTCTGTCTCACCGCTGGGTTTTCCAGGCCTTAACTGTGGCTTACACAGCTGTTTCTACCCTCTTCTGCATCAGATACAAGAGGAGGGGCCCCTCAAAGCAACACTGTCTGAGCTATGACCAGACCATGAGGCAACTTGCTGCATATCAATTCATCTCAGCTGACAGTGATGCAGTAGATGCGTGCACATTCCCAGGTATGGTGAATTTGGCAAGTTGCCACCTATGCCGCTGTATGATTGGGGCCAAATTATTCCTTTGCAAGTTTTAGATTAATTGCTTGCTAAAGGGGGAAAAGTATTCATAGATATTGAGGAAAAGTGTTCCATAAGCCTTAATTAGAAAACCACATTCCACACCATTTTTAACATCACAGCTTGGTAAGATAATTGAGAGTGAATGGCTTCAATCCATTTATTTCATACTTTCTCAGTCTCCTAATTTAGAAAATAATATGAACCATACCATAATTAGTTAAAAACTTTTGGCACTAGTAATAGACCAAGTTCCAGAAGCTACAGAGAGGGAGTTTTTACAGGGCGTCACGAATGGCTGCAGGTTTCTGTGGGACTGCTGTCTCCACATATTTGCGAGTGCATATTTTGTGATCTAGTTGTGCCCACAGATGTGCGACAGCGTGTTTGTGAGTGCACATGGGCTCAAATATTTGCTCTGCGTGTTTATTACCTTCTCAGATCTACAGCGCGACTCATATTTCATGTCACATTTAGCACAGCTTTGAGAGGGAAGAGCCGCCTGGCGATATGCGAGTCCCACGGTGAGCGGCGGTGACGAAGAGGGGGCACCGAACACGCCAACAAGATCTCAAACAGGACATTCTTGTATGTTGAAGTGAACACTGAAGGGGACGGTGAAAGGAGGGGAAAAACAAGAGGGGTTCTTTTGCTGATAAACACATTGAAAATCTGTCGGTGTCGAAAGACAAACAGTCTGACTGAACACTTTGGACTGCTTGGCTTTCTTTGAGTCCAACATGTTGGTGGCACCCCAAAGGAGTCTGGAGGCATACATCATCTGGCCAGCCGCTGGACAAACCCTGGTTGCTGCCATCACTTTTTCCACATCATCTGAATCCCTGCTGTCTTTGGACAACTTGACGGACTGCTTGCTTGGTTTTGCTGAGAATACGTAGTTTTAAAACTGAAAAGTGCATTTTCCAAAATGTACTTCAGTAAATGATTATTCTGAAATGAGTCCCATCAAGTAGACTCATAAATCTGGTGTTAAACCCTGGAAATTAAAGTCCCACCCCTAAAAAATATGTGGTTTGGTCATTGTTGCTTCTCTTTAAGGTTCGAGCTTCACTCTACAGAAAATGCCGCCTTGTAGGACATTTTGGCTGTGAAAGTAAAAGGCAAAGTCTTTTAAGTTTTTAGGTACCTGCAAGCAGAGATATGCGACATCACAGCTTTTTGGTAGCCAGTCACAGTCCAGTGAGTACCATACACAAGTGTGATGCAGGAGACATTTTATACCAACAGACAGATGAAAATGTTTTGCATGTTTACAGAGATTCTGGATTTATAGTCTGAAATGCAATCAAACAAGTGCTTTTTAATGCGATGTTAAAGCTGCAGTGCTGAACTTTTTTGTAACCCCCTTTCGACAGTGAGAGTAACTACACAAATATTGCTCACGCATGCTTATAATACATTCCTTACTGTGTTAGATCGCATTCTTTTTTAGAATCTGATATTTTAGCTTCGTTTTTATGTGGCGCATCAGAAACTTCTTAAGGATGCTTTCTAGGTTTTCTGCCCCAAGCTGAGTTCCTGTAGCCTCTGACTCCGTTGCTATGGTTTGTCCCCTCTTCAGCTCTGGCAAAACCAATCATTGCATGTGGACGTAAAAGGCATCACTACTGGAGAGCCAATGCAGGAATGTTGAAACAGAAACCAGATTTTAAAGTCCAGTAAACTGCAAAATGCAGATAAAAGCAAGGGCTTGGATTTAACAGATATGATCCCACATTGAGCTTTAATTAATATGGAAGATGGAGTTGTGGTTCAGGACTGTACAGAAATGATGTGTAGCATCTTGCTGAATATAGGGTATTCAGCAAGATACCTATATTGGGACAGCATGGGAAATTTTTCTACTTTATTTTTTATCCTATTATTATTTCAGCCTCCCCTTGCAAGATTCATTAAGGACGAAAAGCCATAAAAAGCTAAAAGATGTTGGTGTCATAACAGTCTCAAAGCCCTGATACACACATGTCCACTTTGAGAAACACAAAACATGACGGTGTTTTCAGTTATTAGTGACTGAACACCGTCTCTAGTGAAGAGCGTGTCATGTTTTTCACGAGCATATGCTATCAGCAGAAGCCAGAGCAGATGCCTGGGCCCAATTCATTCATTAATTCAGTAGCTCAAAGTCCAGAAATATTGTGTGGGGCTGAGATATTTGTGATGCCGTCATCCTTTTATCCTAAAATGGGCAACGGCTACTTGATTTTCAGTTGTAAAGTGAGTATTGATCATGTGCATTGTGAAAGGTTGTGTTCCAGGAAGCTCATAAATGTGCAAATTGAACTGTATTATGTAAATCTGTTATGCTTTGCCTCTCTAAGCTATTAATAGATTGGGGACTTCTACCAATTCAATACTGTGGTGCCATTTTGAGATACTTGGGACAGGTTGTTGCAGGGTTTTTTTTCAAGGGAAGGGTCAAATAGAAACATTTCTGATGATCTTGAACATTCACACAGCCCCATACAGGTATAGAACAAAAATGACAAATCCATTCGGGTCAATGTGTGAAGTTTCAAGGCTGGAGAACTGAATTTGACACAGAAAAGCGCAAAACTAATGCTGCCCTCGGTCTACCGACTCTCACAAACTGATGCAAATACATGAATGAGATGAACAGACTCGGCACAGGGCGTCCATGCATTGTTTTCAGAGATGCCCAGGAATAGTGGTGAGACCGTATTGACGAAAGCTTGCATGTCAGGCACACGTTGGCAAAATTATAGCTTCCTGCCGTGGCACGTCCCAATGCTTTTTCTTGAAAACCAGCCTTTTTTATTTGTAGTGCCTGTTCCTATTAGGCTGATGGAATACAGAGCAGCAGCATCTGTGCCCCTCACCCTCCATCCTCCACGCCTGCGAGGGCTGAGAGGCCTGGGGCACAAAGCCACAGGCGGTGGGGAGGGACGCGGGTGGGAAAGCATGTGGGGAGCGCCTCAGGGGTTCCTCGTTTTCCTTGTTTGTCTGGAGCCCAGAATTTCCATGACACGGGCGAACGCTGGCATCGCCATGCTTTGCTGATTTGAAATTGATGACAGACACTGGAAAGTCACTCTTGCACTGAAAAAGAATTGTTTCATGGAGACAGTGGGGGCTGAATTCCATTATAAATCACAGTGCATGTATACTGCAGTTTGGCATTATGCTAGCATTATGCCAGTAATGTTTCACAAATAGGAATTACTGACTATCTAATGTTTTCCAGGACCTCAAATGTGACAGGCTGATTTTTCTGTGACATAGCAGTGGTTTTAAGGTCACTGCGATGTCACAGAGAAATCACCATATTGAACAGTAGCTGAGCTGTTCTGGGGGGATATGACTCGAGAAAAGGTCCCCCTTTTCTATTAAAGTCTTTGAATACTTGTAGGTCAGGGATGGGTATGTGGGCTCATGAAGGGAGGTGAAGTTAAGCCATCACAAAGGAGACTTCAGTAGTCTTCAGAAGGAGGACATCTGGGAGGGCACACGGCGGTATGAGGCAAAGAGCTTCTGAGTCGTCTTTTGATGGCGATTTGCCACCCTGCTCTGACAGAGGCCTGCTGGATCCTCGAAAAAGGAGCATCAAGGAGGACCAACAGCAGTGATTTCCCCCTGGAGGTTACAGTGCAGTGGAAGGGGAGGCTATGCTGACCACCAAGGTGCCCCTTGAATATACAGAAACCAAGTTTTTTGCCATAATTATGATGCCTCTTAACCCCTTTACTCAATATCGAAAAACAAAAAATATGCTTCTGTACAGGATGGAATGTACAAAATACTGCCTTTGTGCTTTCCAACATCATGCCTTAGTGACTACATGGGGAATCAAGAAATGTTTAAACAACAGGTGCAGATTTTAAACAATTTTCTTAACCGGTAGTTGGCAGTGTATCAATAGATTCATCATTAATATGAACAAAGCATAGCATTTTTCCATATGCAAATAGTTTTCTTTAACCCCAGAGACAGACTTCTGCAACAAAAATGTTGTTGTCCCTGTAGACTCTTGAGATTGTGAGCTCTGGCCCGAAGTCATTAACGTCACAGAAGACTTTGTCATGGTGGCCTGTTGCGAGCTAAAACTCTCCCAGTGCTCTCTGCTTGCCAACAAGGAACTGACCATAGTCTGAGCGATCGCCTCCTCGGTTGCTATAGTTTGAGGCTTCCAGGTACAACAGCTAATATAGGACACATTTCCTGACATGCATGTCCTTTGTCTTCTGCATTATCAGTCAGCATTTTTAACTGTGTAAATTATTGAAGGCAATGAACTGATGAACTGACAATCATTAACATTCCTTGTTTAAATGTAGCACATCTATTAGAAACTGTAATTCAACAACTTGTGAGACATCCATTGATTGAGAGCTTACTAAAGCCTCAGCTAAAGGCACAAACCCGCACTGGATGAATTTCGTTCCACCTTTTAACACTTTAAATCTCACTGTCCAACTTCATCCTTTGATTATGCTGAAAACATAAATTCTCTTGTAAGCGCAGCCTATTTTTAGAGCAAAAGGGCTCCACAAGACAATTCTTTTATTCAGTGGTGGGGGGTGCTGTTAAGTTGTGGTGATGGAAACTCAGGCATGTAACTCCAAATAGTAACAGTGCAAGCAGCCAAGACAGGATCTCCAAGCTTCCTGCTTTATTCCGCACAAAATGACGACTGAGGATCACCGCCAGGAAATGTTCAAGGACGCATGAGACGAACCATTAGACACAAGCATTTCGATTCTCCTCCATTCTACTGGCCTCTGTTCTCTCAGCCCGAGGTGCTTCACTCTCCAGCAGAGTGCTGTTGTGACATCGCTCATAGAAGAACCATGTCATCTGCTATCCATTCAGAGTGTCCCCTCAGGTTAATGTATAGTAAAGAGAGATATGTGTGCCACTCTTTCATACCCCACAGTCATTTCCAGAGCTTTCAGCTGGCATGCTGCACCATCTCCCATAAAAACTGCTGTGTCAAAGGTATAAAGAGACCATCTGTGCTATTTCCAGCATCCTGCCCTTTATAATAAGCGTTGTGTGACAATTGAAAATTGGGGCAAATGTACCACTTCTCGTGATTCATCATGATAAATCACGTAATGATAATTTATTGGGAGTGATGTCAAATCTGATGGGAGTGAGTCAGGCTTTTCATGCATAAAATGGCCCAGACGAGATGTTACTCACGATGTGGAGTGCATTACGCTCGTGATTTATATGTAGATATAAGCAATTGAGCAGCAATCAAGATCATAATTTCCCCATCGCTTCTCTCCAGCCTCACTTGGTCACAAATACAGCCCAGCCTGACCAACCTAACTAGAAGCAGCTGGCCACAGTGGCTACCTGGAAGTCTGCTTAGCTTTACCTAGCACTCAGTAATTACATGGCTATTAAGGCACCTCCCAGCACCAAACCACACAGAAGGCTTAATTCAAAAGCTGTCAGTGATTAATTACCAGTTGCCTGCAGAGGTGAGGATATCTGAGGGGATTGGCACAACTGTAACTGTATCAGGCCACTGGGATTACACACTTTGTGAGGCGGAAAGGGGGATTGTAACCCAGCTTGACCACAAGGAGTCGAAAAGGAGTGATTAGGCTCGTATATATATGCGTGCGTGGAGTTTTGGTGAAGTCAAATGAAGTCCAGGGTTGACAAGCAAGCCAAAAAAATTTGCTGCATCTGCTTATGATTGTATTTTGAAATCAGAAGACATAACATCCAGCTGATATGACCCCCCGCTGCCCCCTTTTGCACTTGACAACCAGCACTGGGTGTTTAGTGGGAAAGAAAAAATGTCCCACACAGAACAAGTCGTACGATGCTGTTTTCTCAAGAGTACTTTGGCCAGCGTTTAGCTGCCAGGCTTTTTGAAGCGTTAACTTCAAGAAATGCTGCAGAGTGGGAAAAAAGGGAAGCACGGGAGGGAGGGCGGGTTTAGGCGTATGGGTGAGTAAACAGGGAAAGAGCAAAGCACCAGTGCTTGCTGACTGAACATTTTATTATAGTCCCATTAAACAACAGGCCCTGCTTGGAATGCAGATCCCAGGGGAGGAGAGGGTACACAAAAAATGAAAAAGAAAAACAGCCTGCCAATGCTGAAACAATTATTAGGAGGAGACTCACTTCACGGTGTAGAACGCTGGGTGGGTGCGACTACTGATATTTTCACCCCATGTTTGTGTGACAGGTTTGCTTTTCTCCCAACACCAGTTACAACAAATGTATGCTGTAAATACCATTTTTCAGTGTGGAGCTCAGAAAAACTGATTACTGTTCAACATGTGCTCTCAAGCATGTCAATAATTAAGCATCGTTAGCTCATGTTGGGTTCAACATCAAACGTAAGATAAGGAGCGGACTACAGAGGTCTGGTAAGCCCTCGTCTCTCAAACTCCACATCTTTTTTCCACATTCATCCCCAACTAACTTAAATGCTGTCCACACCTGAGGCTGTTTATTTGATTTAAAGCAGCACATTCCAGATGCAACAATGCTTTATCAGCCCTAAACCAAAGATGGAAAGATGATTACTTCTGCCATCCTTGGAGCCTCCACAACTACACAGCCTCAAAGCTTTTCAAGCCATCAAGAATTCAAGTTCACGCTTAACTAACCAACAGTCGCTCAGCAGAGAGCGTATTCTTCCTGAAGGGGGCGGGGACAGAGGAACACAATTTGTTTGGAACAGCTCTAAAACTTGTCATTATAGAGTCATGATCAAATGAAGCATCTTTGCAGTATTTTGAGCTGAAAAACTGAAAGACTTGATGTGGGGACATGTGAGGCACAATAACAAGCCTGTAATTTTAGCAATTATTTGGTCATGAGTCAAAGTTGCTGAGATGTTTTGTTCACTAGTCACATATCTCAACCTCAGGACACAGGGGGGATGTCCAAACTCATTTAGATTCATCATCTGGGATCCATGGAATGTCTGTACCAAATTTTGTGCCAATCCATCTCATGGTTTTTGAGACATTTTACCAGAATAGTGTTAACAAGCTGATGGTACCTGAGGAAAAGTTAGGGATTGCAAAAACTTTTCATCCTCTGGGGGTCACGAATGTCCCAGCAGTGGACCAACTGACTGACGCTGCATCCCTGAAGCTACATCACTCGGCTGAAAACAATCTCAGGTTATGAACAAAGCTATCAGCCTGAGTGTCAAAGTGTTTTCAGCCACTTTGAAGCTAAAAGCCGAGTGCTAAATGACAGCGATACCACACACTGTTAAGATGACAAATGGCACCGGTGGAAACTTCTATTTCTCTTTAACCAAGAATTACATTAGCATGAATAAAACCCAGCTCACGGCAGACTTTCTGATAAAAATGGCAAAAACTTCCTGTGATTCAGAAGCAAACTATAAAACATCCCCAAGCTATGGACCATTGCACCGTCTATGTAACCACTCCATCTTATTTGACAGCAATAAAGTGAAGGCTGTGAAAAGCACAGCACAGCCTCCCGTCAAAGAAGAAAAAAGCCACATCTGAGCCACGGGCTGTCTCCTAGACAGAGCAGAGGACAGATACCGAGTGAACCCATTCAGCATTTGCAGAGTATAAAGTTATTTGGTTGGAAAATGCCCCACTCAGCAGAGCACTAGCAATGTATGCTGCAAGTTGCATGAGCTTTAGAGAATTAAAATACAATTCTTCAAAGAACACTCATGATATAAGTGCTTTGGATGAAATCATAGTTTTAAAAAATGGGGGAGGGCATAAAAAAAATAAAAATTGATCAGAGAGCCCGACTTGTTGCCAGCCTCCAGGATCAAGCTTGGTGCCGCCTCGGTTTTAGCATCGTCTCGCTTCATTTGATGTGAAATGTTTTCATTGTTTTATTTCTGCCCTTTACAGAAATGTGGTGGGAGAGAATAAATAGCAGACATATGATAGGGATTAAGAACAGAGAGCAGCATGATTGTGAGAGTCTCATTATGGTTAATACTTCCAGTACTTCTGGCTCATTAATTCAGGCAGGCCCACTCAACAGATGAATCATTTGCAGTTGATAAACCACTTTTGAAAACTAAAGAATTCGGATCATTCAGTCGGGATTACTGCTTTCATTCGTCTCGTTTCTCCTTTTTTCTGATTGCATTAAATTGTTGCCAACCAAAAGGTCAGAGGTCAACAACACAGCAGTCCCTCTGGTTGGGACGCAGATGCTCGCTGACACCTGGATTTTCCGACCGCCGCTCTGCACTATGACTTTTCCTGAGAGGTCACCTGCTCTGTGTTCACACTTGCTGTGCAACATTCCCAGCTGGAGCCGACTGAGGCTGTGATGCAGACCGATCGCTCTTCATCAAACTTTTAAAAGTTGCGAAATCATGTCGGCTTCCTGCAGCATGCCGTCTACCTAGTGGCTCAGCAGTGCAGCTACACAGACAGACAGCAGCCTGCCAGGAGCGTCACATGTGCTTCATTTAGAACACATGGAAATGTTACTACAGTGATGTGTAGTGACAAGTTATTTACAAAGGCAACGTAGAACACTTGACATCAAGGACCTTTTTTTATCCACATTTGAAGGAGCCGAGGATCCTGTTTGACAAGCATTTGGTATTCTGGATGACTGTCGGTGACCTTGTAAAGACATTACTTGAGGGGTTCGTCGTAATATTTCACTTATATGTATGAAAAAAGCATGAAAGGCTGCAAAGGAACACTACAGATCTGCACGTCTGGTGGAATCCTTAAGAAAGTCACATCATTGCGTGTCTGTTAAAACCATTTATCTCAATATGTCGACATTTTTATGAGCTGAGTAAAATACTCCTGTCATCAGCTTTGCAACTAGGCTTTTTTTTTTAAAAGAAAGAAGTCAATCAGTTGGGTTTTAATTAGAACCCGTCATTATCAGCGAATATCAGCCTTCCACAGATCAGCAAGTACATGTTGTCCAATAATACAAAAACTTTCTTTTGTGCTTGGGCTAAGTTAGAAACGGTGTCTTCACATAACAGCTCTGACTCCACAGTTTGCAACACTCTACACTGTCTGCAGCACATGTAGCAGAGTACATATCACAGTGGTGCCGAGTCAACTGGCGTCGTCATGACGGAACACATTGGTGGAAAGTTAATAAACAACAACCCCATCATTTTACCTCCAACATACAAGTATATCCACAATATCAGGTGATAAATCGACGGCAGGATTTACCCAAAATCCAGCATCAGTCAGGCTCTAGTTGTGAGATTAAAAGATGAATTCTCTTCACTAATTAAGGAGCAGCTAAACCTGAAGTTTATCTGAGAAATTCAACATCATTAGAATGTACATGGTGTCTGTTCCTTGAAAGAAATCTTTCTGAAAGCTAAAGAATCTCCTTTTAAGATAAAAAGCCTGAGCTTAGATATAACAGAGAGACAATTTAATGGACTCATTGATGTCTTCTAACCGCACAAGCTTCTGAGTTTAAATTTTGAAGTGAATCTTGGCTCATGTGGTGACAATTCTTTCTATCCTCTTCCTGAGTTAAAATGTCCATCTTTTCCCACTGCATTGGAGCTGTTGAGTACATATTTAGAAGCAGCAATGACTGTTTACTCTGAATGAAAACCCACGACAACGACAGGCCTGGTAACATTTCACAGTCATGGAAAATGTCATCCACTTTAACATCCCACAGCAAAAATCACTAATGCCCTGACTATCCCAACCTTGACTCCATCCCAAAAAAACCCCAGCAGATCACTGACCCACACTGAGGAATAAATGTTTCCATCTACTGGTGAGAAATGTGAATTTCAAGTTTTTCCCCCCTCAGCAGGCAACATCACAAGTCAAACAACCTCTCAGCACCTCTATGTATAGACTGCTTTTCTTTCTGTTAAGTGTAATCACTGGTCAGCTGTCTGCATCCCTCACATGCAGGACCTGCACATACTATCAACACTATCCCGGCAGACTGTCAGGTGTCATCGGTTTGCAACGACGCAACCTGTCCAGAAAGCTCCCATTCATTCTTCCACCAACTCTGCTCAGGCTCCTCCATGCAAACGCACAACCAGAATGCACTGGAAAAGTAGTTTCCTTTACCTGGAGGGCAGTTGCATTCAGGTGATGCCTGCCTGGCGGTCCGAATCTTGACAAAATTCTCATAGGTGCGCTGAAATTTCAAAAAGAATGCCATTTTCATTCATTTGCGCACAGTGCTTTTACGCAAAAAGGTTAAAAGCAACTCACAGAGAGCAAGTGCAAACATTAAATCTCACCTGAGAGAGCAGCTCGTCCACTCTTTGTTGAACCAGTGAATTAAAATCATCCGTGGAGTAGCCGGGGGCTTGGATGAAGGTGTGCTCGCCTTTGCCGCTCTCCAAATCCACAACTCGGTGCTTGATATCAGCCGCGTTAATGCTCAGAAGGACGCAGAACGCGATGGACGCCACAGAACATAAAGACGAGATTATGTTCAGCGCTGTCGTGCGCCAATGTTGTCGCTGGTGAGACGCCGCTTCTTTCTCCATTTTCGCCTCCACGCACTTAAATGCTCCTCTCGCCTCCGCGTTCTCCATTTAACTACAACTACACGCGCTGTCGGGAGCAAACCGCATCTGGCGCGGAGTCACGAATTTAATGGCACCCTGCTCTCCGTGCGCGTCTCTGAGTCTGTGTGTGTGTGTTTGTGTGTCTGCGACGCGGTGTGCAGTGGCCACACGGTGACAGCGGCAGATAGATGAGCGCAGCGCGTCTCCGCTTCCAACCTGTCTGACGGCTGCGTTGTGGGGGCTTCCTGCGAAAAACTTGTTGCACAGTAGTCTGGTGCCGCAGAGGAAACTGCTAATACGCACAATAAAGTCGAAAGAGAGGCTGGGGAAATGGGAGGCAGCGCGCATGGAGTGGAGACAGCGTTACCGCTCGGAGCTTTTCCATGGCGCAGGCATGCTTCCCTCCTCATTAAGGCAACAACACGCCTCCAATCTGTCCTGACTGATTAACATAATTTATTGACCCGCTCCTTTTGGTGCGCTCAGAGGCGAGTTTAAGTGCCATCAGTTGATAGGAACTGATGGCACTTAAACAGGCATTTTCGCCTGTGGAGCGCTGCGTAAAGATGCTTTTAAAGATTACAAGCTGCATTTATTTGAAAAAATTATCCTCCACTGCAAGACAGCAAACGTGTTTATGATGAATAATTTATGGAATTACCCTTTTGATGAAGATAATCTCTGAAACCAGAGCATAGCTGTGATGGCATGTTGTTTTTGGCACTGCGTAAAAACGCACAGACGTCTGAAAATGCTGTGTTTGTGAGGGTGGCGTGGACAGAGACACCCACTGAAACACCTGTAGCACAAATGTAAGAGGAAACAGCTAATAGAGAGATTATGAGCAACAGTCAAAAGCCTGAAACCCCAAAGACACAGATTTATTGAATGACGGTAACTTTGGTTGTCCACTAGTTACAGATTCGAGCCTTTATCGTGATTCTTGATATGAGCAACACCAAAGAGAAAAAGAAGGAAACTGGTCTTATTTTTGCAGCTGTCTAATCCTGAAATGCAGAAGTGAAGAAATAATCCAAAGATCTTTCAGTTTGCATCAACTGTAATCCACACTGGAGCAGTTCATTTGACCTCATAGTCAATATGATGCATTTACTGGTCTTTGGCACCACCGTCTGGCTTCCAACTGCACAAGAGCTGCTGCAACACACCAGTGGCTCTGTTCCTCTGGTGATTTAAGTTAAGCTGTTTTCAGTGAACAGCAGCAACATAAAGTCAGAGCTGACAGGAAAAAGGGGCACGGCATGATGACAAAACGGCAATCAAAAATAAAATCACCTCATCCGTTTGTCTTTTTGACTTTTCTGTGTCAAAGAAGAACTACATGTCAGAGCAAAAGAAGTTCACCTGTTTCCTCCAATGAACATCACATCTACTTGTCCTCATGCTGCACCCATTTCCACATCCTAAAAATTCATTCTGAGTGAAACCGAACAGGGAAGTCAGAAATTCTTAATGGGGAAAAGCTTCAAATATCCATAAACCTCCCCAGACTCCTGACCTCTGCTTCTGAGGTCCTTTCTTTTTATATTTTAATACATTTTCATTCCAAATCACTGAGAGTGAAGGATGTGTGCTGATGTCTGAGTTATCCGTGTGGACTTGACTTATCAATTAAACATGAGTTTTTAATGTCCCATAACTAATATAGAATGTTTTTTGATGAAGACATCTGTATCAGGTGGAAGAACATGTCTACAAATCCTTTCAGGAGAACTATTTTATTGCATTATTTCTTGCAGGATCAGTTGCTAAATTAAAAAAAAACACCCTAACCAAGTCTGATTTCATTAGCTGACACTAACAACAAGGGATTGCTGCTTCATTTTAGGGAAAAGTCCAATGAAATTTCCAAAGACCTGCATGCACTTGGTGAATGCACACAGGTGATTTGCATTATTTTACCTGATTAGGCTTCTTCAGGTAAAAACTGCTCGAGTGGCCTCCGAGTCACTCTACTGTTAGCTTTGCTGCACCTTTCAGGGTGGAACAAATCACACATTTATCACTCTTATTGGTAGATTCAGTCCTGTTTGTCCTCATGCCCACCCCCATTCAGTCTGAACAAAAGATATGTTGTTATATTTTAAACTTATCGTCACTGTCAGTGCATTTATCTGGGGATACTGAACAGCAACATAGTAGCTGCATGTAGTATTTTGTTAAATGCAATTCATTTTTTTTAAACGTGCCACACACATCCCATGGCCCTGCGGTCAACGATTCATATGTTTTCAGGGCTACAGTTGAGAGTCGGAGAGTAACTAGCGATGCAGAGGAACACACAGGCTGCAAATATGCATCCTAAAATGGCGATGCAGCAAAATACACAACCCAGGCCTGCGTACAACCAGCAGGACACCCTCTGGAGGTGAGCGGATCCTTTCCTCTACCTGTTTTCTTTGTGTACAGCTAACCGGACTGCTCTGCAAAACTCCAACTGGCTTCTTTTTTTTCCAAATTTTACATCATTTCAATGCAATTATCTGCACTTGTGAGGTATTTGTTATGATTTAATTCCAAACATACAAGATCAGATCAGTCCTGCTTATCTTATAGGCTTAGTACAGCCTGTGTGACCTGTTTTTGTAACTGTAGCTTTTTTTCCTCATTTCATTTCAAATCCTGTGCATGATTCTTTCTATATTGCCTTTGTGCTGTTTTAAACTATATCAGCTTGCCTTGATGTCCAGTAGGTTCAATGGACCTCTGGGACCCCTGGCACAGGCCCACCTAACCACAGAGTACCAGAAGAGTTTCCTCCCTCCCTGCTGCTGTGGAAGGTACATCACAACGCTGAGAGCTAAGGACCCCTACCACCCGCTGAGGGGCACAAATGCAGATATTGGCACTATTAGATATTTTATTTTCTGTCATTAGATAGTAGTTGGCTGGGAAAAGCATCTGGATGCACCAGCAAGTAATTACTGTTCAGGGAATGTAGAGAAAAGAACCAGACATGGCTTTTATTATGAAGGTTTAGCACTTGAGTTAAAAGTATACAGGGGAATGGAAGGTGATCTGAAATATTTACAACCCAGTGTTTTTCAGGTGATTTCCAAACGAAGGTGGCGAACAAGCGGCAGCTGGTTAGGCTGAAAGACAACCTCACTGTAAAGTATGGAATAGTTCCTCCCATCCCACAGGAGGATGAACAAACCCACTGAAAGCATCGCCAGCTACAGATCTGGTCATGTCTCCCACCCTCCCAAGGTGAAGCCTGCTCCCAAACCCAACAAAGTTCAGCCAAAGGAGCCTACAGCAGCATCCTTCAGGCCAAAGGCGGCTGTGGACAAAAAAAAGGACTTCTGGAAGAATCCAGTGGCTTCTTTGAAAAATTCCAGTCCTTGTCCCTTAAAACTAAGGCCAAACCAGAGTCTAGTTCTCCAGAAGACTGCAGGTTCGTCCAAATGAGACACAAGTCACAGAGCACCAATCTTCTACCCTTGCATCAATAAAAAGCATTGGCTAGTCCACATCCTGACCAGGAGAACTTTTGTATCAGTTATATTAACATCTATACAGGTTTCTATTTTTTAAAGGTTATCAATTTAAAAAAAAAACGTTGCCAAATGCATCGCAGTATTCTACATTATCTTGGGGGCTCCAGTGCAAACAAAACACAAAAACAAACAAGGGGACATTTGAAATCATTTACTCTTGTTCATTCAGTTCTCATCCAGCGTGAACTGTCCCATTCAAAGCACATCATGTAAACTGTGCAGAGCTGTGTGGCTGTCACCAACTAATTTCAGTGGCTGTTAGTCCTCCTGGAAGCGGATGTGCTTATGAGCCTCCTTGGCTCTGGCGATGATGATTTTCTCGGCTTTGGATATGAGCTGAGGTGTGACAAGAAAATAAAACTTAGATATTACAGCGATAAACAGATAATAGTGTGTGACTGGGTGTGTTAATGTGCCAAAATGACTCCAGGTATTAGTCAGTGTCCAAAGATGGACTGTACTCAGAATAAGCTTCTGATAATGTTAAATTATGCATCTCAAAGTACAAAATGTTTCCTAAATATAACAAATTAAACAGTGTATGTCTCTTTAAAGATTGTACAGTTTATGATACTTTGGTTGTTAATACACGCAAAATGGAATAAGTAATTAATGACGTTTGCTACACACTGTAACTTTATACTATATACATTTTAATATTTAAAACATCTTCTTTGAACTCACCTTTTCTGTACCGCGCTTCTTTTCCCGTGGTCGATTCAACTTGACCTGACGGTCCACTAGGATCTTCTGCCAGTACCTTTGTTCATGGTCACCTTTAAAAGGAGTTAAAATGAGTTTCATTCAGAGCAGCTTTTACAATCACAACGAAACCTTCTGACAAACAAATTGACACAAGCCGCTGCCTGCTGTCGTCCCACGAAATCATTTTCATCAGCATCAACTATGAAAAACAGAGAAGCAGCTCAGTCATTAACATCCTCTCCTCAAGTAGAGCAGAGGTTATGGACATGCAGATACACACAATGCAGGCACGCTTCAAAAAATACCACAGAATATAAAAAAATGAAATAAAATTCACACCTGAGAGAATCTCCAGTTTCCAGCTGTGCTCCTTCTGCAGCTCTGCTTTAGCGTTGCTGACTGCTTTGGCCTCCTCTGGGCTGTGAAATCGGACGTGACCTTCAGCGTCTCCGTCCAAGATGTCGATGTAGGCCACCGGAGAGATTCTGGACAAGACATCCTACACACAAAGAAAAAGAAACAATAGAGCGTTCTGTGATTTCTCTTAAAAAGACGTTCTCATCTGGTTTTTATAACTTAATATCTCAGGTGTTCTGTACTTTGACGATTTTCCTCTCTGGCAGCGGCTTGCTGTCTGTAATCTTCACGATGACACCACTGGCAAACTGAGGGCCCTGGTTAGTTTCACGTCTGTTGCTTTGGTCAACTACACACACAGGGAGAAAACAACATTATTGCACTAATAAAACAGTTTCAGTCCTGTAAATTCTAATTAACACCGTTAATTAGAATTGATAAGCAGGCATATCATTACTGACTTTGTTAGATTCTAGCAACTCATTTCCACCAAATGCCCCCTGGTGTTTTTAAAGTCATACTGTGATCTTAGTTATGTTGAAAAGACACCTTTGACTGTTAAAGAACGTCGGTGGCTTCATCAGTCTGTTAAAGGGATTCCGTTCTTCCTTTAGTCATACAGGTGAGACTGGACAGTATTTCAAGTAATATACATTGCATAGAAATGTACTAAGAAACAAAGGATTAATTCTAAATCTACTACGTAACAAGGGACTCTGTTTGAGTCACAGCTCATCTGTATGAAGTAAAGAGAAGTCAACTCTGTGATCTGCATTTAGATCCTGATCAATCCTGCCTCAATGTCGGGGGTAATTTACAGAAGTAAAACACAACTTGCATAAATGCGAACACCTCTCGAGCTTTGGAGACGCTCACACGTGTCCAGCTGCTGTTCGACGCTGCAGGTATTTCATAAACTCAGAGGAAAGACTCTGGCAGCCAGCTGGAGGTACAACGCTTGTTCCTGGTTGTTCTTCAACACGAGTGCGACTCTGACTGACAAGTGGCCGGTGGTTTCATTCAGACATGAAGCCGACACATTTACATGTTGTCAGATTAGACCAGAGGAAAAGGAGAGCAGGTCTGAAAGTCGGAGCTTTAATGTCATCTTCACTGATGTGACTCTGTGTAAGACGCAAATGCTCAAAAATGGAGTGTACCAGCTGTGGGAATTTTTAAAAAGGGATTTAAAAGTGAATACTTAGCTTATTCACAGGTCTCCACGTTTGTCTTTTACTAACATGGGCTTGATTATGACCAACAGTACGTGTACGTGTCTACAAGACATGACGTCACTTTGCCTGCTTCTCATTTGCATAAAGTTGAGGTCTAAGCTACCTAATGCAAATCATGGGAATCCAGCAACTTTGCAGTCTATTTCTCACCTCAGATGTTCTTAGAAACTTATTTTGATTAACTGTTTTTGTAATGTAGGAGAAAGTTTCCACATGAGCCTCCATGTTGGTCCCATTTGAGTCCATGAGTGAAGTGTTTGTTCACTCAGGTGCAGCCAGCATGTGTGCAGCTGTAGGAGGGTGAATCCTGAATTACATTTCTGTTGGACAGCACCTTGTGACAGTGCATATTAAGGGTCCAATGTTGGGAAGTGAAGCGACCCCTCGTGTCTAAAAACACCCCCGTGGACGTGCACCAGAAGAGGTAAGGCACTCATGCTGATGGCTAGTTTTAAGTGCTGAATTTGACGGGGTTCATGTCTTCTGTGGTGTGTTTATAGCAGAACTTTAGGTATGACTCATGCTTTTTTCTGTAGTCAATCCCTCTAAACCCGAATTACTGACATTTGTGGAGGAAAAAACTCACCATTTCCACCTTGAGGGTTCTCATCTGTCTCCATGAGACTCTTGTGCTCCTTGTGATCAATCGTATTCATGCACTTCTTCAGGGACGACATGCTGCGCTTCTGCAAGGTCAAATACTCCTCTTTCAGCTGAAGCCAGTCTTTCCTGAATGCAGACAAAAATAGGAAAAAAAGACGCCAGTTGCATCACTAACAGTGTGGGGTTTTCAGTTATTAGTTCATCTGTGTGATGGCATGAGGAAAAAAGGATGTAGGATCTTACTTCGATAGAACCCGTAATGGAATCACCTCTTCCCCAATTTTGAGTTTCTCTTTGTGTTTCTTTTTTCTCTTCCTCTTTGCTTTCACGGTCGCATCATCTCTGTTTTCTTTCTCCGTCTCAATACCTCTCTGTGAGTCGCTTTTAGAAGCTGAAACTACAAAGGGAATAACAGAGTTACCACAACAAATGTGTGGTTTTACTGAAGCAAAAACATGTCATCACACGTCACAGATGTTCAGATTGTGAAAAGAGAAAGCAGACTGAAAACTATTCTCCAGAAGATACTGTGATTACTTACTACTCTTTGCTCCAACTTTCTCCTTCTCTCCAGATTCACTTTCGCTGGTTTTTCTTATCTTCGATGGCACGTCACTTTCTGATCCGTCTGCTGTCTGTGACCGTCGTCTTTTTTTCTCCGACAGCTTGCCGGGTGTCTTGTGAGTGCTGGTGACCTCCGAATCTAAATCCCCAGCAATCGAGTGTTTCCTCTTTTGCTCGGATGGTTCAGCTTCCATCTCCTGCTCTTTGACTTTTTCTGGGGGCAGCTGCACTGTGGTACCTTCCTTCTTTTTCTTCTTCTTCCGCTTTTTCTTCTCTTCTTCTTCACCTACAAGCACATGAATGTCAAGAAGTTGGAATTCATACAACTTCTCCCACAAACAGCTTTCGATTTGATTTTGTACCAGCATCAAATATCTCACTTGGGAGGAATTTTAAATTTCAAGCAGGTCAGAAAAAATATTTATTTGAATCAACTGTACCTGGTGGATTGTCAGCTGGCAGAGAAATAGGTTTCCTACTTAACGTTTTGGGGAAAATCCCTGGTTTCCTGGGAGCATCTTCGGGAGGGTTGTTCAGCATCTGTTTCAAAGATCAAAATTTCCTTTGAAGTTTCTTTCTGGCAAAAAAAACCCCACTGAACTGACACGGATTGCAACATATTTCAGGCAACATTAAAGAAGGTATCACCTCTATGGCTTTCCGTGCTTCTTCTTCTGTCTCAAACTCGACAAAGGCAAAACCTTTGGAGTCGCCAGAGGACTTGTATCTGGGGATGCTGACGTAAACCACATTTCCACATTTTGTGAACACTCTTTCAATCCAGCTGTGGCTCACGTCCTTGGGCAAAAGCTCCTGATATAAATAAAAAAACAGAAACATATTCATGTGTGATGCAACAAATGAACATTGAAGTTTTGACATGATATAGAGCTCAAAATCAGGTGTGAATCCTATTTAAAGGAAACAATGTTTATCAGAGCAAAATAAATTCAAATGGTGCATTCAGGTACAACACAAAGCAAAATTTTGGTTTTACTTAATTTGTGCCCTTACAGAGCATTTAAATTCTTAAAATACAGACAACAAAAGAAAATGTATTTACCACATAGACTGTGCGGCTGTCTACATTGTCCGGTATGTCTCCAATTGGGAGTTGGCGTCTAACTTTATTTCCCTCGAGGTTAACCTGAAACACAAAACATCCAACACATTCATGTGATTGTATATTAACCTGAGCTTAGTTTTCAGCCATTTATGACTTCACAAATTATGCAGGAAAACAAAAATCCGTTCCTTCAAAGTACCTCGACTACAGATGAATTTTTCAGCGCTCGGGCAATCAGCTTCGTGTCAGTTGTCAGCTTCTTCATTCGATTAAAGCTCGCCAACACGGATATATCTACATCTATGACAAATAATCCACGTAGTGCAATGTTAATGACAAAATCCACCATTTTCAAGTCAAAGCCTGCATGAAAAGATTCAGTGGCATATAAATGTTTATTTCAAGTATTGGTAAAGCCTTACATCCATCGTCCGATTCCTCGATGAGCTTCTTCAGAAAGCGGTCCTTGTGTAGGTTGACATCTCCGAACCAGAATTCCACTTGCTTCTTCACATCACCGAGCAGCTGTTTGACACGTGACCTCTTCTTCTTCTCTGTCTCCTTGTTTTTACTGCTGGGCTCTGCGGCACCAGCGTCGCCAGCTCTCCTCTCTGTGGTCATCATGAAGAGGCTGCAACACAGGTTAGTAACACACCGTCATAAAACAACACTGAAAGTAGTGTATTTTTCTAATTGCTTATTTGATAGGGACAATGAGCATTAATAAACCAGGCTAAATAGGACCTTCTAAAAGTACATTTGTATCATCATATGAAGACCAGAGGCCTGTACTACAAAGCAGGATTTGGGACTAATGATTTAACTTCAGGTTTAACTCTTTGTTTTCGGTACACAGACAGGAAGAGGGGAAGGCAGGAGCGTTTCACGATGCAAGCAATTTCTAATCCATTTTATTGCTCTGTGTGGCTTTGCACAGCAATATAATCCTAAAACAGAAACTGATTAAAACCCTAAAACATTCTAAGATTTACAGTAAGTTTCCCCTTTTGGTTTAAATGACATTTTTGAATTTGTTCTTTACTTTCTCCTAGAACCATTTAACACCGCCTGGGCTGCAGCACGCCACAGGATATGAAACTAAATGTGAGATTAATGAATCCATGCTCCACATCACAGTGCAAAAAGCTGTAATTGTGTTGGTAATTTATTCTTGACATAATTTGCCTTTTTTGTGAGTAGCATACCGGGATAACATCTGCCATTTTGTTATACAATTTTGTGACGCATGACGATAATTAAACTGAATCTTGAGTTCCCAGGGTCTCAGTGTGTTTTACAGTCACGTAAAGTATTTTCTTAATTTTTGTATGGTTTTAATCCTTCATATATAAATAAATCAGGTAAATTCACACCATACATAACAATGTAGGGTTTAAACCCCAATGTTTACACTTACTAAGTTAATTCGTAAGGCCACTCACTGAGTTTAACTGGAAAGTTTTTTGGGTTTTTTTTAATTAAAGTTTTATTTACAAAAAACAACAGAACTATTAAGACATACAAGGGGGTTAAACAAAATAAGACAAAACAAAACAACAGAACAACATCAAAAGTAAACAAAAATAAATAACGAAAAAAAAGAGCTGGTTTTGTATATTATATATCACATAGTAATAGTGTATAGTATAAGTATAAGCACATATGTATGACATACTAATACACATAAACACATATGTATGATATACTAATATATATACATATGGCATACTAATACATATAAGCACATATGAACATATACGCACTTATATGCATATATATGCATGCATGTGCGCATACACACATTTATATATAAACACATATGTACACATATAGTCCTCACAAGTACACGTTCATATATACACACATGCACATACATATACTCTCATATACATACACATATAAATTGGTAACAAATATATTATATTACATTGAATTTCTGAAATATGTTTACTGTTTTAATTGCCTTCTGGTTGTCTGATGGGATGATTGAGCTGAGGTATAAAGTGAATTCTTTGTGGAATACTGTAAAGGTGGGTTTTTGATTACTGAATTTTGACTTGTGTATGTGAAATTTGGCTAAAATTAAAATAAGATTTATGGCAAAGAGTCTATCTTTATCTATTCCTTCAGATGCAAAAATTCCAAACATTACATGTCTATAGTATAGGAAATTGTGATAAATACCTTAACAGCTTAATTCAGATTCCTTTGTACTGGGTTTAGTGAAGTTAGAAAACGGAACAGATACCCTGAGCATACTGATATTTTTTCATGGTACAGGTTCCAGGTTAATGTGGAGTGGCGGTACTAGATTGCAACCTTAATTTATCATTTAAAAAATGTAAAAATGCGTGTTGTTTGCACAGTAGAATATTCTCTACCCATCTTGAGTATCATTATGTTCATTATGAACACGCCCCTTTAATATACTATCACCAATTTCGAAGTAATATTTCGTAAATACACAGTTAGCTTCATATTTAGCAGAAACTAGTTTTGACGAATGCGTAGCTACCTCGCTAATTGTTCGCAAGCTATCACAGCCTTCCAAGTTAACTAACTGGGAATTCGCGGGTAGCGACATTTTCAAAATCCTGCAGTCACGTCTGCATCTCAAAATCCATCAAAACCTCCCTTAAGAATCAGGGGATGTAATAATTAACAGAACTCACCCTGTTTGGGATGAAAAAATAGTCCAGCCAGATGCTGCATTCGCAAAAATGACATAAAACAGCAGCTAGCTGGCTAAGTTCTTACAAACGACGTTACCTCGTTTGATGTCGCAGAATAAACACGTCATAAGAGCGAGCAGGATACACAACATCCGGTTAACTATTATTATAAGAAAAAGTAAAATAACGCTGTATGTGTTTGTTCTTTGAATTTTAATAAAAACGGTGCAGCAGTTATAACAAATACAGGCACATTTTGTAAAGAATAAAATAAAAGCAAAAATCACGTTACATATATGAGAACGGAATACAATCTCACAACCGTAAGCCCCCAACTATTCACAAGGAAATGTAAATACATCAATGTAACAAAATCATAAATAGTAATTTCTTAAACGAAAACTGATAATCACCAGGAATAGATAATCGTAGAAAACTCTGGGTTTTCCGCCTTTCCTACAACATGGCCGGTTAGCTCAGTTGGTTAGAGCGTGGTGCTAATAACGCCAAGGTCGCGGGTTCGATCCCCGTACGGGCCAGTTCGTTTTCTTTCGATGATTGAAGGCATTTTTTTAAGCCCGGTGTTTTGATTTATATAGTTGGCTGGTGCTCAGAGTTCTCAGGTCCAATACACCTTACCCACCCTAGCATTGAAGTTTCATGAGATTTCTCTCCCAAAAAAAATCACAAAATGCATCTAAGCAAGCAACCTAATTTGAAGATATCTGACCTGGTTGGGGATTTGCAGCCACTTTTAAAAACTTTTTCCAGCAGGGCTTGCTTGCTCTTCCAAATTGCGCAAAACATTTACAATAACGGAAGTAATGAATAAAAGTTGCATTTTAGTGAAATGAAGCTCATCACATGAAGCCAGCTGAGTCTTCATCACGGGTTTAAAATGCTGTCAAACTTTCTGAGCTTATCGCAAATGTCATCCTCAGTGCAGCACTCAATCCTGCTCTTAATGAGCTGTGCCAACTGATTGTAGAAGGTCTTGGCCCACTGTGCTTCTAAGCAGGGGGCTGATATGTTGCACACCTTGGGAAGCACCGTCACTAACTTCTCATTGCTGCTGACCTCACACCTTCTGAACACCCACTGCCCCCACGCCTCCCACATGTCATCATCTGTGAAATTCACCGTAATGCTTTCTCGGGCACGCACTTCCTCAGGCCCTGTGTCTTCCAGATCATTCCATATGGCTCTGTAGGGTGAGGGAAAAAACAGAAGCTTCAGAATTGCATAATCTGTTGAAATACTGATGGTTTTAAAAGGTCAGTCACTCACACAACTCTTTTTAGAGGATCTGGCGTTAAATCACTTAATGACAGGAGACCTCTGTAGCTCACTCGATTCCCCTCCATCCTGCAAGAGCACATGAGCAATTTCACATGTGAAATAATCAGAAAATAATCAAATATGAGCATATATCCTGCATCTCTATTCAATTTTAGGAACCATTTCACTGAATCGGGTATAAATTCGCCATTTTCTCCTCTTCTGCTTTTATAAGGTTCCTAATTTGGGCTGTCACAGTCAACATGAAAAGACTTTCATTTCCCCCAAATATATTCTGTGAAATACTTTAATACCACTCACTAGTCTCTTACCACAATTCTTGAAGGGTTTTTTTCACCCGTATGGCACTACTGAGCTTCAGTATTTCGACATCACCAATGTTTGTCCATCCAAGCCTAAATAGGAAACATAAAGCGTGACACTTCATCTGAATCATCTCAAATAAACATGCTTGTATTTCATCTATATATATAGTTTCTCTTTAACAATGTCTGTAAAAACTGCTGTCGTCTTACCCGAGGTGGGTGATGCTTTCTGACACTTGCAGCACATCAGCAATGATCTGTACAGATTCCATATTGAGGTTGTTTTCTCCAAGCCTTAAGAATGAAATCGTTTGGACAATAATTTTGACACTATAAAGTCATCAGTACTGGATGATGTGTAATCTCGATACTCAAAAGTGGTTCTTTTGTACGGGAGGAATATCAAGGTGAAGGAGTTATCATGCTTGTAATTCCTTGGGTAAACAGAATCTCAAATCAGACATTTTTTTTAAGTTTAAAAAATATGTATACATATTATTAGAAAACATATTTTGACAGAAAAAAATAAATCCTGGCTAGAAGAGGAGCCTGGTATCAAAATGTGGGTAAAAATGAGATCTTTCATTTGATGTAACTTCTTCTGACCAACCACCTATCACACATGCTGACATGACTCCTGAAATTTTACCCAAAATGCACTTTTTAAAAGTTTTCTCCAGAACACAGAAACACATCCAGGATACCAATGCTTGTTTCTATTACTACATGTCATAAACAGTATACTGGTGCTGTTTTGCCATTGTAACTATTATATATTCCATGATATCAAAGTTGGTTTACACTGATCAGGCATAACATCATGACCACCTGCCTAATATTGTATTGGTCCCCCTTATGTGCTCAAAAATACTCTGAACCATTGGACATGGACAAGAGGACCTCTCAGGGTGTCCTATGGGGTCTGGAACCAGGATGTTGGCACTGGATCCTTTGGGTTCTCTGGCTTCTGCAGTGGGGTCTCTGTCAATCAAACTTGTTCCACTGCATCCTGTTGATGCTTGAACACAATGGGATGTAGGAAGTTTGGAGGTCAAATCAACAAGTTGGACCATTGTCATGTTTCTGGTTGGTTGATGTTTTTTCCATGTGGTGGGGTGCATTTTCCTGCGTGGGTAGGCCAGTGACATTTGGGATTTCCATTTGCATGAGGGAGTGTGCTTGTTGTGGGACAATGTTAATTTGGGTGTCTAAGTCTCATCAACACGGATGTCAAAATCCAAGGTTTTCCAGCAGAACAGCACATAGTACCAATATGATCAGTGTTATTCATTTCACCTGTCAGTGGTTATAATGCTGTGGCTGATCGTTGTAGAAAAAAATGAACAAAAAGCAGATTTCGTCTCTCGATTGTGTCACCTGGAGTGGATGTAATTGATTTGGTTGCAGTTTTTAACAGAGTTCACTACATGCGTTTATCTCCTTTACATAACGTAATAGTGAGGACACAAAAATAATGGAAAAAAGTAACACAAAATAAAAGACATAATATTTCGATCCACCCCTGTGCAAATTTGAAATCTTGTAAGTCTAAAAATATTCATTGTGTGAAGATAAAATCTTGCTTGGCGTCATTTAATATACTGAAATTATTGTACATACAAAATCTGCAGAGTCTGAGAGGGCCATGTGGGAACTTTTTCAGATTTGGTTAATGATATATGTGGATATACCTGGAACTCACCAAAGACTCTCACATCTGAGCAGCAGCACTTGAATATCTCTCAGTGCGTCGCAGCTCACTCCAGTCCCTGTGAGATCCAGCTCTGATATTTTGCCTTTTGTCAGGTTCATGAAGTACTTGATGGCATTGTAGTCCATCTGAGAGAGTGTTTCATCGCTAACGTTCACCCGGAGTGTTCTCAGTTGCACAGCGAGGACCAGTGAGGGGTCCTGCTGCTCAAACAGGCAGTGTAGGCAGTTTAGGACATGAGCTCCATTCTCACACAGCATCTTGAGCTCTGTGGAGATTTTCTCTCGATGGGCTTCCACTTTTTCTTTGCTGCAGCACAGTCCCACCTGCCTGGACAGGAAACTGGCATTGCGTTCGGAGAGGATTCCAGAGAGGAAGCGGTTGAAAAGGTCCAAGTGCCCGTTGTATGTTGCCTCTCCAGGAACTCCTGGGCTCTGCAGTGCGTCAGGTAAAGTTTGATCCGTCACTGCGCAGTAAAGTGCAGCAAAGAACTCTTGAACAGTCAGATGAGCGAAGGAGAAGACCTCCTCAGTGCATCCGGGTTCTTGTGCAACTGTCTTATCGAGGAAGGTGCTAACAAGGCTGCTTCTTTCTAACGCTGCAACATCTCCATCACTGCTGTAGAACAACGTTTGATGTTCCATTAGCTTTTGGAAGGCGAGTCTGCCCAGCTTCAGCACAACATCAGACAGGTGTCCGATGGTTCCGACTGTTTGGCCTTGAAGAAAAGTTTCGGCTCTTGCTTGCGTGTGAGAGCGAAGCAAAGCCACCAGATACTGCACATAAATGTCCGTCATGGTCTTGGGGCTTTCTCCGCAGAGATCTTTGCTTTCCTTGAGGATGCAGCACACGATGTAGCAAAATGCAGGTATGTAGCACAGTGTCAGCATGAGTTCGTTTGCTGAGACCACTGTAAACATGCGCTCAGCAAGTGTGGTGTCTTGGAAATAACGAGAGAAGAAGTCTTGAACTTCGGCCAAGGAAAAGCCAGTGATGAGGACAAAGCGGTCGATGCAGCCCACAGGGATGTGGTTGATGGCTGCAGGGCGACTCGTGAGCATGACAGAGGCGTTGGGAAGCAGCTCACCCAGCATCAAACTACCAAAAACCTCCCTCACCTCTGCATCTTCATCTGGCTCAGTCACAAATACGTCGACATCGCAGCTCCTGTAGTGTCTGAACTCATCAAAGCCGTCCAGGATGATGAGCAGTTTGCTGTCATTAGCCAAGATGTTGTCCAGTTCTTTGGCAAGGTGTCTGTTTTTACGCAACACCAACTCCCTGAAATTTGTCGGCTTATCGATCAGATTCAAGTCCCTGAAGGTCATGTGGATGATGAAGTCAAATGCAAGACGATTCTTGTTTCCCCCAAAATCGAACAACATCTTCTGCACCAGGATGGTTTTTCCAATTCCGGCCACCCCAGTCACCAGAACTTTCTTTACCGGACGGACTCCGTTTGCACTTGAGAACAGTTCAGCTGGTGTGATTTTCCTGTGCACTGCCGTCTTCTGTTGCAAAGACAGGCGCTTTTGCCCGAAGGTCAGCACCTCGTGTCTTTTAATCTCTAAGCGCTGGTGTCCATCAACTAACAGGAGGTTGACATAATGTTCGGAAAAAAGGATTTTCTCTCCGTGTCGGGTGTTGTAGAAAAGCATGCTCTCACTCCGTCGGCTGAGAACATCTCTGTGCTTCTGTTTGACTTTGTTGTACTCTGCAGAAGAACAGAAGTGGAGTATGATCCGTAGGTTGCACTGCCTTATTTTCAGTGCTTGTAACCAAAGTGCTGCATGACACACCTTTAGAGCTGATTTTTACATGTAAATCAGCAAATATTCTCTATGCATACATACAGAATGCTGAAAGTTATACTCAAAAAGGAAAACAATAGGCTCATGGTTTCTGAACTTTGCAGCAATATGTTCTACAAACTAGTTACCAACTTAACATCAAGACACTGCTTTACTCGGCACCACCGTTTGCTCTGCTACATGTGCTGTAGACAGTGCTGAGTATTGTAAACAATGAAGTTGGAGCTGCTCTGCTGTAGAAACTGCTTGATCTTGCCATTTCTAAAATAGCATCTTCTTCTTCATTATGCTCTGTAAAAAAGTTTCCACATTAACAAGTACTACACCGCTTATACGTCAAGTCCAATGCCTACTCTGCAGAAGAATAGAAGTGTAGTATAATTTGTAAGTTGCACTGTTTTCTTTTTAGCACTTGTAACCAAAGTGGTACATGACACACTATTAAAGCCTGACTGATGCTGGATTTTTGAGGCCGGTGCAGATTTTTAGGGAGTAAAACATTCCATTATCTTTAAAACAGTTGATATTCTCAATGTATACATACATATACTTACTGCATGTTAAAAATATACATAAAATTAATACATAAAAAGTAACCTGATGGGGTCATGGTTTATTAACTTCCCAGCAATGTATTCCCCAAACTAGTTAGCAACTAAACTTGAAGACACCACGTGACTCTGCACCACCATTTACTCTGCTACATGCGCTGCTAACAGTGATGAAAGCATAGTAAATAATGGACTCTGACTGTACCATTTCTAAAGTACTGCAAGTAAAGAATACACCGATGACATGTCTGTGGTTTTGATTGCGTACCTATGGACTGAGGCTGATCTGTGCTCCCCTCTTTGGAGTTCTGCTGATGACTTCTAGCAGACAGAAAAATCTGTGCAGCTTCCTCGCCTTTACATTCCACTATATCCAGCACCTTCCTTACTCTCGCCCGAGGCCCCAGCTGACACAACACGACCTCACGATCATCTCGAGTGAACGCTTCCCGACTCACTAAAACTTCCAACAGGGAGTCGATGCATCCTTCCAGTTCATCCACGAGGGAAACCCGCAGTACCCTCACTGTTGTCAGGCAGGAGGCGCAATCATCCTTCTCCTCCATAACTGATCAGAAATAATCCTCAGTAGGAATCATTAAAGGTGATGGTAGGAGTTGCACCATCTATAGTCACACTCTGAGCATAGTCCAGAGGAGTCTTGTGAATGCATGTCTCCCTTCTAGAGCAGAGAAACAGAGAGTAGACCTGTACATATCAAAAACAGAAAGAGGAAGTGCTTATTTCTTTTTTATTAGACATGTGTCGACAGCTGCCAAAGTGTTGAAAGGCTTGTCCGTCTGGTTTACAATCCAGCCTCCCTTTGCTCCTGTTGCATGTTAATCATCTGACACAGTGGAGCACTTTGACTTGATAATGCTGCTGCACTTTTATTCAAAAAAAAAAGAAAGAAAGAATAAAAGAGAGAGAATCACAACAACCAGATTATAAAAAGGAATGTATTTGGTTTTATTTAGTGAGAAACCAGGCAAAGAGCAACACATCAAGTCACCAGCAGAGGGTCCCCATTGCACGCACTTTCAATACCATCAGCTGCAGGGAAACGGAACAAACCCCAAACCTGACATTATTTACAAACACGATGCACAAGAACACGAGGAAATAAATAGTTGACAAAACAAATATCTACATAACTTAAGAGCATATGTAACGTGATATTTCCCTCTGGTGATCTCAAATAAACACACCTCAAATAAAAAGGCCAAGTAGTCTCCAGCTGCACTTGATGACGAAGCAGGTTGTGGAACCCGGGACACAATGATAAAAGTGCAAACCCCGTCGACTGTACCTGGCATCGGTGCGTTAATTATGATCTTTATAAAGCTTCCGACTGTGTGAACTAGAGTTCCCGAAGGTGAGAGCTGCTTTTTTCCACTAAAATGTCAGCCTAATGAAAAAAATACATAATTCGTTGGACGGTTTGACCTGGGTTTTTAGCATTTATATTATGTTCACCTCCTGTTTAAACATGCCGTAGCGCCACAAAGTGGTTAAAGGGACATTTTGATGAAGACCTTTTCAAGAAACATCACAAAAAGAAATTATCAAAACTATGTAACATTAAAAACTAGATTTCAAAAGAAAACTCCGCAAGCCATGTTCTTAACAAAGACTTGGATGAGTTCTGAGTGCAAAATAAGTGTCTTTTTTTTTATACAAAACATTATTTGCTTCAGTCAGACACCTCCTATAGTGCAACCCATGCAAGAGAAATTAATATAGTGTCCGACTTTGTATTCTGCCTGAAACTGTGCTTTAAACACCTGCAATCCTGATTCCTTTCTGCTTTAAATGACCAGTCATTGCGGTCAACACATACTCAGCACAGACCATAATTTATTTCCCAGGTGGCTGACACCAAAAGTATACCATTTAGAAAATATTACACTTTTAGTCATGTTAGCTATTTCCCATTTATAAGCAGCATCATGCCCACTGTGTTAATGAAAGCTCATTTAGCATTAAAACTATTTAACCATGCTGCTTGGAGACCATTGCAATGACGACAAACACACAACTATCCAGTGGTTATCACAAGCTCAGAGGGTTCTACCCAGAATTCCTGGGTATGAAGTCAATCAATTCTAAAAATGTCTGATTAAAATTACATTTTTTGTCAAATTTCATGTGAAATTTCTTGGTAGTACTCACTATTCTGGACATGAAGTCATGGTGCAACAGTAGAACATGACGGTGCAGCTCTGTTGTTCTTTCTTTCTTTAGGAAAGCCCTGAAACTACACAAGCCTCCAGGTTGAAGGTCAGTTTTTACATGCCTTGAGTTCCCCTTTGTGAAACCATGCGGTAACCACAGGTTTCTACTGCTCACAGTGGAAAAGTCTCTTAGGTTTGCACAATTTGAGAAGAAAAGCTGCTGTCATGGACTTCAGACAGTAAAGTAGAAGTAAAACTGAAGCCCTCATTAACAGACACGTCTCAATGCTTTCAAATTCAAACCCACACGTGGCGTCTCTGAGGAGAGAGAAACCAAACGCTCCTCCACACTCATTTATCCCCATCCGTGACTGATCAGTGAAGTAAAGACGGGGCGTAGAGGTTACAAGTCTCCGCTGGCACCTTCCCTGACCTCTCCAGGTTTTCCACGGCCGTCTTGTCGCTCTGCTGCTTCAAGTGTTTCTGCAGGAGTGACAGCAGCGGCTCTTAAACTGAGGCAGCGGGCAGAGCTCCAGCTGTCGGACCTTCTCACAGTACCTCGTGCTGTCTCGACACTCTCCTGCTGGAATACACAAGAAATACAGTTTACTACACAAACATCTTCCCCAAAACACCAACTTCTGTCTCCTTAAAAACCTACATCAATGGCTGTGGGTTATTTAAAGGACCCAGCACATTTTCTATGGAAATACCTGATGCTGCAGATTTTGAAGGATCATTTTCTTGTTTTTTAGGCCCTCAAGTGAGACTCCCTTCACTGGTTTTATAATGCAGCACCAGCAGACATGTTAGAGACAGATACTTACAAGCCTCATCACAGGAAACCAAAACTATGTCCATTATGAGCAGAGCACAAGTGTTATTGTGCCTCTAACATGGGGTCATACCATGTAAAATCAACCAAATCTGAAAAATGTTTCCACATTGCCCCCTCAGAATCATTAGATGTTTTTATGTACAATAACTTTAGTATATTTAATGAAACCATGAATTTTACCTCCACACTGTGAATATTTTCCAAGCTACAGACTCTTGAACTACGTAGGCGGGGGCCAAAATTCTGTGCTTTAATTCCTTTTTTCCAGCATTTTTGAGGCCTCACAGCGTCAAACATTAAGTAGATTGACACATAAAATTTTCACGGATGAAAAACAGACGGCCATTAAATCAGTTTTACATGCACTCCTAACTTTTGTAACCAACTTTGATGGTCAGTATCATAGCTTCAACAACAACAGAACTGCACAATTTTACTGTCTATGACACAGAGTCATAGAGACAGGCATTGGTATCTGTTTTCTGAAAATTCCCTGGAGAAAAACTTTACAAAGTGCATGTTAGATAGAGTTTCAAGGGTTGCATCACCATGTAGGATATGTGGTTGGCCAAAACAGGTTATAGCAGGTAGAAGGTCTCATTTACCTACATTTTGACAAGTTCTATCATTGATTCCTTCTTTGTCAAAACTATGTTCTAATATAGCCACATTTTAACCCTTGTGATAGCTTCTGGCTGTGAAATGGAAAAACATTCATAGTATGAAGGTCAACATATGCATGGCTTCATTAAATATACTGAGGTTATTGTATGAAAAATCATCTAATTCTGTCTCAATAAGCTTCTCTTAGACATAAATAACACAATAAACATATGTAATTATACAATACTGAAAATGCTTTAAAGTATATATTACATTTGGGAACTTTGTCTTATCTTGGACTTTTTCTCACCTCTGCCACAGGACAAAATATTACATCGCTGCCAGCTGGGAGGTCGAGGCCTCCACATGCAGTGATGTTCTCTCGTGGCCTTGCCAGTCCGGAGGTGTGTGCAGGTCACCTGGCGTGACTGGAAGCCATGTCGTCCACAGGTGGCCGTGCACTGCGTCCAAGGCCCAACACGCCACTGAAGAGCGCATGCCTCCGTGGAGCAGTTCTTCACAGAGCTTGGTCTGAGAATGCAAACATACATGAGATACAACATTCTGCTGAATTGCTTTTATTTTTTACTGAAACAGTATAAATCATCAGCACTAGAAATTCATAATTCCATATCCATATTTACCTCCGGACTCCGCTGCACATCCTGTAGGAGACTTTGGTGCCGTTTGTGTCCTGGCAGTAAACATGGCGATGCTGCGTGGCCACACTGGGACCAACACACTGGCCATGACACTAAAGGAGGACAGTTCATCAAAATTACTAACAAGGTTCAGGATGGCAGTCTTGTCTTACTAGTGTCTAGTCTTCGTGGTTTTAGCATCCGTAAGCCTGACTGCTTTCACAAGATTTCAAGTTTTGATTCTAAACTATGTGTCATACTAAAAGCATTTAATGAAGTTAAAAAGGTAGCCACTTATTTGCAAACAATTTAAAAGACAATGTGTACATCTTGGGGAAACATGTGATAGAAGAGAAAAGGTGACATCACAGAAATATCAGATGAGATGAGATGAAAAGAAAAGAAAAAAGGCAACACTAACAAATGAGATCAGATCAGATAAAACAAGAAGAACAAATATGACATCGCCAAATATGACTTGAGATTAATTAAGATAGAAAGAGAAAAGGTGACATCAACAGAGAGATTAGATGAGATCAGATAAGATAACATAAGAAGAAAAGTGACGTCAACAAATATGAGAAGAGATGAAAAGAAATGTGAAGAGATGAGATGAGATAAGACATCAGATCCAGTTAGACAAGCCTTTATTAATCCTACAGTGGGGAAATTTGCAGTGCTACAGCAGTAAATGGGAAAGTGTAAAAAATATCAAGACATCAGTAGAAAAATAAAAAATAAACCAGAAATGTACTTAAGTACTGCTGATGTTGCACAGATTCCTTTGAATGTGCAAAATATTTCTCTCCTTATAGATGTCAGCACATGTATCTGTTGTGATGTGTTTCTGTTTAGTAATAAGTGGACTCACCGGTCCCCAGGAGGTCGTGGCCCATCTGGTGCAGGGCAGGAGGTTGCACATCCTGGTGTCAGAGGGTCTCCTCCCTGTTTGAAAACACTGCCTGTTCTCCGCCTGTCTTAACCTGCCGTGAGGACCCGTCATGCAGCGGACGCTCCTCGTCTGGGTTCCACCTCCGCAGGTGGCCGAGCACGGCGACCAAGCATCGACACGCCACCTGAGCAAACACAGGAAAGATCAACCTCATTACACATGCAGTGAGTGCATTTGGGACATAAAAGTCTGCATAAACAGACAGTGTACAGCATACCACCACTGTATCTTAACAAAACAAACGTGTAGTAGCAGCAGCCTACCTGAGGGGGCAGGCTTGTCCTTGGCACAGCTCAACTGACTGGCTGCTGTTACTCCTGTCAGAACAAGCAGGGCCAGTTGCTCCTACACTGTTACCTTGGACACAGCTTCTTCCTTTGACACCTAAAATGCAATATACCACACATGAAGGGTTTTGGAAATTGGAAGACATTATAACAAGGAAGAAAATCTTTTTTATTTTTCAGTTTTAGGATTTGAAAGAAAAACTATTGCTTTCGACATTAATGGAAATCAAAATATATTTAAGAGTTACAACCGCCACTTTGACCAAATGCAATACTATATTACTATATGCATCCAGTTATATTGACTACAGCAGCTTCAAACTTCTTCTTTGACCCTATTAACATGGTCATATTTCTCTTCCTTTTGTTCAGTGTAAGACTGCACTTTCCGACAACCTCGGAATAAATTCTATTTCCACTTCATTTCCACCTAAAGCTATTGAGAGTACTTGGAATTGCATTCTTTTTTCCCCCCTACCACTCCACTCTATCCTTCAAATGCCTAAAAGTACACCCATTACATTGCCTTTAACTGAATTTGAATTAAAATTATGAGAAAATACGGCTGGGGCATTTTTCAGCACTTTTAAGCCTCTTTATCCTTTCCATTTAGATTAGCTGAGTGGGCTACGTCGACTTAATCTTCTTTGAAACACTGCCTAGAACCTCTAATTGTTGCCGTATGGGGAGGAAAAGTGCCGCAGAATCAGGAAACCCACAGTGGCGGTGCTTTGATGAGAACGCGGTAATTTTGTGACTGATCATGCTTTGAGGAGACGAAGGACAGCGCAGCTCGGAGATGACCCGAGCTGTGATATGCCCCCCGACATTCCCCATCACTGACGCAGCCAGATGAGCCACTGGGGTAAGTAAAAGCTCACTGCATATATCTGCGCCTGTGGTTACTCTTGTGTCGGAGTGTTTCTCGGCTGAAAGAACTCCTTCCCAGAATCGCTCAGCCCGAACCACAAAAGAACAACACAAATTACTGCAAACTGGACTACATAAAACTATACTGGGACAAACTCAACTTGACATTTGGTCAATACTTACTTAATCATTTGTAGGTAAAGCTACACAAGCGGTTTTCAATATCTGCAAAACTTCACTGAAGCTTCGTTGCACCGGTATTTATCTTCTCATCCAACAATACTTTCCAAGCTGCTGAACTTTAATAAATGACAATATTTAGATCCAGGCTGCTATTTCTTTACTTTGTAACCTTGAAAAGTTCCAGAATTTACCTGTAATCTGCAGCCAAGACGAAAGAGATGTACTTCCAAGACGGTTCCTGGCAGTGCAGGTGTAAAAACCCTCGTCCCCTTTCCCTGGAGACTGGATCCTCAGTGAGCCAGAGGGCAACAGGCTTACCCTGCCAACACAAGGACAAAATAACCACAGTCAGCTATGAAATTTGCGTGAAAAAGTCCCTTTGAAGGGTAGTTATTACCTGCTATTGTGGTGCAACTCTTTTCCATTCTTGGTCCAAGTTACTGTTGGTTCAGGGTTCCCCAGTGCCTCACACCTCAGCACCAAGGTAGCGACTGGTTTCTGCAGCAAAACCGGCATCCCCACATAAATCACCATTTCAGACTGTGGCGCCACTCCGACCTTCTTGGGCCGTTGGATTATCACTGGATTCCTCGCTCTGGAGGTGTGGGCTTTGATGGTTGGTTTATACAGGAGTGGCCCTTGGGTGGAAGATTCGACACTCTCCGGAGGGTGAAGAGTAGATTCATTGGTTTCACCCTGTGTTGTTGTGAGCTCGCTGAGCAACTGAGCAATGAGTTGTTCTCCTCGTGGTCCTCCGAGGCCTTCAGATAGGTCATGCATGATCTCGTCAAGTCTGTGGGTGTCAGCGATGAGTACAACCGGGATGGAAAGTTCTGAGCTCGTTGTCTCCTCCTCGAAGTTCGACTTGTTCTTTTCATTCAAGTGCGGTTTGTCAGCAACGTATTTTTCATCTTGGACAGAGCCTTTGAGTTCAAGCAAATGCTCAACAATGTTGTCATATTTGTTAAGGGAGATGGGGAGCTCCTGCAATCTTTCCCTGGTCGACGTCATATCTTGCCGTCCAACCTTTTGTTGTCTGCTTTCAAGAAGCCACGACTCCGGAACAGAAAGCTTTTTCTTGCTGCCAATGATCTGTAGAACGAAATGTTCTCTTGCCTGGCCTGCGATGCATGTGTATATCCCGGCATCAGACGCACGGACCTGCTGGATCTTCACGTATCCCAGAGACGTTATGGAGAGGTGTGGGAGGCTGGACAGGGGCTTTCCTTCTTTTAGCCATCGGATGTGACCTTTGCGGAAATTTCGTGTTGGGCAGCGAAGGACCACAGTTGTCCAGGGCAGGAGGTAGGCATAACCTCCAACAACCAGCTGTATCTTTTTGCCTTTCCTCCACTGGATATAAACCTTCTTTTGGCCGAGGATGGTGGGATCAGGCTTGATGGAGTCTGTAATTAAATTAGAGGACAGATGAATTTGCAAGAGCTTTACACAACTTAGCTCTTTCTTCTTCTTGCTTAGAACTGCAACTTTAATTCATTGCTCCCTGTCTTATCAGCGCACTTTCCATAAACAGAAGCAAATAGAGTCTCTTACTTTCACACGGCTTGAGGGAGCATGGCCGGACTCTGTTGGGCTTGGACATCAAGGAACAGTTCTTTGGGTCTACAGTCCAATAGCGTCCATTCTCCCCTTGTTTCCTGCAGATGGCCTGCAGAGTCTGAATGCCGTTTCCGCAGGTCACTGAACACTAAAGAAATGAATATGCATGATGTGAAAATGAGCAAAACCCCTACAGTATTATTTTTACATAATTTGGCAGGGTGTCCTCGGGTAGAACAACAGGCTACCTGGGACCAGTCAGTTGTGACCCACTGAGGCGGACAGTCCTGCTTTCCACAGGGCTGCTGGTTTGTGGGGCTCTTGGACGGACAAAAGGTATCAGGCAGCTCCAGGATGCTGCCATCTGCCAGCCGCTGTTTGCACAGTACCTGCCTCCTCTGAACTCCACCTCCACAGCTCTGAGAACACTGCAGACACAAAAATATAGAGGTACCAGGGGTTTTATCAGTCATATTAGTCTAGATCCTTAATTCCTATTGCTGAATAAGACAACTATCAATCAATCAGATATTTGAATAGCACTTGCAACACAAAGTTTTATGGAACAAAAGGAACAAAACAATCAAAACAATACTCCACTTCAACATTTCCTGCTGGTCTTCTGGAAGGTTGTTCCAGACACGTGGATCATAATAACTAAAGAATGCCTCTACACAGGTTTACATTCTCACTTCAGTATAATTACAAGACCATGATCAGAAAATCTGAGGGTCGTAGAGAATTAACTGAATAAAAGTGTGTTCAAAAAACAGGCAGGCACAAGACCATTAAGAGCTCTAAAAACCAATAAAGGATGTAGTAAATGATCTGCTATCCATGACTTGATATCTAAAACACAGCTAAAAAGGGGCATTGGTTGGTGATGTAAAGTTGTGTGTTGTCAGCATATACAGTGGTGAACATCCTTGGTGAGATGCTTTACCTGTCCCCAGTCTCGAGTGTCCCACATCGGAGGGCAGTCGAAGCGGTTGCAGGCCTGGACAGGACTGGGTTTGGGCTTGGGACAGCCTTCATCCTTTAAAACTGCAGTGTGGTTGCTGTTACGAGAGGGTCGATGAGTGCATGCCACGGTCCGGGTCATCAGACCTACCCCGCAGGTAGCAGAGCATGAACTCCACTCCCCTGTTTCCCACCTGTGAAAACAATATTTACTGAGCCACCTTCCAAAACAGTTTGTAGCAGATCTTCGGTACATCATGTTCATATACAGAGAATGCAACCAGTTATCAAATCAGTGTAGCCACGAGGAGCTCAGCCAGACTGCTGGAGGGTTTTTCTTGATCCGATGAGAGGGCACTCTTGCAGTCTTATGAATATGTAAATTCAAGAGAGTGAAATTCATGAAATATGAAAGGCAAGATGCATGAAATCTCTCACTGAATTCACTGATATTTGAGGAATCCCTGTGGCATTACTTTTTCCACTGCACCTTTGAGGACCAATATTTATGCTGTTGTCCTACACAATTTTATACGGTGTCATTAATCCAGCATCAAAGTTACTGTCGCATTTTTATTCCAATCTGAGGCGTTCGGCTGCAACTTTACCCCTGGCTTGACGGATTAGGTGATATTTCAAAACTATTCATATCTACTAAAGGGTCCAGGGACTGAGGAGAATTGGGAATGAAGCTTGTTCATGGACCAGGACTACTCCAAGCTAAATCCTATGGCTGTTTCCCTTCAGAGGGAACACTATCCAAAGAGTGTAGCCTAATATGGGAGGGTGAGGAGGCCTCAGGGAGGGCGTAAAGAGCCAAAGGAAACAAGCCCAATGCAGCGTTTGTTGTGCCTGAAAACAAGACTCAAGGCCTGGAAAAACAGGCAAGGGCAGGCTGCAAGCCGCTGGGTTTTCTGACAAGAGTGTGAGTGGGGGAACACTGACAATGCACACGGTGTTAACTTGAAACGTGTGGCGTACCACAAAATCCACTCACCGTTTAGCCATGACTGTTAAAAGACGTGCCATGCTGCCGTTTAATCTTTTAGGTATTTTATTTTGATAAATCTTGTTTGACTCGTTACTATTAGCAATTACAACTCTGACACTACAGTACTGCTCTTACGCTGCATTCCAAACAGATATCCACTGGACTATAGGCAGATAACAGAGACGTACAGATCAGCTTCATAATGTCATCCACCCACCAGAACTAATTATTTTTTTCAATTTAGCATCCAATCACACATTGGCATTATTTAATGTGGCACATAAAAAGCATGATGATATGACGTGACATTTCACTGAGACTTGACTTTTAATGAATACTGCTTCACTACACTGCTTCAACACTGAACATTTTGGTTTTTCTTTATTAATGATGTACAGTATTATGTCATCCATCAGCTTTAAAACAGTGTTCATTTTGATCACCGATCTGGCATGGACCGATCTACGCAGTGATCAAGATTATCACGAGTGGAGAAGGAAAAAAGCAAAACTTGAACCCCCTGAACCCTAAAACCCACCAGTGGGTTTGAAAGGCATGTTGAATGGCCTTAATTACACTATTTAGGGCAAGAAACCATAAAAAAGTCCCTTGAAATAGTCATCATGTTTAAATCATACTTCATCAAAAGTTGTATTCTACATGTCTGATTTAAAAAAAACTGACAAAAACTTAACAGTTTGCTGTAACCAGATCATGTAAAAAGCAAAAGATTCCTGGCTTCACAGTGCAACAGAGAAGCTATTAGTGACTGAACTGCAGGCTGTGTGACAAGTATGGAAACAAGTTAAAATGTAATAGTGAAATATCTATAGTATGTAGAGCATCCATTAAAAAGGACTTAAAAAGGATGTTGTCTGTGAAGCTGTTGATTTCAGGTTTTTTCATTTTTTCCCCCAAAACAACTAATCAAAGAAAATGAGCTTTTTTTTTTTTTTTAATGATTTATGCCATTTTAACTGTGCCACACTGAACAGAAGACACTTTTGAGTTCTCTCTACGTCTAGGCATGGTTGTGTTGTTTACATAGAGGTGTAGCACTTTAAATTGCAGTAAAAAAAACAGTCTACAGTGAGCAAAAACGCCCAGAAACTGCCTGGGGTGCAGAGGGTCAATGATGAACTTACTCATTTTACTTTTAGTCGTCTTGTGACCTTTACACCAGCTCTAATTCAAGAAAAAAGGTCCTTCTCCTTGCCCATAACATGGCATTTCTAAACAAGAAGTATTTCGTAATGTAATGAACAGATTGCATTACTACATTCATTTCTAGCAGTATAAAGGGCCAAGTGGTATTTTACTATAGTATTTTGTCCCAAGTGTAGCAGCTGAATCCTCCTACATCTCCACAACTGATTCTCTGAAGGGGATTCATACATCTGAGCCTTGCAGGTAAAACTAAACACTGACATCTGATCCCTGATTCTGACCGCGTTCCACAAAGCTCAATTTCCTGCTCTCAGTGATACAACCATCCATCACTGTCATTCTGCTTCAGCATCACTTGGACTCAAGTGGCTTAAATTGTGATTTAATTGGTTTGGTGGTTAAGTGGTTTGGTCTGAAGGATAATGTAGTGGATTAGAGGCATTTGAATCTCTTTTGTATATAACCAGTGATTAGAACAGATTAATTGATTCATCTCGAGGAGCGTTTTTTGATCGTTTGAGAATTAAGTGGTTGCATGTGTATGACCCAGAAATGCATACATGCTACATAAGCGTCGTAGCTACAGGATGTATACCGCATATTTTGGAGCGACACACTCTTGGCAAAAGCTTTTGTTTTTACTTAATATTTTCTTTAAATGCAGCCAAACATATTTCCACTTTGTTTAGACTTCATCTATCAGTCTTTTCTAATGTTCCTGCACAAGCCATTTCAAACAATATTTGAATGATGATGAGGTCTAATTTGGGTGTTTTGCCGTTACCTGGGTGGGCAGGGCTGGGTTTTGCAGTCCTGGAGGAGTTGAGGGGGACGGCGGGAGCTCACGCACAAGGTTTGGTCTGCTGCCTCCCTGGTCTGCTTGTTCAGACAGATGACCACAGCCTCCTGCACACCTGGGGTAAGATAACCAACGAATCATGAGCATGAACACACACATGATTGCTGTCCTGCTTTTGGACTTTCGTCTGAGAAAAACACACTGTTCTTGTTAAGCATCTCTCTTGCTTACAAATTACCACATCTATACGAGCAGCACAGCATATTGCAAGCAGACACTACAATGAAAAACACTGATACCACTCAATAAAAGCACAGTGAACATTAAAGCAACGCAGCCTGAGCTGTGGATAAACTGAGTGCAATGTAAGGTCATATTAGAAGTAATGTAACATAAATCTCTGAGTCTGTTCCGAATGCTGGGGACAATAACAGTGAAGCAGGCACTTCAAACGCCACAGTGGTGTGATGGTCCACAGGAGCGCAGTCTTCAGGGTGTGTATGTGACATCCGATACCACGCTGTAATCATCCCCGAATGGGAGTTTGTTGAGTTTGGGTGAGCGCACACGCACACATACAGGCATTGACATAAGCCTACGCCCATGTGCAGAAATGAAGTTAACTTGGGCTTGGATGTGGAGGTGGGGAGATGAAAGTGGGTTTAAATACATGCTGGCAGGATGTTTAGGAAAGCTGTCTCTGTCTGGCACCGCATTTACTGTCCTTTAGGGTTAAACGTCAGTCCATTATCATCCAATATCATATAACTTACTCATGCTGGAAACTTGACTTCGGTCATTCATTACCATAAGGTCACTTAGTACTGCTGGTGCTTTTCACATTTAATATAGCAACAAGGATAAATTCAGAGACACTGACGGAGCTGCGCTTGTCTTAGGAATTTACGATCCTATGAAACAAGGTCATGTACTGTTTTTGCAGTATTTATACAATAAAAACGATTCTGTGATGGGTTTAAAGAGTCCTGCTAAAATCCAAGTGAGTGTTTGTTAACATTATCTTTGGTTGCATCAGGATTTATGAAGCTGCTCTCTTCCTTTTAGGAACTCTAGCTGTTTGGCATCAGGGATAGCAATGTTAATGTCTGACAAGTAGCAGATGCACTTCATTGAAATTTGTTAAGACATTCATGATGACAACAGGATATGTTGATTTTTGGTTTTAAGTTAAACAACTTTAGATGGATTGCACTGGAATTTCTTTTTTACATTAATGTCACCCTCTTTAACTGTCTTTAAGTTGTGATCCCTTAAAGTCCTTTTTCAGTCATTGTTTAAACAAACCCAAAACAGTACCATTTTGCCTTAAAATGGCTTAAATATAACTCTACACTATTGCTTTCTGGAAAATGTGGAGATCTGGTGTTGACTAAATATGATTGGGGTCTTTAAATTTTTATCATCGGCTCAGATTTGTTTGGTTTATGACCGAATACCAGCAAAACCAGTGGTAGTTCCATCAGATTTGTGTTTAGCGCACTTAGCAATGTTAGCATGCTAACACTCTGACCCAAGCCTGTGAGCATTTCAAACATTACACCTGCTAAATATCAGCATGGCATCATTGCCATTATGAACTAGGGATGTCCCGTCCTATGATTGGGGTCGGCGCTGAGTGAGCTTGTTCAAGTCCGCTATCACACAGGTGTCATAAATGTAAAAATATTCCTGATTAATGCAGCATTACCACTACCTCATTATTTTTGTATTATCAGCTGAGTATACCGAACATTTTCCTGTGCTGATATTGCGATTTTAAGCCACGGACACATGGTGCTGGCTATAAAGGCAAAAGTCATATATACTACTGTGATACAGGAACACTACCTTAGTTGATCCCAGCTAAATTAAACATGTCCACCAGCCAGTGGTCATTAAGAGTCACGCAAGATTTTGTCATGGTGCCCCATTACTAGCTAAATTCCTGCAATGCTCTCTGCCTGCCAACACAGAACTGCCCACCTCCTCTGGTTACAGTATTAAACAGTAACGGGGCAACCTGGTATCAGCAGATAATACATAGTAAACGTAGTCAAGCTGTACATTCGTAGTCCTTATTTGTTAACTTTTTAACTTCCCATCTCTGTTCTTTTTGCTTCTCTTTCTTTGCTTTTGCATGCCAGAGAGATCAGTTAAGTTCCTTACCACCTCCGCAACTCTCTGAACATTCAGTAAAGCCTTCGTACTCCCAGTCGTACAGCTCCTCTCTTTGGGGTGTATTCCCCTCCTCCTCCTCTTCCTCCTCCTCTTGTTTTCCATCTCCTCCTTGGCCCGACACTCCAGAGCAGGGAGTACGGTAGCAAGACTGGCTTGTAGCAGGTTTGACCCCCTCGCATTCATCATCGGGCAGGTCAGCGACAGTCTGGGAGAAGGACAGCAACACCTGGCACTTGACAGTTCGCTGCTGGGTCCCGGCCCCACATGTTCTACTGCAGGGCTGCCAGGGACCGGGGATGAAGCTGCAGAGGACAACCACGAGGTTTGGAAAAAACAAAGGGGACTGTTATTCACACTCGTAAAGATATCAAGCACATTTAGTGAGTATACCTTCATCAAACAGCCTTAGAAAAGTTGGTAAATTCAACAGAGTTAGACTTTATAAGAACCGTTTCCTTAGTTTGACAGCAATTCATAGTTCTGAGCATTTCCCAGTAAACAGATTTTATTAATTTGCTGCTAGGTTCGTAAACTCACTGAGCATTCAAGAAAGGCAGTCCAGCTGTGATTAATTGAACAGCTGCAGAGCATTAGGATCAACTATTACTTGGATAAACGGCTTTCAGGCGCATCCTTCCTCATCTTAAAGAATGGATCAGAGGAGGAAATACTTCAGGCCCAGAGACTGAACTGTCAACCCTTCGACAGCTTTAGGAGAGTGTAAAAGAAAACATAAAAAACTACAAAGCGTGACACAGAAAGAACTCCAAGTCTCTCTTGATCTTCAAATTTAATTGACACTCTCAATGAGAATCGTACTTTCTAGGAAATGCACAGGGAAAGTTTAAAACCTTAGACCTTTTGATGGATCACGGAGGGTAAATGTGCACACTATTACCAAAACATCCACAAGGATTTAGTGATGCTCAGATGAGGTGATTAGGGGGAGATCATAGCAGGTGTTTCATGCTGTTCTTTTGTTCATTAAGTGTGCATGGAATTATGTAGCAGTCTGGGAATTCTCATGTTGAAATATGGAAAGATAGCATTTGTACCACACCATGCACCTGAGATCTACTAATGAGGCCTTTTTATTCATCTTTTATAACCATGAAAGCAGGTGTCAGCCTGTTATAGATCCACCAGCAAGATGACATCTGACTTACACACTCTGCATAAGGATCTGTGATCGCTACACCCTTGTTCTCATGACATTTAGTTTTGCTCCTAATCATATAATGCAGTCAGTCTAGACTGTATGTAGTTGCTCAGGCTCTGTGCTTACTATATACCAGATATACTAGGTTTTAAGGCATATATCCCACGCAAAGTTCCTGCAACAAAATGCTCACATTACTGAGGGCGCCCTGATAGCCTAATGGTTATGTCGTGTGACCCAATTGCAGAGGTGTAGCAGCTGTCCCGGGATCGACTCCGACCTTGGGCGCTTACCGCATGTCCTTCCCTACTCTCTCCTGTTTCCGATTCTATCCACTGTCCTATCTAATAAAGGCACAAAAGGCCAAAAATAAATCTTTAAAAAAAAAAAAAAAAAATGCTCACATTACAACTGAGACACGGCACTTTGATTTTGTATGTAGTATCCACTATTTAATTTCACACTGAATATAATGACACACTAACTGCCACTACTTCCGCTTTCTTTTAGGTAGATACAGGTTAAAAGATTTAAAAACACCACACTAGAGGGGTTCAGTACGTGTACACGTGTACATGCTGAGACAAAACTGCCTTAATCCATAGTTACTGCACTGGACTTAGAGTTTTTCTTTGACTACTAAAAGAAACAATTCTGTTGCATGTCAGTGTTGTCTGATATGTTTGCATAAGTCTAGACTGAATTGTCTCCTCAAGAGCCAAGCAGTGTTTTACTACTTATTGGTGCCCATTTAGTCTTAACTCATGAACAAAATGATTTGAATCAGTAAAGCAAATGATAAAGGAGGTCAATGTTATTTTTGGGGGGTTATGGTGTTAAAAATGGTTGTTTCTTTTTAGTGTGTTGTCGACATCACACACAAAATTGGAATATATCTGTATTAAGAGCTGTAGTTCCCAAGTCGACTGCTCAATTGGACAGATCAGTCAAAATTATCATAGGTCAGACAACTGTGGGTGTTACTGTCCTAAGGGGAAAAGAGCTACATCAATAACCTTCCATGATTAAATCATTGTTTTTGGCAGCAGGAGGAACAGACCTGTGAACACCTTTGCGTTTTTAGGACTTTAAATTTACCAGATTAGGTCGAATTTATTTAATGTTTGCATTTGTAAAATAATTTACTCAAAGTCGCTTTTCGACTCACTGATATCATGTGAAAGTAGGTGCTGATGTGGCTGCACTGTGGAGTGTAAAACTTGCAAACAGCAGTTACATTCCTCAACAGTTCTCATGCTTCAATCATGATCTAATATCGTTCTACTATCAGAAATCACATGAACATCGGCAGATGAATGCTGGTCTCATTTCAGTAAACTCGGCTAAAATGATTTAATATGCTGCAAATACTAGCTGTTTTCATTGAGGATAATGAGGCTGGCAGGTAGAGTCCACTCAGTGCACTGTGGTCGATTTAATTCATGTAGAAATTAGGTCTGTTGAAGAGCAGGTAGGATTTCAGCTATGGGATATTTTCTTTGGTAGATTTCAGCCCTAAATAATGACTATGAGAATTGCTTCCTAATTGCAGTCTGTAAAGCTGAATAACCATCTTTACCTGAGTCCAAATGTTCCACTGAGTGACTCCACTTACAGGGCTTATGAAAGCAGCAAAGCACATATTTAATGTACATGCACATCACACAGGTACCAGTGTGCAGCATTCCTCCCTGGTCGAACAGTCTCCCCACAACACAAGAGCACCACGCTGTTTTACAAGATGCCTCAATAAAGAGCACATAATTACAGCTAAGTCGGATTTTTACGAGAGCTCCAGGACCCATTGTGTTTTGGACAAACAAATGAATCACCGGCAGTTCGACCTTGGAACAGGAACAACAAAGTCAACAAGCGAACCCGCAGAAATGTTTATCTTCATGCGCAGTTAAAGTACATCTGTCAGTTCAAAAACAATCTTGATTTCATTCATGGAAGGAAACAACACATTTTTGTAATATCCGCCAGAGCCCCATGTTAATCATATCAATTAAATTTCTATCAATGGAAATATTTTATTTACTCACGGTGAAAAAATGTTTTTGGCCGGATCCTGGGTCATATATGGGTTTAATTTTTCAAGCAGTCACACAGAGGTGGTTTGGGGCAGGCATAAGGCCTGGCAATGGAGGTACAATAAGTCTAACGCAGGAATTTCCTTCTCCTTCCTCTCACATCTGTAACCTGGCCCCATATGGTAGGCAGATATTGTTGTTGGCTTGTGAATGACGGCATATTATACACAGTTATTTATGTGCTTTTTGAGGAAAGACATGCTTTTTTTGCAACAGAGCAAAATCATATGTTTTGGCGTTGCTGTAGAGATAAGTCAGAGTCACAGATGTTTTGAACTGGCTAAAATGGTTGCTAATGCAAGTCATGCAAGACACTGGGTAGAGTCCAAATATTGTCCGTCTTCAGAGGACAGCCATTATTAGTCAGTTGATATGTGGGACAAGAACATCTGGAACATCTGAGGGCCTTCTGAGGTAATGCTGGTAGCCGGTGACTGGACAGGATTCCAAAAAGATGTGTTTTTCTCTTTTACCTTCAGCGTCGCAATTTTGCCTTAAATAACCTCACTGACGATACGCACTTCCACCGAATTCAAGCGTGAATCCTTATTTACTTGTCTTGACAGCATTCAGACACACTTGTGCGAATTTTGACATGTTTTGACAGAAAAATCTGCAGCTGCAGCTCCACATTTGGACTCCGAGTTGATGAAAATTGCTGCTGACATGAACACAACCGTGGTACTGTTGCTGTTGCGTGGCAGCACCGGGTCCTGTCTGCTTTAATTTCACCTCCAGGTAAGTCCTAAGCTCTGGCTTGTGAAAACTGTTGTTGAAACTGTGTATCTGGGAACTGACTTTTGAGCTTCTTTTTTTTTTTTTACCCCTGAGGAGTAACAGTAATTCAGTAGAAGGGTAAATTTACTGCTTTCCCCTCTTCTTTTTCCAGGTTATGAACTTTGAGAACCTTGTATAGCTTTAGCAGTTGCATCTTCCCATAATAACAATAATAATGATTTAAAGCCGAGGCCCAAACACCTGTGATAGTTCGAACAGGATATTCACATCTGACAGGTCCAAAGAGGCTGTGTGATCTGGGTAACAGCTGCATTATAAGCGAGAAAAAGTCCACAAATCTAAGTGTAGAAGTGCAGTTTAAAGGTTGAATTGACTCTGCTTTTCATAAAAGGTAGCAACAAACAGCAAAGCTAATATTTAATATCTGCGGTGGTAACAGCTATAGAACACACGGAAACAGCTATTTTCATTTAGGTATGGGGCATTGTAGCTATACTTACTTAGCATTTAGCATTTCTTTTCACTGCATAGTTAAAAATATTTAAATGAAGAGGAAAAACTCCACAAAGGAAGTGAAAAGTGCAGCTGAAAGAACTGAAAACAGAAAGCAACAAACAAAGATGCTCTCCAGTCAGTAAGATGCAATCAATATGTTCTTTCTGTGTTTGCGCATGTTGGAACTCACGTTGGTTCCTCAGTCACAGTGACTTCCTCCTCGAGCTCTATGGCCTGCTTATGCCACACAGGTTTCGCCTCAACAGGTAGTGTATCTGGTGAAAGTGACCCAGAAAAGCAGCTGAATATTACGTGTGCACATTTCAGAAATGAGTTACAACAGAACAAAACCTCCAGCCTCACCCACCTATGGACTTGTAGCAGGGCACAGTCACCAGACACTCCTCCTTGATGTGGGGTTTGGTGGTGGGGTTGCAGCCTCCAGCATGGAGTCCTCGGTGATCGATGCATAGCACCACTCGGTAGCGCAGCCCCTGACCACACGTCACCGTACACTGCAGATGATATCAGCCATTAATTACCCATTGACAGCGAGCATATCAGTTTATTTTCACATAAACTAACTCCTGTGGTTACATCTTTTTCCTTGCATTTGATAGAAAGTCTCACTCTCCAACTCAGGGGAGGTAAAGAAAGAGACCTTCAACTATCCCAGCAGCTTTCCGCTTGGGAGTGAACTTTGTGTATCCTCTGCCAAAACAAGCATTTTAAAGGCAGAGGAAGAATGTGCAAGATAAACAGCATCCCAGGTTTTTAGGAGGCCACAAATCTGGCTCCCTGGGCTTCTGCATGGACCTGCTCAACTGGAAAGGCACAAAAATGCCCTTGAGGAAGGTATACGCGACATTTATGGTGAAATAGGGCATAACATTTTTATTGTCATTGCATAATGACAGCAAAATTAAATGTACAACTTCCTTCCGTGATGCTGTAAAGCAATAAATAAGATAAAGAAATCACCCTAATAAGAAGTTGCAAAAGGTTCAGATGTGCAATGCAGCAACAAACTATTATAGCGCCAATTACCTTCTCAACCTCAAAAACAGCCAAAGGGATAAGATTGCCAGAATTACAACATTTATCAGCACTAGAAAATGTAGAATCAGAAAACAAATATTGGGTTTTTAACTTTCCAATGGTCCTTGAACTACTCGTCTGTGAGGCGCTGTTCTGTCTGAAAAATGCTCCACACTTAAGTTTAAAATCATACAACTTCAAAATCACTTCATAAGGTGTATCTTATATAAAATCTGGCTGATTTAAAAGCTGGCTGAACTCGGCTGAACTGCAGGCTGTGTGTACACAAAGCAGACAGGAGACTTGGAAAAATGCTGCACATGTTGATTCCAGTTTTTTCAATTGTTGTAACACAGCTAATCAAACAAATTCAACTTTTTCTTTTTTATGGTTAATGCCATTATAACTTTGTTACATGGCACAGAAGACATTTTTACATTCTCTCTCCCTCTGGCCTTGGTTGTGCTGCTTCCATAGAGGTGCAGGGCATTAAAAAACACAGTGTGGACGAACGCATCAGTCCCTGTACACTGAGGTTATTAGTGACAAACTTGACTTAAGGACTGGTTTACACAACAGCAGCTCATGCTTTTTATTTCATTGGGTTAATTAATACTTTGCTGATATCTGACCTTCAAGGTGGTAATAGCTGTAGAACACAGAGAAACATTTTAGATGATTACATGCTCAAAAACAGAATGAAAGAGGGTACCTACAGGTGACCACTCCTGTGCCAGCCAGGTGGGGCAGTCGAAGGTGTTGCAGGGCTGCAGGATCGCTGTTTTAGGGGAGTAGAGACACTTCCACTCCTCTGTGGGGGTGATGTTTCCCTGCATGTCCTCCTCCACACACGATACCGAGCGACTCTGGATGCCGCCGCCGCACGAGGTGGAGCAGGCCGTCCAGGGGCTGCTCTCCCATCTGACATCAGAAAAAGTAAGAAGTGACGGAGATGCTTTTGTTTGTGTCACTATTCTCTCTCACAGCTGGCGAGTACATACCGAGGCAGGGGGTGGTAGAGGTCATATGGCATGATTTGCTTGTAGCCATCACTACAAGGCAGAAACAGTTAAGGACATGAGAATTTAGTATGCAACATGTGATGTTAAAATTGATTTTTAGTCTACTTGAATGGAGTTAGAGTCGGTGTCTAACCTGTCCAGGCAGGGCTCCATGTTGCACTCCTGCAGTTTGGGTTTTGGTTTGACATTCTCTGGGTAATAATGGCAATACTGGTCGACAACCACCCGGCCGCTCCGCAGATCAAAGCACTCTGCTGAGGTGAGCTGGTAACCTGCAGGCAAAGAAATGTCAGAATAATACAGTCCAAGACATCAAGGCACGTCGACATACAGACATGTGTCATCTTACCTCCACCGCATGTGACAGAACAGGGGAAGAAGTCGGTCTCTCTCCAGCGGTGGATGATGGGCTGGTAGTAGATGTACTGGACCACGCTGTCGGCTCCACTGGTGAACTGCACCTACAAATACAACGTTCAGGCAGTGATATTATAATCCCTCTAAAGGATGACACCTCACTGTTCTGGTCATCCATCTGTAGTGTTCAGTCCTTGCAGCTCACACTGGCCCTCCAGCTCACTTAGAAGATTCAAATGGTTTTTGCAAGACAGTGAGCCAAACTAGTAGTAATGCAGCACTGAATATTCATCTTATATTTGACTGGTGACCACGAAGAGAACTCCAATGGGGCTCCCATGTTGTTATGTGCTTAGAGTTAGTGAGTAAGTAGACCACTGCTTTCTAAGAATAGCCATGAGAACCAAACAGGGCTTTAAAGTTAAACATCAGTTAAAATCGGTATTGTCAGGAGTAAAATCACAGGATTCATTACACCTGCTGCTGGAACTGGAAGGTGCTGGGGCTAAAATCATGTTCTCTTAATTAACATTTCTCCCAGAAATAAGGTTCAACATTCAAAGATCCTTATCGGTCCCTTATTTATCCTTTTAACACAGACGTTAATGACGAACCACTGTACGTTTTTGTTATACTGTCAGTCCTTTGATGCTGCTTCTGGACTGCTTTTGATAAAAATAATTCAATATGTAAAATGGCACGGAAAAATGGCTGATGCTGATGAAATTATAAAAACTCTGTTCACTGTCAGTACAAGCATATGACTAAAAGATGCAGGAATCTACTTAGACATGTTATTTTTCTTCAAAATTTGACCCTGAAATGCCTGAAATGTCAATTTCTGGACAGCTTTTGAACACAGCTCTTAGCAGGATAAGTACGCCTGTCAGAGAAAATGAATAATATTTTCCCAGATGGGAGGAGATCATGTCTTTGTGCTTTGCTGAGATAAAATGAACCATAAAGAAATGAGATTATGCGTGTCAGTGTTTTCAGATATTTGAAGAAAGTCCCTGTATTATACCTATAAGACATATAAATTAAACTCCACTGCTACTCATTCACATTCATGTGTTTACTGTGGAAAGACTGTCTGGCAACTTTTTAATGATTTTCCAAACATTTTTCCAGCCCTGTGATATGAACTGGCCGCCTGCCTCGTAACAGATTAGAAAATTATGCATTTATAGCTTCTCAGATTTCCGTCTCCTCTGTTCCTATTTATTGTCCGATCCTGAATTGTGTTTATGAGGGGGGAAGTTTTCACAGGCGTTCCCAGTCTGTGGCCTGTATAATTTTTACTGTCCACTCGCTTGCCCTCGTCTGAGAATTTGTGCGTATGTAACAAAGCAGAAAAATATGCTGCAGTCATTGTGCCATAGCACTGTTAAATTACTGGATTTACGAAGTGGATTTATGTACTGCTGGGTTGTGGGACATAAATAAAAGTTGACATTTGATAAGCAGACGTGCGGCAATTCTTCCTCACAGTTTGACATGTCAACATGAATCAAACACAAGTTTCATCAAGTGGCATTTATACCATAGAGTAATATTGAATGTGGCAGGCAAAGACATGAAATCATTTCACATTATTAGGCCAAAACCAACCGCTGGGTTTGGAGCGATTAATGTTTACGCTACCATTATTAATGCCTGATGACACATTGCTTCAAAACATGTTGTCCCTTAAAGAGCAGACAAGAGTTGTCTGCATATGATATTTATGTGGCTCACGCACACGCCAACATCTTTAAAACTGAACTCACTGTGTGAAATTAAATCTGCTTTTAACTCTGCATAACACGGAGGAGGTCACCAGGAGTTCATGAATAACAACCTTATCAGAGCCCAGTTTGGGTTGGCTGCACTGTTTTCAGAGCTTTTTGCGGCAAACACAACAGTTTTGAGTTAAAGAGCGGAAAAGACAACAAAAAGGTCCCAGTGATGTCGACTGTTCAGTAGAGAGAGGCTCACCGGGATCATTTACACGCAGGCAAGTCTGAAGGCTGCTGGTTTTAGCTAACTGATAAGAGAGTTAAAGACATTCCTGAAGTAACCACTCCGTCACCCACATATTCAAAGTTATTTTTCAGCCTCTCAGCTGTGGACACAATATTGACAGTGGACATGATTATTTGGCAAAAAGTGGCTGGTTTTGCACGTCCAGCTGCTGTGGAGCAACTACAGCATTCATTTTGAATTGTGTTTTTGTCCACCTGCTGAATTAGAGAAGCCAGTTTGAACTCCCTTTTTAACTCAGTTTTCGTCTCCACCTACTCTCCTACATCTTTCTTTAACTATGTTTACCAGATAATCACAAACTCTGTTGTTTGCTCCTGGCCTCGCAGTGTACATCAAACTTTTTTGCACACAAGAAATTCTTATCTGTGAGTCACAATGAACAATCTCTTTTACAAAACACCAGTTTAACCACTGATCATGTACACCGATCAGCCACAACATTGTGACCACTGACAGGTGAAGTGAATAACATTGATCATGTAGGTACTATGTGGTGTTCTGCTGGAAAACCTTGGATTTTGACATCTGTGTTGATGAGACTTAGACACTCAACTGAACACTGCCCCACAACAAGCACATTCCCTCATGCAAACGGCAATCCCAAATGTCACTGGCCTACCCCCACAGGAAAATGCACCCCACCACATGGAAACAACATCAAACAATCAGGAACATGTTGAGGAACATGACAATGGCCCAACATGTTGATTTGACCTCCAAACTTCCTACACCCCATTCTGATCAAGCATCAACAGGATGCAGTGGAACAAGTTTGATTGACAGAGGCCCCACTGCACAAGTCAGAGTACACAAAGGATCCACTGCCAGTGTCCTGGTTCCAGACCCCATAGGACACCCTGAGAGGTCCTCTTGTCCATGTCCAATGGTTCAAAGCATTTTTGAGCACATAAGGGGGACCAACACCATATTAGGCAGGTGGTCATAATGTTATGTGTGATCGGTGTATAATGTAGTGTCAGGAGTGCTTTTTGTTTTCATTTATTTCCATCTTTCAGATTAATGCCTATTCTAGCTTTAAGTCTTCTGAATTAAAATATGTGTTAGTTCCAGCTCTTACTTTTACTGTGAAGTCAGCTCCGAGAGGGCCAGCGATTCTCAGGACCTCTTTATCTGAAAGTTTCTGGTAGTCCAGGGTGGTGTTTTCCAGGTGGTGCTGCCCTGATTTATCCAGCACCAGTTCATCTTTTACCCCCTGTAGAGTCTTACTCTCCACATCTGAAGAGGAAAAACAGCAGATAACTTGAGTATAACAGACTTAGTAGTCATAACATACAATGTGGAGGCAGGTATGGCCACTGACGCAAACAAAATTCACCTTAACCTTTATTTTTCATCATTTTTTGCACATTTTACTTTATTGTTGTACCACAACTATTCACTTATCACAGACTCTTTGGCACAGACCTTCAGTCAGATCCAGTTACACACAAAGAGCACAGTCTGGCTGTTGTATTTGGAGGCAAAGAAATTCACTCTGGCACTGGCAGGAGGCTCATGGAGGTCTGCGAACAGGCCAGCACTGCTGTGAGTTTGACCTCACCTCACCTTTGGCTTAACAGGGTCTTGTGTAATTCCGGTGTGGACATTTAAACAAAAACAACACAGACACACAGGAATAAGCCCTAACCGGCAGCGGTCATCATCTGCTGACAAGCGGTTACAATTTAAGAGCCCTTGGGCAAAAACGATGCGGGGGAAATGTTAAATGAAAAGTCCGTCCATTCAGGAAACAATCCAAACTAACCATGGAGCAAAGGAAAGGTATGAGGATGAAACATTTGTTATCAATTAGATCTGGGGGGAGTTTGATGCCAGTACTTTGACATCAGTGATATTTGCTGGAAGATTTATGTCGTCCCAGAGCCAGAGGAAAAGCGAAGAAATATGTACCTCCTCTGGTTAGTCTGCTTTTAAAACAGTCTCGATGAGAGAGGCTTTTGGAACAGGGAGGAAAAAGGTTAATTATAGATTGTTATTGGGGCGAACTACGTATAACAAAAGTCTGCCAAGAGTAACACTCTCTTTTCTCGTATGAAAACGTCACCATCATGTCTTTTTTCCTCTTTTAACATACAGTATATATATGTGTGTGTGTGAAAAATTGACACCTAATTGCACCAGAAGTCATTAAAACATAACACCATCTGCAGAAAAATCAGAGCAATGCAGAGTCAGAGGACTTGTGTCCAGTGCGAAGTATTTGGCAGTTTAACAAAAACATCAAATGCCAAATATAAAGATCATGCTGAGCTGTTTTGGATGGGAGGGCACCCTGGACCTACCAGGACTTACACAAGTGATCCGGGCCTTTCAGGACGAGACGAACATGGCGGCTCTTAAACGGGATAACAACCACCGTGTCCTCAGCTTAAACAAGACAGAGAAGAGGGAACGTGAGGAGGCAGCTAATCCGTACTTACAGAAATACAATGAAATTCATTTTAGTTTGATGATGCAATGGAACTACTTTGAGCAAAGTTCCGATTAGTGAAAAGGTGATGCTTATATTTAAAGATGGATGTCACCTCCAGGTCTGAAAAGTGAAGCTAAAGTGCCTTAAACTTGCATTCTTTCGAACAGCCAGCAGGCAGCTACTCTCTGGCTGCCATCAGACATCTAATTGTATGGAAGTCTATGAGAAAACTGCCCTATTTCTCACTTGATTTACTCACTCAGTAAATTTTTTCACGATTATTGTTTCATCTGCTGATGTTAAGTCTTCTTCAATACAGCATGATGCTCATTTTATAAATAATGGCCCAATTTACAGTAGAATAGACAACAAAACAGGATGGGATGTGGCTGCCATGAGTCCTCAATGCTACTGTATTGTTGTGCTTAGTTTCCATGAGTTCTCAGTTGCAGATCCAGTTTCAAAAAACTAAGAGGACACTGGCCAAACACCAAAGTCAAGGCTTCAAAACAGTAGTCCATAAACCAGTGGGTGACATCACTGTGGCAGCATCAACCTTTTATACACAGTCAGTGAATGCCCATTGCATTAGTATATCACACTGTAATTTAAGACAAGTCATAACATTTTAAGCTAAAAAGATGTGTTGTAAAGCCAGCTTTTAAGAGTCACTCCATCTACTTAATATAACAGTATTTCAAAAACACAGAGGGACTGACTGAAAGATAAGAAAAAGTCAATTATTCGAGAAAGATCTGAAAATCAGTTGAAAGATTACCTTTTTAGAAAAGGGGGCACAAGTCAGTGCCTCAGAGGCTAATGCACTTCCCATGATGCAGCTCAACAGTATGTTTTATTAAATCCTCCCTAAACATTCCAAATTTATGAGCAGGGCTGTAATGCAGGATTCCCATTTAAGTGCTTAAATGTCCAAATCCAAGCTAAGACTCCCCTGATGCCAATTTCAGGCTTATTTTTGAGTGAAAACTGTTGCAGTCATAGTAGTTAACAACTTTGGGGTAAAAGGAGGTAAAACTGTTATAAGGCCTATTAAACTAAGAGTATGTTTTAGAATAACAAACTCAGCTTTACTTTTTCCTGATGCATGCTGGGTTTTGTAGTGCCCTCGCACGAGTCTGCAGGACGAGCCATCTCCGTTGCAGATGCCACAGTTGTCCTCCTTTGCTGTGCTCCCCAGCTCATGATCACAACCCACAATCTGTAACACACAGCAGAAAGGAATCAGCGGAAACATCACCCTCGATATGTGCAAATTCTTCTTGGAAATCATCAATTTTCAGAACATCCAGCAGGTAGATTCCTTTAGTGAAACAACTCAAACGTCTCTTCAGTATTCACATCTACTGTTACTCAGATGGTATGAAACATCCCCTTACGCCAGGTTGTGTTTCCAGAAACTATTTTCCAGTGTTTTTCATTAAAACACTATCTTCAACCATCAATAGCTGATTGATGGAGTTTGTCGCAGTTTCTGCCGCGGAAATAAAACCCAAAACCGCAATGTGAGTCCAAGCTTTGGAAGAGAATGCATTAAAATCCCTGTGTGTCTCCGCACACACGATGCCTCGGGATGTAATTCCATTCAACCGAGAAAGAATGCATTGTAAACTATTTCCTGCACTGTCAGTCAAAAGCCAAATGTCAAATATTATTCTCATTGGGTATTCATTCGTAAAGCAGATGGCATGATGTTGGTGCTGCAAGTCAGCCAGGCGTGTTTTGGTCTTCATGGGTTTGCTGACTTTTTGCATCCAAACTTGTGAAGCAGTGTCGACACAAGCACTACGAAGGAATTAAATATATTTAGTCTGACAAAGAAATTCCCTTCTGTAGGCTTGTATGGCTATGATTTGACTCACCTTTTGGTAGAGAGCTTTTAATTTGAGTTTTACAGCTTAGAGTAAAAAACATTTCTACTTAAAAATACTGCTTTTTAGAGCCCTGTGGAAGATTAAATTCCGTATTAAACTTGAAAGCATGCAGCCTATCTGGTCATTTCTAAAACTTCAAATACATTGCATATTTGTCCTTGTGTTCTCCAAGACAGCCTTCCATTTAATCTAAGCTTGTGGCTGTTCACAACACGTTTGGACATATAAGGCATTTTTTCAGATATTCATGTAACAGTTGATCAAAATCACATTTTTTTGTTTTTTCTAAAAAGGCCCTTTTGGGACCTGCAACTTGTGAAAGTGTCCAACCACTGAAAGAAAAATCAGAAGGAGTAGGCCAGCTCTCTTGTTTTTCTTCTTCACAACACTGGGAGTCCTACAGGATGTACATTTTGGCTCTCAACGAAAGATAAAATAAAAGAAATAAGCTACAATTCTTGATGAAAGCAATGCAGCTCTTTGACACTTCCTCCCACCTGGCAGACTCCACTGATGCACATGTCCAAGGACTCGGTGTAACAGCGAGTTCCATCCAGCACTTTGGGCGCCAGCTCCACCACAAGGCCCGAACCTTTGGCTTTGCATTTGAGAGTGCAGGGGTTGTCCGGGTCATTGTACACGGGCAGCCACTCGTGGTACTGACCCTGGTATCGCACGTCTGCATGAGCCGAACACTGCTGGGCTCGAAAGTCACCGGCATCTGGAGGGCAGTCCTGAGGGGGACACAGAAAAGAACGTAAAAAAATGTGTAAAACATCAGATGTCACTTTGCACGAGAGAAGAGGATTGTTAGAGCGACATGTCTTGGTGGTTTAGACTGTGATAGCTGCATGTAATCACCAGATTAAATGAAAACAAGATGCTCCCCCTCAACAATTTCTGACTTTCTCTCCAACAACAGGATCCTAAATCACTAAATTACACCCCTTCGGCATAAACTTTGGTAATACTTTCACTGGTCTAGTTCTCAATCATGAGTATCTTCACTGAAAACCACTTGAAAGCTGTACTGACATCCATTACACAGAGACAACTTTGTGAACTTACCACATTACTGCATGTGCGATATTTGATATTCTGCCCTTCGCAGGTCCTGCAGAAGGAAAGAAGGATGAGTGAATGATAAAACAAAACCACAGTGCACACCAGTCATCTTCAGCTGGCATTTCATCCACTGACTCTTGCGTCCTTGTTTTTTGAATTTCTGAGCGTGATAATGTGTCATCCCAAAAACATGAGTCCATGGTGTGTTTGCAAAGCTTTAACAGCATATTTGTCTACACATAAATACGAGGATATATAGTAGTGAACAAATGTATATCATGGCAGTCTTGAGTTTCCAGTGACTCATATAACTCTTCATTTTCTGTGATGGAATCATTGAAATACATGCGTCTTTGTCACCGTACAAGAAATCCTGCATTTTGGTTCTTTCATAGATTTATTAAAGGTCTTCTGGTAATATGACAAAATCTGCTGGTTAAAAATACATACATACAGCAATTCTAATATTTGGATAAATGTCCAGTGGCCACTTTCACCTCAACCTGGTGCTTTTGGTAGCCATCCACAAGCTACTGGCTGTATCTTTAAACTTCCTCTTGACAGAATTGGTGCAGTTCAACTAAATTTATTGGCTTTCTGACATAGACTTGTTTCTTCACCACAGCCCACAGGTTCTTGATGGAATTTAAGTCAGGACTTTGAGGAGGCCAGTCTCAAACTTTAATGCTAGCCTGATTTAATCATTTCTTTTCCACTTCTGATGTGTGTTTTTTTGGTCTTTGTCTTGTTGGAACATCCAACTGCCACCACCATACTTGATGGTGGGTTTGGTGTACTCGGGGTTAAAGGCCTCATTTCTCTGCTCCAAACATTTGTCTAGTCATTGTGGCCAAATAGCTCAATTTTGTTTCCTCTGACCACAGAACGTCCCTCCAGGAGGGCTTTTCTTTGTCCATATGATCAGTAGCAAGCTTCAGTTGAGCTCGAAGGTGTCATTTCTGAAAGGGCTTCCTTTCTGCTTTATTATCATGTTTAGTTTCTTTGATAAAAACCCTATTTAGTGCTAGCTTATTAGGGCACATACAAACCATGTTGAGCAAGAAAAATGAGAGGTTTCACAAATTCTACATGAAACGGAGGGGAAAAAATGAGAAAATATTAAAAACAGGAGTGTTTGGCTCCTGAAAATACTATAAATGTACTCCCATTTGTCTTGGTGTACAGGTCTATAAATAAATCTTCACTCTTTAAACCAACACTACAGCACTAAAACAGACACAGTGAAGCCCTCCGGTCGGAGTCTGCAGAACAGATTGGAGCAGTTTGGATCATGACTCTCTGCATGACAGTCTGCAGTGTCTCTGCCCAAATTATGGAGCTAACCACTTACTGAAAATGAGGATTCCTTTGTGCTTTGATGCCGAGTGATGATAAACCATCGATGATGACAATGATAGGCCAATTATCCGAGACCCCAGTGGAAACTAATCAAATGATCTTCTTTTGAGCTTGTGAACTTAAGAGGAATTCCAGTGTCACCAGGCCTTGGCTAATCTGAAATCGTGATTGGAAGGAACGTTGCATAGTTTGGACTCACGGATGAGCGAGGGCTTAAGGATTTTTACAATATTATTGCAGAGAGTGGAGGGAGTGGATGTGGAGTGCGTGGCATGGCAAGAGCATTAGAGCCTGTGACGAATCCAGACAGTGAACTCTGCCAAGCCAAACAGAAGGTCACAGGGCTTGAACCCAAACAAGAGACTTTCAAAGAGCAAGAGCTGCGAGACAGGTAGCAAAGATCTGGGTCAGTGTGGAAAATCCCACTGTGACAAGCAATATACGCTTAAAAAAGAGGCAAAGGTAATAAAATGAATTTCCCTTTTCATTTCCTTTTGACTTTGGAAGCTCAAAAGTGGTGGCTAAGCCCAAGTTGTGCCAGGAATTAAGACTCACCATGGCGTCATCACAGGTTAGGGAAAAATTACTTGGTTGAAATATCGCAATTCCTGGAGCACATAACTCACAGACTATGATCCTACTCTTTTCTGCCAAACACACACAAAAGACACAACTGCAGAGAGTTTGCTCATCAGTTACCGGTAACTCCACACAAGACTGCAAATAGAGCAAAAATACCATGCAGCACACCAACAACATCATCCTCAGGCAAAGAAGTGAACTAAAATCTATCGTAACCATGAAAAATTCAGACTACTAACTCCTCATATTATTGGATATGCAGTAAAATTTGTCTGGCCCATAATATCCATATATATGTCATCAACTCTTCCCGCTTGATTGAAAGTAATTGCAAACAGGGCTTCATAACCTTTGCCATAATATTGATACACTTGTGGGCACACGAGAATGTGGCCGATTTTGTAACGCCGAAAATATGCTCTTGCTGTGAGCTCTGCTATTGATCAGTTTGCGAAGACTGAGAGCAGTCACGCCATCTGAGACGAGAAATGTGAAGCTGAGAAAGATGCAGCGCTGCTTCTTTCCTTTGTCTACCCGTTTGTCTTTCAGTCAGTGCTGCGCTTTGGTTAACAGCCAGACGTCTCTGCAACTCTTGGCCCACTTCACCGTCACATTTGGTTTAAATATTCATGGTTCCAAGGGCATGATTCATGATAATATTGGTTAATCCCCTGCCCTTTATCTTGTGCCACTATGAGGCTGAAATTTCGCTTTAATTCAACACTTTAATCCATTAAATATTGTTACGCATTTAAAAGTTATTTTAGTTATTTTACAAAAGTTTGTTTATTATCTATTAGACATATTAAAAATAAATCCTTCTGGGGTTTTTTGACACCCCGACTTAACCTCAACCCCTTCCTGCCTGAAAGCACCTTTAGTCCTGTTAAATCTAGTGGAATGGCCTTCAAAATAAAAATCGTTTTGCTCTGTATTCTTGATTTGTATGTGGTTTAATGTATATATACTGCTGCTGAAATAATACTCCAATATTAAATTATGCCATTGTTCAGTATCGTGTAGTTTAGTTTAGTTTTAGTTTAGGCTTGAGTGAGCTGGTGTGCTTGAGCTGCAGTAAATTTAAGAAGGGCAGGCAGAAAGAGACACAGGTAGAGCTGAGGGCTGCAATTAACTATTATATTAATTTGTGACTAATCTGTTGATTGTTTTCTCTGTTAATACTTTTGTTGTTTCGTCTATAACATACCAGAAAATGGTGAAAAATGTGGATCTGTGTTTCTCAAAACACAAGACAATAAATGTCTTGTTTCATCCTCAACTCAAAGATACTCAGTTTTTTTTATCATAGAGAAGTAAATAAATAATAAACTATTCAAATGTAAGAAGCTGGAATCAGAGAAATTTCTACTTTATTTCGTTAAGACTTGAACTGTTTATTCGCTTTTCAAAATAGTTGGGGATAAATCTAAAGTTAACTGATTAATTGTTGAAGATCTAGTAGAGTTATAGTTAAGTCATTTTAAGGCAGGAACTGTTGATTGTCATGGAAATACACTTCTGAACATGTAACTTAAACAAATCATTGACCTAACGATGACTCTGAAAGTCCCATGTGGTGAAAATGCATTTTTATCGTGTTTAGCTACGGTTAATACATTAAGCCGTTTATTTCAGCCATTCCAGCTCAAGCTGTCAATCACAGAAGCAGACAGTGTTTTCTTCCTGAAGGGGGCGGGAAGTGCAGTGGTTCATTGGCTTTCAGAGAAAAACAGCTCTTTTAGAACAGCCATACAAACAGAAGTTACACAGTCATGATTAAATGAACCATCTTTACAGTATTTTAAGCGGAAAACCCTTAAAGACACACTTTTATGAGTGTTTGAATAATTTGCTGAGAATTGGGCACAATATGGGACCTTTAAGGCTCACTTTTTTACTTGAGTATTTTCTTTTCTGCCTCTTAGATTTTGAAAGATATCAAACCTCTATGGAGCGAATTTTGTTTCTTTATTATGCAACCAAAAAGAATGGATTTGAGAACAAAAAAAAAATTGTAAATGAGAAATAATGGATTTGAAAACAAAAAAATAATTTGCAAATAAAGTTACATTTACGTTTCTTGTTTTTGCGTTTGCGTTTCGTGTTTTTGCATTTACGGTTCTCGGCTTTTGCGTTTGCGTTTCTTGTTTTGCGTTTGCGTTTCTACATGAGTCTCAGGGGCGGGACCTCCTCTGAAAGATGCAAGAAGCCTCCTGATTGGTCACTCCCACTCGACTAGACGGTATGACAACTTCCGCATCCACAGGCGCGAGAGGAGACACGGTGTGCAGATCTCGGCGGGCAGGCATAACTCGGCACAACACCGTAGCTGTGTCCCAATTCAGGGGCTGCATCCTTCAAAGGACCCAGCCTACCCGTCCTTCGAAGGCTGGGTCCTTCTAAAGACGGGTAGGCTGCATTAGAAGGCTGCATGAGCGTTTGTTAAATGAGACGGTCTAGCCTACGATGAACTTCCTGCTTACATCATGACGTCTCGTAGCGCCGCTCCTTGTTGCCTAGCAACCCTGACAAACAAATTTTCATCCCGACGATCAGGATAAGACGACGGTGTATTTTACCCAATTTTCGACTGGATTTGATCCCGAAACTGTAATTTTTGTTTTTAATATGTTTTTTATAACTGAAGACTTGAGGGTCTTATACTGTCCGGTGGTTCGGGACTAAACTGTCTGAGAAACAAGAAGCTGGTTTAAATCTGTTAACATCCACTGATATGAACTTCAGATATTATAAACCTCCACAGTCTCTGGGCTGAGTGTTTCTGATGAGGAGCATAAATACCTGCTGTCTGAACAGAAACCAGATATAATGTATGTTAAACATGTGATCAGATAACTTGGTGGAGCTAAACTAAGAACAGTGAGGAGAGTCATGTTTTCACTGGTCAACAGAGAGAATTACCACCAATAGAAGCTCCAGCAGGTTTTACGTCCATTTTACTTCTCCACCATATAATAACTTAAATAAGGATTAAATATATGAATATTTATGATTGAATAAGTCATTTTTGTGGTGGCCGCGGTCAGAAAGAATTTCGCCACAGTCTCAGTAAAATATAACTTAAAACTGAAGCTGAACAACTGGAAAGTAAACGTTTTAAACTGCAGCGGCTCACATCAATAACGTTATTCAATCGTTTTTTTAGAACAAACTTTAACGTTGTCAACATTTGTATCGTAGCTATCAGAGTGAGCTGTAACACAATACTAATATTTAAAGCTACAATCCTCCGCCGCTGATGGATCCATCTTCTCCGTCAGCCGTCAGCAGTTAAAACTTCAGCTGTTGATCGAACTGTCAGCGGCCCGCAATGGATCTTGGGATATTTGGGGCTACGAAGGATACATCGATGCATCCTTCAAATTCATGGAAAAGAAGGACGCATTCGTCGGCCGCATTTGAAGGAGTCTTGAAGTTTTAATGAAATGGGACAGCCTTAGTCGCACCGCTGTGACGTATGCGGCCGAAAAATGCAGCCTAGAAGGATGCAGCCCCTGAATTGAGACACAGGCTGTGTCCCAACAGAGACACAGGCTGTGTCCCAATTCAGGGGTTGTTTGTCAGGGTTGCTAGGCAACAAGGAGCGGCGCTACGAGACGTCATGACGCAAGCAGGAAGTTCATCGTAGGCTAGACCGTCTCATTTAACAAACGCTCATGCAGCCTTCTAATGCAGCCTACCCGTCCTTTGAAGGACCCAGCCTTCGAAGGCCGGGTAGGCTGGGTCCTTTGAAGGATGCAGCCCCTGAATTGGGACACAGCCACAGCCACAGCTTGTGTCTCCTCTCGCGCCTGTGGATGCGGAAGTTGTCATACCGTCTAGTCGAGTGGGAGTGACCAATCAGGAGGCTTCTTGCATCTTTCAGAGGAGGTCCCGCCCCTGAGACTCATGTAGAAACGCAAACGCAAAACAAGAAACGCAAACGCAAAAGCCGAGAACCGTAAATGCAAAAACCGAGAAACGTAAATGCAAAAACACGAAACGCAAACGCAAAAACAAGAAACGTAAATGTAACTTTATTTGCAAATTATTTTTTTGTTTTCAAATCCATTATTTCTCATTTACAATTTTTTTTTTTGTTCTCAAATCCATTCTTTTTGGTTGCATAATAAAGAAACAAAATTCGCTCCATAAACCTCAATGTAAGATAAATTCAGATTCCACAAACTCCACACAGATCGCTTTTCCTTGATTCTGGCATGACATGTGCTCAGTTGTATCGTAAAAATAGCAGTAGGAGGAGGTTGCATTGCACAGACCACACAGAGGGTTTTCCCCGCTTTACTGAAAAGCAACAGACAGAATTTTGGTGCCAGGCCCAGGTTAATTAGACAATTCATTGCCTTGGAGAAATTTCACTTTTAACAACCTCACCTTTAAAAATAGACTTTAAACATAGCTGTGGCCTGCCTTCCAAAGTGCCACAGTCACTTAATGTCCCTATCTGTGTAATTTCGGCATTTTTGGGTCCAAATTAATAGAAAAAACATCCTTTTGCGCCACTTACATGCTCAACTTGTTTCCTGCTTCTTCCCATCACTGCACATCTTTATTTCCCAATAGTGGAAGGGGACATGACTCTCCCTACCTTTTGATTTTCTGCTAAACCAAGTGAAAATAAAGTTGAGACTGGCTTCTTTTTGGTAAAACAAATGCAAAAGAAAAAGAATAATAAAGTGTTTGCCAACCATGAGCCTCATAAATATCAGAGCAGCGCTTTCTCTTGCCATGACACCCAATCCATATGTCCACACTTGCTTCCAACCAGCTATGCTGCTGTTAATAATGGAGTTTGTGATCAAGTGAAGTGTGCTGTGCGGATGGGACTAATGAGGGCCAGGCGATCTGTGTTTAGTCTGTGCTTTGCATGTGCCCTTTTGGTAGGCCAGTCAATTCTCGTGCAGTAGTAGTAAGTTCCTTGTGTGTGCATGTGTGTAGAAAAAATCTGAGTGGTATTAGTTTGGAGGGTGTCGCAGGCCCGTTTCCAGCCACTCTTTCCAAAGATTTACTCACACAAGGGGCCTTGTGTTGTGCTTTTTAATGACGCTGTTTGATCTGCCACCCGGGGCCAGGCTACTGCTCCCACATTCCCACGCAACAGAGGGGTGAGGCGGGAAAGGTGGGACGGAGGGTCCTACCGTTTGCTCAGGAAGCCCATACATTACAGCCAGTGCCAAAGGACACACAGGTTAGTAAACATACCCGCCTCACCTAAGACGAGCATCTACACACTCAGCCGACATCCCATATGGAGCCCAAACCCCAAACACCTCTTAAGACGTCAATTGCTTTTACAGCCAGTAGCATTCTGAGGTTTGCCTGACCAAAAAAATTCTGGGCAGGCTCAGAGAAGTGGTTGCTGCTGATATCGTGAAATGAACTCCTTCAAAAAGCCATTGACCTCAATGTTTACAGTGCTGTACAGAGGGGGTCTGGCACTTTGGAGTTTGAGGTTTTGACAGTCTCAAGCTTCCCAGCCTTGTTCTGGTTCTGGTTATGGAGAGGCTGAAGCACCTTCTGGTACATCTGTTTTGTCAGTTCGTCCTTCGAGAGCCGCATTATTACTGCTCCTGTCACTGCTGCTGCTCCTTGAAACAGGGGTGACTTTAGCAGCACTGGCTACCTTTAGCGAGTGAGCAATACATTCTGGGAACTGTAAAATGGAGGAATGCAGTGAAGTCACCCTGCAGCTATTTCCCAGCCTATAAATGTGACAACATTTCTATGGAAAACATACCCTCTTGCTCCTTCTGTCCCTTTTTTTCTCGCTTGTTCCTTAAATCCATTTGTAATTGGCCACTTTGCCCGGTACACTTGGCCCCTCCAAGCTTTAATCTTGAAGCCCACTGGGTTAGCTTGAAGCCCAACCAACCGGGTGACTTTGGCTCGAGGATGAAAGTAACAGAAAGGTCCAAAGTGCAAGTTCCAGTTCCTCCTGAGACATAAGCTGAGATGATGAGCAGTGGGAAGCCAACCAATGTGGGCTCACGGTTTTAAGAGCCCAAATTCTATCACATAAAATAGCTGCTTGTACTTTACCCAGGGACATTGATTGTTCTGCTCTGATTTGTGCTAATAATGAAAATCAGATCCCAATTGTCACTGAAGAACTCAAGGTTTAGGCTCATAAGGTTGTCTAGACAGTTTCTCAGCTGACCCCTCGGGGTATATTTAACAGCCCCATGATGTTTGAGCACTCCCATTACAACTGATGGGAATGACGCAATTTGATTGGTGGGATTTACTCACCCTATTAGGGATGCTGCCTGAATCTTGAAGTTACAATGTTGTATTTTAATGGAAATCACTCCAACATCAGTCAGGACTTTAACAGAAGCGATTACCTGGGATAGTGTTTGAGCACACGCTTACAAATTGCCTAGGGGATGGTTCCATTTATCCGAAGGTCAGTGAGGTTCTAACTTTAAATTTACTGTAAATCCCCTCCTCCTGTGATGCAATCTTTTTTTTCAAAGATTGAACATTTTACAGGGCAGCACTCTTTTGGTTTGATATATAAAAATGGGACTGCGAGCTTATGTCTCTGGTTCTCATAAGAAGAGTTTCTTTGCACTTTGGTAAAGTTATCAAAGTACTTTAGGCATGATGGGGGTATAGTACACTGAATATATTAAGTGATTGGCTATTGCTGAGTTTAAGTCTTCTTGCTCGGCTTTGGCTTTTTCTGATCTGGTGTGTGTGTTTTTTTTTTTTGTGTTTCTTTCTCGCACTCCTTTTCATGTTTGTTTTTTCGTATTCTGAAGCACCTGCCCGTCTCCCCGATTTAAGTGTTGTTGCATGAGTGGCACAGAATTTCATATACCATATTAACACTTGTCGTCGGGTTGTATTTTGTCCTCAGGATGTACTAGTAGCTGTCGGTCAGGTCTGTCAGGTTGACCACACCTCAGTAGCATCAGCTGATAGGGCACGTCATCCCCGACACCTGGATGACGTTCTGAAGAAGACGGAAGGGATCCGTCGGAACTGTCAGGTATTTAAAAACTAATTCCTCTTTGCCTGACCATATGAATGAAACAAAGCTAATTTGTTCAATAGAAGGCAAAATGAACTTCTTTACGCCAAGAATCTGTGCAATTCTGCTCACATGCGATACAGTTACTTCTATAACAAGTCCTTCTGTATATTTCGGTTTGTTTTTACTTTTGTATTACATTTCTTAAATCTTTGCTGCTGTGACACTGTAAACTTTCCTTTATATCTTATAAAGGGATGGATGGATGGATGGATGGATGGATGGATGGAAACATTCTGTTCTTTTTGTCTCTCTGCAGTATTTTCTACAGAGCATCTCAAGTGTCTTATGTTGTAGTAGAATTACAAACTTGGAGTATGTATGAGGTTTTTGAGGTAGAAGCTGCAAAGACTTGTTCCTTACTTGGAACTGAGGCATCTTCTGAGCGAGTAGGAGGCTCCTCCGCCACAGGTACGAGAACATTCACTCCACGATCCCCAGGCGTCCCACAGAGTGTCTCGGTCCTCCTCTGATCGGGCCGTCCGCGAGCTCTACACACCAGAGAAGACACATGAGCGATCGGTCTTGGACTTCCTTCAACAGTTTAACTGGTTCAGCTGCTGAGATAATACGCCGGAGGCATTAAAACGCTGCAAGATTGTCTGACCTCAAGGCCTAACACAGATTAAAGTGAGTTATTTAACTTCCTATCTTCCTTTTGTAATGGAACTGGCATGACAACTCTTCAGCCACATGAGTTGCGGCTTCCTCCGATGAATCTGAGCTCACACACACACACACACACACACACACAAAAAGAACTAAATTCCAACGTGCTGCTGAAACAGGAGTTGCATGTGACAGGATGAGAGCGGCAATAAGAGGAAGTAATCAGGAGCTCTTGACTTCTGGCCCTTTTGCATATTTCAAGCGTCTGAGTCATGCTTTAGATTATGAAATGCTAGTCCTCTGTGAGGGTCATGCCTGTGCGCTTCTCTCTGTTAATTGCATTTTGCTGTATTTGGCAGCAGAGGTTGGAATATCGCTGCATTGCCCAAAACCAATATTATGAGAAGATAAATTTTACGAGGACAATGTGCATCTCAGATGTAGAGTAGCAGCCAAGGAATAAAGATCCTCTCCAGCCCTCTATCTGTCTGTCTTCTGTATTTTCAGAGCATATTAGACTGGACTGACCTGTCTTTCTTTTAGATGTTTATTTGTGAGGCTGGTACTGTCGGGTAATTTGAATCATCTATGGGTGCATATGAGTTGTCTCTCTTGGCTTTTCTCACTAGCCTCACTCTTCTCATTGCTCTTCTGAGAGTTCACTAAATCAAGCTACATTTTCTGAATACCAGGCTCAGATTAGGTGAAAAGGAAAATAAATTGCTTTCGCTATTGTGGAGGCATTCTATCCAAAAACTGCCAGCCAGACTGAGGCAAAGGAAAAACAGCTTCTATACCTGTTGAAACGATGAAAATGTGGAAAATACTAAAAAAAAAAAAAAACAAGAGAAAAGTCTTGGAACTAACACTGGGACAAATCACCCACCTCCTGTGGCAGCAGGAATGTGGCTCAGCAGACTAGAGGTGCAAACACATTCAATAAAATAAGCTGCCATTCAGGCGAGGTTTTCAAAAGGAACAGATGGTAATAAGAGAAAATTATCATTTCCCTCAACATGAACGCTAATGCAGTCTTTCTGGTGTTGGTGAACCATGAAAGAATATCTAAAGATTGCAGAAATGCAGCTATTGTGTACTTCAGACAGCCTCCCACTATGAGATCTTTACACCATGAGGCAGCAGTTTGTGCTCGAACATCCAACAGAGTTTTTGATACTGATTTAAAAACACCAAACCCTGCAGATCAGGCATGAAGGGCATGGCACAACAAGTCCACACTCTTAAAAATGAATGTTTTTAACTGTTATTTTTATTTATTTAACTATTTAATGTTTTGTTAAATTACAGATAATAAATTACAACAGAATCACACGAAGAAATAAACATTTACATGCAAAAAAAAAAAAAAACAGACCAAAACAGTAAATAAGGTCTTTACCAAGAAATCCGTTTTGTGTTTGGGATTTAAAAATGGCAAATCATTTTTTAGCTGTTATTTTACTGATTTTCACAGTTTTGTTAAATTACAGATATTATATAATAATTCTTAGGATCACAGAAATAAGTAGTAATTTACAGAGTGAAAAAACAAACAACTGTAAACATCCAGATCGACAAATATGGATTTTTTAATGGATTTTTTTACAAATAGTAATTTGTTCTTTAAAAATGTTTGACCATAACATTACACTGTTTTAACCCACACAAGTATTGTTATTTTACAAATATTAGTCTTAATTTTAAGGGGAAAAAAGTATATTAAGGACAGATAAATGGTAAATAATTTTAAAATTGTGATTTAATTAATTTTCCCTATTTTGTTAAATTACAAAAAATATCTATATGAATAAGAAAATATTTATTTACATGTTGACTGTAAAAAATGTGTGGAAAAATAATATTTTACAGGTATTTTCCCGATTTTTACAGTTTTTTTTTTTTTTAATGAAGGACATTCCATTGCTTTTTGATTTATTTTTCTGTCATCCTTGCTGCCAGATTTTCACTTTTTTTTAACAGATTTGTTTTTTATAGTGCAATTACAACATTCTAAACATGGGATTTTGATTTTTGATTTCTTTAACACCTGCTCTAAAAAAAAATAAATTTGTACCCACTGGGCCATAGTAATAGGTTCCAGTGAAGGTCCAGATTTGCTTTTGGGGTGAACAATGTTGGGAGGTTTTTGGAGGAAAAATTCACGTTACTTGCAAGTTATTTTGACCTCTTTAGCTCCTTTTCCCAACAGCGTATCAATGTGCCTCGTGCACAAAGATGAATGGGTCTTGCATGGGAAAGCAGATACAAGGTAATAATAGCGCTCTGATTATTTTCTTTGGGTCATGGCAGCACAAAAACACCCATGCTGCATAGCGTAGAGAGGGGCTGGTGGGGCTCACGTTATTAAAAGTGCGTGGGGACTGATATAAATGGCTGTCAGGGCCGATGACGCCTGAGGAACAGCAGAGGGGGAACGTTGAGACCCAAACACACAGCCAGCGGAGCGTACGGCCAAACATGTCGGCAACAGTGCTACTTTCGGCACGGGCCAACTATTCCAATGTTTGGATCACGGTAAATAAACACAGCCTGTGCTCTGGGCAGCCGGTTAGCGCAGCACCTTAACTCTCCTTTGAAAAGCAATCAGTGAATTTTGCACTCAATTACAAGTGAGAGCTGTGTGTTGCGTGGCCAAGAGAGCCGGAGGCAGGCTGGTGAGGAAAGAGGAAGTAGATGAGGGATGGAGGGATGAAGATGAAGAAGTTGTTTGGCTCACTGTGCTGCTATTGTTCCGAATGGAGGCGGGGGAAGACAAGGCTCCGCTAGTTGGAGCGCCGTCCTGCTGGGCTTTGGATCCAATAATCAAGAGGCTCAGATATCCACTTGGAGTCTTCCTAACCCTCCATCACCACATGTCCCACCTCTTTCTGCTCCGATCCCTCCAGGTTTTTATTTGCACTGGCCTGCGTTCACGGAGGAGAGCGTGCTCCACGATGCTGCCTCTCAAACAACAAACTTTCAAACATATTTATCCTCTGCAAAGCCCCTGTGGCTGTCACATCCCATGTTTTCACATTAAAAGAGGAAATAAGGATATGATATGAGATCACTTATCTCCATGATGTGAGCTATTCTGATGGACAGATTCTATTTAAGTCACCTGTCAGCAGCTGAGACTAAGTACATTTTCCTTGAAGATGGAAAACTCCTCGACAGGGAAAAAGAAACCCGACTCTGGTGCCTTCTTTTGCAGACTGTGTCAATATACACACGATGGCCTTTTCAGTCGGCAAGACATATGATATTTGCACATCTGCTGAATCCCTTGTCATGTGGCTCGGGCTGCACGGCACTGTACTCGCTGTCATGCAGCTCGGCAGTCACTGTAATGTAACAGGTAGCCCTAACCCTCAGATAAAAGAGCTTGGTGACCTGTGAGTCGAGTTTATAGGACATCTCACACTACTTTAAGTCTCAAGGAGTCACCTAATTGTAAAACACATGCTGGAACAGTACATGAAACCATTACAGCAGAGATGCTTTCTGAATGTAAGCGGTTCAACAACAAGAAAGTATCACAAGTAACACAAGTACAGTACCAGAATAAGAAGAGCTGTCACCAGCAGCTTGCAGGATGAAAATCCTTGCTCCATGCCTTTTCAGTGTGACCCGATCAGTCCGGTTGTTAGTTTCTTCCTGTCAGTGCCCTCCTCTCTGGGTCATTCAGTGTGTTCTGTCTGGCTGCCGTCTCCTCTCTGACTTGCTCCCGTTCTTCCTCAAGACTAACTTGGGTTAGAGGAGGGAGGGAAGGAGGGTGGACTGGGAGTGTGATTAAATCGGAGTGTGTGTGTGTGTGTTTTAGTGCTGGGGGGAAGTCATCGGGGGGATTCGAGCCCCACGGGTCCTCAGGTCTGGCACACTAGCCAATCAATAAATGGGCCTCAGTGAAGCGTGCTAGTACAAACAAGGAGCTGGGCCAGCTGCAACTTCACAACTTCACACGTTTATGTGTGTCAGACAGTCCTAGAGAAGGACTAATGGCAGACAGACAACTGTAAACCAATTTTCTTCTTTCCATTTCTTCTTCTAATATCTCAGATTTCTCTCTTTTTTCCCTTCCCTGCTTACTTTTCTCTCATTTTGCTCTGTCTTTTTCCAGCACTCTGCTTTGGAAATGTCCAAAATTTCTCCGTCATGCTGCGGTATCTTTAGAAATGAGCTTACATTTCCTGTCGCACGCACAGAACTGGTGATTTTCGAACGCACATCCGAGCAAAACAGAGACATATTTGGCATCACATGACTTCATGTACAGCTCTGGTCTGCGCTTTGTTTTTCAGATGGAGTTACATGTGAGAGCCCCATGTAAATCAGATGACATAGTCTGGTCACTGGAGCTATCAGGATAGACTTTTCAGCCAGGATTCTTTTATGAGCTAAAGGTCTACTTCAATAGAGCCTTTCATAACATCTGGCAGTTTAAGCCAGTGAACATTTACACTGTGGAGGTGGGGAACAAGCCAGGTGTCCCCTGGAGGGGCAAATCCTCTGGTTATAGAAAAAAAAACACCCGCTAAGATGGACAGCCCTTGGCACAGAGGGAATATACGATACACTGAGTGGCTTTCCAGTTTTTTTTTTCATCATGGCAGGACACAAAAACAAAATCTGAAACAGAGCATTAAAAATAGAGCACTGGAAATTAGTGCCAACCCCGCTGGTGCTCCTTGATGTGACTTACAAGGTAGCAGGCTATCATTCAAGCATTCGACCCCGACGTTCCAAAGACAATAAAAACTCTGTGCCCTTCGAACTGAGACTTCAAATCTGCCTCCCAATCAAACACCAAATCAAAAACCACATAATTGCTATCAATTAAGGCGGTGAGGAATGCGCTGCACTCCAGAGCAAATAGAAAACTCTAATCACAACATCGGAGCGGATGTCTCCACACTTAACCGGTACACACACACACGTTTTTAGACTAGTTTTACCTCCCTGTTGACAGTATAGGCTTGTTTGATTTGGTAGAGAGACATGTCTGTACGTCCACACACATGCACACACTCCCAGCCATCCACTTAACAGCAGCAGGGAATGCCTTGGACGTGCACATTTTCACAGGCTGACACAGAAGTTTTACCCCCGTGCAGCCTTAATCCGTAACCTTCTGATATTTGCTTTCAGAAGAAAGCCTTCTCATATTTGCAAATGTGCGACTACAGAAAATAAACTGTGGCATCAGTGATGTGCACAGAGTTTAAAACCAAACACCCGAGGAGGAAATTAATGTGTTTGATTGACACTAGCTTGGAGCCGGTTCTCTACCACAACATTGTTGGAGGTGTCTCCTGACAGTTTAAATAATAATCCATGAAGATGATGAGGTGAGAAAAAATGATATAGTGCATTGTTATTTTACACAAGGGCAGGCTTAGATATTAGGTTGCATGAGAGAAGCATGCAGGAGGTTTAGAAGATTTAGGGAACTGATTGTCCATAGACAAATGGTCTAGTGTGTTGAAAGACAGTTCTGCTTTTGAGCTGTACTATTGCAGTTTTGGCCATCCTTCCTATCGTTTATAACATGACTGTATGCAATGAAGTAACTGCTGACATCTGGGAACAAGGCAGAATTGCAATGTTGGACAGATCCATAAACAAGCAGACAGGTTGTAAACAGGCCAACAGTTTGTCTTTAGGCCCTTTATTTGGACACAAAAATGGAACTGAGTGCATTCAAATGTTGGTAATGGTTCTTTACAGTCGTTTTCTATTCAAAATACACCAAGCATCCACAACATTAAACCCAGGCTGAAGTGAATAACTTTCATCGTCTCATTACAAATACATCTGTCAAGCGGTGGGATATATGAGATAACAAGGAGACAGTCAGTTCTTGAAGTTGATGTTAGAAGCAGGAAGAATATGCAAACACAAAGATCTGAACGAGATTGATAAGGGGGGGAAAAATAGTGACGGCTGCACGATGGAGTATCCCAAAAAAATGCAGGTCCTGTGGGGTCGTCCTTGCCAAAAGCGATTGATAGGAGGACAGTTTGGGAACCACCGACAGGGCCATGGGTAACCAAGGGTCAATGTGATGCTCTGGAATATGCTTTGAAAACATTGGGTCCAGGCATTCATGGGGATGTTACTTTGACAAAGAGTTCAAGATGTTGAATTCCCCAGATCTCAGTCAGATCAAGCATCTTTAAGACGTGCTGGAAAACTAAGTCCAATCCATTGAGGCAACTCATTGCAACTTGAAGGACCAGCTGTTAACATCCTTGTGTCGATAACACAGGACATCATTAGACGTCTTTGGAGTTCATGCCTCAATGGGCTGGAGCTGTTTAGTTGAGAAGGACCCACACAAAATCAGGCAGGCAGCTTTAATGTTGTGACTGTAAGTCTAACTGAGGGTTTGTTTGGATTTAATTCTCATACAATCATCTGACTAACTCTTTCCCAGTTCGACCCTTTCTTTTAGAAATGTTAGAAGTGTTCCAACATCTCAGCAATTAATTTGGTGAGCACAAGGGCATTACGAATATATTCACAAAATGATGAAAATGTGGCCAAAATTGTAATGAACAGGAATGATCTGTTGAGTTAACGGAAGCTGTACCAAATCTACCAAGTAAGACAACTGATTCAAATGTCAGCTCGCACGTTTTGACCCAAATAAACTCACTAGGATTCCTCCTCTGGGGATCATGAATGTCTGATTTGACTGGAAATCCATCCGCTTGAGGTGGCTTAAAATGTATTAAAAAGAGACAACCGTCCTATTTTTTCCACTGAACAAAAACCTTAAACAAGAGATCGAAAAGGAGTTGAAATGATTTATTTGTGCAGGCGGTGAGGTTGCTGTCCAAAATCTAAGGACTGAACATGCAATAGCAACGTCACTGAAATGTTCTCCCTCACATAAATGGTTGCAGTCCAATGGAAAATAATGATATTGGCCTTCAGCTGGAGACAATGATGTATGGAGTTAAATCAAGCCACCATAGCACTGGCAGATATTTCTTAGACCTTTTATGTTTTTCTCAAATGATACATTCCACCGCATATTATTTTTATATCATGCAGACATATGCCATCATCTATATGTTCAAGTACAAATCACTGCACAGAACTGCAACACAATGAGTTGCTGATCCTCATTCGGAGAGACCACTGCAAAGTAAATGTGCTTTTTCTTTTCGCTGTTTCACATAATGATGGGAACCCAACCAATCAGTATCCCTACACGTTTGAAAAACATGCTAACATAGCTCCTATCATCACTCACTGCAGGGTAAAATGACACTAGAAAAGCTCTCTCATGCTAAATGTTTTTCAGGTCTTGTAAAGGGTCGCCGAGCCGTCTTTCCAAGCAGCAGAAGTTTAACTGATCTCTTCCTCTACTCCTCTGTGGCGGAATAAAGGGTCAAATCAAAGATTGCCATATTATGAGGTGATGACCTGAGTTAACAGTCCCAGAGAACTCAAAAAGAGAGACAAATGAAGCTAAAGTTACCAGCAACTGACATTAAGTTGCGCTCGAGAGCCTAAACCCTCGGATCCCACGAGGAGACTTAAATGGTTCAGGCGGGATAAATGGTAGCCTCCCACCACCCCCACAAACGACGTATGTGCTCCAGGCATGATTTACACCAAAGCCATTGTTTAAAAGGCTTTCTGGGCCACAGTATAAAATGTTTTACCAGGACAGGGGTTTTACGACTTGCAGCTGAAAATCAACCGCACTTCCCCAATTTTTTTTACCAAAAAAAGGATTAAAATAAAGATGTAATTCCCTCACAATCAGCTCAGTGCAATTTAAGCCAGATGGAAGGTGAACTACAAAAATGGCAACTCAAAGTAAACAGTAGTACTGCTAAAATGAGCTTTAAATATTTACTTTATGCTTCATTGTCTTTAATGATAAGCATACTTTGCCGCTCTTTAGTTTTCATTTTGTCCAAATCCCCATGATTTTTTTTTTTCTTTTACATCCACTCTAGATCCTAATTATTTCCTATTATTTAACACTTGACATGGAGGGAAGGTTAACTGGGTTGTTGGTTCTGCAAGTGATAGCAATATTTGGTTTCAGTATTTGGTGGTAATATGAAGATGACAGATTTACAGAGCAATAAACACACCTTCTGAGGATACATATCATACTGTAGGTTGAAGAAAGAACAGCGCTGCAGTGATGCAAAGCCTCGGGATAAATAATGCACTCAAGGGACAGACAAACGCCAACTTGGCCTTCAACGGGCCTATCTCTGTTGGCAAAGACTTCTGGAGATCTTCTGACTGAACTCCCCAAAGCTCTGCAGAGGAAGACATTTGTTCTGCCTGGATATTGGTCCCAGAACCTTTATAGTCCCAAATTAAAACAAAATGATTTGTTTCTCAAAAAAAGCCAGCGCACAATAAGCTCTTGTCAGCTTGCATTGCCCCGGAACAACCGGTGAGGTTATGCTGGATGGCGTACAATGGTTTCAGCATTTGAAATAGTTTACATCAGCTGTTAAACTAAGCCAAAGAACATATAACAAGGTTAAGAACAGCATAATTATAATCTAAAAACAGATATAAACAGATGCCAAACATCAAAGCACAGCTGAAGTTAATCATTACTTTGCAGATCATAAACGAAAGCACTGGACAAACTGATGATGGTGCAAGATCAAAAGCCAGATGAGCAAAGTTATTAAAAATTGTTTTAAAGGAGGCATGAATGTGCCAGATTTCATGACAATCTAAAGAGTTGCCAAGAAGTTTCACTAAAAACAGATATGTCAGTATTTTTGTGGTGTTACAGGAAAAGTTTGGGAACATCAGACTCAGCTGGATTCATGAACTGTGTCAATCCATCAGTCTGGATGCAACCAACCCACCATACTCTCTTCGAGCTGTATTACAACTACAATAGCTAGCTAAAATAAAAAATAGTTGGCTAAAAGCAACAAACAGTTTGCTAATCATAACAAATACTGAGCTTAAAGTAATAAACAGCTAGAACTTGACAACTATTTATTATTAACGAACCATTAAATTGATTTTTTTAATCTATGTATTAGCTTTAGATAACACCTAAGCATTTAGTAGTTTTAGCTAACCATTTGATCGTTTACCTTTAGCTAACAGTTAATTGGAGCGAACTATTTGTTACTCTTAGCAAACTGTAACTATTTTAATTGTAATAAAAATAATTAAGAGTTTAAAATCGATTAACCTTCAGGAAGAACCATTTTGAGCTCAAAAGGTTTCTCTACAGTGTCGATGGCGAGGAACCCCAAAAGGTTCTACTTCTAAGAGTGTAGAGTCAAGCAGCTAGAAGAGTACCCAATAAAATGACAAAATCAACAGTAATTCATACAGTAAACCAAATAAACCATTCATTAATAAGGAATTATTTTTTGACAAGGAGAATGGTTAAAATGGGTAAAGAGGGCAGCATTTCCCTCTTTAATTGGCAACCACAAGTGTACTCATTGCACAATATTTTCTAATTTACTGTACTCTTTATAGTGACATACTGAATAAGCCACTAACCACAATCTGATCCCACCTGAGCAGGCCTCTAAAACTCCACATGTAGCCCACAGGGCAGAGAAGGAACGGGGCACGTAATTAAGAATCAGCAGTGACATTTACTGCTTCCTGAAACTGCGTTCATGTGTTCTCGGCACCAAGCTTTTCCCATTAGCACATCGGAGAGGGCTCATATGTTTTAGCAGCTTTCTGGTGAATGCACAGGCTAACTCCACCAGGGTCCCACTGCACCAAGTCCACCGCCGCCGCCCCCCCAGCCCCAACACACACTCCACATCCTTGCTTCACCCAACCGCGGCCACTATGGCGTTTTAAAGAGGGTATGAAAGGAAGGGATGGGCATAAATTAGCCGTGTAAAGTCGCTAAAGTCGGCTGAACTGGCCCGCCAAGGTGGGCTGGAAGGGAAACGGGGAGCGTGGGACCTGCATCTCGATCTCGGCAGACACTAAGCACCACGGCTTATTTATGGACTCACCACATCAGGTTGATCCCCTGTGCTTCAAAAATGGAGACCATATTGCCATGTCATCTGGATATTATAGCCATTCGGAGCAGTTTACACACAGTCTCTGAAACTGTACTTCAAATCAATAAACCCAGCTGACTTTAAAGCTGTTGTAATCTACATTTTTCACATTAACAGTCAAGTGCATAACTAACTTTTACGTGAGCAGGCTCGCTCATAAAGATGAACCCACTTTAGAATTACCACCAGAGTTTGCAGTTCACCTCAAGTCTTTTTGTTGGATTTTCATTCTCCTACTTCAGCTTTGAAACACCTGCATTGTTTTCAGCTCAAAAACTAAAACTCTTCCGTACACTACCCCGCAAATATGCTTTTACCTGCATAATCAGTGCGCGTATAATGATAAAGATCACTGTCATAGCGGCACAACTTAAAATCAGCTATCAAAATAACAAGAAAACACCACACTGGATCTACTTTAAATAAAAATGACTAGTTTCTTTCCACTGCTGTGTGCTGAACAACATGTAAGGCAGCAGTGATTGCACATGCTTCTGATCTTGGTTCTGTGAAGCTGAACAGAAGACATCCCCATGTCCATCTGGGGCTATTCACATTCAACATGCATCCTGCCCTTGTCTTCCCTTTTCTCTCTTAATCCCTTCCTGTCTGAGTGACTAACTTGGCTTGGTTTCCTCGTCCATTTCAAACTAAATTGCGCTAACGTGTGCAGTCGAACGTTGCTTCGGATTTGTTTTGTTGCAGCTCAATCTGAAGCGCTTTTATCTGGTGACACTGCTGCCGATGCTTTCCAGATCAAACACACAAGTTTAAAAGTGAATTAATATGTTCGACGTAACGCTAGAACAAGACGTTTGATGTGGACTAAAACTTATCAGCACTCAAAGCTCATAATTTGGCAGCACTTTTGGAGTAATGGCTGAATAATTTGTCTACAGAACACAATCAAAGCTTGGATTTTAACCACATCCGTCCACTCTCTCTCTCAGCCCTCTAACATCCAGTCATCTTTTTCCAATTTATTTCAGTTGAAGTAGCACTAAAGGTTAAAATAATCAGAATTATTTCATGCAGGATGAAAGCTAAAGAAAACACTTAATTCTACACTGTCTGATCTTATGTATTCGATATCAGCTTTATCCGACAGCTCATTTAATACGCTGATAAGATTTGGTGTTTTTGGAACATTGTGGATCTCCAGTAGGCTTGAAAATAAATCTCTGTGAGTTTGAACAAACTTTGGCTGCACATCTTGATTTTGTAATGACTGACAAACCACTTGAACCGGTTGAAGCATCTTTCCTTATCTTGAACATTTAAGGTATTTATTAACCTAATCCCCTACTTGCAGGGAAGGACTGAATTTAATTTAGTCTCAGTTAGTTCGAACCAGTTTCTGTGGATGAACACAAAAGCTGGGCAGCCTACTCAAGAGGCTCTGGGAAACGTTTGATGAATAAACACTGCAGCCATTGAAGTAATCAACAGTGTGAAACCCAAGCTTTCTTGCTGCAATAGTCTCCATCAGGATTGCAAGAACTGTAAATATGACATGTGCAATCATATCAAGGTCTCCAGCAGCTTATAAAAGACCGAGAAAGACGAAAACACATTGAACACGAAATGAAAAACGTCTATAAATACTCCAAAACAAGCCAATCCGAGCACAAAGCCAAAAGATAGAGAATTCAGACTTATTAAAGAAGCAAGTTCTTCCTGAGCTGCAGACATGAAACAGGCTCCCTTGTTAACCTCTTTCATAATTGCAAAACGAGACACAAACAGCAATTTCTTTTTCTTGCACAGACACCAAAGAGCAACTCCAAATACAAAAAGGCACCTGGTTTGTCTCAGCGGCTTATTATTCATGATGTGTGACTGCCCAGTTTTTACACTCAAAGCGAGCTGAAGCTTTTCTCGTCACAGAAGACGTGTCTGATCTCCCGTATACGCTCCACACGGCTTAGGTTTCACTTTTTAACCCCTAAAATTGAGTCACATCATTAACATGTGTTTTTCATTCTGGAAAATGTATTGTGTGTTGTCTTTGGCTGGGAGACGATCACAGAAAGTGATAGTAATGTGATAAAGGTGGTCAAAGGAGGCTTTAACCCTTGGAGCGTCCTCTGAAATCTGACATTTTTCACTTGGTTAAATAATGATGCAATTACATGCAGAGCAAAGGGGCGTGTGTGCTTCAGTTCCTTGTTATGACCTGTACCTGACCTACAAATGTGGAAGCGATTAAAGAAAGGATGGATGACACCTCCAGCACATTGTTCCAATTCCCTTTGTGAAACACAGAAATTCACTGAATCTCTTCTAAGCGTCCTGTTGGGTTTTCAGCAAAACACTTCTCAAGCAATTACTCATTCGGTGTTGAAGGCTCGACTCCGGCTGAAACATGTTAACTTGTAGCGTTGTTCAAATGTGTACTGGCCGGTTTAAAACCTGACACAAAAGTCTTGGATCTCACTTTTCTAAACCTTGATTTTTCTACACTGCCTGCGTGATAGACAGTTTTAAAAAAGAAAAAAAAATTACTTGTCCAAGTTATCCAAAATCTCAACCTTTAATGGGAGTGTGAGCTCAAATATAGCTAAGTAAGATTATACAATTTCAATGTGATGATCGGAAATAATTTCAAAGTCTGTGGTTTTATGTTACACTTTGCAAAACTATATAACAGCTACAAAAAGAAAGGAAACTGTATGGATGTTTAAAAAAATTGCTTTTGGTCACAGCTTAGTATATAATGGCAAATAGTCTGCACTTATATAGTGCCTTTTTCTACCTTAGTGGTATCCAAAGTGGTTTACAATGTGTTTCACATTCACACACATTCACACGACAATGGTGACAGAGCTGCAAGGTGCCTGCCTGACATTGGAAGCAGCTTGGGGTTCAGTGTCCTGCCCAAGGACACTTCACCATGCAGATGAGCCGGGGATCGATCAGTGGACAACCCGCTCTATCACCTGAGCCACAGGCAGAAAACTGACAAACTTACAAAAATCCTTATTCAGAGCTCTGTGTGATGTGACACCAGCTAAGCATTCAATAATGTAAAAAAGTAAGCATGTTCCTTTGAAACTGTTGACATTTTAAATGTATTTATTTGAACAAGGAAACATATGATCGTCTTTGCAATAGTGACGACAGATAAAGGTGATAAATCTCAAAAACCTAAAACCAACATTTTCTGGTTCTCTGGTTAACACACCTTCAAATCTATAGAAATCCAATACAGTTAGAATCAGGGGTTCCAGATTAGGAATCAATGTTACCAACCTCTTCATAGAGGGACAGCTTAAGCCTGTGTCATCTAAACCTCTGACATCTGGATGTTCTCTTTGTGACTACAACGATACAGTTCACACTGCACAACCTTTCCTTCTCCTGAACAAACCTTAAAATTGATCTTTTTTAACGTGTTTAATCACCTAATCCTCTACTCACAACTTTAATTTACTCTAAGGTAGTTCTGTTGTTTGAATTTTTGTTTATTTATGCCCCGTTTACTCTTTTTATACTCTTGACATCATCATGATTCCACGATATTTAAATAAAGGTTGAATGAATGAATGACTGAAATGTTTTTGTACTATGTCTATTTTCTGTGATATTTTACAAATGGCTAAACAAATCAAACTTTAAAAAGAAAAATCTTAATTCTGATTGGTTGGGCGAGACACACATTAGGGTGGGCTAAGTTCACCCCTGGCCATAGCTACCGCCGAGCTGCGTCCATAATCACAAAAAGATTGCACTGATTTGACCTGCATGAAGGTGTTCCAGGAAAAAGCCTTTTCTGTCCAAAAAGAACATTAGTGTACACAGTGGACATACATGCAATGACAAGGCCTTTTAGAATAATGTGCTCCGGACAGACGAATTTAAAGATAGAGCTGTTTGGCCGCAGTAACAATAGACATGATTAGTGCGGACCAACGGTAGAACCTCGCACCAGCTGGGAAGCATTTTGGTGGAAATGTTATGTTTGGGTTTGGTCCGCTGCCTCAGGAACTGGGAATCTCGCAGCCAGTGACCTGGCTATGAATTTTACATCATGTCAAAGACTGTTTGAGGATCATTTAAGGCCATCTGTCAGAAAATTCAAGTTGAAACAGAGGTGGGCCTTTCAACAGGATAACGATCACTTGAGTAAATCTGCCAAGGAGGCACAGAAACAAGATGGTCTTGTCAAAACCCAGATTCAAATCCCACGAAAATGTTTTCTTGTAAACTGAAGGAATATTGCACAGTAGAGTGGCCAAATATCTAAGCAAGGTGATGCCCAAGACAGATGAACAGATATTCTTTCTGCTAAAGGTGTCAATACTCACTTCTATTATCTGGGTTGTAGTTACTTTTTCCATGGAAGAATTCTATTTACTTATATATTTGTTGAATAAATGAGTGTGAAGAAGTTTTGATCCATTTGACCAAGCCAACATTTGGCTTGCTCAAACAGGTCAAAACAATTTCAGTTGGTTGCATTTTTTCCATAGTATTCTCATGGCTATATACAACGATCAGCCACAACATTCTGACCACTGACAGGTGAAGTGAATAACATTGATCATATTGCTACTATGTGCTGTTCTGCCGGAAAAACTTGGATTTTAACATCCATGTTGATGAGACTTAGACATCCAATTGAACATTGTCCCAGAACAAACACACTCCCTCATGCTAATGGAAATCCCAAATATCACTGGACTACCCCTGCAGGAAAATGCACCCCACCACAACGAAAAAACATCAATCAGGAACATGTTGAGGAACATGACAATGGCCCAACATGTTGATTTGACCTTCAAACTTCCTACACCCCATTGTGATCAAGCATCAACAGGATGCAGTGGAACAAGTTTGATTGACAGAGGCCCCACTGCACAACCCAGAGTACCCAAAGGATCCACTGCCTCTGGCACCAGGACATTGGCAATGGATCCGCCCCACTGCACAAGCCAGAGTCCCCAAAGCATCCGCTACCAATGTCCTGGTGCCAGAGGCAGTGGATCCTTCGGGTATTCTGGCTTGTGCAGTGGAACAAGTTTGATTGACAGAGGCCCCACTGTACAAGCCAGAGTACCCAAAGGATCCAGTGCCAACGTCCTGGTTCCAGACCCCATAGGACACCCTGAGAGGTCCTCTTGTCCATGTCCAGTGGTTCAGAGCATTTTTGAGCACATAAGGGGGACCAACACAATATTAGGCAGGTGCTCAAAATGTTGTGGCTGATCGATGTACATATAAAGCCATATCCTTGCTACAAAATGCTTAAAAAATATGCATAAATATTTTCTGTCTATTTTTAATCTAAAATCTAAAACTGCTCTGTCCCCCTGTAAGCCATGCATGACTGTATACACAAACAGTTAAAAGTATGATCTTGGCTATAAAATCTCAACATTTTTTTCTGCCCAAATGCCTTTATGAACTTTCTCGTAGAGCACTTTCAAAATTTTTTAGAAAGTATAAAAAAATGACTTCTGAACATTATTTCGCAAGTTCAAAATCCTCCAGTCCACACATGACGTGAGCTCTTATGTAATATACGTCTCAGTCCATAGCTCGCCTTGGTGCCGGGAGTGCTGACAACTCTTTCAAGCAGTCACACTTCAACACATCAACTGGGCTTTGTCCTGCAGCACCCGCATTCAGAAAAGAGGAAGCTATCCATCAGCCAGCCACAGCTCTGCTCCGCAATCAAACATTCCTCACCCATGTGCTTCTGTAATCGGATAAGAAACACGTAGCGCACACAGCTTTACAGCAAAAGAAAAGGGAGGATGATAACATCTCTCCATTTGATTCTGTGAATTCACATGAATTCATCGCAAACTGATCCTTGTTTAATTGAGCTGACTTTGTTAGCATGGTGTGAACAGGAAAGGCAAGAATGTGAATGAAAGACATCCTGAGAAAAAGTGGTGAAGACTGAGTGGAAAAACACAACACATAGTGACTCAACTGACCCATGCACACTTCCATTTCATATGAATTTTCGCTCTTGAAGTCTCACTCCGTCACGCCATCTCGTCGTCTTTTCTCTTTCCCTTCCTCTTGTATAAACTTCACTGGATAGCTTTTCAACTCCGCCTGTCTAAACCCATCGAGCAGATCACAGATCTATATGGAAAATGCTCTCACACGCCTGTCGTCCTGCCCTTCTTTTCCAAAACCACTGGCATATCAAATACAGAGTGCTCACTAGTAGGTCAACAAGGAAATATGGCCCATGGGACGTATATTATGGCTTTTTTACCAAAGCCTCAAGATAAACACAGCTTAAAAAAAATGCCCATCCTTCCCTCCTAATTCCCCTTTAGACTACTGTCCAATGGAAAAAAAACACAAAAGGATGCTGCTGGAGCAACGCCATGCCAAGTTTTGGGAAACTCAGAATGCATGAAGTATGACCACAAGATGTAATTGCAAACAAAACCAGCTGACATCACTGCTCTGGATGAAGCCATGGGTGAAACAGTAGAGGTATCCAATGGTGCCAACTGAATGCTTTCCTGAGGACTGAATGGAGTAATTAATCTGTTTAAGACACACAATTATCACATTGAGATTATTTTAACTTTATTTACATACTTACAACATATGCAGTGTTGTAGGGGTTTAGGCTACAATCAACATTTTTAGAAATGCTAGCAGCATGGATGGCAATGTTAACTAGTCAACCACTTTTTTCAAAGCAGAGTCATCACAACAAGAGGCTCTTTTCAATGCAACAAGAAGTTATTTCAGCAACTTCTCCAAAGGATTAATATGTCTACACTGAAGTGACAAAGCCTTCTAGCATTGTAAAGATCACAGAAGCATAGGGAGGTGGTCAGGGTGGGTAGATGGGTCAACAAAACTTGTCATACAGAGAAAACAATATTGTTAGACCAACTCAGAAGAACTGCTTCAACTGGCAACACACAATTGAATTGAGTTTATCACAATTTATTTGAAAAGTAATATTAATTCTGCTGGTTTAAGTTTAATGTACTGAAATCATTCCTCCCAAACTGCATTGCTGCAGCTCAATTTTAAGGAAAGTCAACTAAAAGTTTCCAGTTTCTCCAACTTGAGCACTTCTGCTGACATTCGAAGACCAGTTTCAAGTGACAACACAGAACTATGAAGTTGATAGACTTCAGAAGAGTAGACTGCCATCACCAAACCTGAAAGTTAAATGAGACTGATTTAAAAGAAAAAAAGATTTTACTTCAGCTGCAGCTCAAACACACTTTTTACAATGCACTTCTTAAATCAAATTTTGATGGCAAATCCACAAAACCTTTCAACCAGTTTCTATCAGATTCAACTTTTGGTTCTCGGAATGCCATTTTAATGAAATTGCAGCCATGGTTCTCTCCCCATTTATTTAGATTCAAGTTTTGTATTCAGTACTTTACCAAGATGCCGACTCGGTAGGGAGATTTGCCTACGAGGATTTAAACTGGCCTTCTCCAAAGGTTTAATTCTACAGTTTTTGGTGATCCCATGATTTTTCTTGTAGTGCCACAGTGAGGTCATTGATTGAAGCTAGCAACTAAAGAGTCAGATACTTCTGAATGCGATGGTGGAGAACAAAAACTGAGCAAAAAGGAGGCTTCCCTGAAGTAGAAAAAAGATGGGAGTTTAACATTACAATGCAGTGAGCCTGCATGTTGGTCATGTACAGCATATTAAACAAAAAAATAAGTTTTTCCATGTCTTGAAGACTGTGGGTAGTGATTGCACAGGGAAATGTCAAATTATCTATGATATAGAGTTGCAGGATTTGTGCAATAATGATAGGTTGCTGCTGGCGTTGGAGGCCAGTATCACTGCATCAGAGTGTATTGCGGGTAATGTGTTTGTGTATGTAAGAATGAGACTAAGAGAGAAAAACAAAGAAAAACGGATGAGAAACTCAATGCATGCCTGTATACGAGTGCGCACTGTGCACATTTGCATGCCAAGTCATACATCATTCCCTTAAACACACTTTGAGTAAAGCCAGTTTACGTTGCAAAACTCACACCTTGGGCTATGTTCCTTCATATCACTGTTGAAAGAGGGAAATTACATAAAGTTTCTCTTTCCGAGTTTACACAACAAAATCACAGTGCGCGCACTCTTAAGAATAAACCTCATGTGTCTTCCTGTACGGTTAGCGTCAAGTCAAAGCGTGCCCAGGTGATGGAGAGGGAGAGGAAACATTTGGATGCATGACTGAAGAGTAACCGCATATGAAAAGAGCTGCAGTGGATCAGTTCACCCCCATTTTATTCCACTCCCACATAAAAACCCTTCTACCCTGTTTTCCCAGGAGCTTTTGGGCTTACAGCTGTCTAAATATGCTACTGTAGTGAACTCAGACCAGGGAAGTGTTTGCACCGCTGTATAGGTAGCAGCTCAGCAGTGAAGGTGAACAGCAGGAAATGACCACGTAACCCAAAGATGTTACCTGCAAACGATTTTCCAAGGGCAATTCCTCCCTTTAATCCAGATGAATTATGAATCAGTACAGTATAGCACAGTCTAGTCTTGTACAGTACATTCTAGTCTAGTACAGTCTAGTCTAGTACAGCCTAGTTTAGTCTAGTTTTGTACAGCACAGTACAGTCTAGTACAGTCCAGTCTAGTACCGTCTAGTAGTCTAGTCTTGTACAGTAAAGTCTAGTCTAGTCTACTCTTGTACAGTCTAGTCTAGTCTTGTACAGTCTAGTCTAGTCTAGTCTTGTACAGTCTAGTCTAGTCTTGTACAGTCTAGTCTAGTCTTGTCTTGTACAGTCTAGGACAGTCTACTCTTGTGCAGTCTCGTCTAGTCTAGTCTTGTACAGTCCAGTCCAGTCTAGTACCATCTCGTCTAATACTGTCTAGTCTAGTCTAGGACAGTCTAGTACAGTCTAGTCTAGTCTAGTCTAGTGTTGTACAATCTAGTCTTGTCCAGTACATTCTAAAAGTCTAGTCTTTTACAGTAAAGTCTACTCTACTCTAGTACAGTATAGTACAGTCTAGTCTTGTACAGTACAGTCCAGTCTAGTACCATCTAGTCTAGTACAGTCTAGTAGTCTAGTCTTGTACAGTAAAATCTAGTCTAGTACAGTTTTGTCTAGTTTTGTACAGTACCTGACAATCCAGTCTAGTCTAGTACAGTCTATTCTAGTTTAGTATTGTACAGTTCAGTCTAGTCTAGTCTAGTCCAGTTTAGTTTAGTCTAGCCTAGTCTAGTCCAGCACAACATAGCATAGCACAGAGTCTTTGTGAAACCCTGCCAGTAACATGACTGGTGTGCAGACTTTATTGTGGCAATAACTTTCTTCTCGAACTTTTTCTATACAATTCTATCAAAGTTTTTTTTTAATATCAAAAATAGCATAATTACACAGCATCTTATGTACTGTATTTGAGTCCACATTCCCACTTATTCGTCATTTTTATTTACTGATATCATGTTTTAGTAATTATCAGGTCATTTGGTTTAGCCACATATTTTTAATAAGAAAAAATACAAATTTAGCAATATAATTTTTTTTAAAAAGAAAATAAACGGAACATATAACAAAATTACACTTTGTCAGATATATGATGTCAATATCATGGTTTTTTTGGCTCTCGTGGTGCCTTTTGCATCAAGTAAAATATAACAGTTTGACAATTAGAAATGAGACACATCTGCATTGCCTCTGTCTGTGCTGCTGTTCACTTTCTCTTAGCTCATGTATCTCAGCTCATCTTATAACACTAAGTCTGTGTGTGCAGCAGCTAATTTCCAATTGTGACATATTCTTTCTCTGCACAAACACCTGTTTCAGAAATTTTCCTGCCGATTTTAGATTTTACAGCTCCAGCAGCCGGTGACGACGGACCCACCATCCAAAATGACAACATTTATCAAAGCAAGAAACTGAACACAAAAAGAATTGTTAAATTTTCAACTTTCTAACGACCTTCATCTGTAACTTGCAGTTTTATTGGGAAATTTACTCCAATATTTGCTCAGCTATTCTATACCATTTTTTAAAAACACCAAAAAGAAGTGTTTCCACCAATGAGATTCTGTTTAAAAAAATAAAAATCTGCAATCATCGGCGTAACCAGGAAGACATTAGTGACTCAGCTGTGACAAACAGTGATGTGATAAAAGCCAAACTGCAGGCTGTGTTTACACAGAGCCAATAGAGACACACACGGAAATTACATCAAAATGTAAGTTTTTTTCTTTCATAATGATTTATGGCGTAACTGTGTCATACTGCGCAAAAGATATTTTTAAGTTCCCTCTGCTTTTAGTCATGGTTGTGTTGTTTCCATAGGAGTGCAGAACTATGCTTTGCTGTAAAAACTGTGAGCCTACTGTGAGGAAAAATGTGAAAAATCTGCTTGGATTTCAGAGGGTTCATCAGTCCACTGAACTGGCCTGGTAATGAGAGAATTGATGACTGTGCATCAGATAAGCACCAGATAAGATTCTAAGATGTAAAATGATGCTTCGAAATCACTTTAAAGTCATGGATGTTATTTGGGGGACACTGTTTCTTTCATGAACATTGAGCAAAGACATGATATGATTCAGCTGTACACACATATCCAAGTACAACTTTTGACTCTGCTCTTGTTGGACCAGCAGCACCAGATTCCTCTAATTTATCGTCTTTTCTATACATCCAGAAACTTAATTTTGCCACAGATTTTTTTTGATCCCATCATGATTTTAGTGCCAGAAGACGCAAAGCACATACTGGCAACCTCACACCTGAAATAATTGCTGTCGCAGCCCTCAAAGCTCAAGAGCAGCATCTTGTGTCTGAGAGATAAAACTGCAAGTCTCCTTGAAGCCCATCACTGAAGCTTTGCAACAGGTTGTGGAGACAGGCCAACTGTGGAGCGTCCATCCATCTCCTCAAAACCGTGTTTATCAAGTGCAAATTTTAACTGTGACCTTTAGAGAAGTTGGAGGGAAGTGAGAGAAAACAGAATTTGCTCCAATAAAACACTCATTGATAAAATATTGCTGGAGAACAGAGGCCAGTTCTCTGAGCTCCAAATACCTCCTACAATAGCCTTGGACACACACGTATAAAGAGTCGGTGGGTGATGCATGACGCACTCTGACAGGACATGCCTGGGTGTTCGGGGGTGGTCTCGGCCCTCTCCACTGCAGCGGAGGTTTACATAAACACACAGCTTCTGGCATCAGACACAAAATGAGAGGGTGTTAAAATAAATCTCCCCTCCCACCCATAGACTGAGCAAACATGCCCATACATCACACACACACTCGTATGCACACACTTTAAATCATTAGCAGCCACTGCAAACATAAACACATTTCTTTCTCGCTTTTTATGCCACCGTCATCAGATTCTTGTAAAGGTAAAAGGAGGAAAAGCAGCTTGTGGGGCCTCCTGTTGGAGTGTTTTTCAGCCAGAGAAGCCGCGGGCTGAACTCATCTAGCCGGGCTTCACTCTGTGCCTCCGTCTAATGGTTGTCTTTTTGCTGCGTGCCGCCGTGCAATTGAGGGCAGAAACAGCCCTCAAACATTTCATCCCCCTCCTCTACCTCCACCTCCCATCATCTTCTGGAGCAGAAGCTCATCGACTGTGCTTCATCCCCTATCATTATCCTGGTGAGGTCACTCTGATTGTGAGAAATACGGCTCATTTGCTTGTGGTTTAACCTGTGAAACTCAAGGCGCCGCAAATCACAACCCAACAGCAACAACTTTGAGGGGATCAAACTGCGCTGAATGTTGCAGGCTGAAGAAGATGTTTTCTCCTCTTTTTTTAATTCTCCTCGGGTGTTTTTTTTTATTTCAAAAGAGATGCAGTGATTGAGCGTTCCTGCAGATATTGGCTCGGCAACAACGCGAAGATTAATATCATAAATCACAGACGATCTTCACTGTGTAACAAGACAATGCAGACGTTTCATCGGGGGACAGTAACACCAAACCAAATGCTTGTCTTTAGTCAACCAACACCCTGGCTGCTGGCCCGAGGCCTCCAGACAATGTTTTCATCACGGGACCTTCCTCGATCACTATGGGCTCGTAAATCTGGAGGTTTCAATACTTTCAGGAGAAATAAAGAAGGAATCCAGGAAGTCTGCACGCTTGATGTGGGAGGATGCACCTCGCCTTAAGCACCAGATGCACTTAATATATGAATGTATACGGGCGTTTTATTATGAAATGTCTGTATCTATTTCTACTTTTAACCTCTGAGGGGATCTCAAATTCCTGCTGTTTGAATGAGGTACAAGGAAAAAGAAAACCAAACCTTAGCTCAGTGTTTTACTGATTGAAAAAGCTGCTCAGACACTCGAAATCACTTTGCATTTGGACTTTGAATGCTTTTGCTGAGCTGCAGTACGAGCGTCTCCACAATCTGCATCCGTCGCTGTGCATCTGGGAAGCATCACTGAAATGAAGACCACGCTACTAGATGAACAGAAACACTAAATCTCATAATGGTCGGCACTCAGAGGCCAGAAAAACTATGACACAACCACATTCAACTTGTTGTATCATTAGGAGGGTAGAATCTGTGGAAGACCACAACACCCAGCTATCTGAAGCAAACCTGTCATTTGATTTCTGAGGAAGGAAATGTATAATGCAGGCCTTTTCCTGATTTGGACAAACTGAATGTCCTTCAAATATACCATTAGCATTACTCATTCGTGCAGCAGGGAACATGATAAAGGTCTTCATACAACCTCGTCTCCCAAATATTATGTTCCTATACAACTAAACTGCATTCACATTTTGAAAGAGACTTTTTCCTCCCCAGAAGGTATGACTGTGATGTAGTACAGGGCAGAAAACTGGGAACATTATTCTTAGATTAGTTTGATTTCATTGATTTTCAAAATGCCACAAACATAATCCAGCAGAAAATGTGTTTCCCTCAAAACGCATTGCATTTTACACAGAAATGTAATGTTTGAGAGTCATTTGACTGCAAAACTACTGATACAGAATCACAACACTTTTTTAAAACCTTAGAAACACAACCTCCGCTAATAAATACCAGAATTTTACTGTAAAAAAAATGCTTTTCAATGTAATTTTGTGAACAATTTAGTGTTATTTTACAGGTGTTCCCTGTTTTATGAAAACACCGGTATCTTTTAAATCTGTTTTTATAAACAGTATTTTGTTCTTTAACATTTGGCCACAGAATGACTCTGTTTCTACCCATTTTAAATGAGAAAAAATATCATTTTTACAGAAATTTGCCTTTATTTTAAAGAAATATTAAGGATTGAAGAATGGTAAATCATTTTTAAACTGTTATTTTCTAGTTATACCTAATATCCAGTTACATTACCAAAAAAAGTGATAGTTTAACTGTAAAACAAAAAAAAAATAGAAAACCCACTCAGAGAGCGCAGACCTCCGCCAAGCAGCTCATTTCAGTCCATATTGGGATTTACACCCAGAAATAATAGTCCCAGGATTGGTTTATCTACATTATTAGACTCCTTGACCAAGAAACATACCCTTAGCATTTGGATTCACATTGATATCATTATTAATTCAATAGTTATTCATCAAAATCACTTTTTCAGTAATGGTGGTTTCTTCTGGATCTAGCTCCATAGCTATTGATTATACAACAGATCTGTTGGCATCCTCCTGATTCAGAAGAGTCTCAGCTATATTTTGGTGTTGGCTGCATGTCTGTATATTCATCCGTTACCTTACAGTGAAGACCATTCCACAGGCCCTCTAGGTTGTCCTGTTCTGGATCATAGTATCTAGAGTTTTGTGCTGATCCAGATCAAATTTTGACATGTTGTAGAAATTAGCGGTAACTTATCCTGTATTTTTTTTGCCAAGCAGCCTGTCCATTTGTTGTGGAGTTACATACACATATACATGCACATTGCCCTATCTCCCAGTGCAAAAGATTCCTGTAAAACACTCCTGGATCCAGACGGTGATCCAGATCATCACCAAGATCTAATCATCTGTTCCTTGTCCCATCATACACCTTTCCTGAACATTTCCTCAGAATCCATTTATAACTGTTTGTGTAAAGTTGCTAACAGACAGACAGACAGACAAACAAACAGATAAACGCTGGCAAAAACATAACCTCCTTGGAGGAGGTAATAAATAAAACAGGCCAAAACTGTAAATAATGTCTACATGAAAACCTTTTATTCTATTACTATTTTTTAGTAATATATGACCTCATAATTACACAGGTTTACTGATTTTTTTAAACTGCTTTGTTCATTTTAAACAGATTTTCCTCTAATGGTAAATTACACCTAATATCTAGCAAAAATACAAAAAACACTAATCATTTATATGTTATAAAGAAAAGGTTTAACTCTTCCTAAAATAGCATTGTTTTACAGAGATTTGTCATTTTTTGCCCTTGCTGACACACTATCACCATTATTTTTACAGATTTTTTTGTTGTTGTTTTTTACAGTGCACCAGGAGAGCAAAATAAGAAAATCAAACAATAAGACAAAAAATAAAGATAAAATCTGAAATGCATTGATCTGTTCATAAAGGTTTTCCATGTCTACAGTGTAACATCACTGAGGTCAGGTCATCCATTACTATTCTCTGACCCTTGAAATGGAAAAAATAATCAATAAGATGAACAACAAAGAGGTGCAATTTAAACATTTTTAATCCTTCTGTGACACTGAGGAAGGTAGCAACAGCCTCAGAGGTCATTTTTTATCATTCTCCGCTAAAAAATGTGATATTTCTTATCATACTAAATCTATTGGTATCTATATGTTACCACACAAACAGGAGTACAGTCTAAAGTTGCTCTGTGCACATCATGTTTAGGTAACCAGCCACAGTCTTTGTTGAATGCATAAATACCCAAAATGATTATCCTGAAATATTTATTTACTCTGTGTATGCATGTGACTGGAGATACTTATTAAGTCTGCAAAGCTTTATGCCCTTCACATAATTAAAGTGTGTTTAAGCATGAGAGAGAGAGACTCCAATGAACACAACCTAAAGAGATCCTTAAATGATGCTTATTTGAATTTAAAGGCTTACCTCTGTGTTGTATAAAGATCTGGTCTAAGTAGGCCTTCTTGTGTTTCAAGCATTGTTCATTCTTCAGCTTGGAAGAGTGTCAGGGTCGTTTTTCAATTTTGTGGCTTGTGAACAGATTACATTCTCTCCCAGGGCTGCCTGAGAGCGAAAACTGTCTGTGAGTGTGTGCAGGCAGGCGAGCTCCTGTCGGTGTGCACACACACACTTCATGCTCCTGACTTTCTCATGTTAACGCTCAGAGCATTTACACCAGTCTGCAGCGATCGGCGCTCAGCATGCAGCACACTCAGACCAAAACCCCCTTTCAATATGCCGTAAGCCCCGTGCAACCGAAGATGCTGGTCTGGGAGAGCCTTCAAATCTCTCACGAGCACACAGCTCACTGAGAGAGACGAGCTCCGCTGCTGTATGCCCCAGTTTAAATTGCATTTTTGGAAAGATCGATTTTGCTTTTATCCAACAGAGATTACACAAGAGGTGAAGGACGTAGCTCATAATTCTACAAAAGCTGAAAAATGCCAAGATAGATGAACGTGGAGAAGCAGAGCCATTTAAAAAAAAAGCTTTTGCTGTACTGAGTTGTTGTAGAATAGGCTGTACTTTAAAAAAATATTGCTCAGAACAGGCAACTAGTACTAATGCAGTGAAATAGCATGTGAGCCACATCAAGACAGAGTGAGACAAAACATCATCGAGATGATGGATTTTCTCCTGACGAACTTGGATAATTCTTTTATTACTGTCACAATATAACTTCCAGTTGTGCTCCGTCCAACGTGATGGAGCAACATCACGCACAAGGAGGCTATATGTGCCAGTTTTGTGAAAATCTTGATGTTATCTTGATCCCACTGCTGAAGACTATGAAGCGGGGAATACCGACAAAGAGGCAGCCGCAAAAGTAGCACATTTTTAAATTAATTGATTTTCCTGGGAATCAGTTTTTAAAAATACTGAGAATCAACAGGCCAGATAAACCCTAATTTATAGGAAGTCTTAGAATAATTCAATACATTCAGTAAGTTATGTTTAAAAAAATCATATACAACATTACACAATTGTTACTGTATTTAAAGCAGCACATTATCTCTTTTACAGATTCCACCTCCTTCCAGGGAACCACCCAGCTGTACTGGATACACCAAACCTCCCAGGACCAGAGCAGGACAGATTTCCAGATAGGCTAACTGAGGGATGTGTATGTTTGTTCTGCTACTGTACTCTTATACCACCACAAAGAGCAATTAGAGCCCACATTAAAGGGAGGGATACGCTTTGGGTTGCAGCTTGCCCACTGCTTAACCTAAGCCCTGTTGCGCATGGGTGGCAGGGATCCTTCAGCAGCAGGTAATTACTGCTGTAACTCAGGTTAACACTGCTGCTTACACTGGAGCCCAGCTACATACTGCAGGCTGCCTGAGCCAAGTGCCCACTATGAAGAGAAACTCACATTGGCGCGCTACTGAAGCTATTAAAGTTAGTAACTGCCTCCCTGCAGTGAGTCAGTTTATTTCAAGTCAAGAGCCACAAGGTGAAAAACAACTTGTCCTGAAGACAGTTTTATTTGAAAGCAAACCTCTTTGTTGATTTCTTTAACAGCACTGTCCAAGAGTTAGAGTGGGTGGGGGAATTACATCCAGAAGATGTTAGATTGAGATGTTATTATTTGGCTGTACAACTTAATTTAATGCTCTTATTTAACCAGAATGAAACCACATTCATGGCAGAGGCCTTGAATGATCTCCTCCACGTGCCCAAACAGACATCCAGAGCCAGAAAGTGAAAGGCCTAATAGTTACAATTAGTGCGCGCCATGCCAAAACCCTCAGTGAAGACATCCAAAAATTCCTGGATGAAACTTCCTGGCATCTGCACATCCCCATTGTGCGAGTGTGTCTCTGTTTGTGTCTGTGCACGCCGAGCATGGAGAGGAACACAAACATCTGCAACAGGGAGTGCAACCTGAAATGTAAACAATTAGAAATCAATCACTTGCTCAGAAAATGTGTGCGTGCCTTCACATGAAGAGGAGATTCAGATACTGTGAAGGGTGAGGAGAGGTGACGGGGGAGGCAGGCGAGTAGGTGGAGGGGAGGATTTTCCCATTAATCAAAGGCATCGTTTTGTGACATGTGATAGTGTCGATGGCAAAAAGGCGCAAAAATCACAAACACATGGATTCCTGCAGAACGCAGCCGAGTATGTGCACATGTCAGCATGCAAACACAAATGGGATTACATGAGGGTACGCTGTGCAGATGGGAGTGTGCGTGCAGCGGTAGCCAGCAGCAGACGCACAACTGGCTGCATGCAGTCACACACACCCACATTTGTTATGTGGGTGTTGTGGTGAGCTCTTGTCCCTGGTGGTATTACCTCAGCAGCACCACTCCAGTGCCCACAGCGCACTGATGTGAGACCACATCAAGCAGGGGGGAGATATTCGCTGTGGAACGGCGCGGGCCAACGGTTTACTGAACACATATGCTGATGGAACAAATACAAGGGTGAGAGTAAGATCCCCAGTCCAAAGCCACGTGGCTTTACACCACATTCACCAGCGCTCAGCACTTTCTTCAAGAGCGCTGGGGCCGAGCCTCTAAACAGCACTCGCATGTGCCAAACACCAGTCAGGCAGCCAAAGCGAACAAGGCAGGGAGGCAAGAGTCTCCGAATTCACTGCTTTCCCTCGCAGGCCTTGCTTTCTCTTGTTTTCAAGAATAAAATCACCTCTAAGTGTAGTCCTGGACTGCCACAAACAAATTTCTGCAGGGTATCTTTCAGACTGCTGGCAATGCAGAAACAAAGTTGCATCCATGGCAAACTGGAGTCACAAAAGTAGTCATTAACTCACTGTTTGGACTTTTCTAATCCAACTACAGCACTGGCTGCGTCACACACAGGCAGGGTTTGTAATGAACAGCCCAGTCAATCGCATGCAATGTGGAAAAATGCAGGGAAATCGATTTCTCCAAAGAGGACAAGCCTTATAATCAATAATATCAGGAAAATTGATTTCATGAGCGGGTGATGGACACAGTATGCTTTTTTTAAGGCTGGGTAGGGATGAGATGGAACTGAATGGAAAATGATGCTTTAGACCTTTACTTGACAGCATGCCAGTGAACGATCGGCTGTTGTGCTTCCCTACTGTACATTTAGTATCCCTAAATAAAGGGTTAGAGGATGAGATATACAGCAATACAACAATGTGTTTCAGTTTAAGGTTTTCCACCCTTAAGCTTAATGAAAAATTCTTGTGAGGAACAGAGCATTTTGAAAACTAAACAAAGCCCTCCTGTTCAAGTTAAAGGAACAGTCCAACATTTTGGGGAGATATGTTATCTACTGCCTTTAATGGAGAAGCTTTATTTCATTCTCATGTGAGTAAATACGAAACCAATCCCTGCAGACAGTTGGGAGACCTTCTTATAGAACTAATAACCTCGACACGGATACTAAAACTAACAGATAATAACAGATGAGAGAAAATTAAACCTAAAATTCTTTCTTTTATTAATTAAAAAAGAGCAACCTTTGTGCATATTGTAATAACACACGTTAACTCTTGTGCAGAACACATTTAAACATCACTCTAGATCACATTATTGACATTATTGCGATAATAAATGCTGATTAGAACAATGAGTACTGGTATCACGATGATCATGCTCAGCTTTGTGTCCCTCCTAATATTTAACCAGTTGGTCCATGTGGCTAAATCTCAACGCAAATGTCCTTCTTTAGTGCACATATGAGCATAATCTTTAGTTTTGCAAAACATACTGAATAAACTACTCTTTTCCAAGTGTTTTAAATGTATGTTTTAAAGAGCCTGGCATCACACAGGTCTATGGCCTCTAGTCAAGAAATAACATATACAACATCATTTATACGCCATTTATGCACTGTGGCTTTACTGTCTGATAAAGTCAGTTTAGCTGCTTTCCCATTTCCAGTCATGATGCTAACCTAAGCTAAGCTAACTGTCAGCTGGTTTCAGTCATGTTTTCATTATATCTGAGCTGAGTGGCATTAATCTTCTCATCTAACTCCAAGTAAGACAGCAAGTAAGTGCACTTCCCGAAATTTTACACTGGTTGCTGTACGTGCTAACGCACACTAGGCCAACATGTCAACAGTCCATACACCATCATGCACCCCTCTGTGAATGTGAAAATCCATGAGATGCTGTCTAAAAGGCTGTAAAGTTTATATGCACAGAAAGCTCAAAAATGCGCTAACGCTTTTAACTTGACATGGTAGAACATCAGGGGGCACAGCACATAGAAAAAAACTTGAGCCTAAACATCCTCTCTGCCTGCCAAAGCTAACATGTCCATCCTTTTAATGAAGACAAATGAAGTGTTTAATTGTGCAAGACCGCTGCCCTTTCCACCTGGCGCTACATGCAAAACACAGCTGCCAAGTCAGCATGCAGTGAGCAATGGGCCTCTTTCTCTGCTAACGCTGCTGCTGCCATGGTCACCGAGCTCCTCCCCACGCCTGCCACCCTGACTGGCCCTTGGCCCTGCTCGCCCAACCTCAATTACTCCGAACCCCGACACCCTGCCAAAAGACGGAACTGCCTCAACTCTCGTTAGGCCTGAAGCTTCTCAAAAAAAAAAAAAGAAATGGCCCTGACGGTTGCTGCCTGAGGTGCAATTGAGCATGTGAAGACATTAAAGCCCGAACTGCTTGGCATGTGATGAAATGAGATAGGCAGAGGGCAGAGAGGAAGAGACGTCTAACAAAACATCTATCAGAAAGATGAGAGGCAGAAAAGGTGAGACAATAAGACAACAGCGCAGGAGGACGAAACCACTACTCCAGGAAACATGTAAAGACAGGCAGAGTGGAAGTGTCCTCACACCGGCCTCGAGTTGTTGCCGCAAAGTGGGGCTCTAATGACTGTCATTACCAACCACTTAACGGTCACAACCCATAATATCCTGGTCGTTCTTGGTGTGCTTCACAAAAAAATGTCACCCAGAGCAGCAGTTAGTACATCCTGACCCTCAAAGCAGGTAAAATGGGTTACAGTGCAAAGGAATGACGAGACCTTTTACCGAACGATGGCTCAGGGTAATATGTTTTTGTTGTATCCTGTGATCAAATTGCTGTTTTAAGCATTAAACAAGCCACCAGGCAGCAGCTACGTGTACCACTGGGATATAAAAACGCTATATTAATTGATCACAGCTGGATTTAACACTGACCATAGCTCATTAAGCATCACAGAAGTCTGTCATTGTGACCCTTTACTCACTAAACCCCCACAATGCTTTCTGCTCGCCAACACGGAACTACTTAACTATTTACTGCTGACCTCCTCTGGTCACTTCATTGTTAAACAGTAAGAGGCTCCATCTGGTGGAACAACCAGGTAATACATTTAAACCTACAATACTTGGCATGTGTACTATCTAGGAAAATGGCATCAATTGATCTTAAATACTAAATAACTCAAATCAGATCAGACCAAATAAAACCTAAATGTGACATTCCTGATTGTCATTTTAAACCTCATAAGTTTCTCTGCATTTATTTCCTAACATTGACATTACTCCAGTGTGTTAGAACCACTACAGTGGAGACTTCTGGAAACACTGCTGACCCCATTTTAGTTTGAAAATTCCAGGTCTGTGTTTTAATCTGGATGCTATCATCGCTGATCACGACTTGATCGAACACATGTGCAGTGGCTGGAGGTTATTAAGCTTCGTAGAAGACTCAATCATGGTGCCCCTTTTCTAGCTAAACCCCCACAATGCTCTCTGCCTACCAACGCGGAAATGCCTCCTCTGGTTGCTACAGTAATAAACCTTAAGAGGTACAATAATCAGGTACTACAATTAATCTACAATACTTGAAGTGTGTACTGTCCAGGAAAATGGTATCAGTAGATACTAAATATTATACTACTTGATTAGGACATCCCTAGTTTTGCTGGACTCCATGGACTTGTTGTATGGTACTCTCGCTCAGTTTCTATCGGAATTGTTTGTGTGCATTTGCTTTATTTTCAGTATATATTAACACAGAAGAAGAAGCACTCAGGTACAAGTTTTTACACATTAAAGCTGCTCTAACCAGTTTTAGTGCCTTCAGCTCATTGTTTAGATTTTCTGGGTACAGTTCTTGGACTCCAGTTGAATGGTAAAGTTCCTTTGCCTCCATGTAATCGTCTTTCATGTAAATAAGCAACTTTATGTAGCCAAATATCCATGTAATGCAGCTTTAAACAGAATTGGATATCACAGTTTGGATTTGAATTATCATGTAGGTTTTGTTATTATGTTAAATCAGCGAAAGGAATATGTTTTCATGTATGAAGAGTTTCCCTGTCACACAAACACAGTAGAAACAGACACACTGACACACACTCATCCACCAAATGAAGGATCGGCTTTCAGTAACCCACTTTAAAGTTGCCTGTTGACAGAATGATCATATTTGCCGTCTGGACGGTAGCGACTGAGGAGAAAACCGGGTGGCAGGTCTTCCTTTCTATCTCCTCTTTTATCCAAAGGCTGTTTCTGTCTGTTCTATCCCACTTCTATCCTCGCGTTTACAATGCTTGTTCTCTGTCCTCCTTCCTTTCTCTTTCTCAGTCCTCCCCCCCAAGTTTGAGTAGTAGCTGCCACCTGTGTTTTACCATTTGGAACAGAAACTTCTAAAGAGATTGAGTTTCAAACTTCTAGATTAGTTCCCTCTCTGCAGTTAAGCATGTTTGACAGTTAAACTAAACTTTAAAGTTTATAAAAGTTAAAATTTTAGGCATATTTTAAAGGTCTTAAAACCAAAGTAGATCAAACAACCCTGCTTCATTTATGGGAAAACAATGAGTGGGAAAAGCAGATTAGATTTACGAGAAGCTTTTGTGTTGATCCTCACAGTCTTACTCATTCAGTCTTGTTACACAGAAGAAAAGAAATTAAATAAAGCCAACATTTCAGCCATCAGACCCCCTGCTCACTGTGAATCAGGAACTTTTCAGCCCACTAAACTTACCTAATGTCTGTTTATGAATGCTGACATTTCTGAGGCTCTACAGTACAGTCATGCCATCGCAGAATGAATATGGGTTAATTTATAAAGGTATGTTAAACCTTAGCTGTGTAAGACCGTGGAAGTAGCTCGCGCTGAGGCTGCCAGGAAAAACACTTTGCTTTGGAGAGAACAATTCATCTGTGGCCCTCTTGGGGGATACAGTAAAGGGTGCTGGGGAGGTCAGTCCTGCTGCCCACCGGCCGACCCTGGCACACAGTCATGAAAGTTAAACGAGAGAAAACGAATACACTTTTAGAGTCAGAGATCCGCCTCCTGGGTTGCTTGCTAATTAAGCTGCGTTTATCTTGGCTGCGAATCAAGCTTAATATTGAACCTAGATCCAACATAGAACAGCGCCACAGGCACTCACAGACTGAAACCAGCTGAGTGGTGAAAGGAATCACCAGTGTGGCTCCTGGGAGTCTGTTCTCCTCATCTCAGGACATGCTTGCATCATACAGACAGCAAATACTAGCCTTTGCAGCGCCATTCAGCTTAAGATGTCTCCTTTTTCTGATCGCCCACTCAATTAAATACTCAAGCTAATAATTGTGGTGTTTTATATTCACTCTCACCGCTAATAATTTTTATTCTGACCCTGAATGTCCCATAAAAGTCATCCTAGATACTGAGATCTTCAGGTCTCCTGTACTGGCATCAGCGTTTAACGGTAATATTGTGGCTTTCTCTCATGCTTCTTTCCGTTTTTGCAAACCATTGATTTATAATACTTCTCTATTTTGGAAGAAAAAGGGGCAAACAATGTTTTGCCACTTCTGAAGCACCTGTGTGTTTTCCAAAAAGAGAAACTGTGGCTCAAATGGCCCGAACACTGCACGATGTTTGCTTTGAAAATCTCTCAAAAATTAGCTGATGCAAATTCAAAAAATCTTGCCTGAGGTCAGTGCATCATAAATCACACTGTTGCCTGGTTACAACAGGAAATCCAAATGCTGTAAAGACAGCTGTCTGTGGTTTGTAGCTACAGCACTGTAAGCATGTACCCAAGATTTTTAAATTCCTGATTCCAAATCCAGTTATTTTTTAGATGTTTTTTTCATTAAGCCTGCCTTTGGGATATATATTTAAAAAAGCAAGTCAAAAGCATAGACAGGCCAAAAACCCTGAGCAATACAAATCATTTAAAGATACTAGGCAGGGCAAAGTTAACATGAACATTACAGAGAAAAATAAGAGCTTCACTGAGAGAAGGCATGTTAAGAACAATCTCTGATCCCCTCTTAAAACTGAAAACGACCTCTCCCCGCCACTCATCTGTAAGGCTATCCAGCACATGTGAATTGTCACATAAGCCCCTCGTGATCTCGCTTGAAAGCGCGATGGCAAGTTCAAGCAGATCTTTTGTTTCAAAAGAAACGTCACTGTATTTGATTAGTGTTCAAAGTGCGTTGAAGGCTGCTGAATATTCAATGTGTTGAGGTCAAGGGGTTATTCACTGAAGCGTGGAAAGTTGTGCTGGAAAGGCTTTTGCACCTTTCACCTTACAGCGTAGGTCAGATGTGGCACATAAACCAGAAAAACCTGAGTACAGTCGGGTCAGTGACATAATGTTCTCAAAGCAAATAGAAAAATACAATGTTAAAATTCACATTAAGATAGTTTGTTTAAAAACCTTTGATCAGTTTTAACAGATTCCTTTCAAATTGTGCCAGAACCAATCCCATCGTGAAGGAATGATGAGATCGGCGAGCTACACATCAGTGTGTGTGACAACAGCAGCTCAACCGCTCCCTCAATTAGATAAAACATCTGGGTGAGACAGTGGCTTAAGAAAACGGCTATGGGCAGGACTCATGTCTCAAAGGTGATGACAGAGTGGGAGTAATGTGATGCAAAAAAGGCACCCCACCCTCGGCCATGCAGCCAGTGTTAAGTGTGTGTGTTTGCCCTGTTTCGCATCAGGCTGGGTCAGCCTGCAGTCATATTACACCTCCTCTCCCAAGGTCCCACAATCATCATTCACTCGCATTCATTACGGAGGTGTAACGCAGATGATTTTTCACTCCTCTGGTGTGACGCGTTACGAAAACACACTGCGATAGATTTATTGGCTGATTTAGTTTTAACTGACATCTCAATTTACTTTGGGTGTAAGTTCTAAGGGAAAGAAAATTGGGGATTTAAATGAAAAAAAAGCAGCCTGGTGGAATTCAGCAATACAGTGAGTGCAGTGTTTTCTGACGAGGAACTTACCGGGTCTTCTGGGTTTTGGCTGCTGTCGTGGAGGGGCTCTTCAGGAAGGTGATCTCGTCGAATCAGAGTGAACTCCCGGATGAACACGGCGTCTCCATCGTTGGCCCACACTGCAACCTGAAAAACAAAGATACAGTCACAGAAGGCCTGTGGTAAATCCTAAAAAAAGGCTAATACTATAACGGAGAGAGCAACAGCCGGGAACTCTGTTACAGTTTATGGAGGCAAGAATCTCAGCGTAATAAAAATGAGGAGCTTGTCAATTCCATATCCTGTCGTCTGACCAAATTCTCAGTGGTTGATCTGTAGGCCTTTGGCAATAAAATAACAGTGTGTTGTACCACTGATCGACGCTTCAGGAACACAGTAGTTCGACAGAATGTTTGACAGTTTCATTGAAGCACTTCAGATGCAAACCTAAATGAAAAAACAAAATGAAAACACAAAGTTCACTTCAATGAACCAACTCTAACCATACTCCCTTCTCGCCTTTAAACAGCCTGTCATATAGAGCCCCTTTACCCTCCGAGCTTCTCCAGTGGCTGCCATGCAGGTCTGCCGTGGCATGCAAGTCTGCCTCCCTTGGTAGAGGTTGCAACCAGTGTTTGCCCCTGAGAGATGGACTCTGCAGTCTAAAAACAAGAGCAATTCTGTGTTCCTCACCACCTCCATCTAAGCGATTCACCCCTGGCAGCCTTCTATGACAGGCTGACAGGCTTCATCTCATAATGAGCATGACGGCGAGAGCAGGGTCCCCATCCGGTGCTACCCGGTCCATAACAGCCACTCAAAACATAGATCTCACCACAGTGAAGTGGTTTCACCCTGCTCTCCCTTCATGCATCTCAGGGTTTACTCACTTTATTTATCCAGCATGTATCAAGGTGACCATTCCTTTATCCCTATTTATTTTTTTTTAGTGACATTTTTATATATGTGTGTTTTTCAATGCCATGTTTACATTAAATGTATCACCTGTGTACCTTGTTATATAGGCTGAAGTGGTTAATAATGAATAAAAGGTCATTAAAAACCATCCATACTTACTAATATAGACTGCAGATGCAAAAGAAGCTGCTGTCTTTCACTTCATTAAACTGCAAGGGGCTCCAAGAACAGGTCATTCAAAAAATTATAAGTAACTGTTGATTTTACTGACCAAACGAAAGCATTTAATCACGACTTCTCAGCTACATCACTCAGCCCTATCAGACCTAGCTCTCCCAGTCTAATAGAGGCTAGGTCAAACGTATTTGAGATTCACATTTACAGAACAGTTACTTGTAGTTGGCTCCAAACTAGCTTACATCATGTCAAAGAAGTTGTCAGGCTGTGGCTGCATGAGATGGCTATAAAGTTGAGTGCACACTTGGCAAACAGCAATTTCCACATGACAGATCAGCGACTAACATGGCACATCATCTAGAAACTGGAGGCTAACTTGTCCGCATTACATTCCTCAACAGTTTTTGTGCTGTGATCACAACCTGATACAGTTTTGACATCATTTCACTATATAACCACGTTAAAATGATCTACCATGCTGCCAATACTAGCTTTTCATGCTATACCTAATTTAAAACAAAGCTAGAGTCACTCAGTGCATGGTGGTTGAGTTGGTCTAGCGAAAAGTGCATTTTTCCCCCACAAACCAGTCACTTCATGAAGAGATGATAGGATTTCAGTTGATCAAGATTTTCTTTGGTTGTCTACAGCTCTACAGGCCCCCACTCCACCTTCTTGATGTTGAAATCACAAGTGCCGAGTCACACAACAACACCCACGTCTCACAGCAAGGGCAAAGGTGTGCAGAGGTGTTAAAGTAAGGCAGGGTATGTATGAATGCACTTTTACACCCACTCGTGCCACAATTACATGAATTAGCCACAGCATTTTCCTAGAGGAGGGAGTGTGATGCAGCCAAAGGAAGCTGGGCAACAACAAGAAGGCTTTTGTTGTTTATGTCACACTGTTTCCACGAGATTTCACCACTGCGCACTGGAGCCGTGATGGCAAATTTGAGTAAATTTTAGCAAAACTTATGTTTCTGTTTGCAATCACTTACTGAGCATTGTGCGGTTTTTCCTTCGGTTAGTTCTCTCAGGCACACATCCTTCTTGATGAAGGGAAGCTCTGGAGGAATTCACAGTGCAAGAGATCTGATATCACAAGATGTAGAAGCCCATGTCTTCAGGGGAGACTGGAGGGGCATCTTGGATAGGGCCCATTAGCAGCACAGCAGGGCCCGCATTCTCCAGGATGCACAAATTCACAGAGCGGGGGCCCTCAGCTGCTCTCCGTGGGTCATAAACACCCTGTTGTGACCCGGGTCAACTGCCTGCCTCCCGGGCCTGCGCTAAGGCAGCACGAAGCAGAGCCGGGAATGTGGGTTTGAGGTACTTGAGGTTCTTCACATTGTAGCAGGGGGGGTTGCAGATTTTCAGTTGTGGGGCGAAAAAAAAAAAGCGCTGCTAAGCAACTCCTGCAAAACGTACAGCAGCTTTCTGTGGGAAAGAGCCACAGAAGGGTCTCTTAAATAAGACAAATCAAATCTGGTCTAAAGCCCCATATTCAGCACTGCTTAACTGCAGTCACTTAAACTGTTGAGGCGTCTATAACAACACATAACTCACTGCAGCACAATGTGGGCAAAAGCCTCTTTGGATGACAAACACTATAACGTACAGGCACATTTTTGCTGGTTGTGGAGCTGCACATGTGGCAGCTGTTGGGGCCACTTGTAGCATCTAAGTTTAGATATGTAAAAGGAACTATCTAACTAAATCAGAAATTAGATGAACGAGTGTGAAGATGCACCTTATACTTGTGAGAAAGCAGTAAAATACACTTCATGTTTCTTAATAGTGTCTCAACAGGCCTCAAAACTACAAACACAAGTGGATTTAATGTATTCATAATGAGAATAAAATAAAGGATATGAAAAACTACTACTAAGATCTCTGCTGACACGACTAATGCTGCAGCGAAGCATGTCCTCTTTGCTGGAAATTAAAATGTTGCACAACCACAAGCCCAACTTAAGTCAAGCGTGCGAACATTAAGAGAAGCTTTGCCGAAGCGTGTGTCAGCTAAGATGTACTGAAAACAACTTGAGCGACCAGATGTCATTGCTCTCGGCTAAATGGAGGCCCGGCTGAGATGAACACAGCGATTGTGTCTTTCTCAAGAGATTTTTCTCCGACTCCTGTACCTCAGAAATGATTTTCTCACACACTCATAGCGTCTGAACGCCAGAAAAATCTGACAGTCATTTCCTTGTCGTTTTGAAACCTGCATCCATCCTCCTTAAAGGACTGGGATGTGCTGGGAGTAGACCAAGCTACAGGCTAATGGTGAACAGCAGCTACACTCTCCCTTGCTGAAGTCTTAAAAAGGGCATCTATCAAACTCGTCTCCTTAAGAAAACAAGCTGGTTGTTCAGTGCCAATGTCAAGCGTCCAGAACACCCCCACTAGAAGACAAATTAGCAACTGGCAGAGGACTTGATATTTCCAAAGAGAGCCCAAGTACAGAGTCATGCCAAAATGTAAGGAGAGGAGTGCGGAGAATGGTGAGAAAATCCTACGCTATCTCAAACAAAAGACAATTAAAATACGATAACATTTTTTGTCAAATGTGATTTCAGTTCATCTGCCACCTGGATTACATTCACATTTCCTGTCATAGCTGGCTACTGTTAATCGTCTGAGCCCCAAAAGCTGCAGGCAAGTTTGAAATGCATTTTCCATTTATCAGATCCAGAAACTGTAAAAACGGAGAGAACCATCACTTTTGTTTAACTCTCTGTGACTTAACTAATCAAGTGTGGCTTTGTTTTCATCCTGAAAATGAACCAAACCTAAGCTCAAAACTATGATGATTCAGGATCAGGATTTTATACAATGCATAACATAACAAGCTCTTAAAGTGCAACACTTTGCTCAAACTCCATGAAACACTGATTTTCCCCTCTGATCATCTCATGTGGTTTCATTTAAGAAAATGTTCTCATGTTTCATGAATCCAAATTGGGAACTGCATGAAAAGTCAATTAGTGCCTCAAACCTAACACCCCACAAAATGATCTGGAATTTGTTTTGTAATCTTTTTTTGTGTATTTGATGAAGCTAAATTTTCCCTTCATACTGTGAAAATGATAAAAATAATGCTTTTGTTTACTTTGAGCATCAATATCATGGGATATATCATAGTTTCAAACAATTCCAAACAGCACCAGCTTGTTGTCTATGATACAGAGTAATAGCAACAAGCATTGGTACCCTGGATGTGTTATCTGCTTTCTTTGATACCATGATCATCTTCTCGCCATGACTCCTTCTCTGAATATAGGCATGTTTTCAGATGAGAGAAAAAGTTCAAAAACTAAAACCAGACTTCTGTATCAGAAATTAGTTGGGTTTTCTTTTCTTTCCACCTCCATTAATTACATTGTGAGCCTTCAGCTTTTTGTATGAAACTGTGTATAAACTAGTTGAAACTCCGTCCACCAGCAGTAACGTGCTGCTGACAGGCTGATGCTTCCATATTAATCGAATTAATTAATCCAATCTAATAAAGTGATGTATATATATAATAATACATCAGTCTGAGGGGTCAAATCAGCTACATTTCACTGCTAATACTCAGGTATGTTTATTGAAATAAAAGATCTGAATACTTCTTCCACCACTAACGCTAATTAAAAGAGTTAATCTATGTGAAAATTTGCATTATATTAACTTTTAGACTTGGAATCTGGAGTCCTGTGGGATTTTGGTAGAAGCCTCCTTTGACACCACTACATGACGTCTCTTTCTGTTTATGGGGTCTAATGAGTGTGTTAGATCTTTAACATGCATGGACTAATGTTTGAGTTTTACTTCAAATGAACGTGGCAGAGGTTAAGAAAACACACACACTTCTAGTTTTGCAGGGCCGCATGTGTTTGAAGAGACCGACTCCAACCTCCAAAACTCGACAGACGCAGTGTGTGTGTGCGTGTTTGTGTGTGTGCGTCGGTGTCGCAAAGAGCAGGGGTGAAAATAAAACAGGGAACCGGGCCGGTGATTCATTAACCTCCGAGGCGAGTTGGATTTCAAAGAGCACGTCTCAGCCAGGAGAGAGGAGAGGAAGTGAACTCTGGGGCAAGTCGGGTCTTCAAAAGCACATAATCAACAGTAATAACAACCAACTTGATATTATAATTGAGCTTTCCTATAACATGGTGCCAGCTTCCACTGTTTGGGTGGAAACGGCGAAAAACGGAGTGACTTTTGCCATGCTACACTAGTCCAAAACCTAGACTTATGTTTCACGCACTGCTGCCTTTGATTAATAAGATTCCATCCAATGTTTAGATAAGGACACCCCTTTCTCAGGACTGGCTCCTGTCTGAAAGAAACCAAAGAGGAAAAGATATTTTTGCTAATCCACTTTCAGAGGGATTTATTTGAGCTTTCACTTAACACATTTTGAAGGAGGAAACATTGTGGCCTTCGTTCCCTCTCCTTTTCTGCCCTTCTTTCATAAGCGAGGAAAAACAGGGTGCCCTTTTTCTCATCCCTATGTCTGTCCGCGGCCCCCACACATCGATCCGTTAGAGGGTTTTTCCATGAAGGAACCGTGGGATTATGAGCACTTAGTTTAATGTTTACTCGTTTAAGTCCGCGACTACTTCAGGATTTCAGGACTGATAAAGGTAAGAGCCATAAAGGCAGTGACAGAGTCTTGGCACGCTTCAAGCAACAAGACACCCTTCAGTGTAAAAGAGGAAAAAAAGCCTCCTGGTTACAATTTGCACTTCAGGATACCTGCAATGCAACAGCTCATGACTAAGCTCTCTGAGAAAACTAAATAAAAGTGAAACACCACTTTCATCACCTTCTCTGATTTCTGATGGATTATTTAGTTATCTACTGTTCTTCCTGAGGCGCCCTTTGAAGATGTACCATCTTCCCCGATCCCTCTGCCAGACTCCTCTCAGCTTGATTTACTGGGTTCTGTCTCCAAAGTGCCGTCTGTCCGCCGAGCATGCAGAGGAGAGCGGCAAGGAGCTCAACCCGTCTCCATTGCTGCAATCTTTAACTCCCACCACCTCTCATCTTGAACAGCACAAGGAAAGAGAAGCCTCAGGGGAGAAGGAATACAAAATCTACCTTTTCCTGGCAGTGTCAGCATGTATGCTCCGTTTCCCCAACGTTTTAGTGTCTCACAATGATGAGTGGCACCTTCCTAATGATGCATAAGCACTTTCTGAAGTTCTTTTAACTTGCAATTTCTATGTATTTCTTGTTGAAATGGGACACTAGTGAACAAAATGCGGGAAATGATCAGTCAAAAGGGTAAACCAAATAAAAAAAAAAGGCAAAACACTGCAAAAAAACTAACCGGCCTTTACGTTTATTTGGGTTGATCTAAAATAGTCGGATGGTTAAGCAGAACAACTTAACAGTTAATTGTTGCCACACTTAAGAGTCTACAGCTATGCTAGCAATGCTAACTCCTATACCATTTAAACCATTTTAGTTTCGCATAGTGGCAATAATTTAACAGACTAAAAATATATTAATCAATAAGGGCAGAAGCATGGACGTCAGAAAACCAACTATCAGTTAAGACAGTTGTTCAAAATTGATTCAGAATTGCAATATTGGACAAACAGATCAAATCATCTTGGCTAGTGGGTGAGTTAAAATACTAAAACAACTTAGGCCACGATGAAAAGCCCAGTCTTACCATGCAGAAGTCAACTAGCAGTATTGGCAGAATCAAGGTCAAAAAGTCTCTTAAATTGCTTTATATGGGGAATGCAGGAGGTTGTAGGACAAAACAACATTTTCACAACACTATTACGAAGACAACAGCGTCAAGACCACAGGCTGACGTGATCCACTGTCCATATCAGCCGTCACTCAAAACGGAAGAGCATCATTCAGACGTCAGAAAGATAACAAATCTATTGGTCTTTAGTCCTTACAGCCGCCTTATAAACTCTAGACACAAGGTGCTGTAGGCGTCAATATCCTCAATAAACATAAGACTTTGACCGCTCAGCACTCGGCTTGCAGCAACAGTTTCCTCACAAAACTCACTGAATGACAGGCTGTGCAGTCCTGCTTCAGCAACAGACCCGAGCAAGCTCAGATGTGAGGCGCTCACTGCCGTTTGTTAAAGGCCATGGCAGTGGAATCGACAATTTCACCTGAACACCCCAGCCGCCCGCAAGTCCAACGCAGGCGGAGTGAAGGCGAAGAAGAAGCTCGAAAGTACCAGAGCATGAAGAAGAGGAGCTCCAAAGACTTTTACCCTCCAGTGATGGCGTTTGCGATGACCAGGATGCGCATCAGGAGGATGATAACGGACAGAAAAAGTCACAGAGACCTTCTTGACCCCTGCCAGGAACTCGGGGGTCACTTACAGGACGTGGAGAATGAGTTTGCCTCGATGGTGTCCAAGTTAGCAAATGAGAAGAAAGAGGTGAGAGCTGCAATTTCACAGTACTTCCTGTTTTCTCTTGGTAGAACCAAGACAGGCTGCAAAATTCAAATAATTTCCTTATGAAGTGCAATGTTTTATATAAAGCAGCAATAGGGCATATGTGTAAATTTAATGCAATTTCATACATTGTAGAGTAGCTACAAGGTGTTCAAAAGAGCAATATTATTCTGTCAAAGCAGAACATTTTACTACTACTACTACTGGATGCATAATTGTGAGATCTTATGTTTTCTTCTTATCTTCTTGCAGGTGTTTGGTTCATTGTCTGTCAGGAAGACATCAACGCTGAACAGACCCGACTGTTACCGTCTGCCATTAATGTGCCACTAAATAAGACAAAAAGTCTTACATTTATAACACAACTGGACTATTTAAAGCTTTGTAAATATGTATAATTATTTTTGTAACCATCTTTAATAAATATATTTTAAGTATTTGTCAATGGTTTTAATTGCTGTTGTAAGTTTTATATTTCTACCTTATATGTATTTGAGATGAGAGAGCGTAAAAAGCACGACTCGAACACAGAATTTTAAGTATTGAAAACATAAATACTAAAGGAATATTTTGACATTTTGGCGACACATTTAATATGTGTGCATCTGAAATATAACCCTCTGGAGCTCTTAACACACCGACAGATTTTAAAGGCAAGTTGCACCATTTATCAGAGCTAGAAACTGTAAAACAAAAAGAATCATCAGATTTTAAACTTTCTGACGGTCCTTGAACTAATCATGTGTCACATACACATTCAACAGAATCTAAGCATAAAATTGTCAAACGTCATGAAAAAACCCACCCGTTTCGACATGGCTCATTTTAGAATTCGACACAAAGAATTTTAAAAATGCACAATATTCTGTTAAAAGCAAAAAAAAGATGCTCCTAAGCACAACTATGGAGCCAGTACTGGGCTGAACTGCAGGCTGTGTTTTTTTACTTAAAATGGAAACAGTAAAATATCCGAAGAATGAAGCTGGCTGTGTTCTCTCCACAAGTTAGGAAACACATCACTGATAAACATGTTGTATTTCAGCTGCTAAAAATCTATACAGTTGTCCTTCGCCACATCACGGTTCACTTTTCGTGGTCTCACTGTATCGCAGATTTTTAAATTGTATACAGTTACTATGTCAACCAGAGCACTGTGTTCTGTATCCTGGGTGCTGATTGGCTGAGCGATCCGTAGCATCAGTCTCCTCCTTCCGTGTATAGCATGCATTCAGCATCCTTGTCCATTTCACATCAACATCTGATCAATGCGCATAGTGTTGCTCTGTGGTGTTGTGTTTATTTGCAATTTTTGTAATTTTTAAAATTTATTTCAAGCTCTACGATGTCGATTAAACTTTCTGCACATTCTAAGGCTTCTGGCACTAAACCCAAGCACCAGAGTAGGATGCTTACCGTGGCAGGAAAGGTGGAACTCCTCGGCATGCTAAAGGAAGGAAGAAGCTACGTGACTGTACCCATATAGAGTTTTATATGTTGTTAAATTACGTTGGTTTAAGAGTGTAGAAAGTGTTTAAGAGCATAGGAAGTGTTTATAAGAGTGTGGGGAGGGTTTAGAAAGCCTTAAAATATAAATAGAGAAGATAAATATAAGGTTGCTACTTCACAGATTTCCTCTATTGCGGGGGGTTCTGGAACCTAACCTAACCAATAGACGAGGGACCACTGTACACAAATGTAAAAATGATGCTAGCTGGTGGTTTCCAAGTCTTTATGCTAAGCCAAATCATGACAGTGGTAGCAATTGTCTCATATAATTTTCAGAGAAAAGCAATTATTTTCCCCAATATATAAATAATGTCTTATATTCTTTTCAGGGTCTGATTGCATTCTCATGGTTTCTGTGCAGCTATAAGGCAACAGAAGAGGTCATCATCGATCATGTTATTCCACAGTTGTCACCAGCCCTTTCTCCTCAACGATCCGCTGGCTTTAGCCAGAATCCCTCCTGACCACAAAATATCAGCCTGCAACACAAACAGAGACCAAATACTGTAATGCTCGCACCGGCTGTGCCTTTACAATAAATCACAACTCGTCACTCGCAGGCTGACCACGAGCTGACTGCAACCTGAGCGCTTGACCCGTCCAAGTTGTGCCACATTAGCGAGCAGCAAATTTCCTGCTAAGTAGACAGGTTAGTCCACCTGCTGACCATGTGTGAGGCCGCCGGGGTTCATTGTGGAGTTTTCGACTTTAGCTGGGAGCTGATTATGTGGTGGGACGATGCCGACAACCCCTGGCTCACAGCACAGATGGAAGCTCTGAAATCTGAAGGCCTTTGAGTCCCATTAGCCAGCAGGAAGAAGTCTCCATGCAAAATTAGCTCCACCGCTAACATTAATCTCTGCAGCAGACCTCGTGTGGTTTCCCTGCTCAGGTAACTTATATTTAATGCGGAGGGTTTTAATGAAGCCTTCAAAAGAGCTCTGACAGCTCAAAGAACAGCATGGAGCGCTGTGACAAAGCCAGTACCGGAACACAACGCGAGACCGCAAAACCAAAACAGTTTTTCTTAATACTGTAAACCACTCTGCTGACGCTGCAAGATTCCCTCTCAGTGGTGGTTGGATAAAAAGTCAATGGGGTCTCTGTGAACAGTGAAGGTGTTGAGTTGATACAGAAACTCTGCATGCTGCAAAGATCTTCTCTGAGCTGGTGAAAGACAGCAAAGCAGCTGTGCACAAAACGTCAATCTGATTTAGTGTTTACAGACGTCCACGGAGAGCTGGATAGCAGCTTCTCTGTCCATGTGAAATACTCAGCTGCTCAGAGGAATAAGCAATCTGAGGAACAACTTTAGATTGAGAAAGCAAGGAAGAATCAGAGCTGTTCACAACAGAAAAATAGTAAAGTCAATCAACCAACAGATACAGTGTATTCCTCTCTGTTGGCACTTTGAGGACAAGCATGTCACTGAACTTAAGGTGCCACAAATATAAATTTAAAAAATCTGGCAGCAAAAGTGCCAGAAAAAATACTGTAAAAAAATGTGGTATACTCTAACATTTAAAAATAGCAGTAAATGTCAATATATATATATCTTTGGAATTTAAGTTTCAGAATTTTACTAGCCATTATCTGTAATTTAACAGAAGAAGGAAAAATCTGTAAAATAATTGTTTTTTAGTTTTAAATTTACATCATTTTTCTTTCAAATAATTGCAAATATTTTAAAAATATATTTTGTATTAAATTAAATTGAAAATATATTTTGTTGATTTAAATACAGTCAAAGTAATTGTGTAATTTTGATGTCTGATGTTGTAAAACAACAAATGATTATTTTTAAAAATACATACCAGATTTTTGGATATTATTGACATATTGGGTTTGTTTTGTTTGTTTTTTTACTGCCAACATATAAATGAATACTTTTTTGCGTGTGATTTTACGAGTTAATCTCTGTAATTTAATAAGGATATAAATATTAATCTAGCTAAAATGTATTTAAGATGTAATAAACATGTATTTTTGCATTGGAGTTATTTCTGTGCGGTGGCTTTTTTTTAAAGCTGCACTTGTCAATATTTTCACATGAATAATGAATGTAATAAGTGCAAGTCACGTAAAAGTCATCATCTTGCTTTAAGCTGCAACAAGCAGCAATTATTAGCCAAAAAAAAGAGTAAAATTAGAAACTGTTCGCGAACCCATCAGCAATATCAGTGTCATGAGGCAATATAACATGTGGATGATATTAGGTTGTTATTGGCCCTAAAACCAGGGGGTTCTACTTTAAAAATGTAGTCTAATATGAACTATGTAGCCGGTAACTTAATCTAAAAAACCTAAAATTAAAGCAACATAACCTGATTATTTTTTGTTACTTGAGAATTATTTCATATGCAAAGAAAGACAAGAGAAAAGAAAGATCAATAAGATGTGCGTGCCAGTGGTTCATATTTATTTGTAATCCTGCTAGTAATTTACCATCTTTTTTACTCCAACTGTTCCATAAGTATCTTAATTACATCGTGTCATTCCAATCCTGCCAGAGACTTACCGCAGCTTTAAGTTTAACTCCTGTATATGTGTCCTGTACCTAAACAAAGCCAACCTGCTGGAAAAAAAACAGTAAAACACAATGAGGAGAATCTGAGGAGTGGCTGCGACTCCTGACCCTGTCCAGTGTATTCCAGCTGCAGGAAACAATGGCAGGACCTCACGGGTTCCCACAATGATGGCAGCGAGGGCAGAGTGACAAAGCAGAGGAGGGAAGACCACGTCCGGACACATGTCATTTCCTCCAACATGAAAGTTTTCCTGCAGCAGGCAAAGTTGCGCGCCGTGCACAGAAGGAATGTCACTGAAATGATGAACTCAAGGCTCTTTAGTGAAGTGTGGAGGCAAACAGACGAAGGCATTAGAGCAAGATATCCAAGTATTAGTGCTGATTCTTTTAATTATGCCCCTGAAGTCTAACTTTCTAGGGCCGAGGCCTTGGCTTTGACATAATAGCTCTGCTTCAAGACATCCACCCAGCTTGCATCTTCCATCACACCCACTTAAAGACATAAAAAAGGCCACTTGTTTTTCTAACTACAGCCCCTGCCCATGATGAACGGCCTTGGCCCTTTGTTAGAGCCGATTCCACGGGAAAGGTTATGTAACACTTTGAAACTCAAGCGAGCAAGGGTGGACAAATCAAGACCGAGGAGATATTTTACCAAAGTCATCCGTCTTCTGCTCCTCCGTCTCACTGGCCTTAAGGTCAAGAGAAGATTGACTAAATCCATCATGCAGTTTCCCACAGAGAGGAGGATATAAATGTTATTAATTACGATAGGAGAGGGCAGGGATAAGTGGTTTCAAGATCTGGGCAGGGTTACAAGTACGTCCTGTAGAATTTGAGCAAAATAAATGACTCAGGATCATATTAAATAAAGCCTTTTTTATCTATTGCCTTCCTGCTGCTCTGTGCATTATATCCAGTGGGATGAATGCAATGGATACAAGGCATATTTCATGCATATATCAGTGCTGAGTGAGAGAGTGAATGCTGTATACGATCACATCAACACAACACTGGCAGCGGCCCAAACGCCAGACGAGGACGGAGCCCGCAGCAGCTGTGCAACAGCTTTTCCCCTCACAGCTTTTCATTAGTCCGATCGATTCGTTGGCCCATCTGCCGGCCCGTCCAGCGGTGCTAAGCAACCATGACGCTCACTTCTATCGGTAATGAAGCCGTGTGCGTGCGCGTGAACACAAGACCCCCCGCCACGACCAAAGCAAATACAGTGACGAGCGGCACAGTGGAGCGTTGGAGTGAGCCATAACAAAGCAGCGGATTTCAATTCATAGTTTCAGACACAAACATCTGTCCTCCTTCATCATATCACTTCGTAGAGGGATTATAATAGACAGCTGGGTGGCACAATTACAACACAATGTTCCACACACAGCGGGCCAGTGGGTTCACTGTGCTGCTGATTTAAAACACCAGGGTAATTTCACACATAAAGGTGACTGTCACGACATGATTGATGATAACGGTTTATAAGGGTATTTGCAGCGGCGCCCCACAGATTCTCCTAACTTTCCATTCAGGTTTAAGTCTTTAGCTGTTTACAAAGACAAAGATGTCCCTCATTCGAAAAGCTTCACTGATTTTTATTAAATTAAAAAACTTCACTGTAAAACATGAAGTTTTTTAACTAAAAATTTACTGTTATTTTACAAACTATCCCAATTTTGTTAAATTACTGAAAAAACACGATTAAAATCACAGAAAAAATATTAAAAATGCTGTATATTAAGAATGTGAAAAATGGTAATGAATTTTTTTAGATTTTCTTACAAATTAACCGACAAAGTCCTACACTATAAATATAATCCACATTGAAAAATCTGTATTTTCAAAAAATTTCAGAAAGGAAATTTGTTCTTTTACATGATCTGACTGTAACTTTTATTTATTTATTTTCAGTGTAATTAAATCAGCAAAATATAGTGATATTTTACAGATATTTGCTGTTATTTTGGAGAAAACACATTTATATTAAGGATTCAAAAATGGCAGATTACTTTTTAATTGTTACTTGGCACATTTAACCTGTTAAAGTTACAGATAATATCTTCTCAAATCACTAAATATTAATTTTCATGTTGACTAAAAACTATTTTAAAAAATGTTTAAAACTGTAAAAAATGACTCCATCAATAACCTGTGTTTTTATCAATAGTAATTTGTTCTTTTACAACGTCTGAGTGTATGATTACACATTTTACTGTGTTAAAACAGCTTAAAAATATTATAAATATTCACTATTACTCACAGTTTTTAGAGTTTTTGAATGTTACAGTATTACATTTTTTTTCGGTTAGGGATTTTATTCTGCATTTTTTTTACAGTGTATCTGAATGTGACACAGTGGAGTATTTTTTAATGCAGTTGTGCTACAGATAAGTCCATAATTCACTGCACTTTTTTGTTTTTACTCTGAGCTGTGCCCACAAACCAACAGCCCATCCAGAAAACAGTCCAAGTCGAAGACCGCTTGACCTGCTCATTTGAAGAACAAGTTCATCCTGACCTCGGAGCTCAAATCTACCGTCTTACTGCATCAGTATTTAAAAATAGAAAGGTTATCTTATATGAAAATATCTCTGTGCTGCCCCATCCACATCTTTGTGTCTTTTGATGAGGATAAAACATGAAAAAAACATATTATATATTGAATTTATTCTGCTTATTCCTCCGATTTTCATTTTTTTGATTCAGTACAACGTGCCTTTGTAAGCCTCTGCAGGACTGATGGTGGAAATGCCCCAAACATGAAATGCATGCAAGCACTCCATGCCAGACCTCCCAGAAGACCAATCCAGTAATCGCTGACTTCTTCGAAACAGACAAAGAGCAAACCTGGCGAGCTGTTGGCCTGAATCGTGACCACACATCAGTAAGGGCCAAAGAAATTCAACCTTGGGGGTGTTCAGCAAGGTACTGCAAAAGGACTTCTTTGCTGGTGAAATGAGAGCGAGAGAGAAAAACTGCAATCTGTGAAGACCCCATTCTCATACCACAGCAAAGGCCAACAAATTTGTTCCGCAGAGTTTCCCAAACTGTTTTCACCGACATCAACATGCGCTATGAAAGCCATGGTCCTCTCCAGAGCACTGTCTGCGGTTACCGCCGAATTACTGGTGCATTCCTGCTCCCAAATTAAGCCCCTCATTTGCGGGGCTGCCTGACCATCGAACAATCTTAATTTCCATATTCTGTGGCATTCTCGAGCCCTGATCTCATCTGGTTGGCAGCGAGGCAAATAAATGAAATGCTGCCCTGCCTGTAGCATGGCATCTTTAAGTATCCAGCACTCGGCTCCATAATCCACACTCCATTCTTCAATTGTGCTCTGCATTATTGGAAGCCAGCTGCACACTGGGCACAAAGTGGAAAGAATTTTGGACGTTGACCAGTAAGCTGAGCTTTCTGCCAGCTACACAGACTGAACTTACTTTCAATTGCTACTTCTTTACTGTGTGCATGACGGTGGCAACGTCCTTCAGCACCCCTGGTTGTGCTCAATCATCTGATTAAGAAAAAAAAACAATGATGCAGATTTAGCTTTGAAGTCTGTTTATAGACTACAGACCCCAAATCATCAAATTACAGCCTGGAGGGATTTCATTTGAGAATCTGTTTTGTGATCAAGCTTTTAAATGCCGTCATACTCTCTAGTCTCAGAATGATACACGACCACAGCAGTCATAAACCTATCACTGAGTTTATTCTAATAAGTCTCCGTTTCCCTCATTAATGACACACGGATGATTCATCTTAGATAGTAATCTATTTAATGAGGACATGTTTTTCTTTGCAAACTTACAGAAGAGTACAACTAATAGTATCAGAGCCTGTGTGCACAAATGCATCCGTTTACGTACAATCGCTTTAAAAAGTAATGAAACTCTATCACTTTTTGCACATTTTACAGGACTGCAAATGTCATTTTAAGTGAATAAAATTGATAAAATACCTCAAATTATTGTCAGACAGTGTTGTCTTTGTTACTGGTTCACTGTAGCGATGATGGGTGAATCTTCGCCACAGTTTCTTTAAGGGCCCTGGTTGCATTCACTCACCCTTTGAAGGTCCAATATAGTGAAAAATCAATTTTTAGGATGTTTTGTGGTTGTCATAATATTGTAAGGTATGGGAAAAAAGCTGTTAAGATAAAAAGACATTTACTTCGATCATTCCTCAAGCCCTTTCATAACTAGATAGCCTCTCAGCTTTACAAGCCAGTCAGAACTGGACCCAGATGCTAATTCACACCTAACTAGCCAATGGTCATCCAGCTCAAACTGTGTTCCTCCTGAAGGGGGCAGATAAATAGCAGCAGCTCACTGATTTTCAAAGCAAAACAGCCCATTTCGAACAGCCTTAAAAACAAGGAGTGATACAGTCGTGGAGAAGAAGCACCCCCATAAGCATGATGCTGCCACTACCGTGCTTCACTGTTTAGGGACAGTATTAACTAGGTGATGAGCAGTGCCCACTGTTGGCTAGACATAGTGCATGGAGCTCTGCCCAAATAGTTCAGTTTTTGACTCATCAGTTCAGATAATCTTTGTCCTAATGCAATTTAAATGCTGTTGGGCAAACTCCAGGCAGTCTGTCGCATACCTCTTACTCACAGTGGCTTCTGTCTAAGCACTCCATCATAGAGTCCTGATTGATGGACTGCTTTCAGCACATTCTCCCATCTGTGCAGAGGACTCTGCTTCATGACCAAAGACCTACTTGCTTGGCTACTCAGTTTGGCGAGAGGGTCCACTCCAGGAAGGGTCTTGGTGGTTGCAAACCACCATTTCACAATTATTAAGGTCACTGTTCTCCTGGGAAGACTCAGAGCTTTCGGAATAATTTTGTGCCCTTGCTCCAATTGATGACTTATCACAGGTTTACTGTGGAGGTCTACAGAAAGTGTCTTTCTGACATTCAGTGTGAACTGTGGGACCTGATATGAATACTGGTACAGACTGATACTAACAAATGTGCAAACATGGGTGGATAAATCCCATCACACTTTAAAATCACACTAATAATGCAACAAGGTCTGCAATAAATGAAAGGGTTTGAATGGATTCTATAGCAACTGTATGTAAGCGACTAAATACTGTGATGTAAAAAATTAATCTAAAGCAAAGAAAATTAAGCATGCACACGTGTGGCCACTTCCACAATGGTTGAGGTTTATAAAAAAGACACATTTATATGCACTTCTTTGTACAATACATCGAAAGAAAAAACATATTTTTGTCTTTTTGCATACAGACATCTTGTCATGCAGTTTTCTGCATCTGGCTCCAGGTGGAAGAAGACTAGCATGGTTAAAGGCAAATCTTCGTAATCCTATTCACAGGTTTTGACAGACGTCTGTGTGCATCTGGCAGAGCCTCAGAACAAGGCTTTATCAGCTCTCTTTATCCTTCTTTCCAGCTAAACAGAAGGAATTTTAAACTTTTTGAGCTTATATTCTCGTTGTGAAGGAAACCTCTTCACGACTCTTGTCTGTTTTAGTTTGACTTGTTATTGACTCCTAATAGATGGTGACTACTAATAAGAAGAGAAAAGAACAATAAAAAGGAGTCATGCTGTCGTTAACTTCTATTTTTTGTGTATGCAAGATCCTGTATTATACAGAGGAGAGGCAGACCAGTTTAACACATGTTTTAGCTGTTTTATTCATTTGTAATAAATACTTAGACATACATCACAAAGCACTTTCGCTATCATTAACGTTAATGCTGTGTCAGTTTTGGATGTTATCTGGACTTAGAGAGATATTTAGAGCAACATTTATTAAATATACACAACTCTGTCAGTAAAATGCCATGCTGTTTTCTTTGTCAGGCTTGGAATATCCCCCAGTACCAGAACTAACAGTGACAAAAGCTTGATTCACCTTTAAAAGGCCCCAAAGTCTCTGTCTGGCAGACTCTCCCAGACATCCCCACTTGACTCAACATTCTTCCGCAGCCAAACAAACCACAACATGGTGATCGCTCTGACAGATGAGCCGGGGAAACCCGGCGATTTGTCTGGGGTCCTCTAAATGTGACAATCACCTCGGGGGGGAAACTTCATTTGAGACACAGAAAAAGATCAGAGACAACAAGGTCTATGATGATGCAGTCAACCTGATGTGACAGCTTAATGTTGTCCATCCATTGTGTTGTCAATACGCAGGGATTCCAGAGGGGGCAATTATCCTACATAACTGACAGACAACAACCTTGAGAGATACTCGACAAACTGAAAGAGCAGAGAAAATACCTGCCATCAGAAATACCTTGGATGAGGTATGACACTTTGGAAAATACATATCAGACTGACAGATAGTAGAAAGAGAGTGTGTTTAAGCTCAAATAATGGAGGATGATTGCGGAGACTCGCGACAACGATAGCACGTCAAGAACAATTATTCAAACATCCCTGTCATTCTCGTGTAATTGCCGGGGAGAGGGAGCGGTTTGATGAATGACGTCTCTGACATCTGGGACACGGCCAAAGTGGCGTTTGAAGGGATAGTGGGGGAGTGCAGAGTGAATGGGCGGGCGAGGGGGTGAGTTGGCACATTTCATCCTCCACATTCCCGCTGTATTAAAGAGACAGATCAGAGGCGCCATTTGAAGTCCTAAACACGCCATCAGAGATTTATCCGACATCATGTGCAAGTCCACTATAGGGGCCTCTGTTTGTCTGACTTTATGGTCTCAGTGCATGTGACTGTCAACTGGTTTATTTATAGGGAAAATCCAACAGGGAGGTTTACTGTGATATTTGTGCTGCATTCTGATAATTCTGTTGTTGTCCTTAGTTTTTCCTTTCTTCATGTGTGCAAATTCCAGGAACTCCAGTTTGTTCATTGTATTTGAATCACTCCCATACAGCGACAGTGAGAGGCAGCATACCGTATGCTTGTTTATGCATTAAGGCTCCCTGAGGGCCAATGCCGACTAGCACTCTGTTATCTCAGGAAAATCATTTAGCTCCAAAGCAACAGCAGGAGCCAAAAGTAGCTTCTCCTGCCGTCTACTACGGTCAGTTTATATATAAAGCGAGGTCACGCCGGTTCATCGGAAATGGAAAGATTCAGTCGTCAGGGTGTTACTGCACTGATCTCATCCCACTATTGAAGAAATTCTTTCCCAAACAAACTATTGTCAGTTAAGATAACACTTAACTTGTTCCAACAGTGGTGCGCTCGGAGGGACGGGTTTCCAAATATGTGGCGAGAATTACTCAGCATTCTTGAAAGAAGTGTGGTTCCTCTGTGTACACAACATCTGCTAATTCTAAGTACTTGGCCTTGAATGTAGAATTACTGCAGGGTGACTTCTACATAATTACGGCCTGCAAAATGTGTTGAAATCCCACTGAGGACATGGACTATTCACAAAGCATGTGTGTGTTTGCATGTGTCTTAGTAGCTGGAATCAGATACTTGTGCCAATATTCTGTATTCGGCATTTGAGAGAAGACAGACTGTCAGAGATTCAAGGTTGAACTTCAGCAGCGTCAGCTCACGTCTGCAGCATGAAGTGTGCTCGTCAAGCCGATGGCAGCACGACAGTTACACTTTTCTTCTGTCGCTTTTGTTCTTCGACACAGTGGCAGAGAGCAGACTATCATTCGGCAGCATTCCAGTTTCAGCTTTACAAAGTGGAAACGTGTTCTTTTTGTAGTTTTCCACACTTTGTCTTAGTATTTTATTTGATTTTAGCCAAAGCGAGCAGAAAAACAGGCCTCAACTTTCTAGCAGAGACTGTTATTGTTGGTCTTTAGCCATATTCATCAGCTGTTTCTAGCCAGCTAACTAAAGGTAGAGTAAGTCATTTCAATTCAGTACACTTTTTGTCATCTTCAGTGAACAGTGTGTGAGCAGAAAAACAGGAAACAAATGGCGCAAACTGGGGGAGCGTTGGTTCTCATGCACAGGCAGACTCCACAAAATTAATGTTTAATAGTTGCTGTTTGAGAGAGGGGTCAAATAAACTTAGTCAGTTCAAGGCTACTATTACCAGAAGAAATGATGATAAGAAAATGATGGATAAAACTGTGGCAATAAAATTGGAGTAGTAACAAAGTGGAATTATCCTTTCAGCATGAAGCTCACGGAGGGATCCACATAGGTCACTGGAGGTAACACAAATGTCTTGCATGTTCATATGAGTTGGACTCTTCTGATAAAAAACATTTATTTTGCCCTCCGTCTGTGTCAACTGGCCGACGATTGAGTAGCTCGCATCCCCTCCCTGTTGACTTTGGTGGTTCTCCTTCAAACAAAATGGATACCAAGTGTCACGCCAGAGTTTTGGTGCAGAAAAATGAGCAAAAAGCCTGAGAAATTAAGCTGACAAGCAGGGGAATGTTTACATGAGAGGAAATATAGAGGGGGGGCAGAAGAAGCCACAGTAGCGCATTTGTCAGCCTTGTTCGGCCTGGCAGCGCCGCTCGTGTGCACTGTGGAAGGCGGATGAATATGCGCTACTGAAACGAAACAAAAAAAAGAGGTTCAAGGCAAGGCAAATAATTGGATTTGGCTCAGCCTGAACGTGAGTGTGTGCTCAGCAATGCGGCAGTGTTTGCACAGCTGGAGCGTGTGCCCAGGGTCATCTCAGCAGGGAGCAGGGTTTGGCACCGCCGGGCACAGCTACAGTACAAACCCGCTGGAGAACACTGGACGCCTCTCCCTGTCCTTCCCTTTTCAGAAATATGCGGGTCAAACTCACAGAGGAGTCGACTGACAAAACAGCACTTCAGATACGGAGGACATTTTTATTTACTCCCATTGCAGCTCTGGGGCACACTGACCTGGCTCTAGACTTGTTCCGGTATCATAAAGTTACACAAAAAGAATTGTTGGCCCTATATCATGTTGTACCATGTTACTAGAGCCGTGTCAGCCTCGTCCAAAGGAAACCAATTAGCTATGTTTGATGGCAAAAAGCATGAGAATTGAGCTGACTAAAAGTAAAGACTGGCTATAATTTACGCGTCCTTTTGCACATAACTAAGGATCTAACAATTTAGGTTTTTCAGGGCCAATGCCAACGCCAATTATTGGTAATCAAGAAAGGCTTATAACCGATATTTGGGCCCGATATTCATTGCCTGTCATGTTTTAAAAGCATGTGATAGAATTAAACCTGTCGTTCATAACTAGGCTTCTTTATTAATAAGGTGACATGTAAAATAGAGACAGTAGTGATTAAATTAGGATGCTTTTGACTGAGATTGGTAAGTTTGTCTCTTGCAGCTACATCGGCTGTTCTTCTCCATTTCCTTGATCTTTCCCTGTTCTATCACTTTCATCTCCCACTAAGGTCCATATCTTAAAGTACTATTAATTACTGTTTTCCAGACTCTGTTTCAGACTCTCTGGCTGCCTTCTAACTTAGCCCCTACCCATTAGTCAAGTTACACTTTGAGAGTAGCTAATTTCTTGATTTGTGGCAACATTTTGTGTTTCTTGTTCAGTTTTTTACAGTCTCAGCTTGAGAGACACTTCTGAGACCACAGAGTGACGACAGACAGAGAGAGGAGGCTGCATCAGACTAAAAGTAGCGCATTTAATTTATCAATAATCGGCCAATAATTTACAGATACTGATAATCTGAAAAATTCCAAATATCGGTCACAATAATCAGCCAGGCCGATAATCGGTATATACCTACACACAGCACACACCATATCACTATCAGTTGCACTAAAAGTATTACCGATGCACGAAGTCCTAATGCCTTCCCCCAAAGAGAGACTCCAGTTCCAGCCTAAATAGGCCAAACTTGACAGGCTTGCTGAAGAAGGCAGGTAAGTTTCACCCTAAGAGATGTGGGATCTGTCTCTTAAATCTTGCTGGCTGTGGCTTCAGTTTGTGTAAGAAATGTTATTCTTTCAGAGTGAAGAGCAAACCCCCAGTGGCGTGAAACCCAAGAGCAGCCAAGTGGTTGGAAGCTGTTTCACAGCAGCTCTGAAATCCACACACAAGCCGAGGCACTGAATCAAGGTTTATTGTCAGAAAGAACAGGTATGACAAGAGTGCATGATGCCTCTGCATGCTGAGCGGCCTTATTCGTGCAGGAAAATACAGTTTTTGAGAGATATATCATGCTGGACTTACAGCACTAATGCACACAAAGACAGGAGAATATTACATAAATCATCTAGTCTAGCCTGTGCTACCTACATGCAGTCAGAATTGGAAACTCTCAAGCTAATAAAGTACAGTATGAATGTGCATCTGGAGGGATTGTAGCTACTAGACCCTAAAAACTGAAAATGAGAAGGTCCATTGAGTTTTGGACCGTGCATAGTGACAGAACAGATAAGAGCGCCTCTAAAATGAACGGAATAGTGTTACACCTCAACTTGACAACTCATCTACTTATGGAAATATAATACGACGCTCCTTATCAAAGATATTCAGGCCACCTAAATACCTGAGTGCCTTTGTTACGGACAACCTCAAAGTTAAAGACATGGCTCTTTAAATACTGGAGACATCTGAGACTCTAACCTCATAGTGGCATCTTCAACCCCACTGTGATCGCGGCCATGAAAGGGTATCTTTTTTTTCCTTCTTACATTTGGAAAGTGGCTCTCAAAAGACGCACACCCCTCTCAGAAATTCCTGACAGAATTGACTTGCTCTGGCATCTTGAGTTTCAATCTGATAGCTCCGAAATTGCTTCTGCAACCAAAACCTTCAAAATGCGGTCCAGGCAGCCCTCCCATTGTTGTTGGTGTGTGTAACATAGATGGCTTCAGATTCTGCGGGTTTCACGTCGGCTACAGATACCCAGGTGACACCGAGAGATCCTGAGGGTATATCTCCAGCCGGGAAGGGGGAGATGAAGCCAATGAAAGCTTCAAGCGCAGCTTTATGGTAATCTCGTGCTGCCACCAAACACCCCTCTGGAACTATGGCATGACCTCTGGAAGAACTTTTACTGCCACGAATCAACGCACAGGTTTTTTGTTTGTTTCTTTCTCTTAGTCGAGGTGAAATCATGTTAATAAGAAAACATGATATCCAAATAAGTCGCATTTGGCACAGTAAATTCTGATATTGATACGGGCGGCCTCCTGGGCTGAACAATGGACGTTCCAATAACAGATCCCCTTGGAAACTGAACAGCCTGACCTTGGCCGAGCTCTCCGTTACTGTTTCCAAGGATTAGAAAAACCAACTGGACCCTTGAGATTACTCTGGTGCCCGTAAATGTGATGCCTCGAGCAGGTGGACAGGTAGTGAGGACTCTGTTAATCTTTAAGAGTTAGGTGGGCAGGAAGAAGGGAATTATGGGTCACAGAGAGGACAAAGGAGTGAAGACATGTGCTGGGCTGGTGGGATGTGTTGTCAGTGAAGGCAGCATCATTGGCTGTAGTGGTGATGAAGGGAAATGTGTTTTATTGGCTTTAGGATTTTGTTTTATATGAATTTCTGCAACTACTACAAATCACAGCTGCCATGAGAACTAAGCAGAATGTAAACCTGGCCTGCCTTCACTGATTATTTCAGGGTACGTTCACTACCTTTAATTTTGATCTCTTATTCTGGTCCTTGTTATGTTTTACATGTATTTTGCCATAGAATGCTGGCAGTAGAGCTATGTTTTCATAATTTACTACTTGCAGAGATGGCAGACCAGGTCCCCAATGCTCACTTTGCCTTCTTGCCCCCAGATGACCTGCACACATCTTTAACCACAATGAGAAGCAAGTTCATGATTTTGTGTTTATTTTTTTACACAAAGGAGGATGTAATGTCAGTCCTATGTTGGAGACAATGCAGCAATTTGCTGTAATTACAAAACGTGATTGCTCTTTGGCATGCAGAGGAACAGCTAGAGTCATCGCAAAGGGTAATTTCTGCTGGCTATTTTGGTGTGCGGTTATGAAATCATAGGGACTTTGTGACTTATTTAAAGCAGGAATGAGTGTGGAATAGGTGAAGAAATTAGAAAAGACATTGGTTTGCAGAAGTTTAAACTGTAGAAAACAAGCGTAACTGAAAAGCTTCAGTTCAACTCAGGAAATATGACTTTAAAGATGGTTAAATCTGATGCTAATTCAAAATTTTTTTCCTCACTGACACGTTGTTGCACAGACAAGCTACTAGTATTGTTGGAAAGGTGAAGTTGTGCAGTTTTATTTGATACGTGCTACACCTTGCTGCAATCAAAACATGGAAGAGCCGAGAAGAAGGGCGGTGAATTTGGACGCAAAGTGCATCCGGTGGGTTTCAAGGGTTAAATAAAAACTAAAGTGAAGTTGAGGATGGACAGAATAGACAAATCTGATAATTACTGTTAAAAATCAGGAGGCATGTAAAGAATAAGCCTCTTCTGGTTTGTAAATAGTATACCTGACTCCCAATCTCTTCTTTAGAAGTGGATATAGGTGCTAGCTCTGTTGCATTATGAGCTGAATCTAGTGTTTCAGTGTCTGCTAAGCTAACATCTTCCGGTTAGACTTGCGACTAAATGCAACTGTGTTCAACTAAAAGAGACACCAGAGGAATCATGAAAACAGATGTGATCAAACACCTAATGTAGGCCAGCATGCTCACATTATTACAAAGGTAAGCTAACGCTAGCAGAACATTATTAAGGACTGTGGATGCAGCGCTAATGTTAACAAGCTAACAGTAGGAAAAACCTTGTCCTTAGGTCTCAGCAGTGGATTCGTCTTTTGCCACAGTAAAAAGAAACTCATTTTTCAGTTTTTAAAAATAACTTTGCAAGACGTATTTTGTCTTTCAAACTTTTAACATCTCTCATTACTCTTGTCCATTTCCATCAACACCAGAAATATTAATAGACCTATTTGTGGTGAGAAAACTCATTTAAAACTCACATTTAGTGGTTACGGTTTCTTGGATCGTGAGCATGTTAAATTCAAGAGTTATAAAACGTGTTCCATCTGATGAAAAAAAAAAAAAAAGGAGAAACTATTAATAAACTGTAGAGTGAGTTTGGCACCATAAGCTGTGATATTTTCTGGGTCTGGTTTCTTAATATTTAGTGTGTCATTACTCTGGGAAACCTGTTATTATTTGCAGCTACATATGCGCGCAGTGAATTTCAATGCTGTGTTTAACATCATGTGCGAGTTTTGTAAATGTTCCAGTTGCTTCTTTTAGCATGATTCTTTCTAAAAAGCACTCAAGAGAATGATAACAAACAATCATGAGACTTGAATCTTAAAACAGAGAGTTTAAAAGCGTACAAGAGGGGGACAGAAAATGTGTTACTTCCATGGAGAAACTGACTGAATATTGAAGTGGAAGCACAAAGGGCCCAGTACACAGCAGCATTATGACAGCTGGGTGTGCCTTATATTAATGGGACACAAGTGGTGGATCTGCCCTGATTCACTTGCGTCATGCAGATAACTGGGGCACGCAAGTTCACCGAGGGTCCATGAGCCAAGCTTGCTTCTTGCGTACAGTAAAAGCTGTCATCTCGCACGAGCTGATCCAAAGCTCTGATCCATGCAACCTACGACATGACCAGCAGTCGCAAAGTCCGACCTGCTGGGGAGCTTTGCCGTCCTGTGCATGTGTGCAAGTGATTAGCGGGTTCACTTGCCCTGTTAAATCTGGGAACTGACTGGCCGAGCCTCTGCGGCCACTTGGATTAGTGCAGCGGAAAGAAAAACAGCCCGTCCTTTGCCCTTGATCATGACAGAAAAGCAAGGGAGACATCCGTCCAAGGTTATCTCGAGTTGCAAAGTCAGTGCATGGAGGGGGTGCAGCTCCAATTCCATTATAAAATTAGGTTAAGTTTGTTAAACTGCTTGCAAACTTGTCTCCGAGACAAATCGGCCTTTTTCCTTCTATGGTGGAGGAAATCATCCTTCCCCTTTTGCCCTGACCCACATCTTCACTCTGCAGAGGAACAGGGCGGTGTCCCCTCCAGGGCATTCGCGTGCACCTATGACTTTATGCATGCGTTTGGTCATCTGCCTCCATCTTTTCCCGCTGACAGAGTTTGACCTGTGAGGAGCAGGAAGCCTGATAGCCGAAGTAGGTTAGAGTCAGGAAAAGGGAGAGGCTGTGGATGAACCCCCTCCCCCTCTCCCCGCAAGACCCAGGAGGTAAAGCGAGTCAGTCAGCGGGCACACAAGGCCAACCGAGACGTTCAACACTGAAAAAAAAGTGCTAGAAGAGATGTAACAGGATTGAAATACATCTTTACACTGTCTGTTGGGCTTTCTGAGCACGCACAAACAAAAAGCAAGGCATAAATCTCCAGACATGTAAGCTTACACCTTCATATTTACTTCCAAAGAGCCCCGAAAGATAACGGCATGTCGGAGCAAGAATCACCCGAGGTTGCATTACAGACACACATGGTTGCACAGATAGAAAAAAGTTGAAAGCGATAGGCGAGACAGCTTTGGCACACACTGTTAAACATGAACCTACATCCTCGGCTGCAGCTCAAGGCGGTGTTTCGGCCCGACACACCTGCACGCAACAGCAACTCCAGTTACTTAACAGCCGCCACCGCATGCAAACAGTGACTGCAGACCTGCGCTGCACACGCTTTGATTCATAAATGGTTTTGCACCTTCACATTTTCAGCAGAAGGGCTTCACTGTAGTTTATTGCAACACTTTAGGTCTTTAAATATCACAGCGGTCTGTAAAGTTTTCTTAGCATTGCCCAATTCCACATCTGTTGTATAAATTAGCGGTCTGCAAGCTCAGTCTGGTTCTAAGGAAAGTATTCCCCTGCAAAAATATTTGTTGTCAGCATAGATTAAGCCGCTGCAATCACAACCACATATTGTAATATTAACATTGGGCGAGTGTCGAATATGAGGTGAGAGAGTGGCATTTTTTTTTTTTTTTTGTTAGCTTTGGGCAAATGCAATAAATTCCAAACTTATTAAGCAAAAAGAAGCTCGTCGCCAGCTACATTTAGGTGTAACTATAATGTGCTCAGACAAAATACGGAGCTGATTGATCGTGCAGCTTTTTGCACATTTGGCTTCAGATTGTGGGAGAAATAGCTTTTGCAGATTTATTGCAGTTATTTTGTATTTACTATGAAAAAGTGAAGCTGAGGCCTACAGAGTGCTGAGCCTTTGTGGCATTTCAAGTGTAAAAGTTAAAGACTCATATGCTACAGATTACAGCGCTCTGACATGACTGTTATCAAGGTTAATAGGAAGTGTTTGCTTGAGGGATACAGATCAGTGGACTATAAACCCCAGATTCCACCAGAGTACGGCTTTCTTACTTTTCTTCACCCTTAATAAAGTTTTAGTGAAGACTGAACATAATAAGCACATTAGGCCCTGCACTCTGTGGGTAAATGTTTGATCACTCGGGTAGGATATGGACTAAACATGTGTTTCACTCTGCATTTGCTGCACAGCTTGACACTGCAAAAAGTTACAGCCATTAAGATTTTGATGAAATCTGGTTTAAATACAATTTATGCTCTGTGTATATAGAACTTTTCATCGTTAGTAGCTAAATCCAACAGACTCCTTCATAGAAAACAATGTATGTATGCGTCACTGCAACATTTTCCAGTTTCTTCTGGAGGATCCTGAGGCCTTCCCACACCAGATGAGATATGTAATCCTTCTTCAGGATAGTTCTGGGTCTGTCCTGGGGTCTCCTGCTAGCTGGACATGCCCAGAACATCTCCAAGGGAAGGTACCCAGTAGGCATTCAAATATGATGCACCAACAGAGGAAACTCTTTTCTGCCACTTGTATCCTCCACCTCATTCTGTCAGTAACTACCCAGAGCTCATGACCACAGGTGAGCAGTGGAACGACAACCTCTATGACATGGCAAAAACTGAGCTTCAGTGCCTCATCCTAAATAGGGAGACCAAGAAGCAATGTGAAGCCCCCCATCCTGGTGGGATAAGCATAGGGATTGGATGTGATGAAAGCCAGGTGGCAGGCAGCCGGCTGTGCTGACCCCTGGTAATGTAGTCTGGCTCTAGGGATTGTCAATTGCAATCTTATAAAAAAAAAAATGAGAGTAAATATGTGTAAAAGAAACATATTTTGCATATTAAATACATAAAACTGTGTAATTTTACAGCTGATTATTGTGAAAGGACAAATTGCTATTTGTTAACATTCGGGTTTTTGTTGTGGACTTTATTTACAGTTGACATGTAAAATAATACTTTTCCAGCAATTGTAATAGTTATTATCTGAAATTTAACAAAACACTGAAAATGTGCAAAATAACAATATATTTTTCAAAAATTACAGTCTTATATTGTTAAAAAAACATTACTTATTATATTTTTTACAGTGCAGATTACAGTAAAACATAAAAGAGATCATAAACTCAGCATTTAGAAGAGGATTCTACTGTTTTAGTACCAATGGTTTCTTTTTCGCCAATACTTAGATTTTCCACTGTCTATTTGTGTTCAGACAGAATTTTCTGATCTGTCATATCCTATATCTGATTATGTCCACAAAGTAACTTTTACAGTGATGATGAATTTACAAAATATATCTGTATGTATCGAGTATTGAACTTAATTGCAGAGAAAAGAGCGCAGAGACCGCCGAACTGTCATTAAAACGATATTTTTCATTTTAAGACAACCAAGTAAAGTAAAGATGTCTACATCAAAACCCTGATTAAAAGCCCTTTATTAACCCAGTGCTGAAAGATTTGCAATAAAAGTGGCACAGAGTTGATTTCAGGGTTGGCCATTTAAGTAAACATTTACACTAGCACTGCCATCCCACCACAAATCCCATTTTACAATCGTCATTATGTGCTTGTTTACGATCCGTCAGTCTCTCCATCACTTCCTCACCATCACTTCCACCTCCGCAAAATTCTCGAGGGCTGTGCATATTTGGCACGGCCTCCTGATCATGTAATGATTTGCCCGTAATGATTACTTTCTCATGCTTGATAGAGCAGTTAGTACCTGTCCTACAGAGAGCATTCCTGCTGCGCCCTCCTGCCAATCAACGTCAGCTAATGCTCTCGCCTCGCGCTGACGCACACACATCAGTCATCAGCTTGAGTCCAAGACCAAACACACAAGTGGATCTCGCTGACACACACAAAGCCATTTTTTTGTCCAGGATAACACCCCTGTTTTCTCTCGACGTCTGTCAATATTCAGCGAGCCTCTCCCTCCTCATTCCATCTTCCTCCCACATAAACAAAATAAGTCAAACCTCAGTTCACCTCAGGCGTCATGTCACTTCGTTCTGCTTTTTAATGTCCAGCTGAGGATTTTATCAAAAATCCCTGTAGGAGGTGTGATGTTAAAATGATGCAGCGTTGCACCTGGAGTAAAAACTGTATGAGATATCGAGTGTGACAGATGAACAGAGGAACGTAAACCATTCAGGAAGTTAAAATGTCAGCAGGTTCATCGTAAGAAATGAGGTTATTTCTTGGGGTCAGTGCAAAGAGTTCCACATTAAAAATAGTGTAATCTAAAGGGTTATTCCAACTGACGGACCTCTGCATTACCTAAAAACCAGGTCGAGTTAGGACACAGAAAGCAAACAGAAGCGAGGGACTATAGATCGAGTGAAAAGACAAACACAAAAAAGGAAATTACTTGGCTGAGGTGTGAGGAGAGTGGTGAATAGTTCAAATTCTAATCTGAGACAACAAAACAGATATTTTGATTATGCAATTCTTGTTGACTGAGTAAAATCTCAGCCAATCACAGGTTTTACCTTGTCAAATGTGAGGATTTACTGCTTTTCTCTGTTATGAAATATATATATACATACATTTCTGACCACTTCCTGTGCGGCTTTGCATCTTATTTACTGTTTAAGAGTTGAGGTTCAGTGCAGTTTTGCTGACACTGAAGATACTGTCTGCTCTCCTTCTTTTAAGAGTCCTTTAATGCATTTGAAAGACGGCTCACAGATGCAGAGAGAACTTCACTTTCAGTCAGTTTACTGTCTACCTGCCTGTCTTCTCTGTCTGTCGGTCCATCTGTCCTCTTTCAGCGTTCAGCTTAAATGTTCTGGACTCACAGTTAGATTCTTTCATACTCCGGTATCTGTCGTATCATCTAGGTGGCTTCACAGGCCACCTGGTCACCACAATCCCAACTATTCCAGCTATGGAGTAAATCATGTTGAGATGAGAGAAGAAACTGTACCGATAACAACAAAAGGCTTCATTTAAGAGAGCGTTATGCCCCAGTGAGGTGCAGTAGGAGTGGGGAGAATGAAGGCTGAGTGACATGCCCAATGTCAAATGTGCACTTTTCCAGGTCACGGCTGCCAAATAGTTTGCGAGCTGCATACCTGTCATCAGGCAGGCAGGAGGGGGAGCGCTGAGAGGATTCGGACCGGACAGATTCAAACAAGCTGGACGCATGTGAGGCTGCATTTTTACATTTAGCCCCCCCACTGCGGGTGATGTCACTGTACAGAGGTATGCAGGGCCAGAATTCCCCAGTGGCACTTCAAATGCAGCACCAGGATGACAAAAAGGCCATCAGCGGGCCGATGACTGAACACAACAGTGACTCACGGGTGCATTTTTGTCTTAGGGGTAATTATTTTCTGACACAAACAACAAGACTGTACAGGCTTTCTGAAAACATAAAAATTTAAATAATGGTCATTTCAAGCGAGAGGTCAGACCTGCTTCTAAAGACAAGATACTGCCACTGATGCCTGGAATGTTATTTGAAAGATCTTTTGCCAGATATCCAGCAATACTCATACGACAAGTTGATTTTAATATCCTGATCCAATCTCAAAGAGCAGGATCAGTTCTGATTAAGGAATTATGAACCGATTGGTATCAACACGAACCTCAGTCTGATTTGTTGTTGACATCTGCTGTCAAACAGGTGTTATAAAGCAAGAGCCCAATTTGCTGCAGGACACTGGGATGCAAATGCAGAAAAATTCTTCATCGAATCCACATTTAATTACCTGATAAAATGCACAATTTATATTACTTTTTTGGCCAATGGACACATGAATATTTTGCTCATTTACAAACTCTGTACAGCATTAGTTTCTCCACATATATAAGAATCTGTACAGTCAGTATCAGTATTTTCCGCAGAAGATTCTGTGAAATTTCAGAACTACTATTGTGTCTTTTCTTTTTATTTTCTACTATCTGTTGCAACACTGCAAATGCATGCTAACGTTGGCATGTAGGAACACTATTCCAGCCAATGGGCTTGTCGTCACTTAAAACTGCCAGAGGCTATTAAGTGTCACAGTTGTCGTCGTCATGGTGCCCTTGCTAGCTAAACCCCTGCAATGCTCTCTGCTTGTCAACATTACATTATTTCAGACACTGTCCAAACAGAACATTAAGGGAGAGCTTGGACTCAGAATTGCAGTTTTTTGCAGAGTTATGATAGCATGTACACTGGATGACCTTTCATAATCTTATTGTACATTAAGTGTGTATTATTGCAAAAATATACAAATATTAAATATGAAAGGTCTCAAATCAAAGTGGGGTTAAAGAAACTTAATCAGGACTTTGCCTTAAGTGACACAGATCTCCTTAGATTAACTGAGACTTACCACCTCAAGCCCTCACACTTGCACAAATAACACATAAATACACTTAAAACACACACATGCTCCAAGACCACACAGACTTCTCAGGCAGGGGTTTCCTCAAAAGAGAGACCCCGGCCTCCTTACAGGGGCCAATAAGTCTGTGCCTCAGCTGCTACATCTGTGCTGTGTCACTGCTCACTCCAATGTGTGTGTGTTCGTCAGTTCATTTCACTGAGGACACCGTGGCCGAGCTAATCCCTGCAGCAGCCTGGGAATGACCGACTCAGATGAACCTTTGGCTCCTTCAGTCACACCACACTCACGTGCAACGTCAAGATATTTCCTTTTTAAGCCAATTTACAATTGTTCTTCACTACATTTCAGGGGTAAAGAAAACACTGCAGTTAATAACAGTAACCTTTTAGACAAATATTTTTATCCATTATAAGATAGAATGCTTTATAATAGGTTACACAAGGAAGATCCACATTTTCCTTGTATCTTCCTTGTGTCCACTGCAGAAGACACTGCAAAAACACTGCCACTCACAGGTTTATGCCTTAATAATAGCAATGCAATCCTAATAAAAGGCAATTCTAAAGGAATAGTTCAATATTTTTGACAAACTTGCTAACTTCCTCATATCTGCCTGTGACATACGAAGCAGCGGGCTAATTTAGCATAAAGACTGGAAACAGTTGGAAACAGCTTGCCTGACTCTATCCAAAGAAGACGTTTCACAATATACAGGTACTGACAGATAAAAAGCTTCTAAAATTTGGATATTTTTTGGTAGTGGACAGAACAAGACATTTGGCAACATCATCTTGACCTTTTGGAAACACTGATTCACATTTTTCACCAGTTTTTGACACTTTATAAACAAAACCACTAATACATTAATGAAGAAACTAATTACTAATAACAGACCTAGTACATTGATAGTTACTCTCTCTGTACACCACACTCATATTTTGAGTGTAATTCATTTGCCAAAAAAGAGCCCCACACAAACGCACTGTAAAATTCACTCATTAGTTGATTAGATTTTCTTCATTAGAATAGCAAAAAGTGCAAAAATAACAAGGCTAAGCTTTAAACTGATCTAACTGACTGGTGCTTCATAGTCAACATTTAAGGCTGTTATTAATCTTCTTGTCTTACTCTTGGAAAGAGAGTGAATAAGTGTATTTACCAAACTGTCGAAGCATTGCTTGAAGCTTTCAGCCCTTTGATTTTTGGCAATTCTGATCACCAACAGTTTCATCCAACACAGTAATGAGCTTATGATTGCATGAATACACGTTTGTCTTCCACCTGCACACACAGTATTGCCCAGTCATTGCTTCCTGCAGATTCCTCGAGTGTGTTTATTTGATTTGGAAAAGGGGGAACTCCAGCAACAATGCACTGAGAAGGCAAACACATGGATTGGCTACTGCTGCATGCCTGCCAGCCACAAATAACAGCAAAATACATACAATTTTCTTGCATCTAAGAGTTTTTATTATGTATTTTTACTTCATTTTTGGGCATGGGAAAGATGGAATAGAAAAGCGTGCACAGTTACACAAAGAACCATACACCTACTTTGCATGATTACAAGCTCATCAATCTGCTTCTGTGGACGTATGCCTAGTAATCCTAATAGCACATCATTTGTAACGGGGTCTCCAGTGTTTAGTTGTGGCCGCCCAGCGTTTACTCAAAGCACATGTGGGGAAACAGATGTGAGAACCCCAGGAAGCATCATTACATTCACCATAGCCAGAGAAAGAGAGAGGCTGTCAGACAGCAGCACTGCAGACCCTCGGTCAATCACGTTTCCACTGGATTTAGCCGTTTTCCCTCGAACTTTTCTCACATTCGTATGCAGCCTCCTCTTCCAGGAGCCAAAGGAGTGAAGTCACAAGCGAGATAACTGGTCTTATTTGTTTTTCATGCCTGTCAACCAGTCAGTAAATCTGGAATTACTGCATCTCCATTTTGTCCAAGAAGCTACACTTGAATATTTATGTCTGACTCTGCTGTTTTATGCGGGTGGCTTTGTTCTACATACCTCCTGCTTGGCCTTTTGCTCTCCATGCAGGCTTCATGAAACTCTTTTTCCTCTCACTCCATCAATACTGCCGTTTTGTGTGTCGACTTCTTCAGATATCCGCATGTCTTGTGTGTTTCCGTCTCCCCTTGCTATCATCCTAAATCCACATCAGCATCACTCCATTTATATTACACTCCCTTGTATCCGCTAACATGACATTTACCGACAGTTTGCTTATATTTTAATGCTTTTTATTTCACCCTGCCTATTGACAAAGATGTTATTTGATTTTATTCTTTCTGCCTTGCTAGATTTGTTGTACTTTTTGGTTTTGATGCATTATTTTTCCACCTTTCCATTATCTTGTTCCTATTTCGTCGAGCATTCTTGACCTTTTTGCCTCTTTCATCCTCCCCCTTCCTTCTTTCTTTCCTCCCTATATATAGTGTCCAACCTGGCCCCTGTCTCCCCCCTGACAGTCCTCCAGAGTCTTTTTTAAACAGACAGACAAACACTCACACCTCCTACCTGCACCTCCCCTCTAATTAGGCATCACGAGAGGGGCCCGAGTGCTGCTTCTCCCCTCTCGTTAGCACCACTCCCCAGCACTCCTGCTGCAATCCCACCCCGGGACGGGTCTGAGGTCAAGGCCGGGGCAGAGCTGAATAGACAGAACTAAACGCATGTGCTCGAGCCAAGGCAGAGCTGCTCGGCTGCAAGGTTCGAGATCAGCTGTGCGTGAAAAATGTGCAGGCCAGATGATGCGCGGCTGCTGCAAAATGAAGTTTGGAGCTGGCGTCCGGGAACACACAACAGGATAAAACAACAACGCTCAATCACGCTGATGGAGGGGACACAAGCTCGACGCAGATGGAGCCCAAGATGTTTCATCAGTGGAAGAGAATGCCAGAGGCTCGGCTTTCAAGCCCGGCAATGACAAATAAACCTCGTGATGAAGGAACAAATACATTCACGAGGGGCGCCAGAGGAAGCAGAGAGGGAACGGAGGGCAGCCACCTGCGAAATCACAATAGGGCCGACTATCCGGGATGGGCGTGGGAGCAGCAGAGGCTATCACAGCTGAAGTGGACACAAAAAGTCCCTCTGCTGTAATGTTGCCATCTGCTGGCAGCTCTTCATCAATGCGTGACAGCGGCGTTATTTAAAAATCTGAAATTTGCAGTATATACAGCACCAGAGGACATACTCCCTCACTATGCATTTTGTTATTGTAGTCTGAACAGCACGTCCTCTTGTATTCTTGTATACACGCTGGCACAGCACTGCAACATGATTCCAGGGAGCTATGCCATTTACTGGCACAAGCCACTTTGGGCACTCAGTCAAAGCACGTTATTAGAACTCGACATCAAGCGATCGAAAGGTAAACAGCACTATCGGGTTCCACAAGATTTTGGAGGGGACACAGAAAAAGCCATATTATCCCATCCACATCTTTTTCATTTTTCACAATTCTTCGTTTCTTAATCAGCGCCTCATGTTAAAGCAAGAGTTTGGCTTTTTTGGAAATGATGACCATTTGCTTTCTTACCCAGCGCGTGAGAACAAGACTTTTATTTCTTTTAAATATGAAGCAAGAGGGAGGAGACGGTTAGCTTAGCTTAGCATACACCACAAGTTTTACGCTCTGATTTTCACTTTAAACAAAAGATATGACTCGTTGATGAGTTGGCAGAAAATGGCAGATTCCCTTTGTTTTCAGGCTTTATGCTAAGCTAACCGCCCACTAGACCAGCCTTCAGACTTAGCATAGAGATATGAGATTGCTGTTGATCTATTTTCATGCGGAAAAGAAAGACTCCAGCAGCAGCGCACTAAAAGGGCAAAGCTTTTTGCTTTCGGCAAGAAAACCAATGAGAAAGTTCCCCAAAATGTCAAACTGCTGCACAAATTAAAGCGAGGTTCTGGAGTTAAAGACAAAAATGCTCCGTCAGGTTTTCTTTATCTGCCTGTTCAATCAGAAGAAGTGTCAGTTATCCCTGCAGTTGCCCAAAAACAAGGGAACTCTCTTTTACAAATTACCTGACACAAGCTCACCCCTCAGAACCATCAGATCTCATTTTAGATTTTCTCTTAGGTCGAGCCAAATTTGTACAACCCCTATTTTTACAACAGCTCCTTGGAAACGCAGGAACTGGCAGTGTCAGGATTCAAAATGAGGTAAAAGAAAGAAGTCAAATTGGAGATGAGAGCTTCACCAAAGCCGAGCTATTGGTTTATTGCAGATATTGTTGAAAGTGAACTTCCTTTGGGATCCAGCATCCAAAAGAAGCTGCCATTTCTTGTTCAGTGCTGCAGTGCTTCTCCTTCATTAGCCCACTGAGAACACTGTGAAGCTACTTCCTTTTGGCTGGGCTTTACAGGGATGCAGGACTGTTCTGTGGATTTTCAGGGTTGGACGAGCAGCATGCTGGCACACCTGAGCAGGACACACAGGAAACAGTGCTGCAGCGCCAGGAACACTAAGAGCACTGCATGAAAAGTGAAGCATTTTGTGGGTACCTTGGCAATTCACACAAACATGAGTACCAGTGAATAATGTCCTTGGACTATAAGTAACACACACACTTCCACACTAAACAAGCCCCAGCCTCACTCCGCAGATTAAGCCCAGATGGGAACAATGAGATGAGTATGAAGGCTTTTGCAGCGTAACTGAAAACACTCGGTCTTGTTAACGCGCTCCAAAAACTCGATCCATCCATCCATCACTGGCCAGATGTTCTCTGAAGCCTTTTCCTTTAGCTCCTCGAGAGGGACCGATCCCCTCTCAAATTAATTCACTTCCCATTCCACTCGCATCCACAACAAAGGCGCTCGTGAAAGCTAATTGGATAGCTTGTGGTCTTTGTGATCGAGTTGTGGAGCGTGTTTCGGAGTTATGTTGTTGTTGACGCTCATTCGCTTGGGACCATTTGCACGCCGTGACCCCACTTAATCCTACCACTAGACCCCAAAGCTTCCCGCTCCTGAGTAGTTAAAGCCACTCTGGTCGCCACATTAGGACTTAGAGGGACCGTTTCCCTGAATAAACACCAATCTGTTGCTTTGGTGGCCAATTTCCCTTTTTGAATTCCAGTTGAGTAATTAGAGGAAAGGCATGTGGTGAAGTAAGTGTGGCTGTGAAGCCTGATTTATATCCATCAAATGCTGAAAGCCATACATCACCAGCAAGTCCCAAAAGGAGAGTAAAATTATCCACTTCAATGGAGACATCATCGCCACAGTCTGTTAGTTTGTCTGTGTTTTATTTACAGCGATATCAAGAAGCTTAATATCATGTACTCAGCTCCCTCTGTGTTGGAGGAGAGTAAGATTGAGCTTTTAAGTTTGATTTCTGTGTGTTAACTTTCCTGTAAGTGGGGATGTACATCTACATTAAATACAATGTCCTATTCCTCTGGTAAGCAAACACATGGAAACCTGCTGCTGACATTCCTCTTTTTCTTCCTTGTGTTTCTCAATAAATGCATTTTAATGTGATGGCAATGATTTACTGTGTCACCGAGGCTAGAAAATATTTCAAAGTACTTGTTAAAAGTAGACATTTGAGACGCTTTTACTTGGGCATCATTTTGCATGAAATCAATGCAATTTACTAAATAAAAATGAAACTTGAAATCAATTAACATATCATGGGCATCATGTGACAGTTAACTTTTAGCAACTGCAGTGAAAAAGACACTATAAAGAATCTGCGGAAAAGAGTTCTGACTTTAGCTACTGAAATTGGATGAGGTTTAAAATGACCTAAGTCAAGATAAGATAAGGTTTAAGATAAGTCCAGATAAGATAAGTCAATATAAGTTAAATAAGATAAGCCAAGATAAAGTATGTCCAGATAAGACAAGTCCACATAAGATAAGTCAAGATAAGATAAGTCGAGATAAGATAAGCCAAGATAAGATAAGCCAAGGTAAGTCAAGTTAAGTCAAGATAAATCAAGATACGATCAGCCAAGATAAAGTTTAAGATAAGTCAAGATAAGATGAGCCAAGATAAGTCCAGATATGATAAGCCAAGATAAGACAAAGTTTAAGATAAGTCAAGATAAGATAAGCCAAGATAAGCCAAGATAAGACAAGTCAAGATAAGACAAGTCAAGATAAGGTAAGCCAAGATAAGTCAAGTTAACTCAAGATAAGATAAATCAAGATAAGATCAGCCAAGATAAGTCAAGATAAGACAAGTCAAGATAAGTCTTTGTTAATCCCACACAGTGGAAATTTGCAGGGTTACCACAGCAAAGGGGATAGTGCAAAATTGTAGACAAAATAAGTCAAAAAAAATTAACAATAAATATACATAATTACTGTTGATAATAGACAAGTTTTCTTCAATTCGTAGAAATTCAGATGTTACACAGGCTCCACTGAGTGAGAAAAGTAACAATATTGCACAGAACAAAAATGTATGACTGAAGATTTAACGCTTTTGAAACACAAGATACACAAAGGCCTGAGAGACCTGGTTTGGTTTTTGTTGAAGAAGAAATTAAAGTTTCACTCTTTTTGGTTTGTTTGGTGCCTAAAATACCGGTCACCAGTGACGACAGGATGCTAGTCGGATGCAGACTGGAAACCTGAGGCATCATGAGTGGTCATGTATGAAAACTAGAAACTAGAAAAATGGAGAAAAGTGTGCTGTTGGTTGTCTGAAAGAAGTCAACTTTTAGTGTAGATATGGGCATCGGAGGAATTTCAGCAGAAGCCTGAAGGATCTACTCAGAAACACAAATTGTACACAGAACTTTGGTCAAAAATGCCCTGACAGACAGGTTCCAAAAGAGCAGAAATTACAAGAAGCTCTGTAGCCCTGGCAGGTGCCAAATGACTATTTAGAGACACTAACCTCGGCGTTCAAAGAGATGTCTGGGTGTGTGTTCAGGGCACAGCGTCCTTCACACAACACCCCCCACCCCCCCAACACACACACACACACACACACACACACACACCACCCCCACCTCCCATCCCCTGCGCCAAAGAAAAGTATTTCTGGAAGATTCCACTTTTCTGCACAAATCTGTGGGAATAGAGTGAGAGCAACAAGACCCTCCAAGAATCACTGGAGGTATGTCATTATGTCACCCACAAAGGAAGGTCTATTCCATTTAGGGTTGGAGCCGCGGGCCATTTGGACCCCACACACACAAATCACACGTCCAGCAGCTCGTACACACAAATACAGAGTCTCATTCTGTGGCCAGACGGTAACGCGGAGAGTTTGACCCGAGAGCACTGATGAAAAGAAAAGGCCACTGCTGAGCAAAGACCCTCGAAGGCAGCACTTGTTGATCTCTGGCCCCTCGAAGCAAAGCGGTGGGCGAACAGATACGTGTCCAGTGCTGACTCTCAGCTCGCACACATGGGAAAGCTTGTCAACCGCTGGACACTTAGGTAATTTTCAGGCTTGCTGTGTGACAAAATAATCACAGCACAGTAGTTGTTGCATCTTAGAAGTCAGTATGAGGGTTAGAACACATTCTGGACGCTGAAATGAACAGCTCGTTGCGTTAATCTACTATAACACTTCTGTCAATGCACTGGGCTACCAAACATCTGAAATGTGAGTCATCTCATTTGTCCAGATTTCAAACCTCCACAGCCTCATGATGATGTTTGCACTCATTCAAAGCAGCGTCGACGCAAATTTCACAAGTTTTCCTCTAATTTTCAAACTGCACCATCATCAGACTAGTGCTGGACAGCGGCCTGGAAAGAGCTGCGAAGCCCCAAGTCACTGACGTCCACTGATTACAGTGTGGACATGCTCAGTTGGGCTATGTGGCAGCCAGGGTGTCTGAGGCCAAAATCACCTTGAAGTGCTATTAGCACCTGTCGTGGTCATTTACACATGCTGACAGTGGCAACCCGCCCTAAAAGCCCTAAAATCTGTCTGCACACCAAACAATTGCTTTGTGCTGTGCTCAGACCTCTTGCTCAGCTCGTTCATGCAGCATGAATCAGCGTTTCCAACACTTGGTTTGCAGAGATTGATGCACGAGTGATTTTCAGGAGATAACATGCAAAAGCATTTTAGGGCTTATTCGTCTAAGATGAGTGCTTTAGAAGTTTGTTCACCTATCAGAGGATTGATTTAAGGCCTGTGAATGAAGCTTGTTGTTAATTTCAGAGTCACACTGTGTTGCTTACTTTACTCCGTAACAATAATCCTAAAGGTTTTTTTTTTTCCAAGACAGCATCACTTCAGACTTGCAGACACTCTTTCTAATCTCATCCACGGCAGCCTTGTAACCTCCAGCATCACACGAGAAAAAAAAAATTCAAGCAACCCGTTTCCACAAATGCATGGTTGCAATTTAAAAAAAAAAAAAAAATCAAATCTACTGCTTTTGATGGGCTGTTTCCACATACTAGTGTTGCTAATTGCATCAATGTAATACTATGTTTAATATAAACTCAGATTTTTGAGTTAGTCAATCAAAAACTAAATTAACTTAATGAAAATGGCTTTATAGCAAAGACTGTTGTTTCTTATTTTGTTCGGCTCAAACTGTTTTTAGGGTGTAAAATGATGTCAATTCAACATACAAAACGAATGATTCTAATCTCAAGTGTGTATTTTACTATTCACTGCAGTTTTTTGGGAGACAAGGTTCCATCAATCTGCATCTCAGCAATCTTTGAACAAAATAGACATGAATGCGATTTTTTTTTAAAGTCACTTCACACCCACTATAAATATGGATCTCTATGGGATTGATTTTTTGTGAATTCTAGAGACAGTGTGCAGGTCAAACTGAAAGCAACAGGTGTCTCCTTTCTTTCCCTAAAACGCTGAATAAATGTGGCCAAACTGAGGAGACGCGCCTCCTTCTCCTGTTCAATGATCAGATCGCAGCTCAAAGTGAGGAAACCCCAGCAGCCTACCTCCACACACACAGCGAGCACAAGCAGCCCGGTCCTCCACCGACAGCCTCCAGTCATCTCGGACGCTAACGGAGTGATTTGAGGGCGCTGAAAAACAGCTGGGTCTGTCCGCTCTGTGAGCCGCTCCGTCCGGACAGAAAGAGCTCCGCTGTCCGCTGCGCTGCGCTCCGGAGACACTTCTCCAGCCCAGACCCGGAGAGAAAGAGGGAGGGAAAAAAGAGGGAAAAAGTCAGCCAAGAAGGGACGGAGACGACATGACACTTCACAGTCGCTTCCAGATATTTTGTTCCCCCGGCAAACACGTTGCTGCTAAATTTATGTTTGCATACCAGGCGTGCGTCAGGAAAAGGGGCTCACCCACCTTACATTCTTAAAGCAACACGCACGCTGGAGGGATGCTGCTCCGCCTGGCTTCCATCCTAATGAAAGGCTGCAGCGGCTGATGTAACACAAACCAATGGATTCCCACTCAAAGCCCTCCACGGCTTGTCTGTGATCAGCTGTTTGGACTGGACCAAACAAACTGGACACCAGTTTGGTCCAGTAAACAGAGCAGGTGTCCAGATCAGGCTGCCAGAAAACCCAGTCACCTGATTTATGTTCACAAAGGTTCTGACAAAAGTTTTCTGCAAAGCTACATGCAGTGACAGAAAATACAAGCTCTAATGTGAAGTCTACACTGTAAAAAAGTTTTTAACTGTCTCTTTTTGTTGCAATTTTTGCTTGTTTTGTTCTAACTAAATCAGTTTAAACATCATTATTTTACAAGAATTTGCCAGTATTTTCAGTTTTGTTTGTTTGTTTTTACAGCTTTTCAATGTTATGATATGTGAGTTTTTAAAAATGTATTTTTTCTGGCACCTTTGCTGACAGATTTTTCAGTTTTGTTTACAGATGTTTTTTACAGTATAACATATAACTAATTTTCCAAAGATTCTACAAAAATATTTTTGCCACACTGAAAGACTAATTCTAACGTCAAATCTACAAAAAAGAAAGTTTTTAACTGTGATTTTTTTTCAGTTTACTGTGATGACTGTTAAAAAATAAGCCATAACTGTACTTAACATCCACATCATATATATATATATATATATATATATATATATAAAATTTTTAGAAATAGTAATTCCTTATTTTATAATGTGTGAATTTTACTGTATTTAAATCAGAGAAAAACATTATTATTTTACAGAAGTTTTTGAATGTTACAGAATATGATATATATATATATATATATATATATATATATCTTCACTATTACACTATTTATGTTTTATTTACATCAGAAAAAATATTATAATATTATTATTTTACCAATATTGACCATTATTTGATGGTAAGATTCTATATATTATTTATTGATAATGGTAAATAATTTCCTGGTATATTAAAGATATGTTGTGAACATGTTGACCATAGAAAACAGGGCAATACTGTTAAAACAAAACATCCACATCAAAAATCTGTATTTTTTACAATTTTTTTTAATCTATATTTTTTACAAATGGTAATTCATTCTTTTGCTACTTTTGACTGTAAAATGACACCATAATTTTATAAAAATGTATTTTATTTGACCATATTTCAAAGAAAAGTTATGTGTAGATTATCCCTGTTTTGTTAAATTACAAATAATATCTAGTAAAATCACAGAAAAAAACATTGACGTGTTGGTGAAAAAAAAATCAAAAATCTGTATTTTTACAATTTGTGACCATAAAAATTATAAAAATAAAAATTATGCTCTTATGCTGCCACTTAAATCTGCTAAAAATATCATTATTTTACAGATATTTGACATCATTTTCACCATTTTTCACTGAAGCATTCTACTGTTTATTAATATATCTATTTTCTGGCACCCTTGCTGCCAGGTTTTCCGTTTTTTTTACAGGACATTTATTTACAGTGTATGCACTGTAAAGTCACATCCAACCACAGGTTCTTTTGAAAGTCGGTGTTAATTTCAAGGCCCATTTGAGCTCATGTAGCATGTGCAAATCCAGTCCTGTCAAGTCAAGTCACCGTTATTTATGTAGCACATTTAAAACAACTGATGTCGAGCCAAAGTGCTTTTCCCAGCAGAAGGTTTTGGGTAGTTCAGCCACAACTTTAGCCTCATGATCATTTCATTGTAACACAGCATCCACAGCTTTTTTTTGCCTCATGAGCTTTAGACAGTTGCTGCTTTGTTAATTACAGGCAGAACTGAATCATCCTGAACAGGCCCAGAAAGGTCCACTCCTCTTTTTAACTCCCTGCATCATGTGCAGCGCAGGTCCGCGGGCTTCAGCTGGAACGTGAACCATGTGTTGTCAGCTATGCACCCTTGAGGATTGTGCCTACTTTTCACAGCTTTAGATTTAGTCACAAGTATGAAATGCACCGGTCTTTCAAGTTAGGAACCCAGTGCTGCCAACCATGTGCCATTTAAGGTCAGGAAGACTTTTATCTGAATCCGGCTCCGACTGCTTGTGAACTGAGATCAACTGCATGGAATGAAACCGTCGTACTTGTGGCCTTTGCTGGCAGTTGACTAGAATCGACTGTTGTTTCTGATTTACCTTGATGAGACCCATGTCATTTCTGTCCGGCTCCAATAAAAACAGCGCTTCCCTCCTGTTTTAAAGTATTTTTCATGCAGTTCAGCTAAGGTCTGTTGTATCCCTGGACGTAAATGCCACACCTAGATCCAAATTATGTGAGTGAGTGAACTTATTTTAAGTGTTGACGTCATTTTACAATGCGACTGCTTAGTGCACCACAACACGTTCCACTCCAGCAAGGAAGGAATTTTGCATTATAATTGATAGCTGAAGCCAGCAACTCCTCTTCCGTTTGATCCCGTACCTTCATTAAACTAAGAGGCATCGAGTTCTTTGAAGCTCAGCCCACAGTGGTAGGGCATTAAGACTTGCTTGTCGCTTTTGAAGCTGTCCAGGGCCACCGTAATAACAATGTTTCTCGAAAATGTCATCTGTCCTCAGCTTGGCTCAAAGGGCCGAGCAGGGGAAATGCCCTTTTGAGAGCTGAAAAATAGTACAGGTATGTGTGGTATGAGCCACCTGAATTGCTGCTTGACACGCAGGCATGAATTCGACTTAATCTGTATTAACACACCGAGCGCAAGAATGTAAATGTTTATTTCCCCAGGAGAGGAGGGGGAACTCTTTACCTGAGGACTGTGGCAGGGGTTGAAATCATTTCCTCTCCACCTCGGAGGTTAAATTATCGTCCTTAATCGCTCCTTGAAACCCAAATCCTACCTGCTCATGCCGCTCGTCATGAACAGTCCAGTGTCTTTGAAAAGAGGAAAGAGCCTCCCGTTGAACTCTGACCACCCAGCGGCACCCTGAGACGCCCGCAGACACCCCACAAAGCCCGAGCAAGCAGCAGATAAAGCTCGGAGACATGAATAGTTTACATTCACCGCGACCGGCGGTGCATAGCTAAGCTGCGTCCTCATGTTACAACTGTTATTCTTATTGATGGACACATTCAGCGGGATCACTTGCTCAAAGCTCCCTCCATCAGCCGAGTTGCAAAATCACGGCCCCAGAGGCGCAGATGTATTTTTAGGGACTCCGCGAGCTTAAATAGCATCTGTCGGTTGTTTGCTCAACAGATCTGACAGGATTTTTCTGTGTGGGAAGACAAATAAGAGGTTGAGGCGGCAGCTAATGACAGTCTTCTAGCTGGGATCTTTTGTCTGAATGCAATGACTGGACGCTCCGTGACACTTCGAGGTCTTTTCAGAGGCAGCCAACACACCAGCACACAAGCATGACTTTACAAGTGTGAAGTAGGTCCATGGTATGTACAGTACATGTGTTGGTTTCCTAGCTAAACATACTTGGTGCAGGTCAGCGCCCCCCATATGAGTAACCTAGTTGTCTCCCTTCAGCTGACACCAAACATGGCTATTTGATCAGTGATATTTGGCCCGAGAGTCAAAGAGCTGCTTGTCACATGTGTTCAAAGAGAGGGCAGGAATTTGCCAGATACCAGGGAGAGAAAATGCCCTTCATGGGACACCAGAGAGCTTGTTTCTACGTTAAGGAGGCAAACTTTTCTCCCAAAAAACAAACAAAACTTTGTGATTAAAGAAACAGTTCTGACCTTCTGGCTAAGTCATAGATGAGAATATCACACTTGAATGTGTCAATTAGCAGCAATCCAGGCTCCTTAAATGAACATGGTAAGTCTAATTTTGCTGAGTCTCTGATGGAAACTTCATAGTGATGAAAGAAATGTGGTGCAAAACCCTCGTAAATAACACCTTTTATGTTGGGATTGTGCTTTGGAGGTGCTGTGATGTAGCTGTTTCTCTGTGTAACCATGTTTTTACTAAGCTAACCATGCAAAAGGAAAGTAAATAAAGGTTATTTCCCAAGTGTTGAACTATTCCTGTCACATAAAGCAACGAAAACTTCTCCGAGTATTGTTGTGGCACCTTCCAGTCCCCTCTGCACGCAGCTTAACGCCACCCGGTTGCTTTTCTCATCTGTCCTGATTGCATTTACGGCCCTGTGGAATTTGGCACGCTATCTGTATGTGTGTGTTTGTACGTGTGTCTGCTCATGCTTGAGACTCCAGAGGAAACGAAAGCTGCTGCCATTGCTGGGCCTCAGTGTCCCGGGAATGCCAGGCTTGCTAAAGGGACAGTAACCTGCCTGTCTGTCAGCGCAGATCTGTTTCGGCTGCAGGCGTCGCCCTCCGTCAGGCATGTCGTAACCTCTGCATGCTGTCTCGGGGCATCACGCCACAAACCGCCAGTCAGACATGTAGACAGTGGGCACAGCACTCCTCACACCGCTGCCAGTGATCAGTCAGCTCGTCTGAAAACCTAAGGGTGTAATTTTTTCTCTTTAGGGAAGTATCTAATTACATACAAATCCGGGCTTACAGCTAAAACCAGATATGCTGCTGAATGAATATTCATAAATCTGCTTGGATAACTTTGGATCAAGTTCACTAAGATCGAGGTGCTGTATTACATAAATCTGGTAATCTAACGACAAAATTAACCAGTATCTGATGTATCCTCATCAGAGTTTCCATTGATATTATAGCTAAGCAACAAAAATCAAACAGCAGAGCAGCAGGAAAGGATACTGCTATGTTGTAGAAGAGGATGTCTATTGTTTCAGTAAATCTTCTGCGGGCCAGCTGCTGGCAGAGGAATTGAACTGCATTGTTTAGGGCACAGAGGACTAAACATCTTCCAACCTTCAAGTAGTTTATTTCACTTTAAATCCCATCCCCACAAAGAAAGACAGAACTACAGGTTTAACGTTTTAGCTTGATTGTGGCAAAAGCTGTGATGCCACAATTTTGTTACTTCTTGAAAAGTGATCAGTCACAACATTGAAACCACCTGCAGCCTCCATGGATCAGATTTGTTCTAGTGCATCACCAGTTTGGATCTGGGGAGTTTGGAGGCCAGGCTGATGCCTTGGGCTCTTTGTCATGCTTATGAGCCATTCCTCAGCAGCTTTTGTGGTGTGCTTCCTCTGCAGTATCTGTGGGCAGGCACTAGGTAGCACAAACATTTACGTGAACGGCACCTGAATTGACCTTCTCAGCCTTTCTTCTTCTTCTGGATCCAAGAGGATTCAACCACGACTTTGAACGTGACAAAATGACAACAAATATTTGTTGCTGGACATAACCTCAGTTCTATGACACATTTGGGACACAGAGTGATGGAATTTTACATCCAAGATGATGATGTTTTAGAGGAGAAGCAACCACTCAACGAGGACACTGAGAGAGCAGAAAAATTGCGCTTAACTAAACTACATTTGTTGTCTCTGAGTTTGTCAAGCGCACTGCAGTTTTTTAGGGCTGTTTAACAGTAGCTAACTTGAATTTGGTACATCTTACTAGCCTAAAAACAGCCTTGAAAGAGACTCTACGGGGGCGATTCCTGCAGTTGGAACATGCACAATGGCCTAAAACAGACCACAAGCTCCTGTAGGAGTGCTGCTTTGTTTTGGAATAGTTTTTAGGTGGGTGTTAAGTTTTAAAGGAGCATCCACAAGAATGCAAGGGCCAAACGTGTCCCTGCAGAACGTTGCATTGTAACGAGATGATCAGTGTTATTCACGTCACCTGTCAGTGGTTTTAATGTTGTGGCTGATTAATGTATAACTTCTTCAAATTTGCAAAATGTATATAAAATCGAGGGATGTCACGGTGGCTCGGTGGTGAGCACTGTCGCCTCACAGCTAGATAGGTTTCCCATCCCGGTTAAGACGCCTGGGATCTTTCTTTGTGGAGTTTGCACGTTCCCCATGTGCAGCGTGGGTTTTCACCGGGAACACCGGCTTCCTCCCACAGTCCAAAAAACATGCTGAGGTTAACTGATGATTCTAAGTTGTCAGCAGGTGTGAATGTGAAGTGTGCTTGGTTGTCTGTCTCTATGTGTAGTCCTGCAACCTGTCCAGGGGGCCCCCTTCCTTCGCTTGACTCGGTTGGGATAGGCTAGACTCCAGCCCCTCCATGACTCTACAGAGGATTAAGCGGTGTATAGATAATGGATGGATGGATATAAAGTCAAATAGACCTTTAATGTGTGATTAAAGGTAGGTGAACTACATTAATTTTACTGAAGTCAGTCTGCTGATGTCTGCAAGAGTTTAGCTGTTTCTTTGTGTCTGCCTCATTTCGCTTAATTAAAATTCATGCTTTTCAATTAAAGAGTAAATTTTCCCAGCTATTTCTATTCTATTTATTTCTATTCTATGTTTTTATACATCTTAACTAAACTTCGACCAAATACGCAGAGACCGCTTCTAGTGTTTGTCCCCTTGTTTGCTTAACTTCTCCAACTTTCCTGTCTGAAGTCTGAATAACATTAGTGAGACAATACTTGTAACATAATTAGTCAGGTGTTCCCTGAGGCTTTCAGGGGATTCCAGTAAACATGTGTGTTTGATTTTGTATTCACATGACTCATCTCCTTTAATTTACTGGAATATGAAAAAAATAATTGCTGAATGGATGGCAAGCACCGTGGATCATGAAACACTACAGCACTGCAGGCCCAGACCTCACAGTGCATCCAGCCAGGTTGCTTCACATTTCAGCATCATGAACTGTGTTGGATCCCTGGCTGTCCACACAGACCACCTGAGCAGAGGTCTGGATGGGTGCACGTCTTTTTGTCTGTGTGAAAGAAAAAAAGCAAGACAGAGAAGAAGAGGGGAAACGACAGACAGCTTGGCCCGGCTGTCAGCTGCCACTCGGTTCCCATTCTGACTAACCTCATATCCAAACCTTGTTCTCCTGGTTTCTTCAAACTCCTGCACGCCTCAGGTACTGTTTTGGAGGCCAGCTGAATGTCCGTCTGACAGTGAGACTGCAAAGGAAAAGCCCGGAGAGAAAGCAGAAATGAACCGAGGGCCCATTTCCCACGTTGTTCTTGGCTCCTGTCTGCCCCCGAAGACTTAAGCGAACACTTCCAAAACAAAGAGATTGTCTGTGTAGGTGCCCAAATAGCCAACCCACGCATGTATGCACACTTGCACACAGACAGAGACACACTCACACGCTGGGACATAAGAAATGTTATTCTAATTCCTTCTAAGTGCCTATTTAAGCAGCTGTTTTCTGTAAACACTGGCTCGGACAGCGCAGCTCGGACATTTGGTTTTAGATCATTCTCAATTATATTATAATTACTGGGACTCGCCGTGGTTGTCAGCAACGGCACCCAGAAAATATAGCTGTGAATTGCTGCCCCTTTGCCAGCACAAACAGCCGGCGTGCTAATCCCAGCACGGCTCTGTGAAAACGGCCTGTGATGGGATACTGTGGAAACATGGCGGGGTCATGCGGGACGGTGTCGGAGCCACACGAGGGAAAAGCTTTCTGTGGTCATTGTCTGACCTGCCACCTGACCCATTCAAAGTATGTGCTCATTGAGCTGCTCTGCAATTATATCTGTGCCTCACAGTTCAGCGACCAGCGCCGTGCTCTCCCAGCCATGCAATACGAGACTTCATTTTTTTCCTCTCTGAGAAAATCATTACTGAAAATCATCATTAAGGTGGAAGTGGGGTCAGGGTGTGGTCCCGCTGGAATGCACAGGATCTCATTTTCAAAGCAGCACCGGCCAGACACTGACCTTTTCTCACACTTTTCACCATGTACAGTTGTTGACTTACTTTTTAACTTGATCCTCACAGTGGGAAGTGTAGAGGGTTAACTTGGATGTCTTAGCTAATGAGCCAGAGTCATTATTTGAGGATTACATCTGACAGGTGCACAGAGCCCTGCCTAATAAGACTCTTGTCTATATTATTGCTATAAATCCGCGGTTGCTGCCTTGCTAAATACATATTGTCTGAGCAGATCCGCTGTTTATTAAAGGCTGAAGTAATGGTTATTTCAAGAGGGCAGGCATCATCTTGTTAACATGTAATTCATTTCTGCATGCACAACCCCTCCAGCTCCAAGGCTGGGAAGAATAATAGAGTCAAATTTAGCAGCAGGGCTACAAGAGCCTATGCAGCTATTTTGCTCCCAGATGTTGAAATTCTGCCGTAAATTCACTCTGATGATGAGAATACAACCGATATTTAGCTCACTGCTTTCTTGACGATGGCAGCCATTTTCATATTTTAACTTTTTCTTCCTTGTTTGTATAATATCGACAGGAATTCTGCTGCCATTGTGCAAACCTGACGCAACACCACAGACTGTATATAGAAGATGGATGTAGCCACCAGGTTTAAAAAGGAAAGAAATGCTTTAAACTTGCATTCTCTATAACGGCCAGCAGAGGGCGACTACTTCTCGCTTTATCTGTTACCTGAGTAAACATTTTCTTAATGAGTTTATAGTCCCAATTCTTACTTTCAAGAATCTTTAAATAAAGAATGGTTTTAGTTTTATAATTTATGGTTACATTTAGAGTGAAATAGATGAACCAGGGTACGCTTTGAGGCGAGGCTACCTCCTTATTGTCATGTGTTCTTCCGTTTTCACTCTGAACCACCCGTTGCTTGTTAAATCTGGTTTCAAAAAACCAAGGTGACGACAGAAAAACAACAAACTGGAGGCTTTAAAACTGTAATCCACAAAAAATGGACAATGTCAAATTGGCTACGTCCATCTTTTTTATACAGTCTGTGCCTTTCAGCAAACAGCTGTAGTGACTGCTTAGTTATCATACCTGCAAATGGATCAGCAGCATGCTATTAAACACCATGCTATTAGAAACAACTTTTTTAGAAGACTATCTTCATTTAAAGCTACTATTCCAGCATGCAAATTTACTGTATGGTTTCCTATTTTCTACTGTTTTTAAAGCACTGTTCTTTTATTTAGAAAAACATGAGAAAGTATAAAAATGAAACTGCACTACCTACCTGGTTCAGCAATCAGCAACAGCCAGACAAAATTAGTCATTAGTATTTCACAGCTAATCGTTCAGCAGATTTCCGCCAAGAGTAAATAAAAACTAAGCCAACAAAAGACGTAATATTGAATGTACCAAATGTTGTTGAATGTTATACGTTCTTACATTCATCATTTGCTCAGGAACACAACTCCAAACGAACACTGATGTTGCTCTGTGTCTTCGTGAACTGTTTGCTAACAGTTTAGCTTAAAATGCTATTATGTCTGTGTTCAGTTTGTTTCTGCTAACACCAAGTGGTCAAAAAAGTAGTTGTTGCAAGCTTGTAATGAAGGCCAGCTGGATTTTTGGAAGTTTTACATTTACTTTTATATTTTCACCAGTTTTCAGACCATCTTCATGGAAAGCTAATAATGAACATTTTTATTTTCACAATGAATGATGTACTTTTATGCATTAATGTAAATGCCACTCACCCATAATTATCACCAGACTCTGCAGTTCCCTTCGTTAGTTCATCGTTCGGTGTTTTTGCTGCAACTGTTTTCAGAAAAGAAAAGAAATAGGTTCAAAGGTGACTGTCTGCTACCTGGCTGCCACTCAACAACATTCAAGCTAAATTAGCCGTTAGCTAATGAACATAACGGGACATTTAGCAGAGTTCTCTCAGAAGGAAATCAAAAATAAGCAATTGGAAGAGTGAATATTGAAAATACCAAATGCTTTTAAATGTTGTACACACTTACATTCATCAGTTGCCCAGAAACACAGCTCCAAATGAATGTTGCTCCACGTCTGTCAAACATGTGAACTGTTTCTGCTAACAGCTAGCTTAAAATTATGTCTGTGTTTCTGCTAACAGCTAGCTTAAAATTATGTCTGTGTTTCTGCGGCCCCCAAGTGGCTAAAAAGTAGTCCATGCAAGTTTATAATGAAGACCTGCTCCCTAAAATGAAAAAATTAGAAGTTTTACATTTAGGGAGAAGATCGCAGAGGGGAAGGAGAATTATAAGAGGAAGCTGGAGAGCAAGCTCCAGCAAAATAACATGAGGGAGGTGTGGAGTGGGATGAGAACCATCACTGGTCATGGTAAGAAGGCGGACCAGATGTTGGAAGGAGACCTTCATGAGGCCAATGAGCTAAACCTGTTCTTCAACAGGTTTGACAACATGGACTCTGCCCACCCATCCCCCGGCTCCTCTCATTGCTCCACCTCCCCGGTGCACTCACCTCACACCTCTATCACCACCACCCCCATCCTCCCACCAACTTCTCCCCACCCACACCCCTGTCCCCCCTCCCCCCTCTCCCTTGCACCCTCATTCTCCTCAACATCTCTGCTTGCTCTTGCCCAGACACCTCAGCCCTCCTGCTCCCCACCACAACCAGGGCTCTCTCCTTCCTCTACCATCACCATCACGGCTGAGGATGTGAGAAAAGAGTTCAGTCGCCTTCGACCGGGAAAGGCTGCGGGCCCGGATGGTCTCAGCCCCAGAGTGCTGAAGGGATGTGCTATTCAGCTGTGTGGGATCTTCCAGCACATCTTCAACTTGAGCCTGAGCCAGAGGGTTGTTCCTGAGCGATGGAAAACCTCATGCCTGGTTCCTGTGCCCAAGAAGAAGAATCCCAACACACCTAGTGACTACAGACCTGTGGCCCTGACGTCACATGTTATGAAGTCACTGGAGAGGCTCATCCTGCGGCACCTCCGCACAGTCGTCGGATCATTACTGGACCCCCTGCAGTTTGCGTATCAGCCCCATAGGGGAGTGGAAGATGCCATCATCTTCATGCTGCACAGAGCTTACTCCCACCTGGAGGAGGCAGGCTGCACTGTGAGAGTCATGTTTTTTGACTTCTCCAGTGCGTTCAATACCATCCGGCCTGCCCTGCTCAGTGATAAGCTGCTGGACATGAAGGTGGAGGCTCCACTGGTGGCCTGGATCAACAACTACCTCACAGGCCGCCCACAGTATGTGAGGCTTGGGGACACTACTTCTGACACCATTGTGAGCAGCACGGGGGCGCCACAGGGGACGGTCCTGTCTCCCTTCCTGTTCACACTCTACACCTCAGACTTCAGGTTCTGGTCACAGTCCTGCCACCTGCAGAAGTTTTCAGACGACTCTGCCATTGTGGGCTGCATCAGCAGAGACCAGGAGACCGAGTACAGGAGTGTGGTGGACAGGTTTGTGGAGTGGTGCGGACTTAATCACCTACAGCTCAATGTCTCTAAGACAAAGGAGCTGGTGGTGGACTTCAGGAGACTGAGGACCCGTCTGAACCCAGTGTCCATCAACGGAACAGAGGTCGACATTGTAGACCACTACAAATACCTGGGTGTCCACATAGACAGCAAACTGGACTGGACTGTGAACACAAATGCCGTTTATAAGAAGGGTCAGAGCCGACTGTACTTCCTCAGGAGGCTCAGATCCTTCAACGTCTGCAGAAACATGCTGCAGATGTTTTATCACTCGGTGGTCTCCAGCGTCATCTTCTACGCTGTAGTGTGCTGGGGCAGCAGGCTGAAGGCAGCCGACACCAACAGACTTAACAAGCTCATCAGGAGAGCTGGCTCTGTCCTGGGGGTGGAGCTAGAGTCTGTGGTGGAGGTGTCAGAGAGGAGGATGCTGAGGAAGCTGCTCAGCATCCTGGATGACACCTCTCACCCCCTGCATGAAACACTTAAGTCCTGCCAGAGTACCTTCAGCCGTAGACTGAGACCACCGAGGTGCACCACAGAACGCCACAGGAGGTCTTTCCTACCTGTGGCAATCAGACTGTATAATTCCTCCCCTTTCTGCAGGGGGGATACACAATGAACACACCTATGCAACACTGACTTGGACTCATTTATGACTCAACACTATGTGCAATCCATACCATAAACACACTTGTCACTTTTCAAACTACTGTATATATGTATATATTTTATTTTATTTTATTTTATTTTATTTTTTATTTTATTTTATTGTATTTTATTTTTCTTATTAAGGCACTGTTCTTCTCTTTGTGTTTGTGCTTCTACTGTACTCTGGCAACAGAATTTCCTTCGGGATTAATAAAGTTGATCTTTATCTTTATCTTTATCTTTATCTTTATCTTTACTTTTATATGTTCCAGACTGTCTTCACTTAGCCGAAAGCTACTAATGAACATTTTCATGTTAACAGTGGATCACATGAGTATTTTAATGTGTAAATGTCACTCACCCATAATTATTACCAGACTCTGCAGTTCCCTTCGTTAGTTGATGGTTTGGTTGCCTCTAATATCACTGTTTTTGCTGCAACTGTTTTCAGAAAAGAAAATTAAATCAGAAGACGACCGTATGCTACCTGGCTGCCACTCAGTAGCATTCAAGCTAAATTAGCCGTTAGCTGATGAACATAGCGGGACATTCAGCAGAGTTCCCTCAGGAGGAAATCAAAATTCAAGCTATCAGAAGAGCGAATACTGAAAATACCAAATGCTGTTGAATGTTATATACACACTCACACTCATCAGTTGCCCAGAAACACAACTCCAAATGAATGCTGCTTCGCGTCTGCAGGACATGTGAACTGTTTGCTAACAGCTAGCTTAAAATGCTATTATGTCTGAGTTCAGTGTATGTCTGTGTTTCTGCTGCCCCCAAGTGGCTAGAAAGTAGTCACTGCAAGTTTAACATGAAGACCTGCTCCCTCAAATGAAAAATCTGGATTTTTTAAAATCATTTTTTTCAGTATTTTCAGCAATATCTTGCTAATATGCCCTCACTCCAAATACACTTACTCCATACCTGCTGCTGAAATATAATATTAGAATAATGCTTTTTATGAAATGATACATGATAAATGTTTGGTTTTACTGCATATGAATACTGGAATTATAATAAACAGCAAATCCAGGTGTCTGGTTCCTTAAATAATGTTTCCAGAATCTGTATAGTGTAGATGGAGATTGAAATGAGCAGAATTACCTTATTTATTGAATAAGGAAACCCAGAGACAGAAAAACACAGAATATTCCCTTTAATTCTGTAATTTTATATACTGTATATTAGGTTTTATTTTAACGATTTGCACATGCCTTTTGGATGGTATTTAGAGGTTAATGAAATGTAAAGTTTCATATCTGCAACCCTGTATTAATTGAAGCCGCAGTTCCCACTTCCAGGTGTGATGAGCGGCTGCAGCCACCTATCAGTTCTCCAGGTTCTACTGACAGACAGTCAGAGTGTAGAGTTAACCAAAGCATACCACCGCACCAAAGACTTGTCACTTCCTTTCTCCTCGTCTTTAAAGCCAAGGGACAGCCATTCTGCCACCGTCTTTCTCTTCCCGTCTGAGCTCTTTCTTCCTGCAGCGCCTCTGACTGTGTGTGATCCGGAGGTGTGACACTTTCCCAGTAGCCCTCAGGTATCCGTTACCCAGCCGGGAGCCTTGGCACGCTGCCTGCAGCCCAACCTGTCTCTGAGGGCACAATGGAGCCATTCCCTGAGCGAGGATCTCCAGTCCCCCTCCTTGCTGCCAGCTGCACACCAGCAGACCCCCACGGGATGCAGGTGGGAAGAGCCTCCATGGCTGATCTTTGTTTTCTTCAACTGTCTGCAGGATGAGAGAAGCAGGAGGCCTGGCTCTGATCATTAGGATACTAGCTGTCGGGTGCATTTGTGGGGTTTGAAAATATGAGTTTTCACATAAGGGGCAGCCTAAATTCTGATATTTGCAGCGGTAAATCAGTGTAGCAGCTGTAGCAAGGAGCTGTACGTCCCTGTTGTAAGCCTCATTTTTATTTCATTACAATAATTAGCTACCAGTGCTTTGCAAGAATTTAATTTTGTGCGTAAAATAAAGATTTTTGCAGCCCCACTCATATAAATAACTCAGTCATCACAGCATTAAAAACACACATAAGAAAACTGTAACACAAACGATTTATTGAGAGAAATAGAGAAATGGTAAAATAAATGTACGCTTAATTCCATTATATTATTTTGTAGTCCTTAATTCTTACTTGTATGTGTGTGTGTGTGTATATTAGAATTTTTGTGTTTTGACTTTGTGCGTTCTCTGTTTTAATCTGTTATCCTAGTGTTCATGTGAAGAGAGAATTTTCTATTTTTGTACTTTGGATGACAAAAGATGAAAAAACAGCACTTTGTGTAACACACATGTAACTAAACTGACTACAATCAATCATACAGGCAAATTTATTCATCCAGCACCTTGTATTATAGACAAAGGCAAATAAAATGCAAAATACAGCCACAGGATTTCAAAAACAGTCCAAACAAGTTGAATAAAGTTCACACAGATTTAATAGAGCTATTAACTTATTGAGTAAAACAGCAGAAAAAAGCAAAAGATAAGAAAAAATAAAAGCATGTTTAAGATAAAACATGCAAGTGCAGACAAGTTTAATAAAAGTGCATGCTGTTTAGACTAGACATGTCTTTAGCTTGCTTTGAAAACTGGCTACTGATTAAAAACTGCCACTTTTTATGAGTGGAAGCAAACAAGCAACAGACTGAACCACTGAGTCAGGCTGAACTTTGTCTACACTGGCACCATCTAGTGGATCGGATCTGTAAATACTACAAAGATGCACGTTAGAGATCAGGCAGTCAGCGCGTTCAGTAAAAACATGCATTTTGTTATTCTGTGTGTTTATTGAAACTTCTACATGAACTGTGAATTTGAAATATTATATTGGAGTCAGTCGCATTTCCGATTTTCAGCATTTTCTTGTTCATAGAGAATGAGAGGAAAAAAGAACCACCAATCTCCGACTAAATCACAAGGCAAAAGCGGAGGGTTTTTTTTTCCACCTGTGTTCAAAGTTAGTTTTTTAGTTTTTCATTTTTATCATAACGTCATTTAGAATCTCTTGCTAGGATAGTGTCATCAACAGAGTAAAAACACAAGTGACAGGCACATGGGAACTCTTATTTCCACTATATCTGTTACACATCTATATATATTATAATGACCTTTACTGAGGACCGAAACGAAACTACAAATGTGGTCAGACAGAGTTTGAACCTTTGCCTTCGTCTGCTAGATGGTGAGATTGTCAGGTGACTTTAAACAGGTCACGTTAGTACAGTGAGCTGCAGTGACCCAGATGATGCCATGTCCTGGATGTGTGTGAACCTTCTTTTCAAATAATCTGTAATGGAAACACAGTTTTTAGTGGAGGGGAACTTTAAACATGCAACACCTCACATACTGTGATCAAATCCTCGTCTATTAATATGGTACAGGCTGTTAGTTGCTTCATTAATGGCTCGGTATAGTGAAATCACACGATACTATCTTCTGTAAAACCATATGTAAACTTGTATAGGTACTAAATATCAAATAGTAAGCAATCTTAATTTGACTACAGAGTCAGTGAAGTTTTTTTTTCTAATGCTACAAACATCCGATTACCCCAGACGGTGTTGTGATGGTCCTTAAAATGATATTATAACACATTTAAAGTGAAAATCAAGTGATCTTTTAAAAATCTTGTTAACATATCCATATGCAGTAAGAAGTTTTTTCAAGTTTTTTTATTAATATTTGAACAGTTTCCTGTAAGTCTGTTATTTTACAGATATTTTATTAAATTATGCATATTTAGTAAAATCACAGAAACAGGAATTGATTTACACGTTAACTGTAAAAAAGTCCAAACTGTGAACATAATCCACAACACAAATCTACATTTTTACAAATAGTACTTTTGCTGTGAAATTACTTTTTACAGCCATTAAATGAACAAAAGTATTATTATTGTACAGATATTTGCTGTCATTTGATAGAAAGAATATGTACATCAAGAACTGAGAAATGGTAAGTCATTTTTAATAGTTTTTTAACAGATTTTCCCAGTTTTGTTAAATTACAGATAAAATCTAGTAAAATCACACAAAAAACCAACTGTAAGACAACAAAAAGAAAAAACAAGTCAAACTTTACTGCATAATGCCCACATCTAAATCTGAGCTTCTACAAATACTGTATTGCTATCCACAGTTCATTCAGAGCCAGTTGTGGCTTTCAAGGACACCGACCAGCGTCTGCACGGGGCCCTAAAATGCAGCGTCATTCAAATAACACCGAGAAAAACGAGAACAAGCTGTTGGCATCTGAGAGATCATTTCAGACAGCATGGGTTCGACAGATAATCCGCCACATGTCTGACAGCTCGGTCCTGTCCCTCAAAAATGTCTGTCAACTTCACCGAGCCCCTCAGGAACAGACGGGCGACATATTCCACCAGACGAGTGATTTGTTGCTGACTTGTGATTGTCATTCTGTTGTAGAGATGCCATATGTTGGAGCAGCATATAGTTCTATGCTGAGTAGAATGGATTTCATTAAACAAAATACTACATGTTTACTACATGTATACTACTATACTATACTATACTATACTATACTATACTATACTATACTATACCATACCATACCATACCATACCATACCATACCATACCATACCATACCATACCATACCATACTATACTATACTATACTATACTATACTATACTATACTATACTAGACCAGACCAGACCAGACCAGACCAGACCAGACCAGACCAGACTTTAAATAATATTTGTTATTTTGTGTGTGACCATAAAATTGTGCGGTATTTAAATCTGCTAAAAATGTCAGTATTTTACAGATAATTGCTGTTATCTTTACAGTTTTTGAACATTACAGTTTCATATTTACATTACATTACTTTTTTTTCTGGCAACCTTGCAGCCAGATTTTCACAGTTTTTATGGTGTGCTGTTCTTTCTATGTTAGAGTACACATCATGAATGAAAGAAGCAGTAAAAAGCACCAGGGCAGAGCATTTCCACCTTGAGATTACAGCTACTCTAATACATTATTCCAATATTGCAACTGACCAAGGCAGGATAGGATTATTCTCATGGCACAAAACTTCTAAATATGTGACTTTATACACAGTCAAAGTCATTTTGATGCATTTCCTCACTTGAACTGGTGATTTGGAACCACTCATATGCCAACATTACATTCAACTGAACCTAAACACACAAATGATTTCCTTTAAGCCAATAATACATACTCGTTACACTTGCAAAGAAAAACTAAACCAAATGGGCAAAGCCTGATAGAGTTAATCATGTCTTCTGGATGAGTCATGATTTCATCATGGTACAATTGTTGATCACCTGTTGGACTTTGTTGCCATCAGACCACACAAAGTATGATCACAGCCGTTAGCAGAACGTGACGTGTACGATAAAATATGATCTGGTCAACGTCCAATACAACGTGGTGTCTGACTGTATGTACTTTAAGTTTGTCTACTACTGAACATTTTCATCAGAGGCACTTACACAGTATTTCTTCATTCGAGTTCTTCAGTGAATCAAAACTAATTAATCTCCCCTCAGATAGAATCTCAGTGTCTGTGGTTTATTGCAGCCAACATTTTCATATGGGGCCTATTTGAGTTGTATAAAGGCTGATAAACGGGACCCAAGAGGTTCATCAACACAATCCAGAACCCCAATGTGTCGGCCAACTGGAGAATCTGAATTGAGCCCAGCTTTTCCTCATCTGGCCTCCAAATGTGTAGCATCCAGAGGCACTGCTTTAACACCTAATTCACATTTTTTAATAACACATGCAAAAATAGAAAGGAGCACCGACACATGGAGAAAAACACAGAGAAGCTCTCAAATTAGAACCAGAGCCACACATCTGGCCGTGATGAGCTACTGGCAAACATAGGCCTGTTTATCTGCATCATACGGCTCTGTTCAGGCCATGGAAATAAGCAGAAATTAATTAAGAGGGGTGCTGTCTGGGTCATGTTTCTTGCATTAATTAAAAAAAAATCACCTCATGTTTTTGCCATAAATTGCATGGGAACAAATACACAGCCACACTGTGAGTAAATAGTGAATCAAAATGAACTGGGGAGACTTTTTGTGTTTAAAAAAACACATAAAACTACAAAAAAGACTTACTTTCTTGTGTTGTAATTAGCACTGTATTTTAAAACAGGCTCACAGTGACACTTGAATAACACCTCTTCTTTCCTGTTTTGGTATTTAATACAATATGTAAAACCTACGTCAGAGCAAATGAAGTGAAGAAAATGTCTTTCATTAGTATCATGCAGAAAAAAAATCTTCGTTTAGACTTGGTTGCATGTATGTTTTGGCTGTACAAACAGTCTAAGCCATTTAAATATCCTATGTCACCCCTAATTATACAGAATTTCATCAAATTGTCAAAATGCAACGATGAAATTTAAAGACAAAGAAACACAGGGATGAATCTTTTAGTCTGTGCATTATTAAAAATGTTTCATATTTAAAGATAAACTTCTGTGAATACTTCTTGGACAGACGAACAATACCAAGAACTTCCATTAATATGAAGTGGGGCAGTCAATATTGTTTCATCTTTACTTGTGTTCTTGACCCAGTGCATCTTGTTTCTTCTGCAATGACAAACTGCTCCAAGTTCCACATAAATTATGAGTTGAAGGTCATTAAGATGGAATTACTGTCCCTGAAAGTCAAAAGATTAACTCCAACGTGTCAAATAGTTGAAGTTCAAGTTCAAGTCCTGTTCTTTGGTAGTGATCACTTGAACAGGGGCTCAACATCTACAGTATACGACAGAAATAAGTACACCCCTGTGTGATCTATGTCATCAACGTCATCTGTCCAAGCCCCATGCCATTAGGCTCCCACCTCTGTGCTTCACTGTCAGGACTATGCATTCACTGTGGTAGTCCTGACTAAACGTGCTGGACTTCATCTGGGCCCAGCACATTTTTCTTATCCAATGTATTCATCAGGCTTCTTCTCCTGTTCATTAGCACAGCTTCATTTTACAGTGTTACGCTGAAGAGCCAGCAAAAAATGTTCCTTGGAGAACATCTAAAGTGGCTGGCGATATGCAGGGTCTTCAGCACTCTCTGAACTGTCACAGGAACACCGGCTTTCATTGCTAACCACTGTTCCAAGTCTGGGGCCCTTGCCTGTTGATTTATTAGAGTTAGATTGTACACGTTGTGTACTGCCTATGATGTCATTTTAGGAGGACGAGCACTGCAGCTGTAATTGGCGGTACGATGGCTCATTCTTAATCTCCTAATTATTGCTGCAACGATATATAGACACATTTTTAGCTGGTCACTGATCTTCCTGTATCTTTTTCAATCTTGTAAAGTCTCCCAATCAGATGTTTTTGTTCCTTTAGCAATTCTTTTCCATGTTGAGCCATGATGCTGACAAGCAGATAAACAGAACCGAACTTAACTAATTTCATAACCATGCTCATGAAAATAGGCTAACTGCAAATCACAAGTGTACTCAGTTTTGTGCCAGTGATCAGTGTATTTGATGCAGCGAGTGTCTACTTTGAAGTGATACAAATTTGAATTATGTGATATTACCTAGGGGTGTACTCACTTTTGTAGTATTCTATTATTAGGGTCAGACAGAGCACTGGTTGGGTCCTGGTGCCTTGGCAAAATCTTATTACAATGGCATAACATTCTTATTAGTGCACTGTACTTAAAATGCAAAGAAAACAGGGTCAAAGAGGCTCTCAGAAAATGTTTGTCCTGGGGCCCCTATGCAGCTCAGCGCAGCCCTATGGAAAACCAGGGAAAGAAAAAGGTTTCTGTGTCTTATTATATAAAGAAACACAACAAACTGTTTTTACTGTTTACATAAGAGTCATATGGAGGGTTTTGCATTAGTTTGAACGAAAAATGATTAACCCTCTTTCTTCGTAATATGATAAAGGGTAAGATTAGGACTTTTGAGGGCACCATAATATGATTTTTAATACTTTACAGCTAAATTAGGTTCACCATTATCTAAAATAGTAACAGATCTACCAAAAAAAGCTAACTAGCTGATTTTATGTTAAACCAATAGCATTATGCTATATAGATTGCTGTAGCACCAGCTAGATGGCTTTTACTGTTAGCTAGTGTCATCCACAAATCCCTGTAAAAATGTGATATATCAGTGATAATAATGTTACAGTAAATTTACAACTTTAAAGTGTCAATAATCAAAACCATCTTAAAAGATATTTTGTGTGCGTTATGTTGCAATTAAATATAAAGTAAAGTTAATGTTATGCATAAGGAACAAGTTTATATTGATTATAATTTCTCCTGTGGTAAGATTAGATATGCGTCGAGTTTCAGAACTATAATTCCTGTTAAATAATGTTGATTTTAAGATACTGATTAAGAGTTGAAGTTTAAAGAAAGTCTTAATTTTCTCTGTTTGGACCAGAAAAATGTGACAGTCTTATGAAACTGTGTGAAATCAGACTGCTGAAGTGTGTCACTGCTCGTTAAGGCTGATTTCACAGGAATTCCCCCACTGCACTAAACTTTTACCCCTTTTACCTTTGACCTAGAAATGTGACTGTCGCTTACGTCAACGCACTGTAATCAAATCTCGCGATAACTCCAGCCTATAAGAACAGCTGCTGCACTCTGGACAGATCATCAGTCAGCGCTTTGGAAGTGTGGATACAGTCGTTTTACTCGGTAAGTTTGAACTTTTATTAATTTTATTTATGTATTTATTAACAGCATGACCTTCATAGCAGCTGTGTCAGACCTGATTTGAGCTTTTATTATGTTAATGCTATAAGAACGTGCGACCGGAATACGGAAGTGACAGTTTATTTACTCTCAACTTTTAAGAACCTGATGTATTTCTTGTTTTGTTGAACAGAAACGCGTGACTTTCTCTCTGTACGGATTATATTGAGCAGAAATGGCAGCAACTGAAGTTGTCTCAAATCAGGTGAGTAAAACAGTAAGTTTTAGATAATTTTGGTGACAACAGGAGAGTCTGTTCAGGGGGAATTGGTCTTATGTATTATATAAATTAATGGCATTTAGGCAATAATCAAACTGTCTAAAAAAAATCTAAACTAGTTATGTTATCTTTATACACTAATGGAATTTTTGGCAATAATCAAACTGCATAAGAAAATTAAAAATAGTTATGTGTTATCTATTGGTGATGAAGTGCTTACAGAAAAACAATTAGGGTATGTGTTATCTGTATATATAGAAACTTATAAGATTTTTTGGCAATCATCAAAGTGTACGAGAAGAATCGAAAATATTTAGCATATGTGTTATCTATATATAAACCTAATGTGATCTTTTAGTTTAGTCTTTTTTAATCTTGTAGCCTTGGGTTTAAATCAGTTCAAATACACACTTGTCCAAAAGGCACACACACATGAATTTAAATACTGCAAGGGTTCATATTAAGACTTCTTCTTACTGTAGCTGGGCACAGAAATATTGTGTGTGTACTAAATATCTTTCTGTTGCCCCACAGAGTGTGGTGGAGCGGGTGACCAGCCTCCCTTTGGTGATCTCCACCTACGACTTGGTTTCCGGCGTGTATTCCAACACCAAAGGCAACCACCCGTACATCAGGACTGTGTGTGAGGCAGCCGAGCAGGGAGTCTGGACCCTCGCCTCTATGGCCCTCACCACCGCCTCACCCATCATCGGCAAGCTGGAGCCTCAGCGTAAGAATTTCCAACTACATCCAGTCATAGTGAAACCGTTAGGATAATTGCACTCTGATCTGCTGAGTCATGCAGGCAGAGCTTGAAACAGGAAGTTCAGGTCAGGCTGCTGCCTATTACTCATCTTGATCTTTTACCTAGTTAGGGTAATCACCCAGCAATAACCCACAGGAATTTTAATACAACTTAGATGTGTAATTAGGAACACTTAATTTGTTTTCTCTAGTATTTTCAAAGTAAATGTCGTTACAGCTTTGTTTTAGCTTGCCTAATTTTCTCATTTTTGTTTTCCTACAGTTGCTATTGCCAATGACCTGGCCTGTAAAGGTTTGGACAAGATTGAGAAAACTCTGCCAATTCTCCACCAGCCCTCAGATCAGGTATGCACTGCTTTCACCAACAAGCCAAATTGCATAACGCCTGATGTGGAGTAATCTCCACACACTATCAGTCATGACCTGTGTCCCGACTGTCACAACAGCTGTTCTCTTACCAACTTTTTAACTTCCACTTCTGCTGTAATCATTTAAAATTCACTTCCACCCAGATCGTTTCCAGCGCCAAGGATGTGGTAACCTCCGCGAAAGACGTCATGACGGGCCGAGTGTCCGAAGCCAAGGGCACCGTCTCGGACACTCTGACCAGCGTCGTGGGCGCTGTGCAGGATGGGATGGAGAAGACCAAGGCTGTGGTCAGTGGGAGTGTGAGCTCAGTGCTTGAAAGCAAAGTGGCCCAGCTGGTCAGCAGCGGAGTGGACACAGCCCTCAGTACATCTGAGAGTCTGGTGGAGCAGTATTTACCTCTGACGGAGGAAGAACTGGGTGAGTGGGGTCAATAACTTTATTTTTTGTAAGTATTCAAAAGGGCAAGAGGCTGGGAAGTTACTGAATGCTTTTAAATAATCATAAAGAGGCACTAGTAGTACAAAAAAAATCAAACATTTTCATTTATTTTTGCTTCAAATAAAACACGAATAAGAAAAGCTGGTAAGCCTAAGTTAGTCTGTAACAAGCTGTATCAAAGGTCAGCTGGAGTTTGTTGTTCAGAATGTTCTTGGTCCAGTTTCCAGGCAAACAACACTTATCGGATTATGCATATCTAAGAATGTAAACATGCATTAGTGGTCTGTTTTTCAGTGTCATTAAAGGAGCTGTGTTGTGCAGAACCTTACAACAAACAATCCTGCACACTAAGTTGGTTTAAATAAAGCAGTTTTCAGGAATTAACTAGATAAGAACTACATTTTTCGGGCACAGATTCTTGCAAACGTGGAAATTTCCCTGCTTTTGTTTTAAGAAAATAAAGTATAAACCTTAAATCTGTTTTTTCACGACTAAAGGCATCACAGAATGGGATTGTTGCATTTATATGTTGTTTGACCTCGTATTTAATGGAAAATTTCATGTTTCCTTGCACAGAAAATACAAAATTTAATGTGCAGGAAGGATTATCAGCTCTACAGTTTTAAATGTTTAATAACTGTTTGTTCTGATATTGAAACAAACCCATCCACAATAAAACTTAAAGTACAAAGATGAAAACCACCAGACTTTTAAAACAAGCATCACTAACAAAGTCATGAGCTGGTCTTGTAGCCATCATATGCCGTTCGTCATACTTAATAGAGTGTTTCACGTTTTCCTGCCTAATGACAGAGCTGGAGGCAAATACCGAGAAGGGCGTCAAAGCGAAGCAGCCGAGCTACTACGTCCGCCTGGGCTGCCTCTCCACCAAGCTGCGAAAGAGAGCTTATACCAGAGCTGTGGCCAGAATACAGGAGGGGAAGCAGCACAGCATGGAGTTCATCTCTGAGCTCAACTCCACTTTTGAACGGGTGGGTGTCCTTTCTCAATAGCAGCATCAGCAGCACCTCATACTGGCCTTACAATAGGGAAAACCTGTATGGACACCGTTAAACTGATTACGAGAAAATTAACATTTCAATTTCTTCTTGTCTAGATTGAAAATCGCAGAAAGAATGCAGGCAACAAAGTGAATTCCTTGGCAGAGAAGGGTCCTGATGCAGAGGTAAAGAGGTTTACAGCTTTATTCGAGTAGTTTTTAAAAGTATATATCGGCTTGTTTGACTCCATTCATTCCCTCCTCTCAGGTAATCGAGTCTCGCACCCTGGCTCTGGCACACTCCCTCACCCAGAAGCTCCAGACCACATGCCTGGTCCTGGTCTCCAGCCTGCAGGGTCTCCCCAACAACATCCAGCACGAGGCGCTCTCCCTCACCCACTCAGCCTCGCAGGTCTACAGCAGCTTCAGCAGAGCCCGAGTGCTGGGAGACCTTCCGGACAGCGTGTTGGCCAGCAGCAAAGCCCAACTGCGCAAAATGAAAGATTCCCTGGACAACGTCATGGATTACCTGGTCAACAACACGCCTCTCAACTGGCTGGTGGGTCCCTTCTACCCCCGCATGGACCCCAAGTCCCCCGAGGCATCCACCTCCACTGCCGGACAAGCTCCACCCTCCAGCTCTGCTTCCACTCGGCCACACAGGGAGGAGCCCATGGAGGTGGAGATGGAGTCACTACAGTCTCCTCAGGAGCAGTGATCCACTTTATTTTCTGAGTTTTATTATATTTTGTAGCAGCAGGCAAATATTTTAGTCTTCTTTCTAATAATGCTGAATGCTCTATAGTTCTCTGTCAAACAGAATCCATTTTTTTACTCTATTTTCTTGTTGTAATTGCATCACCTACAAAAATGTGAGATTTGTCAATCTTTTGCACTGTTTTGTAATTGAGACATTTTCCAGCCAATCTGGCAAAACTTAAGCCGGAGTCATTTCTACATAAAGTCTCCTGGAACCTCTTATTTTTAGTGTCTGAGTCTTTTTTTCTCCCTCGACGTGAAGCAAAGAAATTGCGTTAATCATTCTGGGATTCTTACAAAAATGGATGCCAATAATAACTTTATATTTTGGTACCGGAGAACTCTTATCTAGTAATATATGACTTGTGCTCCTCTACTTTTTGAACCAAAAATCAGTTTCTGATCTTATATGTTGGATTACATTTAAACAACAGCCGTTCCTGAACATTTTAAAAACACCATTTTACTTATTTATCAACTAAAAGTCTTCTCATTTGTCAGTACATCTTTACAAATATTAACATTCACTTGCTATACAAACAAATACTTGCATCCCGACATCCACCAAGTACACTACAAGTAAGCTTTATTGTATTTTTAAAACCACCCAAGACACAACTGTAATTCTCAACACTTCAGCTATGTGTTGAGTTAAGAATTAAAACAAACTTTTAAACATCATTTCAGAAAAGTATAAGCTCTTATATACATTTATATTACAATATAAAGGACAGAAATGTGCATGAAATCCAGCGGGAGAAACTCTGTTCAGGGATCTTTACTCATCTCTGACTGCGACTTTGCTGAGACAGATAATCCATCAGACCCTGAAAATCCAAAATTAAACGTGCAAGATGGATTGTTAACTGTTTAAAGTGCCGTTCTTGTGGTACTGGCACTAACAGATCCATAAATAAAAGGAAAAAATGAGCTCTTTGTTACCATAAGCTTCTGAATCTGGCACCAGGCCACGTCGTCCAGCAGCTCCCAGTTTATTTCATTCTTGGTCTCTTCAGAAAAACTGACCGTCTACGAAGAAGAAAACCACCAGGTGTGTAAAATACGTCGCTCATGTAGGGATCAAACACTGAGAAACCAACAAATTGCCTGGAATCACAACTTTCGGGCTGACAGCAAACCCTCCCAGCTTTAAATGTAGGATGGCTTCCTCTAGATAGAACTCGCCAGAATAAAAGCATCACATACCTGCCCCTGTGCTGTGGTTACGGTGATGTGAGCAGCAGCTCCGGCCATCGAACAGTGCAGATCACCTGTAGAGACCACAGACCTGAGACAACACAGGACTCACATCAGTGCATTTCAGTTTAATTCTGGCAATAATAAGTGCAACTGCCACAAAATACTGCAATTATAACACATTGTGCTTGACAGATGAAAGGGGAAAAAAGAGGCATTATGTTAGAAATTGAAGACTCCGCAAACAGGGAATGAGGCACAGAGGAAACATTATTATTATGAATAAAGGTAAGCAATAAAGAAACACCAGAGGCAGACACAATTATTAAAGATAAAACAATAATGACAGAGGAAGTGATAAAAAGGACAAAATATAAGTTAAAAATGATGAAATAAAGTGATAAGTGATGGGTTATTTACACAAAAAATATACAAGCAAGTGAATAAATAATGAAAATCCATAAATAAAATCAGTTTTAAAAATAGTAATGGTAATAAATAAACAAAATTAATCAAATAAATCAAAAGCCAATTTCAAAACACAGATATGGAATGTAATTTTGAAGATATCATCGCTCTCTGCTGCCATCAGTTCGGACCAGAATATCTAAATGCTGCCTCGCTGTGGGTTTTTGTTCGGACTTGTAAATTAAAAAGCTCTTTCCAGAAGATCTGAGGGTTCACAAGATAAAAACAAATCTGATAAATACAAAGAAAGACCTTAATAAACCAATGGAAGAATCTTAAAATCAATTCTAAGAAGAGACAGGCAGCTGCAGACCTGAGTTTAGCTTTGGTCTGCACAGCGGTTTTGCGGCTTGTCAAGCGGGTTTGAGTTCTGCTGGCAGTGGCTGAAGATCCTCTGCAGAGACAGAAACACAAATGTTTAGAACACCGAATGCACCGCTTGACCTTCAATTCTGATCTTACATGAGGTTTCCGGTGCTGTTACTGCCAACTAATGTTCGGGCCCTTTTTGTGCCCCGTCCCCCCTAGAAATGAAGAAAAGAAATGAGTGAGAATCATCGAGCATCAGGAGGAGATCTGCTATGTTTGTAACAGCATGGAAGTAACTGTACTAATTCATGATATGAGAATTTTAATTTAATAGAACTGCTATAAAATTGTCTCTTTATATTCTTTCATTTGATAAAGACAGGGAGCATTTTAATAAAACTTATTTTTAATAATACACCATAGTAAAATGGTAAGTTAAGCCACTGTTAATTATATAGTGTGACCAAACTAATTTAAATACTAAGACACTACACTATTATTTATTATGCAGTTTTACCACACTAATTTAGTTATTAGAATTAAAATCAAACAATATTTTCAATGACACTAATTTACCTGACAATTTTAAATATCAAGATTAACACTCTGCAGTGTTAACTTACCACTAGAAAATATTATACACAAGTGCATCTCAATTTTTTTTATATTGTATTAAAGTATTATTTTTGTTATTCAACTCAAAAAAGATTGTATTATTATTATTATAAAGGCTTTTTTTTTTTACACATAAAATGCCATATTTCAGGATCAACGAGAACAACTTATGGTGATGCGCGATTACATTTGTTTTCATTCATGCAAGCTACTTACTACCATTTTAATATGTATACTACTTATATTTTAAAAGGTTTATTCCCACCAAATCGTACTCTATATCTAATTAGTTACGGATTTAAAGGTTTATTTCACTCAGAACTGCACATATTTAATGTTTTACAATGTCTGTGGATTAGAAAAGCCTCTTTGGACTAATGGAAAACAAAAAGGTCCCAGAAATGCAGTCCTGAAAATTACGTCACCTTTGCTGCAGATCAAAATCAACAAATCGCCGCCTATCGAAAACACTAAACAACTGTAAAGATTAAAAAAAAACTATTTTGTTTGGAAAATGTATTCATGTCATCTCTGAGCAAACATCACCGACCTTGGAGGTTTTAGAGGAGGATCTCTGGAGAGGAGTGGACTGGATGGGAGGAGAATCAGCTGATTTTACTACAGAAATAAAGGAAAAAAGAAATTCTGACTGTTTATGTTGTGAAATTCTGTAGAAAAATCAGGGTAAATTACTGCTGGTATTGATATTTATAAAATAACTCTTACATCTTTTGCTGCGCATCCCCCTCAGCGACTGTGGCATCTCACGGGATTCACTCTGCAAAAGATTATCACTGTCACATTAAATAAATAAATAAATAAATAAATAAATCTCTCAACTCACCTTCATGGCAATTGAGACCTCACTGGCTGAGATTTCATCCTCTACCAAAGAAAAAAAAAACAAACAAAAATTTAAAAATTAAAGTCACATCTACTTCCGGCTTGAGTCGACCTTAATTGGTTAATTATCAATTAAACTTCCGATTAATAAACACTCACCGCTTATTAAATCTCCTATGAGCGTGTTCTGCAGAGAAGGAGGCATCTTCATCAGCTCCACTTTGAACACTTTGTCCACTGTGGCGAACATATTCTCCATTTTGGCCTCCAGCTCGTTCATGCGCTCCTGAGCTGCAAAGAAACGTTTCCAAGCCTTTACACAAACGAAACAAAAATGGCGGCGGCTTTAAACCTTGAAATGTCCAAACCTTCTTTCTCGAACTGTTGGATGAACAGCGCCAGTTTGCTTTGCCGCATGTCTCGGCTCAGCTGCTCTTTGTTGGATCCTGATGCGGCGTTTTTGCTCCTCAGTGGCATCTTGGTCCTCCAGCTTCACCTGCGGCCCGGAAGTGAGTCCGGCTACTAGCGCACCTGAGGCCGCAGAACCAGTAATTAACGTATTGATGCGCCGATTCCAGAGTTGTGCTGCTAGGCGGAAGGATACAGTTCGACATAATATATTTATAATATAATATAATATAATATAATATAATATAATATAATATAATATAATATAATATAATATAATATAAACATTGGCCGTCGTGTCGTCTTTAAAACTGCCTGTCTGAAAAATCCAAAATGTGGAATAATTTTTTGTTATAGTTCTGCTGCAGAATTATACAAAACTTTTTGAACTGCGCATGCGTGTTTTTTTGTTTGCTTGGTTAACTAAAGACATGCTGTTATTTATTAAGGATCATTCGAAGACAGTCTGTGAGATAAATATACAAAATTTTGTCATGGATAATATGCATACGGAGAACCACAAGAGTCATGGTAAGAATTTTGTAATTTGCACCTTTTGTGTGACCTCGCAACACATTTGTGCTCCCCAGCAAGACTTTTCTGTTTTTTTGCAACTATTTTTTATTTATTTTAAATTTGCGTTCCTCCTAACAGCTTTTGCATTCCCTTACAACACATTTGACTTCCTTCACAAAACGTTTGGTTACCTCGCAATGTTTCTGCATTCCGTCACACAAACTTTTTCAGTTCTTCGCAACACCTTTGCATTCCCTAACAACAACTTTTTGCATTTCCTCGTGCACATTTACGTTCTCTTCCAAAATTTCTCTTCCAACACACTGGGTTCCTTCACTGAAACTTTTGTAACATTGCAACATTTCTCCATTTCCTCGATCCCTCAACACTTTTGCATTACCTCACGACACATTTGTGCTTCCTTGCAACATTTTTTGTGTTCTTTCACACATTTTCCTTTTCAATAACTTGCAACATTTCTACATCCTATTGCAACAGCTTTTGCATTCCCTCGCATCATATTTGTGTTCTCTTGCAACGCCTCTGCATGCCCTTGAAATAACTTTTGTGCTTCCTTGTGACACGCTTGCAATTCTTTGCAAAAAGCTTCTGTTTTCCCTCACAATAAACTTCACATCTCCTTTTGATACAAACAAACTATGTTTCCGATAAACTGGCGGTAAATTAGAATTGAAGTGAAATGAACACATCGGTTATTGTGAGAAAAACTAATACCAATGCAAGACAAAGAAAAAATAGTCCTCAAAAAATTTCGCCATTACCTTTACAGGCCTCCATATACATATATATAAGAGAAGTTCTTATTTTTCTTATAATTTTTCTTATATGTATATTTATAGTTTGTAACAGCAGAATCTCAGATGAAACACACAATAATCACCACAAAAGGCAGCAACCACCACTAAGAGGACAAAGTGACGGAAGACCCTGGACTTATTTTTTGTGTTTTTTGCAGTAAGGCTTTCATGTTAGTCTCATTTGTCTTAGAAAATACAGCAGAATGAAAGCGGATAATATCATTGTCAGACCAACAGTGACTTTAGCAGAAATAAACAGGAATAAATTCTAAAAATGAGGTGAATAACATGAGACAAACTGTAGAGAACAAGACAGGAAAACATATCTAGAAGTATTGATTTTGACCAGAACTACCAGATGAAAATCGTATAAAGTTGACAGCAAGATAACATCCATCTTTGCTTGAGAACGAAACACATGTATGCAAAATACATTTGACAATGAAAACACAAACTACGACAAAAGAACAGACACGTTTTGTTTTCAATCAATTCACAAACTCATTTATTGCAGCGCACTTAAGTGTAGACATTCATTTCCTTTCCACAGGACGGTAAGAGATCATTTAATCTATTTTTTTTATTTAAAAAAAGTCTTTTCTGTACATCCTCTGTCACAGGGAGATCAAATTTACAAAGTCAGTACAGGGTGGAATCCCTTAAGACAGATTAAAAGGGAAAGGAAGGGGAGTTTTAGTCATAAAAATTCTAAGTTAGCACACTATCTGCAATCCAAATGTCAATAATACAAAAATAAATAACTGAGAATTTCTTTTTGTTTTGGAGAAAAAAACCTGGCGTGTGTTGTTAATATTCTGATGTTTTTTTTAATCTTATCCTCACCCTGGTTTAAGGTCAGGTTTTAATGTATGCAGTGCAAATGGAATATTTTACATCATCTCATCTGTACAAGTCACTCTCCCAAGTCGACACATACATCCATCTAAACCCATTTCCCAACAAGTCGTTGTGCCGTTTTCTGCATTCAGTGGAATGTCATGTCAAAGTCTTTCTTTGTGACACAGTTTCAGCAGTACTGAAGAAGCCCTTTGCACTAGTTTCTAATAATCAAAGCTACTGTGTAAACCATGATCCGGTCAGCAAGTAATAAATCCACTTTAAAACGCCTTAATGGTTCATTCTATGCTAGACTAAGTACATGTGAATTACAGTTCTAATTCATCATAGCAATAAGGCATCTTAGCTGAATGAGCACAGTATGGGACTGTTAAAAAAAAGGCTGATATTAAAAACACAAGTTGGACTGCATCAGTGACGCACTTTCCCTGCAACAGAACATGTGTCTAGTTTTAACGTGTGGGAGTCAGTAGTGTGGCACACCTTTTCAACTTTGCTTCCGAACAATCTGTGCCTCCAAAAAAGCCAGTTTCACATGGCGGCTGAGTGTCAATATTTGCGTGAGAGCTGCTTAGAGAGCAGGGCGTCTGGAATGTTGTGAATCAATGTTAGTGATTGATAATTAGTGATTGTCCATGGCCTCCCATTGGCTGACATATTTAAACAACCTGAACATTCATTAAGACTTGGATCAAACAAACAGTCAATTCATCGAGACATGTCGCCTGAATAAAAAAGACAGACAACCCTGATTTCTAGGTTTCCCCAAAGTGAAAAATATGTACAAAAAGACAGCTGGACTTGAGTTACTGTTGTTGTTTTTCTTGGAAAGTGCACAAAGAAAGAGTCTGTACACGTTTCAAACAACTGATCTAATCTGGGGATTTAAGCAAAAGAACTGTCTGCTTAAACACACACAAACACACAGATACGTCTACACCATGAGGGCAGTCAATACATTCTGTACAGTGATTTATCGCTCTATACACCATCTGTAAAGAAACTCAGCTTAACTAGTCCCAAAAGATTCCAAGCAGTTTACAAAATCAGTCCCACCTGTAGGCAGCTGCTGGGAAAAACCTCTCCAAAGCATATTAACATAGTAAAAAAAAAAGAAGAAGCAAATAACGGGCGTCTTCCAAGACAAAGGGGAAGAAGAAGTACCATGTTTGGGCGACTGGAGGTGTTTAAACTCGTCTTTAACTCCTGCTGTCTCACACGACTTGTCAGGTTTTGCTGCAGGAGGCGTTCAGATGAAAGGAGTTCCGAAGCTTTTAAGGCACCACTGGACGCTCGGGCTCAGCGGTCGATCGATGCGGTGCAAAGACTTGAGCTGCTCGGCGCTCAGCTCGTCGTAGGCCAGGCGGTACTCCCTGTCGAAGGCCTCTGCAGACAGTTCAGCCAGAAAGAGAGATTTGTGATGTTGAGGCACTTTTTTAGGATGGAAAACAAGAAATGTGCAAATAAACAAGCTCAGACTCAAAATGATACGAGACAGTTCAGCGAACATTTCAGTCTTTATCACAACCTTCAGACTCTCTTCAAAGATACTTGATGCTGTTCGATTTTCCTTTCAAACGTTCACTCACCTACGTCAATGTTCTCCCGTCCCAAGGCCACCAGTGAAAGAAACAGTATTTCTCTGTAGATACTCCTGAGAGAAATTCAGATCACACAAATGAGACACATTTTCACTGATACTTTAACGTGCTGCAAAATAATCAGGGAATAAAGAGAGGCAGGAAGTGCAGGACCAGGGCTCTGACCTCTGTCGTTTGAACCCGTCTGGACGCCGTTTGATCTCTCGGATCAGCAGGTTGATCGGACCGTAGACGTCGTTGGTCTGGATGTTGCGAACAATCGTGTTGAGGAGGGTACGGATCTCCTGGTGGTCCGTCGGAGCCAAAGTCCCCTTTTTCTCCACTGAGACAAGCAACACACATGCAGCCTCAGAACCTCTGCTGGTGCTTTCAATACTTTTAGTAATGAAACTCAGCTCTGACCTCTTCTGGCCAACAAGGATATTACAACAAAGGAGATGCACATTTGATTAAACTTGTTGTAGTGTGCATAAAAAGCCTCACATTGTGAAGTCATGTTAGCCTAACTTAGCTGAAATAATCTTGCCCATTTAAAGAATGCATATGAAGTTCCAAAATTATTTTTGCTATGGGATAATATGCACTAAAGTCAGCATGTCCAGTATTTAAAATGATTGTCTTTGGTGCCCTCTAGTGGATGTTGTATTTTTCTACAACCATAAACTCATCTAATAACTGAAAGAGTGCTGCAGTCACAGGTTCAACACTGAATGACTTCATGGATGTTACTATTTAAGACATTTTGAGAATTTAATCATTATGCATCAGCTATAATACTGTGTGCACACTCACTAAAGTTCCTCCAGAGCTGATAAAGTGGGTCTCCGGGTTCCTGGTGGAGGTTGATGTTGTCCCACAGGAGCTGTACGTAAACCTGCTTACTGTCCTGGGACAGTGACGTCAGGGGCAGCTGCAAATATAAACCAACATGAATCAAACTGACACAGTGTGGAAAATAAAAATTATGACTAAAACTGAGAAGAAAGCCATAATAAAAGAATGGAAACAATAGAAACAGATGGCATTTTAGTGCCTAACCTGCACTCCATTGTTGCAGTGTTCAGACGTAAGGATGAGTCCAGGTAGGTGACTGGGCAGGTCCAGTCGGCGGAAATACCAAACCAGGTTCCAGAAAATGATTGGGTGCTGGCTCAGGAACTTGTGAGTGTAGATCACCTGGATAAATAAAAGAAGTTGGGCAAAACCGTTAATTTGATGGCAACTGAACATTTTAGCTTCATGTCTGAAAGGGCACCTTGGTCACTTTTCTGTAAAAGTTGCATCAGCAATCTTGCAAGGTCGGACCTAGTAACATTTCTATATCACCCTTTAGAAGTCTGAACTGCACCTACACATTAATGGATAGACATGTGCAAACGACAGTACTTTGAGTTGTGTTAAGTGATTTGATGAAGGCTTTTTTTACATTTCAGCACCAATATTCGTCCAAAAGCATCACAGAGGGGCTTAATGCAATGTCATGTCATTTTGCTCTACAATATTACATCTTCCAGGGTATAAACTGAAATCTTCATAACAATAAATGCTGCCACTTTATTGTATTGACAAAGTCAGCAACGTTCCATATCCCCTGTCTGAAAGGGCTTATGTGAGTAGTTCACCTGATCTCCCTCATTCTCCAGCAGAGTCTCCAGCTCCTTGCGCAGAACCAAGGGGCTGAGGTATGGTACAGACACAGGCTTGGGATTTGACCGTCTCGTTCCAATGCCATCCTAAAAAACACACAATAATTGACTAATTAATTCCACTGCACTGCAGGTAAAGGTGCTATCTTTAGTGACAAGCTCAGTTTAGGACGGTAAATGATACTGACCGACACCTCCTGAAGGCTGCAGGGCAGGCTGGTGGTGGAGACACCGTGTCCGGGTCTCTGAGAATAGTCCAGGCTCTGCAGCGGTCCTCCAACACTGTTGCTGCGAGTCAGTGAAGTCCCGCTACATCTCTGCTGCTTCCCTGCTGCCTGGTGCTCCAGAAGACCCAGTGGGTCCGACTGAACTGGCTCTGGAATCAGACTGAAAACACAACAAGAAAAAAGCAGTCAGGAGGAGGTCATAGTATTTATAAGTACTTTGTGAATACATCCCTTTAGAGTTCTGATGCATGCAGCTAAAGCTGTACCTCTTGTGTGTTCCAGTACGATTATCTGAAGTCTCCCGAGACTCCTCCTCAGGGAAAGTGATCAGGTCTGGTGTTTTAATGTCAGCTGAGCTGCTAGCTGTGGGCTGAGTACTGGTGCTGTGGATGCTGTCTCCTGAGGCACTGGGATTCATATAAAACCTGAAAGGGTAATCACAGAATATGGTCTATCTGAAGAGGAAGTGTATTTTTGTATTTTAATTTCCAAGTTTCACATGTCATTTTAGCATCGCTGCAGACAGACTCATACCCGGTCACTGTGCGCAAATCATGAAACTCGATGTGCAACAAGGGCAGGAAGGCTGTGCGACAGAAAGGACAATTGGTGTTGAGGTTGGAGTCATCGGCTGTCCAGCCCGCCATGATCTCCTCGTCGTACACCAGACCTTCACAGGAGCGGCACTGGGAGCAGCTGGATATCAGCACCTGTCATGAACAGTCGAGAGTTATTCCAGTTAACATATCTGCACTGAAACAACAGCAGCAGCAAAGAGGGTATTTATGTTTTGACAGTGTGTCGGACCTCCAGTGCACAGTTCTGGTAGATGCTCGAGGAGGAAGCGTGATGTGAGGAGCTTTGTTCAGAGTCAGGACCCCTGCCTGCTCGCCCTGGAGTTGGATCTGCAGACGGACAGAAAATCAATCCTGACCTCAGGAAGTACTCGGCTTTTCTTTTTTTCATATTCCTGGTCTATTCATACCAGCAAGTGTAATACTTACGTGTCTGGTGGGTCCCTCGGCCGGTGTCACTGCTGCCGCTGCTGCTGCCCAGACTGGTGCAGCTCTGGTTCAGACCGTTAGCGACCAACCCTGGGATGGTTCTTCTCTCAGGACTCTCTTCCAAGTCGTGTGCAGACAGCATGTGCTCATCCAGACGGGCTGGAAAGCCGCCACCAGCCTGAGCTTGTTCATCCTGTAGAGAAAAGTCAAATGGAAATAAGGGGAAATCACCTAAATTGTTCAACAGTGACTAAAAAGCTATTAAAATGCATTGGATCAGTCAAAATCAAGCAACAGATGAGCTGTGAGGGACTGTATCAGGTATTTCATCAGGTTTGACAAGCAACATTCCAAAATCTGCACTAAACATCTGGAATTACTCTCCGCTAACACTCACCTCGTCATCTGAATAAGAGTAAGCTGATGCCACGGCCCCCCACACCTTGCTGGCCACATTTGCCGCTTGCTTCATGCTCGACTTAAGCACATCGATTTTTGGCCCCGACAAGAGTGTGTCCATCTTGATGCCTGAAATGGAGTTAATGACGGAGCCCAGCGAGCCTCCCTGCGAGGACTTGACCAGCGCTGTTAGTGAGGACGATCTGGGACCCGGACTCGCTGTGGTGCTTCCAGGTGTCTTCGTCTTTGCTGCAAATGTCTTGGAACGAGTAACAGTGCTGGGGCTGCGTTTGGGTGTATCGCCCGGTGAGCCTGTCGAAGTTTTGACAGGAGGCACTGGGAGGCTGGATCTCCGCTCTATAGCCTGTTTAGGCTGAGGGGCATCCGTGGAGTCTCCCTGGGACTGCTGGAGCTCCATGCTGGTGGATTTAGCACCCAGCGGGCTCCTTAGGCTCATGTACATTTCGATCTCCTCAGCCAGGTTACGGGACACCACAGCAGGGACAGAGCGTGGCAGCTCCTGACTGGTAATGGAGGCCGACTCTTCGCTCTCTGACACCAGAAGGGAAAGTGGATCAGCACCCACCTTGACATTTGCCCTCTCTAAAGTTGCTCCTCGAGCTCCAGACTCATCTTCCTGTGTTTCAGTGAGCTTTCTCTCTCGACTCTCCACATTCACCTCAGTCCTCTTCACCTCTTCATCATCTCCCTTCCTTTCCTCCGGTGCTCCTTTGCCTTCTTCCTCTGGCAGCGTCCGAACAGTCAAGCCCTGATCATCCTCTGGTTCTTCCTCCAGGTCTTTAAAAAGTGCTTTGGACACACTGTTAGGAGGTGGACTCTGACTTCCAGAGAGCGCTGCAGCCAGGATTCGAGCATCAGCGCCCATTTGGCTGGCCATGTGGTCCACGCCTTTCTCCAAACGCATCCCAGCACGAGTCTCAGCGCTAAAGCTGCAACTGCGTTCGGAGAAGGATTTCTGCCGCTGCTGTTGAGACAGTTTAGCTACATCCCCTGATGAAAGTGAAGCATCTTCATCATGTAGAGACACATTATCAGTCTTGCTGCTGTGTCTCCTGAACAGCTTCCCTGTACCTGCAGAATATACACAGATACAGTCAAAGCTGCTTACTGATTTTATGATTGCAAATAGGAAACTAAATTTAATTTGGAAATAAAACTATCTTCAGCATTAAAAGATGAGACTTAAAAACCATTCACAAGCTCATCTTCTTCCTCACCTGTTTCCCTGCCACCATCAAAGCTTCCTGTGGACAGTTTAACAATACTGGGGACCGGTGGGGGTGCATCGACAGGACTGGGAGGTTCTGCCACAGCAAATGCACTGTCCACTGAACCAGCAATGTCACCTCCTGGTTAGAAAAAAAAAAAACGCGTGGAGCATGAGAACATCAAGGTGCATGAAGTAACAGGGGTCACTGTGCTAGCACAACTTTAACAAGCAGAAGTACACGTGGATGTAAACCTTGGTAGCACATGAGCTTCAGATCCTGGGAATTCTCAGATGTACTGAGTTTTCATGTCTATTTTTGTAGGGACATAACTTTACTGCCAAATTCATCATTCTAATCTCAGCAATTAAAAATATGATGGTATATGGTAAATAGTCTGCATCTTTACATAGGACCTTTTGCTACCTTAGTGGTACCCAAGGCGCTTTACAATGTGTTTCACTTTTCCCATTAACACACACATTCACACACCAGTGGTGCCAGAGCTGCCAGGCAAGGCGCTAGCCTGCCATTAGGAGCAACTTGGGGTTCAGTGTCTTGCCCAAGGACACTATGGCATGTGGAGGGATCGAGGATCGAACCGCCAACCTTACTATAAGGCCTTAATATTTATTAACGTCACATAAAGTTGTATTTTAAATATTTTTTGTGGGATTATCTTATTTTCTGAAATTTAACAAAACATGAACAAGTTTAAAATAACAGATTGCAAAATATGTGTTTTTCAGTCCTTTATATACAAAAAATTTCCTTCAGTTAACGGCAAAGTAATTGTCATTTTTACTGATTTAAATATAGTAAAAGAAATAGTGGGATTTTATGGGTTTTTAGCATTTGTTACAACACAAATTTTTGATGTGGACCTTTTGTACAGTGTTTTTTGGCCTGTTGTTTTTATAGTATATTAATACTTTTTCTGTGATGTTTAACTGATATTATCAATAATTTAACAGTACAGCTAATGGCAAATATTTGTAAAATAACAATTTTTAAAAAAATGAAACATAGTGTACTTTTAAGAAAAAGGAATACAGTGGAATAGTAAGTTGTTCAAAAATGACAGAAGCTGTAAAATAAATAAATAACATAATATTTTTTTTTTACATTGTATAAATAGCTTTGATTGGACTTTTCTTACCGTTACGCTGTGTTTTGGGGTTGTTTCTCTCGTCAGCTGAATGAACAGCTCTGTGTGAAGGCTCTGCCAGCTCCTGGTGTAACTCATCCTTCGAGCCGTAGCCTTGATCAGACTGTCTCCCTGCAGATCACAAAAATCAGACAAAGCAGGCCACATTAACTTCAACTCACATATTCATTTTGGAAGAGGATTTCTTTTTTTGTTGTCCAGCTTGAGACCTGCAGCTGTGGGGAATCAATACCTGTACTACCGTGGCTGTCTGCTGTGTCTCCCATGTCGTGGCTCGGAGCAAACAGATTATGTTCCTCACCGTTGACCTCACTGGAGCTGTCAGCACTTCCGTGACTCAAACGGTCAGAATCAGTGACTGCTGATCCGCTTACTGATGCAGCTACAGAAGGACACAGGAAGAGAAGCTTGAGTAAAACAGCAAAGAAACAGAAAGAGAGTGAACACTGCAGACCTGCATATATTTAGCTCCTACCTGTGGTGGTTAGTGTGGATTCCTTCTTGGACGATGTGCGGTCTAAGGCCTGTTTGAACTGAGTCACTCCACGAAGCACATTACGCAACTTGGTCCACATAAAGAGGCCACTACGATTTCGGCTCGGCCACGGGCTCTCTAAGACGGCCTGCAGAGAGAAGATGCAAGGATGATGGTATATTTCCGGAGTACATGTTTATAAAATGACATTAGCCAATATGTCAGTAAGATTAAAACATAATAGTCAGTTTTTAAAGTAGAGATATGAGAGAAAAATAAAACCTCTCAACCTCAAACTCGCTGCTGGGTTTGAAAGGCAGGTAACTTTTCTTTTTTTTTAATCGCCAAAATTACATTATTTATCAGAGCCAGAATCTGCAAAGACAGGCCAGATTGTTAGATTTTCAATTTCCCGACCGGTCCTTAAACTACTCATCTGTTACTTTTAGTTTCATCAGGAAAAACAGCTAAATTGAAGTACAAAAAGACAGATATCTCACCAAAATCTCTATATTCTACATGTCTTTTTAAATAATGGACAAAAATAATTTGTTTGCAGTGATCAGATTCTGTAAAAGACAAAAAATTTTGAGCTTCCTGGCCCAACAGTGAAGTCGATACTGACGTAGCTGAGACTAACAATCACATGACAAAAATTCAGGGACTTTTCAGCTGAATCAGGAGATCTGCAGGCTGTGTTTACACAGAGCAGATAGGAGACAAGTATGAAAACAAATTAAAAATGTAAATAGTAAACTATCTTAATTAAGGTTTTTTTTGTTTTCAGTTATTGTAAGTTGTAAAATAAAAAAATCTGCTTAGTTTTTTTGTTTTTTTTATAATATATGGCATCACACATTTGTTATACTGTGCAAAAAGACATTTCTGAATCTCTCTATTGTCAGTTATAGATATGTTGTATCCATGGTGATACCCACAGTGAGTAAAAATGTGAAGGAACAAAAAATTCCCAGAAACTGCTTAGGTTTCAGAAGGTTCAAGTGCTCAGCGACAAACATTACCTTGTTGTAGTATCCATATGTGATAGCGTTGGGATGCACTCCAGCTTTCTTCATCTCAACCAGGACTCGCACCGCCATTACAGGAAGACCCCACACACCACAGAGCTGCATCACCACTCTGTAACACACCTGAAAGCCAGGCAAACAACAACAACACAATCATTTTTAGTCACAATCAAAACATCAGTAAACTGGATAATCCAAATATTTTGATGCATATTGTGACCGGACCTCATCCAGCACCTCCACCTCGGTGGTCCTCATCTTTAACAGGACGTTGTACGCTTGCTGCATGGCGCGACTCTTCGACTTGGCCAGTCGTACAGCCGCTGGCAGGCAAATGAACCACAAGCTGTAGCAGTGGCTGAACAAACAGCGAGCCCAGAGTGGCGGGTTGGAGTAGAAACGCTTTGCCATCTTGTACGCTAGCTTGATTTCCTATTGGAGTAGATGAGGATGATGATTCAGAGTGTGGTAGGTTCATTTTTGATGCTGGTTAAGGTTCCTAAAACACAGAGGTCTCTTTCAGTAGGCATTCTGCTGACCAAATAAGTTTGTACATACCTGCTTTGTTCTCTTAGCCAGCAAAGCAGGGCTGCTGGACAAACTGGCCCCATCTGCTCTGCTGCTAAGTGCCGGACGTATCACTCTAGGACGGTCAAACAGATTCATCTGCAGCCTGGGGAAACCTTTATAGCTGGAGAGCACAAAATAAGATTGTTGAAAGGTCAAGTGAGCACAAAGATTTTTTTCTGTTCAATGAAGTAAAGGCTTACGTGTATCGAGGAGCTGGTTCGGGTCCGTCACCAGGTGGAGGCTCAGGAGGCATGACGAAGACGGTGTGCTCGCTCTTTTGAGATTCATCCAGCTCCAGGAGTCGTGTGTCGTCAGATGACTCTCCTTCAACCTGCAGCAAAGTTCACATTCAAGGCAACAGAGTTGAGCTGCAGAAAAAACACTCAACTGCAAGTGTTCTCGAGTGAGGTAGTAAAACATGCTTATTTGATTGAGGTTAGATTAAAGGAAAGAAGAAAAGCAGGAAATGTCGACGCCCCTTGCTGAAAACATTTATCAAAGGGAGAGAATTAAAATGTATTTATCTTCATAGGTTAATACCAATATGAAAAAAAAACAAGGTGCGAGGAAATCTGATTACAGTGTAAGCAATTACCTTGGTGCCCTTGTCGGTGATTTTATCAGAGGGAAAAAGCTGCATGAGGAGGAAAGAGAGCAAAGGGAACAGAATGAATCAGAGGAAATTTTAGCTTCCTTAGTCTCCCAGCGTACAAATGTTATTTTGCCAATAAACCAGCGTAAAAACAAAGGCTTGTTCCTGGAAGGAAACCTCCGGTGGAAGAGAAAAACAAAACATCAGCGTGCGGTTTGTACACATCCGAGGGAGGCCTGACGCCGAGACGGTAATCACCTTCTCAACGCAGTCGTCGAAAAAGGCCAAACCGGTGTCCTTGTCACTAACAAAGGTGCACTCCTCAATGAAGCGGATGAATATCTGGGTCTTGGTGAGCTGGGAGTAGAACTTCTGGTGGGCTCGGTCTCTGCTTTTGAGAAAACCTAAAGGGAGGGAAAAGATTGTGGTCGAGTTAAACTAAAATTCAGAATCATTCTTGATTTTTCCTTTTTTTGAGTGCTTTTATTCTGTAAAAATATGAAACATTTGCACTGGTTTGCTGCCCTTTTGTGTATTTAAAACCCCTACGAGACCCTCATTAATAAATCAATCAATCAATGTGCAGCTATTCTGAAGAGTGTTAAAATAAGTCCTTCACTCTATTTATTTCTAAATCAATCTATCACAGTGAAGCTAAATGAACCAATTTCCCAGCAACAAGCATTAATAAACTCTTATCACAAGATGAGAATGGTGATTGATTTCTAAAAACGCTACGATTGATTAATGGTCGAGATGCACCTTGAAATAGAGATGGCAATAAAAGTATGTATGAGGTGTGGCTGTAAATGGAAGCCATCAACAAATCCATAGCGTTGTGTGTCCCAAAAACAAAATGTGTTGACTTCTATGGTTTTCTGACTTTGGCTGTAATTTAAAGAACTCACCTTGCAGGTCATAGAGGGAGTCTGCGGCCGTGGCCTTCTCAGAGGGCGCCTGGGTGATCGGTTTGAGGTAGGAGCGGTAGCCCTTCAGGATGGAGGCCATGAAACGAAGGAAGGTCTCCTGTATTTCCATCTCCAGAGCTGTCTTCTTCTTGTGCCAGGTGAAATCCGCCTCGATGGGGGTCATGTCCACTGCTGAGCCCTCCTGGGCTGTTTGACGGACTGAAACTAAAAGACAAACCGGAGCCAATCTAAACAATTTTGTAGAATTTCCTACTCTTTCAATGTAAATAAATAATCAAAAAAAAATCTAACTTTAGTGTTTCTTTTTCTTAGAATTATTGCAAAATAACTTTATTGCATTAAGGAAATTTTTGCCCTTTCTCTCCTACTAGCCAAGGTTGTGCTGTTTCCATCGAGGTGCAGGAATTAGCCCACGGTGAATGGACAGGAGCAAAAAACGCCCATAAACTGGGTAAATAGTTAACATATTCTTTATTTACTATTACTGCCTCACAATCATGAAGACGAGAAACACACATCTGAAGCTTAAGTTAATTTAATTCAGACTGAAACAAGCTGTGTGTGATCTTTAAAGTAGCATTAGCTTACTTACTTTGTTAGCATTAGCTTGCACATCAAAATTTTAAAAGTATATACAGTACTATATCAGTATAAAGTACAGTATGAATCAGTCTCATCACGTACTTTAACTGGTGTTGTTTAGTGACAAAAATTAGCTCAGCTAGCCAAAAAGGCGACTGCTGTGTTCGTTAATGGTGTTTTTAGCTAAGCAAGCTAGTCCCACAGTATTCTTTTCTGCTTTAGTGATTTAAACGCAGAAAATATAAATAAATCTATCAAATCTTGGAAACAGAAAAAGCTTTACAAGCCTATTTGTGCTTTAAAAGTGATAGAAATGACAACTTCATATCAGAGTTTTTGAAAACAGACAAATTTTCTTGCTTCAGATGCTCTTGAGAGTTATACTTGCATTTTGAAGTTTTTTTAAACTTTAGTTTATTTACTAGCGCAATATAAAATAAGTTTATAATTACATCTTTAACGTTTATGATTTCTTTCTTCTTCTTATCATTATTTTTTTTTAGAATTATTTTACTATTATTTTTAGTAGTAATAGTCGTAGTATCTTAAGTATTATTATTTTAATCATTTATTCATATTGTTATCTTTTTGTCTGTATTTTGTCAGTCTTGGAGCTCCATAAATTACCACAGGGGGGAAAATACATGAGGTACTTATAATATAATGTTATTCAAGCTTGTGTTGTGACAAAGACTTAGTTTTGTTTGTGGCTGGTTTCCACTCCCTGTAAATTTATGGTTTTGCTACAGGGGAATAGTGAGGTGTGGTTTGTACCGGTGGCCAGCTGGTGGTGCAAGTTGCTTAGTGAGTTAATGAGACTCTTGCAGGGCTTCTTGGGGAGGTTCTTCCAGTTGTTGTGTCTCTTCTCGTCAGACCTGGAACACACAATACCTCAAAGTTAGTCAGCTAGAAGTAACAAGAGAGACACCTAGAATGAACTTTCAATTAACAGAAGTATTGCTGCAACATTACGAGAGTTGTAAATAGAAGTAGAGCATACAGGTAGATGGTGTTGGTGTCCAGATCCACACAGACAACATCTGGTGGGGGGTCATAAAGGTCAAAGTAGCGTGAGTCCACACCCACTATGAATGGAAGCGGAGCGTTGAGGACGCCCGCTAGAGAAAGTGGACACAAGGGGATGTAGGGACACTGCCACTGGAAGGGAAAGATCATCTGAAGAGAGACAAGATGGAGAATCAGGGTCACTACAACCTGGTAAACAATGGAACAAATCTTTACATTACACATACACAAACACATACAGTCATGTCAAAGTCCCATTTTCTTTGCACTTTATCACTGGAGCCTTTCAATATCAGACTCCAGAATGAAATCTGGGCAGCAATTACAAACTTAATTTGCATAAGACACAATGTTTTTGTTTATTTTAACTAATAACTGTGACACCTCGGATACACTCGGGGGGATTTTTGAGACATCCTGGGTATTAAAAGAGATCAATAATGGTTATGGAGCTGGAGAATAAACAACCGAACTCATTCAAAAAGTTGAATAAATGGCAGAATTATTGGGATAGTATGTTGATCCGGAGCACTGGATTTCTGATTTAACGTTATGTATAGATATTTCAGACTATATGTTTTTGTCTGCACTATTATTTTCTTTACCAGTGTTTCTAAACATGTCACCATATGCAAAAACAACAGAAAAATGTCAAGCATACAGGGGAAAAAGACAACTTATCGTGGCAAGTGAAACTGTTTATGAATGTGTCTAATATTAAACCTGCCCGGAAGCTGAACTACACAGTGAAGCTATTATGCTGCGGGTTAAAGCAGGACAGCTTAGATGTGGTTTCCATTTTGAGCATGTGAGGCGTTTATGCAACATCAATAAGTTGTAGTGTCTGATGCATGTGAGGCCTTTAGTGGACATCTGTAAACAGTAGCTGCAGAAACGAGTTTTTGCATGTACATGTGTAAATTCTCAATCTGCACCTTTAATTCCTGTTTATTTATTTCAATGTTTTAAGAATTACTAATGAGCCTCTATCCATGCCAGAATTAAACATCCTTCTGCCTTCACAGTGAAAACTATCAGAATGTGTCACAGAAATAATAATAATAATCATAGATGTTACTTTATCATCTAGTACCAGTAGTGCAAGCGGTCTTGATGTAACTGTTGCATAATCAAAGGTATGCACGTACAAATTTGAATTGTACACGCTGCAAAAAGCTCACTGTTACTAATGATAACGTTGAACTCACTGAGGACGTCATGATCATGATTTCTGATTTAGTGTCTGTAGGCGAAGAAATCTGCATGAAAAGTGAGGCATGCAGAACCAGTCACAGCGGTTCTGCCTCACAGGTTTTACATCATAACAATTTAACCGACTGTGAACTCAGAGCCGTTATGTACAGTGGCAAGAAGTAAAGGAAATTGAATTAACAGTTATGATAATTATAGCTCCACTGTGTGCTGCGTTCACTCTCTCTGGAATGCCTTTAAGGCAAATTATTGTCGAAGGAATTTACATGTGCACCTTATCTCTGTGTGATTTCACTCTTTTAATGTGAGTTACTGGGTTTAACTTGTAAATAAATGCCTTATCTGGGCAACTAAATAATTAAATCACAAGCTGTGTTTTCCAAAATCTCATGATTAATGTTTTTATGAATGTATGCGGATGATATTCTTCTCTACAGCGCTGATGTATGATGCAATAATTATTGTATTTAAAAGGAGCTGGAAAATTATTACTTCCTGGACTTAAGTTGCTCTCAGAGTAAACAGCCGGGATATGGACACTGCGCTGTTTTAGAGAACTTAATGCACCAAGTGCGCATCAACAGAGCTATTAATTTAACTCTCCAGGAAACATATGTGCACATAAATTTCTAATGTGGTCAGTAATGATGATCATGGATTATTATAGGCTGCATACAGTGCTCATGTATAGGGCAGCTATAAAAAATAAAGCTATGCAGAGATGTAAATCTATGTGCAGATTTAAGCTAAGTAAAGCACCAAAGCCTGCACGTATACTGTCCCTCTGAAATCTTCCAACATAAACTAAGTTAAACAAATGAAACAGCTGCAGATTTTGCCAAAAATCTCGAATAAATTTCTATGAATATATCTGAGCACCACTCACAGCCACCACGGCTTCAGCCACTCCTGTGAGCACGGCGGGCCGAAGCGAGTGCAGCAGGATCTTGCTCTCCAGCAGGACAAAGTGCAGCAGTGTGGCACAGTTTTCTGAGCCCAGATTCATCAGCAGAGTGCCGTAGTCCGCCCCGCTGATAGAAAGAGAGACAATGGAGGAAGAGGGACGAGCAGGTGAGTTCAGGTGGGGGACGAAAAACACGACAGAAATCAAAGGAGAGGGAACATAAAGGATGAGAGGAGTGAGAAGGGGTTTATAACTGGACTTGTAATTAGATCAGACATGAGTCAGAAACAAGGAAGTAACCAGAAATACAAGCACATGTA